>CM055122.1:1217864583-1218473397 GCA_029206835.1 Rana muscosa
TCATCGATTTGTAGTTCCGTGATTTTGGAAAGCACGTGACGTGTATCTTTTACATAGGATTTTAAGCCCGTGACCATCTCCTTGAATAGTGAGTCCAAGTACCGACCAATCCTTTCTAAAGGGCCCTGTACCGCAGAGACAATAGGTCTCCCGGGTGGCTTATCGGGGCATTTGTGGATTTTCGGAATGATGTAAAAGGTCGGCACATTGAACTCACGAACGAGGAGATGGTCAAATTCAAGTCCCGCGTCTCTTGCATTAATAAGCATCCTATTTATTTCATACTTTACCTCTGGGAAAGGATCAAAGTCAAATTTTTTATATGTACTCTCGTCTTCCAGTAACCTTTTTACTTCCATTGTATAGGAGTCGTCATCCAGAAGGACAACGTTACCTACTTTGTCACTTTTTTTGAAGACTACATTTTTGGCTTCTTTTAGTTCTTTCAAGGCCTTTCGTTCTTCTCCAGAGAGGTTGTCAAAACCACCCTGGGTCCAGTCAACCTTATTTAGGTCTGCCTGGACCATCTCAAGGAACATGTATAGCCACCTGTTCTTGCTTAGGGGAGGCATTTTGTTAGATCGTATTTTCAAATTGGCTATCCTTTTAATCGGGCAGCTTTCAAGTTGAGAATCATCGTTTTCTTCTAGTAATGAATTTAAGATTTCTAGGGCAAGTTGGTCCTCTAGATCTAATTTAGGATCCTCTTGAGGCTTGAGGTCCTTATGTGCATAGAGGGATCTAAAGAACACCTTTCTCAAAAACAGGGCCACATCTTTGTATACCGTGAAGTGGTCCATATTATTGACCGGGGAGAAAGACATACCTTTTTGTAGAAGTTGGGTGTGTCTCATCGCTAAGGGGAAGGTAGATAAGTTTATGACTTTTGTATCCTGTTTGAGTAGTTGTTTTTTTTGGGATTCAAAGGTTACCTTTGTTGGCTTCGTGTACGCTGTTCTGTCTGGATGTGCTGTGGTTTGTCCTTGTTTTTGGTAGCAGTGGTCTTTTGTGGGACTTTCTGAGGGAGGGGGTGATCCTGTATGTCGGTCACCCCCTCTTTCTCTAAAAAAGTCACCACTTTAGGTAATGTGTCATCATCATAGTCAGATGGTACATTGTCTCGTCTACGTCTAGACTGAGAGCGTGGTCCTCTCCTATTAGACTTACTCCTACCTCTCCTCAAGGTGAGATCAAAAACTTGGTCTTTTTCAAAATCCGAAAGGTCCCTTTTTAATTTTGATTGTTTGATGGTTTTTAAGTTAAGTTGAGCTTTTTCTATCTCTTTTTTTTTGGGAGTCATTTTGTTTTATAAATTCCTCCATATCCTTCAAAGGTTCAAGTCCCTGTGCACTCTCCTTGATTTTCTCTTTTAGTTCCATGAGTTGAATTTTTTCTTCCTCCACTATGAGACCCATTACTGCAATCCCGTGATTAATGCAGAGTTCCTTCCATTTGGGAAGGAATCTCTCATTATGAAGGTGTTCAGCCGGGACCGTACGGTCCCTCAGGCCCCGGGGTACTATCCTACGGTCTATATATGTTTCAAGGAAGGAAACATCCCACTTTCTGTTAAGATGTTTTAAAAGTAATTTTTTGTGCTCTTTAAATTTTTCTCTTATCTCATCATCCTGATCAGAAAGCTGGGATGAGTCCTTGCTAAATGCGTTGTTAATTTCCTCATCTATCTCCTCTCCAAGGACAAACGCCATAGTGGCCTGTAACCTTAACCGTGTATGTGATATTTAGTATTAAGAAGTTTTGATACTTATTCTGGAAAAACTCGTTTAGGAAGGGATCTAAAAAAATCCCATAATGAGCATAAGCACACAAAGAAAAGAGGAACAACGAGTACCAGGGTGGTTCAACCCAAAAGGCCCGTTCATTAAATATGAACTAAAAATATTTAACTAGAGTTTAGGATTTGATTTGTCGTTTGTAGCCTAAGAGACTGCATAAAGAAAAAATATTAATCCCAGATGTAATAGGAAAGGGATTAAAGGAAAAGTAGCTACTTTTAAACAACAGTTTAGTCTAGGCCATTGGGTTAGAAAAATATATACCATTTATTGTTGAGTATCAAAAGAAAAACAAATTTATACATACATGTTCAGTTAAATAGACTGATGAATAAAATATAACTTCTTAAACTATTTTACCGATTGACTCCTAGGGGAGGAGTCAATTCGGAAGGTATTACAAACAAAGAGGACAGACAGAACTAACAGTACCATCACCAACAATAAGGGGAAAAACACACAGCACAGATGGTCTGGACGCCGGCAATTGAATTCAAAGTGGAGCTGAAAAATGGCAAGACTAACAAACCCCCCCCCTCTTCCCCCCCCCTTCCCCCCCACCCCCTTTTTCCTTCCTCCTCTCCTCTCCTCCCTTCCCTCTCCTCCCCTCCCTTCCCCTTTTCCCTCCTTCCCCTTCCTTGTTTTTCCCCCCCTCCCCCTCTCCCCCCCTCCTTCCCCTCCCTTTCTCTTTCCCCTCCCACTCCCCACACCATTCCTTTCCTTCCATCTCTTCCCCTTCCCTATCCCTCACTATTCCCTCTGAACTCAAGCCCACCATTTAATATGTTTCCTTCTGGTAAAGTTGGTGTCCGAGACATATATAGGTTCATTCATATACATTAATTTTTGAAGTGATTCTTAGAAGCTATTTATTATTATTTTTTAAAACATCATGAAAAAGGTATAAAAAGGTATTTAAATAACTTTAATAAGGCTTTCCCAGGTATCTGTTTCCATGGTTACTAATTTTATGTAAAAGCTAGGCTCAACCTGTATGAGCACCTTCGCCTGCTATTAGTGGCGTTTTCTCCTTTCTTAATAAGCAACCTAAGAACGAAATCCTCTCATCCCTATTCGCTTTATATATTATTTTCCTGATATATTTTTCTTGATCTAAGGCTAATCAAGTTCCTCCTCTGCTTTATACAATCTCAGTGCCCTCTGAGACTTTAGTATCTGTATTTATATCTAGTATTCTTACCTTGCACCATTCTGTCCCTTCCTGCCACCCTATCCTATGCAATATCTAATCTAATCTTATCTCATCTCCATTGAGACATAATTCAGCCTTCATGAAATGATTTTTTCTTTAATAAACAACTGTCTCTTCTTACCGTGTTGAAAAGATCGTATTTCATTCTTACAAGTAAACAGGGGGAACTATCCAGTAACGGGTTAAATTGCGGGCGGACCTGCCAATACAGGTAGCGTCCATAAGTAGACCCGCAAGCATTAACCACAGATTACGTCCAGACGAAGCTACGCAACATCAAAGCGAAACGCGTTGACGTCACAGAGGTCACGTGACGCCGGCAACGCAACCCCCCCAGCCTGACAGCGGAGATTGATGCACGGAGGACACCTGCAGACAGCAGCGCCGGACGCGGTGGATGTTTAAAGTCCCGGTCGGCACGTATGCAGCGCATACAGCGCGAATCTTGGAATCTCTACGCTGCCATAGATCCACTACAAACCAACGTGCAAAGACCAGCAGACAGCGAGACATCCCATCGCGACAAGGAGAATCGGCAGAGCACGGAGCCACAGCTAACTCAAAGGACGCTGAGCAACTGAGAGGGTAAAGTTCCAACGGGAGCCCAGCGAAGTAAACTGGCCCCGCTCAGTATGTCAGTGTTAATTGAATCCTTCCCCTTCTGAATACACTAAGAAGTTGATATATACCTGTGGCTACCCTGGCTCCCACCACTCCGCGCCGTATTGAATTACTGACTGTCATGCTATTAGGGGTCATATTCTTTAATTAACCAATGAACTAGTGACTCAAACCCCTCACCATCCCCATTTCAACTGACCACCATTGGAGGAGATGTGATTAAGTTCACCATCTGGAAAAAACCCACAGAAGGTTATCTGAGTACTATATTTTGATTCCTAAAGTGCAACAGGAACACCTGTCCCTTGCCCTTCATTTCCTAAATTCTACCAAAATTACTCCCAAACCTTCCTTCCTCCCCCAGGAAGTTGATATTAATGGTAACATTGTCATCTTCTCTAGTTGGGCCCAAATTTCATTAGGGTTTATTCACAGTGAAGCTGCACTATGGTACATTTTGTCCATATGACCAAAAAATTTATAAACTGATTTGAATCAAGTTAGTCTTGCCATTTTTCAGCTCCACTTTGAATTCAATTGCCGGCGTCCGGACCATCTGTGCTGTGTGTTTTCCCCCTTATTGTTGGTGATGGTACTGTTAGTTCTGTCTGTCCTCTTTGTTTGTTTGTAATACCTTCCGAATTGACTCCTCCCCTAGGAGTCAATCGGTAAAATAGTTTAAGAAGTTATATTTTATTCATCAGTCTATTTAACTGAACATGTATGTATAAATTTGTTTTTCTTTTGATACTCAACAATAAATGGTATATATTTTTCTAACCCAATGGCCTAGACTAAACTGTCGTTTAAAAGTAGCTACTTTTCCTTTAATCCCTTTCCTATTACATCTGGGATTAATATTTTTTCTTTACACTTCACAGGCATACTTTAGACACCCCAAGGTACGATATTTAAAGGAATATTTCACCTTTTTTTTTTTTCACTTTAAGCATCATTAAAATCACTGCTCCCGAAAAAACGACCATTTTTAAAGCTTCTTTTTGCATTGATACATGTCCCCTGGGGCAGGACCCGGGTCCCCAAACCCATTTTAGGGCAATAACTTGCATATTAACAGTTATAATTAGCACTTTTGATTTCAAACGTTCGAGTCCATTCTATTTAATAATGTTCTAAAGTTCACGCAAAGTTTCGGTCCGTTCGCAGGTTCTGGTGCGAACCGAACCGGCTCATCCCTAGTGGCAATTACAGTAGGTGCCGCCGACATTGTATATTCATCGCAATCCAATCGCGGAGATTCTCTGCGACAGGGTGCCAACATCTCGGCAACAGGGTGGCGACATCTCGCGCTCGCTGCAATAGCGAGAAGGAGACGCGGCACTGTATTGAACGGGATCCAACATTGATTCCCGCCAATACCAGGCACTGTTTTGTATGAATCCTGAGTGGGAACTCCACGCCAATTTTTAAATAAAAAACCGGCATGGGTTCCCCCTCCAGGAGCATACCAGGCCCTTGGGTCTGGTGTGGATTTGAAGGGGAATCCCCTAAGTGAACAATCGGCATGGGGGTCCCCCTCAAAATCCAAACCAGACCCTTATCCGAGCATGCAACCTGGCAGGCCACAGGAAAAGAAGAGGGGACGCATCCCCAAAACCTTTGCCCGGTGGTTGTGGGGGTCTGCGGGTGGGGGGCTTATTGTAATCTGGAAGCCCCCTTTAACAAAGAGGACCTTCAGATTCCGGCCCCCCCTATGTGAATTGGTAACGGGGTACCTTGGCTGAGCGGACCTGATGGGGAACGTGATTTGATTTCTCTGCAGTATAATAAATGAATAGACCCCACCCCTTCTCACGTTCCCCATCAGGTCCACTCAGCCTTGCACCCAGTGAAGGTGACCCCGCCCTCCTACGTCATTGGCTGAGCGGACCTGATGGGGAACGTGAGAAGGGGTGGGGTCTATTCATTTATTACACTGCAGAGGAATCAAATCATGTTCCCCATCAGATCCGCTCAGCCAATCACGTAGGCGAGATCTGACGTACGAGGGGGCGGGGTCACCCATCAGATCATAGGGGCAAGCCCCGGCTTTCCTCGCTTGCGGGGAATAGCCAATAACATAGGCGGGATCCCACCTACGTCATTGGCTATTCCCCGGAAAGCAGGGAAAGCTGGGGCTTACCCTATGATGTGACGGATAACCCCGCCCCCTCGTACGGCATGGGGGTTTCGTGTGGAGTGGAGACTGGAGGAGACTGCAGCGCTGGACATCGGATCACCGCGGGACATAGAGAACAACGCTGGAAAGACTGGATTACATCGCTGGAATGGGTTTTTTATTTTTATTTTTTTTTTAATAAAGGACTTTCCCAACTGTGTCTGTGTGTTTTTTTTTTGTTTTTTTTTGTGTTTTTTTTTTACACTTTCTTTGTGAAATGGTAGGGGTACAATGTACCCCTTACCAATTCACATAGGGGGGCTTGATCTGGGGGTCCCCTTTGTTAAAGGGGTCTTCCAGATTCCGATAAGCCCCCAGCCCGCAGACCCCCACAACCACCAGGCAAGGGTTGTGGAGATGAGGCCCTTGTCCCCATCAACATGGGGACATGGTGCTTTGAGGGGTCACAGACCCCCAAAGCACCCTCCCCATGTTGAGGGCATGTGGCCTGGTACGGTTCAGGAGGGGGGTGCTCTCTCGTCCCCCCCTCCTTTTCCTTTGGCCTGCCAGGTTGCGTGCTCGGATAAAGGGTCTGGTATGGATTTTTGGGGGGAACTCACGTCTTTTTTTTTTTTAATTTGACGCAGGGTTCCCCTTAATATCTATACCAGACCTGAAGGGCCTGGTAATTGAATTTGGGGGGACCCCCACGCATTTTTAAAACATTTTTATCAATGACTTTTCTCTGTATTGCCGGGAGCCGACAATTCATTATAGCCGCAAGTGCTTTTAAATTACTTTTTTTTTCCTTCAGAAATTTACACTTTGTGCAGGGACAGTTCTAAGCACGGGAAACAAGCACTGCTTTACAAGCATACTATACACCCCCCCCCCCCCCCCCGGTACGAAATTTAAAGGAATATTTCACCATTATTGTTTTACTTTGAGCATTATTAAAATCACTGCTCCCGAAAAAAAATACAGTTTTTAAAACTTTTATTTGCATTGATACATGTCCCCTGGGGCAGGACCCGGGTCCCCAAACCCTTTTTAGGACAATAACTTGCATATTAGCCTTGATAATTAGCACTTTTGATTTTGAATGTTCAAGTCTATTGTATTTAATAGTGTTCTAAAGTTTGCGTGAACTTTAGGTCTGTTCGCAGGTTCTGGTGCGAACCGAACCGGGGGGTGTTCGGCTCATTCCTATTTGCGGACAAGGAAACAGTAGAACATTTGTTGTACATCTGCTGTTACTGCAACGCGTTCTTTTCTGAATCTGATGAAGACTCCAAGGAGTGTATTATTCAGATCAGGTCCACTGAAGAGAACATTGTTTAGAGAAAGGCCTTCATACTTTGCACTGGAGTCAAATACTACTCGTATCTGTCCTAGTTTCTGAGGATGATACACTCCAAATATTGGTAACTACCAACATTCTTGTTTTTCTTCCAATGGTGGTGCTTTTTCAGCTTGACCACTGTCGAAGATCTTCTGCATGAAATAATAGAAGTGTTCCTTCATATCTGTCTTTCTGTCCAGAGTGTGTCACAATGAGGTGAGATGCTTCACTGCTTGTCCTTTGTTGTTAGGAAGGTGATATTGAGGTGAACGGAAAGGTAGTGGAGCTACCCAGCTGTTTGACTCATCTATAAAGACTTCTCTGTCCATGATCTCAAGGAAGAGGCTATCTTCAACAGATGGTGCTGGTTTGTCATCTTGCGTTCTTTCAAACACCTTGCATCCTAGCTCATCTGCATCTTCAGCTGAGGTGGTAGCCTCCCTGTAACTCTGAACTTTCTGTTGTTGTATTGGGTTGACTAGTCTCTCTTTAATCTGTATCCTGTTGGTACAGGAGCTAAGACATGATGTGCAGTCATTTTGCAACATGTTTGTTTTGTAGGCATTCACTTTTGCCGGCTTGTGAGCTCCATCCAGACATACATCACCAATGATGACCCATCCAAGGTCAAGACGTTGTGCAAATGGTGCATTGTGTGGCCCATTGTATTGCTCTCTGACCTTGTGCACTCTCAGTATGTCTCTTCCAAGTAGAAGGATAATTGCAGCACCTGGGTCGAGTGCTGGAATCTTGTCTGATATTTGCATCAGATGAGGGTAGTGACGTGCAATTTCAGGTGTGGGTATCTCTGATCTATCATCTGGTATCATATCACATTCTATGAGAGTGGGCAGAGTCAGCTGCGTTTTCCCATCTAATGACTCAATGATGTAGTTGTTTGCTCTCTGCCCTGATGTCTCCACCTCCTAAACATGTCTTCAAAGTATACGGAGTTGGACTTCCTCTGTCACCGAAGAGGTCAAAGAACTCTGTTCTTGCCAAAGATTTGTTACTTTGTTCATCTAAGACCACATACATTCTGACTGCCTTCTCCCTGAGGCCTGCAGGATACACCTTGACTAAACATGCAGATCTCAGTGCACTTTGAGGTTATTGCTGGTAATGCACTTTCTTTTTGCTCCCCACCATGATCTTCTTGGGTTACCAGATTCTCTGTTTTCCATGGTGCTGGTCCTAGGTGCAAAGCAGACAGATGGTTGTCATTATTGCATTCTTTGCATCAAATTGTTTTCACACAGTCCTTAGCAAGATGTTGAGTTGAACCACAGCATCTGAAACAAATGCGCTTGTCCTTAAGATAAGATTTGCGCTTCTCTATTGTCTTGCTTCTGAACTGCTGCAACATTTTCTCAGTGGATTAGGCTTGTTATGTAGTGGACACTGTTTATCTGGGTCCCCAATTTTCATTCCTGAGCTTTTATCCTGGTTGGCCTCAAACTCAGTCGGTACTTCTGTCTTCTGTACAGACACTGTTGCTCTGCGTTTTTTATTGTGCTCTGAGGGTTGTTTCTCTGTCTTTACAGAATTGGAGCATCCCATGTTCAAACAGGCGAAGCTTGGATCATTGTGCATTTTAGCTTGATTCACAATGAATTTGGCGAGGAAGGAGACAGGTGGAAATGCCACCTGATGATCTTCCTTGTATTTTGATGCTTGCGTGATCCATCTTTCTTGTAAGTTGTACGGAAGCTTCTTGATTACTGATTTGACTCCACGTGCTGTATCCAAATATGTGAGGCCTGGCAGGTATCCACCAGCCTTTGCCGCCTCCAGCTCTAAAAGTATGTCACCAAGCTCTCTCAGCTTCTGATTGTCTTTGTTTGTTGTTTTTGGATAATTTTAAATTTTCTTCAGAAGTGCATCTTCAATTACTTCGGGTGCCCCATAGCAGTCTTCCAATCTCTGCCACACCATTGTAAGCCCTGCTGTTGCATAAGGAACATGTACTGACCTGATTCTTTTGGCTTGCTCAGTGGACTCTGGTCCGAGCCATTTGGAGAGCAGGTCAAGCTTTTCCCTGTATTTCAGATTTAAGTCTTGGGTGCTGCTTAGAAAAGATGACTTCCAGGCCCAATAGTTTTCTGGACGGCCATCAAACTTCAGGAGACCAGAGCTCACCATTTCACGGCGTATCAAGTATTTTGTCACATCTGTGGCTCCTGCTGCCTCAGGTGAGCATTTTCTGGGAACAAACACAGGGCATGTCTGTGGCTGATAAGATGGCGGGGATGCTTGATTAAATCCACTATAGTCATGTGGTTGTTCTCGTTTACTGCAAGTCTTGCTGCTATAGGCCAGAATTATATTTTCCTGAGGAGGGATTATGTCACCATTTGTTTTGATTTCCTGAAGGACCAACAGATTGGTCTCTGAGTATGTAACCACTTGGCTTGTTATAGTAAAGTTCTGGTTCAGTCTTGTGGCATCGAGCGATATCAAAGTTGTCTGCTGCTAGTGGGACCTTTGACAATCCCAATGCATCATTAGACTGTTGATTTGTGCACATGGTCGCGTGCAATTGCACATACTCACTGGTGCCTTTGATTGCACTGAGTGGTGTCATTTGGGTATCTATCACAGAGTGCTCTCTGTACTGTTCTTCGGCAGCCCTCATGAGCACCTCGGCTTCAGCTAGGGCTGCTGAAGCAGTTTTTTCTTGCTTGATAATATGTAAAGATGCTTTCACCTGTGCTTTTCTTCTAAGTGCTTTAGCTTTACTTTTTGCTTTAATCATATGATGTTCTTCATCTATGCAGCACTGGTCTCTTATCATTTCAGCTTCATGTACTGCATAGGAAGCCAGTGCACGTGCGGCTTCTACTTTTGCATGGGCCCTGGCAGCTGCAGCACTGGTGGATGACAGGTTAGAGCGGCTTGAATGTCTAGAGCTAGTGTGCTTGGACCTGGCAGTTTCAGCACTAGCTGATGTCTGATCCAACTGACTAGAAACTCTGGAGCTTGTGCAATGTGACTGGTGGTCGTGTATGCTGAGGGATGACTGGTGTAGTATCCTTGTCTGTGTGCTGCATGATGAAACAGATTACTTCTCTGTAGTGTCTGTGGCTGTACAGGTTAGCTGATGACAAGTAGAATGAATCCACTCTTCTTTAGACTAGGCCCACTGTGTTAAAAATCTTTTTACTGTTCTGCCCTCACAATGTGTTTCGGAGTACAAGGCTTGGCAGACAGCTAACAGCTTCCCAATAAAGACTCAGGAGGAAGGGCTTATAGTTGTAATCTTTACTGAGAATACGTTTTTTTTGTAAAACTGCAAAACACAATTTTATAAGAATATGCATTAGCATTTAACATTACATCACAAATGCAATAGTAACAGGCATGCTATAATACTGTTAAGGCACTACCTAGCAGAACACGAAGCCTAGCTGAATGAACTTCCTGACAGAAACATCCCACCAAACACACATATAAAATATAGTTGAATTAGTAGAACATATACTCATTAATACAAAACGAATGACAGCCTACTTACAGACTTATGCTTCCAAGGCCAGTATTAAGAAATAGTGGAGGGCTTTAGCATGCTTCCTTCACTGTAGAAATATTATCTAATATGACTGCTAGGCAGGAAGTGGGCGTAATATACTACAGTTCCTGATAGTAATGGATGCCAATTTAAAGCAACAGTAAGATCAGTAAATATATACTTTATGATGATCAGAACACAGTTATTCTGTCAAACCTTGGCAGTAGACCTTGTAAGGGTAGTTTTGTATATCCCAGTGAACAATATAGTAGATCTGTAGTATCGCTATAGGAACAGGGATTATAGTCATTTTGTAGAGGCTGACCCCTTGTTAGATCTTGGCAGTACCTAGCTTTATGTGAGGCAGGTTAAATTTCAGCAATTCAATATTTTTTTTTTTTAAGGCAGTCAGTTTTGCTGAGGCAGATATTCTGTTAAACTTTGGTAATAGACCCTGTCAGGGTAGTTTGTATATTTATGTGAGCAATATAGTAGAGTTGCACCTTCAGTATCCTGATAGGAACATGTGTTTCAATATATTCATTGGGGGATTAATCAGGACTCCCTTCGATATGGGTGTGGTAGAGAAAATGCAATGAATTCCCAGTCCTTTCAGGAATTGATACTAGTAGCTAACCAGTCTTGAGCAGATTACTAGCCTCTGTAGTAATACAAGTCCCTTCAGTTTATAATCCTGCAGAGGGAGGCATTCTATTGTGCTCTGTCAGGGAGATTTATTTAGAATTTGCCAGATACAGTCAGTCACATTTGGGCCTTCTCTTCTCAAAGTTGCACTGCACTTATCACTATAAGCAGAGGCTTATTTAAAATCCTCATGCAGCGCCTGAGAGTTGGGAGCTGATTGAGCTGTATGCTATACAACCAGGGCCAGGACCACTAGGCAAACTAGGGCTCCTGGCCATTGGTGATCCTACTCCCTCTCTCTGCAGCCAGCAACCAGCTCAGTCTTAACAGGCAGCTGCTCCCGAGTCCCTCCGTACATCGTGTCAGAAGCGCAGCGTTAGGCGCGTGGCGGAGGACTGTGTCCCGACTGAATGGAGGAAGGAAAGGAAACATCTCCTGCGCGCCTCTGATCATCAGTATCAGTGACCTGTCTGTCTCTCACCACGTACGGTCACATCATCGCCACCAGTCTCTGTCTGATGTTTACCACTGCAACCGGCAAGCTTTGCCTCTCTGCCCACTTGCCCAGTGCCCATAAGGCACACGGTTCCTAACCCCCCCCCCCCGTCGTGGAGGCCGGTCTCCCTCCTGGCCTTGACTGTCCTCCTGAATAATGGCAGCATCAGTGGAGTCACTGGTGGTGCTCCGGGCTTGGTGACAGGTGGAGCCTGCCTGGAGGAGGCATTGTTTAAACTTGTCCATTCCTGGCACTGGCAGCAGGGTCACATCGGATGTAGAGTATACAGATACAGTCTGCAGCAGAGCCCCAGACCATCACCTGGTGAGTAAAACACTGTAACTGAGATTGCATTATGCATTGCGTATGTAAATGTATATACAGATATAGTGTATATAAAGACTGATCTGCCAATTATTCTGATTTGTGTGTACCGAGGGCCCTCCCCTTCCCTGGTGAGGCTGCATTGATGGGTGCTTGTGAGGCTGCATTGATGGGCGCTGGTGAGGCTGCATTGATGGGCGCTGGTGAGGCTGCATTGATGGGCGCTGGTGAGGCTGCATTGATGGGCGCTGGTGAGGCTGCATTGATGGGCGCTGGTGAGGCTGCATTGATGGGCGCTGGTGAGGCTGCATTGATGGGCGCTGGTGAGGCTGCATTGATGGGCGCTGTTGAGGCTGCATTGATTGGCGCTGGTGAGGCTGCATTGATGGGCGCTGGTGAGGCTGCATTGATGGGCGCTGGTGAGGCTGCATTGATGGGCGCTGGTGTGGCTGCATTGATGGGGCGCTAGTGAGGCTGCATTTGATGGGCATTCCTTACAGACACACACAGACACTGAAACACACAATGTATCCCTTACAGTAACACACAGAAACATACAATGTATCCCTTACAGTCACACACACACACACACACAAAGACCTCTGATATGGTCCCCTCCATCAATAAATCCCCCCCGGTCCTCTCCCTTCAATAATCCCTCCCATACAGTTTCCTCATTAAAGTGGTAAACTGGTTAAAAAAGAATGTTCTTTAGCAAGGAACATACATTTCACATTAATAATTATGCTACCAACATTAGTGCCATTTTTGCCTTGTGCTAAATAAGCACACACTTCATCTTATTGCAATATTGCTTCTTAAACTAAGATTCACTCACCGTCATTCAAACCCCATTCATTCAAAGAAGGAAGCATCACCAGACTGGTCTTATCATCAAGGCATCCCAGCATCAACTGCTCGCCTCGAGCCTTACGGCTCCTTTTTATTATCAAAAGATCTCACCAGCAGATAATCACCTCCCCCATGGGAGTGGTCATCACAGCATGTGACCTCCATGGGAGTGGTCATCACAGAATGTGACCTCCTCCATAGGAAGTGAGGACACAGCATCTGACCTCCATGGGAGTGGTCATCACATGATGTCCTCCTTTACACAGCAAATGTCCATATAAAGATATCCCTTCCAACAGGGTTATTTAAATACATACAATACATGACATGTATACATTCAAATAGACTAGCAGTGACATGCACTGTTTCCAAAGACAGGAACCATAAGACAATTATGGCTCAATCGACCACAATTGTCGTATAGTTATGCTATAGTTCCTGTGGACGCAGATCTGTCTGCTCGGAGTCATTTAATGCCAACGCCAAGAAGTGGCCAGTCCCTTGACGAGGCATAAAACAAATATCCCTAAAAGGAGCAAACATCGCTGTGTCCACAGGAAGGTTTTTCCCGCCACCGGTCTTCCACCAACGTCTGTATGTGCAAATACGCTCAGATGAGCGCATTGCAGCGAAACCGACACTGGGGGACATCTGACAACACACATTAATAAAATTTTCCACAACAGTACTCCCTTTTTGTCATATGCACCCCCCGTGTCCATCGATGAAACTTGATCTCCTTCTTACACCTGGAAATGAATCAGTCCTTACAGTCCATAAAAACGAAAACATGGCTTGACATGTAGACTTTGTTCTTCAGGAGCATGACTTATAAGGAGGACACAACATGGTGAGCTGTAGTAATCGCCTGTGATCCTCTGTGTCTTGTACGTGGGTCTGGCTTCGGGGCATCTCATCAAGGAAGCTCTGGTCACGCGTCCAATCAGGTAACAGGAGCACCTTGTCACGACATAGAAAGAATAGAACTAAAACGACATGAGTATATATATTCCCACTTCCTTTAACCACGATCTGCTGTAAAATAAAAATTAGATCCCCAAAGATTCCCAAACCCTTAAAAGGGCTCCCAATCTTCACTTATCTACAGCTCTGGCAATTGTATCTTAAGCTCAAGCCCCCCCCCCCACTTTGCATGCAGGACACCATGCCCAGACCTGGTCGGGGTTGGTGAACTATTCCCTTCTATCTGTCCCTGCCATTCTTAATTTCTCTCGCGCCATCATATCCTCGCGATCAGCCGCGACATAAGATGCTGGGACAGCTTCACCATCACGCATGAACCTCTTGCATTGGGGGAATTTCCTTATAAGCTGCAGATCCGCATAAACACCAAGCTAAAGTTCAAACACACTTGTGGGCTGCCTAGATACCCAAACCGACAAGAGGCAGAGCTATTAAAACTATAACCAATTTTACCCTCTAAAAATGCATCTTTAGATTCCATTGACAAGTGTCTGTTTGGATTCCTTATTAGTTTGTCAAAACTCCTCATACCCATAATAACATCATAAATAGCATGTACCGCTGTCATCGCTGGGGACTAAAATTCAGTGGAGACTCAGAACAGACCTAGTAATCGGTCCTGTTCCCTTTCTGAGCTAGTCAGGAAATACACTTTAAATAATAACTTGTAATGCTTTTCATCGTTACCCTTGCTAAAATTTACTAAACAAAAAAATATAAATAAACAAAGATACTACTCAGTTCTTTGGTGTGGTTGAGTCGCTTCTTGTAGTGGCTAGCATGGTCCCATCCCTCAAGCTTCTTTACAACGACCCAGTCACCTGGTTGGAAAAAATGTAAACCGGTTATTGTGTCAGGGTCCAGGAGTGACTCGTGAACCCTGTGGTGGACATTTTGAAGTTGATGTCACAGTGATCGCACCCACCCCGTCAGCTGAGAATATAAGTGACGGTTAATGAGGAAAGTATGACTCTGGTTTTGATTGACCTCCAAACAACCCTCATGTGGCAATAACCCAGACATCGGGACTGTGGTCACTGCATAACCTGTGCGTGGCTTACAATACCTGGAACCATTGACAAAAGGTTCTTGGCATCTGGGATGGGAACCTACTTCACCAGACTGCTGCTTGCCGATTCAAATTCTATCAAAGAAAGACAGTCTTGGCACAAACTTGGTTAGAATTACAGAGGTTAACATTATTTGTTTGAAAAAAAACTGTCATTCTTACATTTATCACTTCTCCCCCCATTTTCTTCCTCATTACAGACTGAAGGAAGAAATACATGGTGCAGGAAAAAAGAAACAATGAAATAGCCTATGATACTTTTACCTCCTTAGACTCATATTTATCCATATGTACAGCTGTCTACATATACCTGCTCTCTGTGTACAAACACTTTCAGAAGCTCCTTTGGATCTGAAAAATACTTATAAGCAAAATCATTACTCTATCATTCATATTTAACCTGCAAAGAATGGTAAACAAAAATGACATTCCTGTACATTGGTAAATTGTCAATGACATTCTTTCAAAACCGATTCAAACAAAACCCTCTGTAACCCTTACTTTTCCCGTTCTTCCAAAAATACAACAGCCGCGACGCATCGGAGGATCGCCGCGGTAAGTTCGAACATATTCACGTTACTACATACAAATATTCAGATACAAATTTGGGGGAGATACTTCATAGTTTCCAAAACCAAAAATGAAAAAAACAAAACAGACAGAATTCTACCTTCACTCTTTCAGCAATAGAAAAAAAATACAATGGGACAAACATGAGGGCAGTTCGAGAACCTTGCATGGACCAGCCATACAAAGTTCAAACAAACGGGCATGAGAATTTTAACCACGTTCCTCCTCTGAGAATCACAAAAACGTGTACAACACCTCCATCAACACACTCTTCATTACAGATTTCTGAAGCCGCAGCTGAACTACATCCATTCCAGAGGAATACCCAAAATAGTATCCTTGGACCACCTATGTTAATCTTTTTGGGGTTCAAAGGCCTTTGCCCCAAAAATAGGCTTCGTGCACCGTGTGACCCTCTGACTGTGGGAAGCCTCCATTCCTTGACCTTTGCACAGACCTCATTGTGTCCATGGTGATAAGAATCGGCTTATCTTCTTACTCCCGCATCCAGGAGAAACCATTGCACCCATTTCGGAGAGCACCACCTGGTGTCTTCTTCTACGGTGGATTGATGGACTACAACCACTATATCTGGTCCAGTCCCCCAACTAGAAACCCCAACCGAGGCGTTATCACCCCCCGAATTAGGCCTCTACCCCTCACAGTGTATGCATACACAAGCGTTTTCCGCTATACACCCATACACTGCGTCGCCAGACTAAACCACACAGAACACTTCTGCCCATTTACCACCTGCAGAACAATGTGGCTTCTCTCTGTATCTAGATGTTACAACAATAATGGTGATGCCCCCCTGTTTGTTCTCTACCCAAAACTGTATTACAGTACAAAACTTCACAAAACTGGAACAAAATATAAAACACTTTTAAACGCCAAAATGCTTTCCATTTTCCTTCCAAACACAAATCTCACTGCTTAACCTTTCAGAAAACCCCAAACTCCTCCCACCAACTTTCTTCTGATACATATGTAGCGGGGTCTCCTTTAAGACTCCCGGGACTGCATTTCCCAGAGTCCCGTTCGGCACCCAGGGTGCAATGTTGCCACCGCAGAGACTTGTGGGAGGGAGATAAAAGGAGGAGGCGTGGAGAGCTCGGCCTCTTTTGGACACCGCGTGGCTACTGACTGGTCTTCCTGTGCGGATCTGCTGGAGTGCAGGGCCTGAAGCCTGGGGCCTTGCGCAACTTCCGAAGAGCCTTCCACCCCATTGCAGAGCCTGGGTGGCATCTGACTTTGCTTACCGCTGACATCAATACGATCGGAGACCCGACCGTTGCAGACGCTGTGTGCGGAGACACAGCAGGTAGAAGTCCCGGACTGGGATCGGGTCCGGAGTGGTGAGCGAGCACCTGCTCAATTCAATAGGCTGTACTGTGTTTAGACCTATAGACTGCCTTGGCCCACCGATCCTTTATTTTGCTGTTCCACTGGAAGACCGGTAGTAGGATACAGTTAAAGGGTCTCCAGTATAGTGTTCCTTGTGATTTGCCTACTTTGTGGATTACAAATATTGTTCCTGAACGTGCACCACCATTTCAAGTTTGCATGCGAAGAAATCCTTATTCTAAAGACTGAGGTTAATTCTGTGTCAGGCCTGACCAGGGAGGGGAGATAGAATATTGTTTAGTGCGCCACAGGGCGCGTAGATACTAATAGCTGCGCGTGGTGGATTACCGTGCTGTGCTATTAGTGTATGCTATATCTATTGCTGCAGGGCATCTGTAAGCAAGTTACCTGTTATGTTTTAATCTGTGCCTTTTAAACTAAAGTAAAACCGTTATACTTTGCCACTTGTTATCATTGCACATAGTTCTTATATCTCCTGAGAAGTTGGGGTGTGTGTGCAATCAGGTATAGATTGTGATAGATAACATCCCTAGACTAACTGTGCCATAGGAGACTAGACAAGATTGCTGGGGGTTGGTGGAGCTGTACTCAGGGCCCGAAATCAAACCAGTGGCTCTCTTAACTGGGGGTAGCGCTACACATAAATGCTGAAAATAAATTCCTATGGCATGCTCAGCTCTCAAAAAAATAAATTAAAAAAATGGTTTATTTACATATCAACGTACAGGAAGAGGGAGGGGGAGGGGGGAAGCCTAGCCCCATCACCTTGTCTATTAAGACACTAAAACAAATCCATGGCTAAACATCATATTTCAACAATTAAAGAAAAAACCTTTGTCAAGGAAATTATGGAATAAACCCCCCTTTTTCAAATGGGAGAGAATCTCCCCTGACCCAAATATTCCCTGGAAGTCAAACCACAAGTATCGAGACTCAAATACTCCTGCAAAAAGATGGCTCTAGGAGTTTCGACCAAACCCCCACTCCTCCTTTGCAGGTTATAAAATACAAGCTTCAAAAACAATGAATTGCCTTCTGGGAAACTCCCAAATATTTAAACATAAAAACAACACACACACTGTGTACAAAAACTCAGTTAGTCTTACAATCTTTTAAAATTCAGTGTAAAGTAGAGTTTTCACTTAAAAACGAAATCCAATACAAAAAACGCGGCTCATTTACTGCGAAGTCCGCTAAACCCACAATAGCTTACATTCACTTACCGTATATACTCAAGTATAAGCCGAGTTTTTAAGCACAATTTTTTGTGATGAAAATGCCCCCCTCGGCTTATACTCGAGTCACCTTTTTGTGCCTGATCTCCTGGAATTTGGGGAGCCAGTACCGGTCGGCCGTAGGTCCCCTGGACTCCAAACTTGGCACACATATAGCCCCACTCTTCCTCCCTCTACAAGTGTGCAAAGTTTCTTGTCCGGGGGACCTACGGCCGGGGAGCACCGATTTTTCAAAGCCGGGCACCATTTACTTAGACTCCCATGTTAAAATGGTCATTTCTCTGGTGATTTTGGGGACTCTGTACCGGTCGGCCGTAGGTCCCCTGGACTCCAAACTTGGCACACATGTAGCCTTCCTCTTCCTCTACAAGTTTACAAAGTTTCTTGTCCGGGGGACCTACGGCCGGGGAGCACCGATTTTTCAAAGCTGGGCACCCCTTCCATAGACTCCCATGTTAAACGTCAGTCTAGTCATGGACAAAGTGAGGCATGGACACAGTGAGGCAAAGTGAGGCACACCCTAGGCTTATACTCAAGTCAATACGTTTTTGTGGTAAAATTAGGTGTCTCGGCTTATATTCGGGTCGGCTTATACTCGAGTATATACGGTAAATGAAAACAGAAAAATTCCCAACACCATCTGCATGGAGTTTGCATGTTCTCCCTGTGTCTGTGTTGGCTTCCTCCCACACTCCAAAGACATGCTGGTAGGTCAACCAGATCCCATCCATAAATGGGCCCCAGCATGTGCATGTGTCCGCAAGCGCGCCGGGACCCCTCGGGGTAAGATCGCGCTATATCAAGATACCACTCTACTCAACTCAAAAGGCGATGCTTAGAAAAACTATTTAAACTAGCAAATTTAACATTAAACAAAAAGAGCCTCTCAGTATGTCACCCTGGTGTCTCACTACTCTCCCCAGCAGTGCACAGGTCAAACTGTAAAGGCATAGAACAGAATAAAACTGCGCCAATCAACAAATGTTAAAATAGCATCCAGGGGCTGATGTGCAAAAAGCAGTGACACTCAGCAAAGGCACCAGCCACTAGATACCAAAAAATAATGTCAAATGATTAGAAAACATGAAATGATAAAAGTCTAGATGAATGCCCAGATAATGCAATAAAAACCCAAAAATATTAGACCACAATACTGAATTATAGAACTAAATGATGGATTAATAGTCCCATGCAAAGGAATAAATCCGGCAAATCACAAGATGAGATCAGTCAACGTCTTTGTTATTTCCTCCCAACTCACCTCTAACCTGGAACTTCCTATCTCAAACTGTAAACGCCTCTCAAGATGGCCGACAAGCCAGACCACAACAACAAAATGGCGCCATTAACGCATGCAATGCAGTTTTTGATTTCGCCAAAATCAGCACAAACTTCCCTACCAGCCAAAAACTGACAAACATGGGACATCAAATGAACACTTAAATATAAAAACGCAAGACCACATGGGTTCCCACACACAAAGGAAAACAAAAATGGTCTCCACCAGACTCCAACACAGAAAAGACCGCACTACTCAACTCGCACCAAACATCAAAATCTGCCCCAAAAGCTGAGAAATTCCACCAGCAAAATAGCCGACGAATGCCACAGCATGGTCACATGATATCACACCCAAAGGAAAGGTGGCTGTGCGTTCCCCTTATAGGATGGCCCACGGGCTAAGGAGAAACGGCATCTCTCAAGATGGCCACCGACGACCATGGCAGCATGGCACACCACAAGATAGCCCCCACATGCAGTTTTTGCCGCCAAAACCAGGATCTCTTCACTAGAGAACCAAAAATGTTTTTCTCCACAAAGACTGACTACACCATTGAAACTTTTTTTTTTAAAAGATCATCAAAATCCACTGAAAAATTTGTGTCAGCTACACTCCACAAGGCTCATGCAATCTCCACAAAGCCACAGACCTGAGACACCACATGTACACTTAAACATTTTAAGACCCTTTGGCCAATAAACAGCACATTCAATAAATGTTAGTTACATGCACAACATTAAAACAACACGCTTCTTTTCTCAAAGTTCATATAATCTGAAATATTCACCACACACATACAGTACAATGCTGCCTGCATGCCTGCTCAGAACATCAGAGTTCTCTTCCCTCAGGGCATAGCCCTTCCAACACAAAACATTCTCCCTTGTAAGCAGTGGGCAAGCCCTTCCCCCAATCCACATGGCACCCAAACAATCATCTACTTACAAACTGCTCAGTGTAGGCTGCACTAAGTACCACAGCTATACCTTCATTTCATATACAATATAAAGTCTCCATATGCATCAAACTTGTAGTCAAAAGATACAGAGACCCACCAAATTTCATCTCTGCATGCCGGATGACTTGCGTGACTTATCCGCCACCAACTAGGGTTCAAGCCGCAATGTTTTAGGGCACTTTCTGCCTGGAAAACATCAATTTTTCTGGCCGCTGCTACAGCAACAATACCTCATTTTTCAGGCATGTGTACATGCCTAATTTTTCTGGCCTCTGGTGCTGCACTGTGGCTGCAAAAACAAAACCAAAAAAAAAGCACATACATGTGTCAATTCCCCTTCGTGATCATTACCTTGTTGTGGTGAAGGGGCTTGCATATCACAATGAAGCGACCACCTCTATGAGTGTGTTGGCAATGGCAATGTTGGCACACCCCAGATGATAAGGTCGTTGCTTCATTGTGAACAGACCAAAAGCGATCGGCTGGATAATTTTTCATAGAAAAAACATTCATTTTCTTTGATCATCTAAGGTGATCATTAAAGCCTTGCGGTTGTGCAAATGGACTGTTTGCAGTTGTTTGCGGTGCGTTAAACGGGGAGTTTGGTCTGTCAGAGTTTGGTCTGTCACTGTGAAGCGAGCGTAACCCCTACACTACCTGAACGATACAACATCATACCTGATGTTTTTAAAGCACGTTATTCCAAACAATTTAGGAATGTTAGGTGATTTATGCCCTTTTATGGATTAAAACCCGACTCTGCGTCAACTACGTCATTTTCCATGGGAGTTTTGCCATGGATCCCCCTCCGGCATGCCACAGTCCAGGTGTTAGTCCCCTTGAAACAACTTTTCCATCACTATTGTGGCCAGAAAGAGTCCCTGTGGGTTTTAAAATTCGCCTGCCTATTGAAGTCTATGGCGGTTCACCCGTTGGCGAACATTTGCGGAAATTTGCGTTCGCCGTTCGCTAACGGAAAATTTTATGTTCGCGACATCACTACTTACAGCATTATTTCAAAAAGATGAAAAATTTGTTCTTTTACAGAGTAGAGCCCCCACGCATCGGATCGAGCAACCCTACTCCCCCATCTCGACCCGATGCCTAAAGGGGCCCCATCTAGTCCCTTCAGAGCTGCCATTCTGTCATGGCAAAATTGGTTGTTTGCAGAGCACACAGCCATTTTTGCCTTGTGCTAAATAAGCACACACTTCATCTTATTGCAATAATGCTTCTTAAACTAAGATTCACTCACTGTTATTCAAACCCCATTCATTCAAAGAAGGAAGCATCACCAGACTGGTCTTATCATCAAGGCATCCCAGCATCAACTGCTCGCCTCGAGCCTTACGGCTCCTTTTTATTATCAAAAGATCTCACCAGCAGATAATCACCTCCCCCATGGGAGTGGTCATCACAGCATGTGACCTCCATGGGAGTGGTCATCACAGAATGTGACCTCCTCCATAGGAAGTGAGGACACAGCATCTGACCTCCATGGGAGTGGTCATCACATGATGTCCTCTTTACACAGCAAATGTCCATATAAAGATATCCCTTCCAACAGGGTTATTTAAATACATACAATACATGACATGTATACATTCAAATAAACTAGCAGTGACATGCACTGCATCCAATGACGGGAACCATACGACAATTATGGCTCAATGGACCACAATTGTCGTATAGTTATGCTATAGTTCCTGTGGACGCAGATCTGTCCGCTCAGAGTCATTTAATGCCAACGTCAAGAAGTGGCCAGTCCCTTGGTGAGGCATAAAACAAATATCCCTAAAAGGAGCAAACATTGCTGTGTCCACAGGAAGATTTTTCCCACCACCGGTCTTCCACCAACGTCTGTATGTGCAAATACGCTCAGATGAGCGCATTGCAGCAAAACCGACACTGGGGGACATCTGACAACATACATTAATACAATTTTCCACAACAGCTGTAAATTGCATCCAACATTAATCCTGTTTCTTCTTGCCGGGGGCTGCCATTTTGTTAAAGCCCAGAGCCCCTGAGCAGAAGTAAATCATAAAGCAGAACTAAAACCATTGATTTAAATGGTTTAAAAAAACAGTTATATTCCTGGAATGTTGAGATTGCTAACTGTGCTTAATACCTCAACCAAACTGTAAAACCATTACATGGCTGGTGTCCTACCTGATCACATGTGCAGCACCATGGCAGTTGCAGATTAAACAGAAGCAGCTTCATTGGCTGTAAAGTATAGGAGGGTTTAATTCTGCTTCAAGGCTGTCAGCAGATCGGCCTCTACAAACTCTGCAGTGCCTAAAGATGAGGTGCATGCGCGGCTTGTGAAGATGGCGGACACTTAGGACCAGACCTCCGGCCTCACCTCGTCCTTCCGAGACTCCCGCTCTGCTACATTAGCATCTACAGCCCCGGGAGCTGCCTCTCTAGCTCCGGGATTCACTTGGCTATCATACAACCCTTTTTATGGGTAAAATAGGGGATCAGCGATGCATCTATAAGAAGCCCTCGCCGCAGGCCGCATCCCATCCCACCCTTCTCATGGATCGTTTCGTTTATAGTCCTCAATCCCCCAAATGTTTTTTTTTTTTAATTTGGGGTGGAGTTCCCCTTAAAATCCATGCCAGATGCCAGATCTGCCAGATCTGAAGGGCCTGGTAATGGATTTTGGGGGGACCCCCACGCTTTTTTTTTTTTTCCTATCAAAGACTTTTAATGACTTTTATCTGTATTGACAGGAACCAGCAATTCATTACAGCCGCGAGTACTTTTAAATGACTATTATTTTACTGTAGAAATGTAATTTTGCTCTGGAACTGTTATAAACATGGAAAACATGCGCTACTTTACAGGCATACTATAGACACCCCCCAGGTATGATATTTAGGGCCAGTTCACACCAGATGCAGTGCATTGCGTTTTTTTGATGCATGAAAAACGCAAAGAAAGTTGATCACATTAATGCCAATGGCATAGTTCACACCACTGCAGTCCGTTCCAGTGTGTTTCAGAAAGGAAAAAAAATGGTCATGCTGCATTTTTTAGGTACAGAACTGTACTGGACCGCAGTAAAACACATCAAAAACGCAACGGAACGTACCAAAAACACACTGGAATGCACCGAAACGCACCTAAATGCACCAAAGACGCACTGCAACACACTTGTCCTAAGTGAAAAGAGGGGGGAAAAAACACTGGACTGCATCAAAAACGCATCAAAAATGCACTGGAACATGTCAAACACGCGCATGCAGAAAAGCACCTGGAACGCATCCAGACTGCGTTTCTATGGTGTGAACTAGGGCCAGTTCACACCATAGAAACGCAATCCGGATGTGTTCCAGGTGCTTTTCTGCATGCACGTTTTTGATGCGTTCCAGTGCATTTTTGGTACGTTTTTGATGCAGTCCAGTGCTTTTTTTTCACCCCTCTTTTTTATTAACCATAGATAAGGACAAGTGTGTTCCAGTGCGTTTTTGGTGCATTTAGGTGTGTTCCTGTGCGTTCCAGTGCGTTTATGATGCGTTTTGCTGCGTTCCAGTGCATGTAAAATGCAGCATGTTTTACTTTTTTTGTGGAACTGGAACGTACTGGAACAAACACTGCCATTTAGAACCATATAACGAACTTTCCATGCATTTTTGATGCATAAAAAATGCAATGGACTGCATGTGGTGTGAAATGGCCCTTAAGCAATTTGGCATATTTAAAGGCACTTCTCCTTGTTTGGTTTTTGGTGTTGTCCAAATTGGTGACATTGATATATGTCCCTTAGGGTGGGACCTGGGCCCCCATTTTATGGCCAATAACTAGAATATAAGCCAGCCAAGTGGGGACTAGCAAAATTAACATGTCAGTTCCCATAGACTGCAATGGTATTTGTTGGTAGGGGGGGGGGGGGGTGATTGTCCCATCCCTAATTTTGTAGCATGCTGGATGATGTACTTAATTTTGGACAAGGGGGGGGGGGTATTTTCTGCTAGCTGCATTTGAGTTCTTCTGAGCATGCCCAGCCTGTTAGATTTTTTTTGGTGCTTTTTGTGTGTGAACAGCACCTGGAAATTTCTGGGCATGCTCAGAGTGTTTTTATGGGTTAGTAATTGAAGGACATCCTTAACAGGTGTAGCCACTTTGAAGTTCAGTCTCTAAATTGGGTGAACTTGCATTTTGGGTGTTTCATGGACTGTGCATGTGTTTTCAATTGCCTCATTAGCACACAAACCTATGTTATATAAAGCTAGCTGATAGCATTCACTCCCTTGCCCTGAAAAGAGGCAAGTGTGTGTGTGTGTGTGGGGTATGTGGGGGGCAAAAGTACATTTTGGTGTCCTTATCGAGTTTGTAACACATGTATTTTATTTGTTATGTCTTTGCAAAACCGGTGTTTGTTTTACTTTTGGATTGTATTTTTTGGTGTGGGGGAAATGTTCCCCTGAAATAATTTTGATGTTGTTAATGTGTGTCGTTTGTTCACTTTGATTTAATTGTCTGTGCTGCACTAATTTGCCGAATCTTTCTCAAGATGTTTTGAGTCTGTAACTGTTTCAAATTGACCCTGTTTTTTTTTTTTTTTTTTTATTCATTTTTTTTTTTTTTTTGACCAATAAAATTTGATGCAAAGTTTTGAGGTTTGTTTTGCGTTTTCTTTGCAACAAATGTGACAGCTCATTGGCATGTCAAAACAACAGGTGTGATTTGTCTACCCTGGTGCCTTCATGCTAGCATATGCATTTATTGTATTGTGTGCTGCCATGGAAAATCAGCAGGAAATTTAAAATACAGAGTGGTAAGTATTCAATTTTCCTTTTTACTGCAGTGGTTCTCAGCCTCAGTCCTAAAGTACCCCCAACAGGACATGTTTTGTGAATTTATCTCATGGAGAATTGCTGTCCAAAATACCAAACCATTGACTGTGATTTAAAGCACATGTGCAAGATGAAGGCAAACCTGCAAACATGGCCTGTTGGGGGTTCTTGAGAAGCACTGATTTAGAGCCCTGCACTTAAAAATAGCTCAAGGCAATACAATTCTAATTGTGGGCATTTTGAGGGAAACAAAGTAAGTGTTAGAACCCCTGCTTGTGTTTTTTTTTTTTAAAGGTTGGGCTTTGTGTCCCCTTTTAGTAAAATTGGCTTCACTTCCTGTCACACAGCTAAACAGGAAGTGAAGGTAAAACCCTATCAAAGTCTTTTCTTGGGGACACACAGATCAATCTAACTAGTGTCCCCATTAAGCAAATTGCACTCTAGCACTTTGTTGTTTACCCCAAATCATTGGGTAGTTTGGGGTTTAGTAAAGACAAATCCACTCTGCAGTAAAAGTGTAGCTGCTGAAAATCTGAGGGATCACTGGTGATTGTAACATCCAATCATGTAAAAGCAAAGATGGTGTTTTTTTGGTTTGCTTGCATGTCCCCCTCAGATATACAGCAAGTGCACTTGTAGTGCAAAGTAGATTTGCCTTTATTAAATAAACCCAAAAGTCCAAAAAACTTATAATTTGGGGTGTAAACAGCAAAATGCTGGAGTGCAATGTACATAATGGGGAAAGTATTTAGATTGACCTGTGTGTCCCCAAGGAAAGACAGTGGTAGGGATTTACCCTCACTTCCTGTGTGGCTATGTGACAGGAAGTGAATTATTTGGAAGGATAAAGTGGCCAAATTTGGGAATTGTCTTCACCCTATCAGGGGTGCAGACATCCCCAAAAACTGTCTAGACTTGTAATCCCTCTGCACTCTATCCCCAAGCAAAAATAAGAAAGGATTAATTTAGTTGAACTTTGCAAAGACACATTCCTAAGTTGAATTGTGATGCATGTCAATGGCCCATTTAGACCCTCTTTAATCACTTGAGATCAGCGCTATAACTGATTGACGGCCACAGCATGGTCCTCAATTGCCGGGAGTCCGTCAATAAACGTCCTCCCCTGTGGTCACCGAGTCACTGAGACTCGGGTGATGACAGATCCAAGTAAGGGGCCGAAACCTGCCCTTTACCATGTGATCAGCTGTCAGCCAATGACAGCTGATCACGTGATGTAAACAAAAGCTGGGTAATGGTTTTTGTTTTCTCCTTGTGCTGACAGCGTGAGCAAAAAAAAAGGCAATCACCGGCTTATGTGCAAGGGAGATTGGGCCCGAAGAGGAAGAGGCAATTCTGCGTCATCTGTGACAATCAGTAGCCCCTGCCAGTGCCACCTATCAATGCCCACCACTGCTGCCAATCAGTGCCACCTAGCAGTGCTGCCTATCAGTGCCCATCACTGCCAACTATCCTTGCCACCTAGCAGTGCCACTTCTCAATGCCCACCAGTGCCAACTAGCAATGCCACCTCTCAGTGCCCGCCCTTGCCACCTTATCGGTGCCCATCAGTGCAGTCTCATCAGTGTACATCAATGAAGGAGAAAAATTACCTTTTTTCAAAATTTCGAAATATTAACCACTTTCCTACCACCCACCGTCCTTGGCTTTGTGCGGTGACATCTGAATGATGCCTGTTGCAGGCATCATTCATATATCATTCTTTTCAGCCGGCGATTCTGTGCACGATAAAAACGATCATAGCGGCAGTTCCGCCGCTTGATCGTTCTTATAGGCGGCGGGAGGGGACGCCCCCCCCCCCCCGCCGCCATCCGGTGCTTCTCCGGGCTCTCCTGTGCCATCTTGGGCTCGGAGAACGATTTGGCCGGCGCTGGATGGGAAGCATAGAGATAACTGGTGACCGTCGGAGGCCCGGGCGCGACGTTATGACACCACGTCGGGTTCCCTTATGTAAACCAAGCCGTGATCTCAGCTGTCAGCATGAGATTGGTGAATTTTTTTTGACCAATCTCATGCTTTCCAGCCTGGAGGAGAGATGTGGGGTCTTTTTGACCCTGCATCTCTCCATAAAGAGGACCTGTCACAATAGATTCCTATTACAAGGGATGTTTACATTCCTTGTAATAGGAATAAAAGTGATCCAAAAAACAAAAAAAATAAAAAAAAGAGTAAGAAATACAAAAAAGTAAAAAAAAAAAAAAAAAATGTATCCAAAAAAAGAAAAAACGCCCATGTCCCCGGTAGCTCACGCTCAGAAGCGAACACACACGTAAGTCCCGCCCACATATGTAAACGCCGTTCAAACCACACATGTGAGGTATTGCTGCGTGCGTTAGAACGAGTGCAACAATTCTAGCACTAGACCTCCTCTGTTATTGCCAAAATGGTAACGTGTAAACATTTTTAAAGCATCGCCTAGGGAGATTTTTAAGTACTGAAGTTTGGTGTCATTCCGTGAGTGTGCGCAATTTTAAAGCGTGACATGTTGGGTATCTATTTACTCAGCATAACAACATCTTTCACATTATCCCCAAAAATTGGGCTAACTTTACTGTTTTGTAATTTTTTTACATTCATGAAACCATTTATTTACCAAAAAAAAGGCGTTGGAAAATTTATTGAGCAAATACCGAGCGAGATAAAAATTTGCAATGACCGCCATCTTATTCCCTAGGGTGTCTGCTAAAAAAACATATATAATGTTTGGGGTTTTGAAGTAATTTTATAGCCATAAATGTATGATTTTTACATGAAGGTGAGAAGTGCCAGAATAGGTCCAGTGCTGAAGTGGTTAAAATATCCAATTTTTTTTTTTTTAACTCTGTCTTTTGTATTTATAGAAAACAAAAAACCGCAGAGGTGATCAAATAGCACCAAAAGAAAGCTCTATTTGTGTGCCAAAAAATAATACATTTTCATTGGGTTACAGTGTTGTATGACCGCGCAATTGTCATTCAAAGTGCATCAGCGCTGAAATGTGAAAATTGGTCTGGGCAGGAAGGGGGTTTAAGTGGCCAGTGTGCAAGTGGTTAATATAAGGCTACATGCACACGGACGTTTTTCAAGCCGCTTGTTTGAGCGTTTTTTACAGCTTAAAAACGTCTCTCCATGTTAGCCTATGGCCTCATGGCCACCATGGCGTTTTTGAGCTGTAAATGGCATAGGTGTTTTTAGGCCCCATGTACACGGGACGCTGGTGCAAGGTGTTCAGAACTACGTTTGAAAGCGGCGTTTAGAAAGGCGCGCTTTGTGGCGTTTGCATGCCGCGTTTTACCAGATTTGCATCTATATGCGTTTAGTTAGGAAACATGATAAGGAGCCGCCCTAAGCTCCAAAAACAGTATTATTAACGATTTCAGCTATTTTTTGAGACCAGAGTGAGTATCAGCAGCTGAGAGAGCAGCAGTGTAGTTGTATTTAGCATGTCACTTGCCACGTCACTTGCCCCAAGTTGTGGATTGTCCACTTGCCACGTCACTTGCCCCAAGTTGTGGATTGTCCACTTGCCACTTCAGCTGCCCCAAGTTGTGGATTGTCCACTTACCACGTCAGCTGCCCCAAGTTGTGGATTGTCCACTTGTCATGTCACCTGCCCCAAGTTGTGGATTGTCCACAATGCAATGGAAGCAATTGCATTATTTTTTTGATATACCGGTATATATATATTTTTAATGGTTTTTCCTCATTTGCCCTAATTTTTGAGTTTATCAATATAAAAAAATAGGTCACCTTTAAAAACGCTTCTAAACTAAAATGTGTCTAAACGCCGGTACCGCGTCTGAAAAGTGGAAATCTTTGCCGTCTGAAGGCATTTTTAGGCTTTGTGAAAAACGAGTTTAAACGCAACTGCAGATTTTTTTTCCAGGCCAAAAACAGTGTTTTGGATGTAATAGAATTCAATGGACCCGCATCCAAAACGCAAGTACCGCAAATTTGTGGCAATTTTTTTTAACCTGCTTATAGCTGGTTGTTAAAGGAAACGTAAAAAAAAATAAACATTGCCGGCTCTGAAAAAAAAAAAAAATGGAAAAAAAACAGCGTGAGGTCCCCCCCCCAGGTCCATACCAGGCCCTTGAGTCTAGTATGGATTCAAAGGGGACCCCCCCCCCCACCGAAATGAAAAAAAAATGGCGTGGGGGTCACCCCAAAATCCATACCAGGCCCTTCAGGTCTGGTATGGATTTTAAGGAGAACCCGCGCCAAACGTAAAAAAAAAAATAGCGTGGGGGTCCCCCTATAAATCCATACCAGGCCCTTCAGGTCTGGTATGGATTTTAAGGGGAACCCCACCAAATTTTAAAAAAATAGCATGGGGGTCCCCTAAAAATCCACACCAGACCCTTTATCCGAGCACGCAACCTGGCAGGCCGCAGGGGAAGAGGTGGGGACGAGAGAGTGGCCCCCCTCCCTCCTGAACCGTACCAGGCCACATGCCCTCAACATGGGGAGGATGTCCCCATGTTGATAGGGACAAGGGCCTCTTCCCGACAACCCTGGCCGTTGGTTGTCGGGGTCTGCGGGTGGAGGGCTTATCGGAATCCCGGAGGTGGGGAGAGGAATCCCCCAGATCCCGCCCCCCCACCCTATGTGAATGAGTATGGGGTACATCGTACCCCTACCCATTCACCTGGTGGCAAAAAAAGTTAATAAAAAACACAGCACAGGTTTTTAAAGTAATTTATTAGGCAGCTCCGGGGGTCTTCCTGCCGGGCGCCCCGCTATCTTCTTCCAGCTCTTTTGCTAGCGGGGTCCCGGGCTTCCTCGTCGTCTTCTTCCGACTTCGGGGGGTCTTCCTGCCAGGCGCCCCTCTATCTTCTTCCAGCTCTTTTGCTAGCGGGGTCCCGGGCTTCCTAATCGTCTTCGGGGGTCTTTCTGCCGGGCGCCCCGCTATCTTCTTCCAGCTCTTTTGCTAGCGGGGTCCCGGGCTTCATCGTCACCTTCTTCCCTCTTCTCTTCACCCGATGTTGCCTCGTCGCTGTCCGCCGTTACAATGCTCTGGCCGCGGAGCGCGCCCACTTATAATGGTATGGGCGTGGTCACCGGGTGATGCCACCGCTGACCCCGCCCCCGTAGCACATCACAATCCCATCATTCCTCAGGACTGTGACATCATACGGGGGTGGGATGAGCAGTGGCATCACCCGGTGACCACGCCCATGCCAATATAAGTGGGCGCGCTCCGCTGCCAGAGCATTGTAGCGGCGGACAGCAACGAGGCAACATCGGGCGAAGAGAAGAGGGAAGAAGGCGACGATGAAGCCCAGGAACCCGCTAGCAAAAGAGCTGGAAGAAGATAGTGGGGCGCCCAGCAGAAGGCAGAAAGAACCGGAGATCGTGGAGAAGGCACCGGAAAGCGGGAGAAGAACCAGAGAGAGCAGAGACGACACCGGAGAACAGAACAAGATACCCCCGAAGTCGGAAGAAGGCGATGATGAAGCGCGGGACCCCGCTAGCAAAAGAGCTGGAAGAAGATAGCGGGGCGCCCGGCAGAAAGACCCCCGAAGACGACGAGGAAGCCCGGGACCCCGCTAGCAAAAGAGCTGGAAGAAGATAGCGGGGCGCCTGGCAGGAAGACCCCCGCAGCTGCCTAATAAATTACTTTAAAAACATGTGTTGTGTTTTTTATTGACTTTTTTTCCACCAGGTGAATGGGTAGGGGTACGATGTACCCCATACTCATTCACATAGGGTGGGGGGCTGGTATCTGGGGGCCCCCTTATTAAAGGGGGCTCCCGGATTCCGAAAAGCCCGCCGCCCGCAGACCCCGACAACCAACGGCCAGGGTTGTCGGGAAGAGGCCCTTGTCCCCATCAAAGCACCCGCCCCCCCATGTTGAGGGCATGCGGCCTGGTACGGTTCAGGAGGGAGGGGGGCCGCTCTCGTCCCCCCCTCTTCCCCTGCGGCCTGCCAGGTTGCGTGCTCGGATAAGGGTATGGTATGAATTTTGGGGGGCCCCCACGCCGTTTTTTTCGGCTTAGGGGGTTTCCCTTTAAATCCATACCAGACCTAAGGGCCTGGTATGGATCTTAGGGGAACCCCCACACCGTTTTTTTGGCTTAGGGGGTTCCCCTTAAAATCCATACCAGACCTAAGGGCCTGGTATGCTCCTGAAGGGGAACCTATGCCGTTTTTTTCATAAAAATTCGGCGTGGAGTTCCCCTTCATGATTCATACCAAACACAGGACAGCGAGGCTGCCGAGAACCAGCGCGATGCCATCGCGCTGGAGATATTCTCGGCGAGCTAGTCGCCTCTAGGACACGACTTGAGCGGCTGCCTCGCGCTCAGGTCGTGTCCAAGTTGCCTCGCAAAGTCGCGCTGTCCCTGTGTCAGCCGCCACACGAGTCGCACCGCGAGTCGGATCCGCTTCATCCGACTTCCCGGGCGACCTCTATTCAAATCAATGGGCTCCCATAGGGAACCATTCATTTTCAATAGAGCGCCGCTGACATTTGTATTTACTATAACAGTGCGCCACTATGCGCCGCTGGTTCCTGCGCCAAGTGAAGGAGTTATCCGGAGCACCAATTAAGGTTAGAACCAGCACAGCGCACTGTTATTAGTAAATCAGCCCCCTTGTGTACAAATTATATCATTCTTATGGTCTTTTTTGGCTTTTGATAGCCTCTCTCAATATTTTTGGACTCTTTTTGATCTACTTTTATTTTTATTTTTATATTTGTTTTGTTTTTTTACCATTTTTTTGGATCCCTTTTTGATCCTTTCAAGAAACACGGCTGTGTTTCTACTACTTTACAATATTTCCAAATGTTTATGTATAATGCTCTAGTTTTTATTTTAGATGCGCCATGGTCTATATGGTATCCAGTTGTAACATATGCTATGTTTTCAGTATTTATGAATGGCCGTTAGTATTCTATCATACAATGTTAAGGGCCTGGGCTCCATTCGTAAGCGTTGGATGGCACTGAAAGAGTTCAGGTCCTCAGGTGCAGATGCGATCATGGTTCAGGAGACTCATTTCAAAGCTGATGGATCATTCAAATTTGCATCGAAACATTTCCCCACCGCATTTGTAGCTTCTGACACCTCTGGTAAAGCGGGGGTAGCCATCCTCTTTAAATGCTCCTCTTCTTGAACTGTGACCACATGAATACTTCTTTCACCCATGCCAATTTATATGCCCCTAACTTGGGACAGATTGGGTTCCTCGAAGATTTCTTTGAGAGGCTCAAGTCTTTCTCTCAACCCTTCATGATTATCGGAGGAGATTTTAACCTCTGTATGTCTCCGGCCAAAGACAGATTTTCTTTGTTTCAGAATTCCCCCTTAATACAGGTACAGAAATCTTCTTCTTCGTTTCGTAGACTGATAAGGGACCAGAATTTGCTTGACTCTTGGAGAATCAAACACCCAATAGCCAAGCAATTCACTTTTTTCTCTCCTCCACACAAAATATATACTAGGTTAGATCACTTCTTCATTTCAACACCACTATTGCCGTACTTAGCTGACTCTAACATTCACACAATCACGTGGTCTGACCACGCACCCATCACTCTTGATCTTTTGCTGTCAACACCTACACCTAGGACATGCCATTGGCGCCTTAACGAATCCCTTCTAAATATCCCTGAAATCCACTCGCACCTAGAACGCCACCTGACCGAATTTTTCCAATTTCATTTAGGCTCCGTGTCGGAGTCCTCCACTTTGTGGGAGGCTCATAAGGCAGTCTTTAGGGGTGAGTTTATTGCCTCGGGGTCCCGCCTGAGGAGAGACCGTGCTCTTCAGCGCTCCACTCTTATGGCTGACTTAGCTAAGGCTGAGAGGGGCATTTTTAGTTCTCCCACAGTGGATCGCATCCGCATTGTAACCTCCCTGAGAAACCGTATCAAGTCTTTAGATTTCAGTACGATTTCTAAATCTATGCTTTGGTCGAAGCAAAAATGTTATGAGTTTGCCAATAAACCCCATAGATTACTGGTTAATCGGCTAAAACCTCATCCCCAGAGTTCCCTACCTGATTTTATATTGCAACCTGATGGGAAACCTACCTATTGTCCTCGAGCTATGACTAAGGTCTTTGAGGGCTTTTATCAGAAACTTTATAATTGCCTCTCATCAGATCCAGAGTCTCAATTCACCCAAGAGAAATTTGATTCTTTTGTTGCATCTCTAAAATTACCTAAATTGTCTCAAGCGAATCGTGCTAGTCTTAACACTTCTATTACAGCTGAAGAGATCTCAATGGTCATTAAACAGCTTCCCCTCCCATAAAGCTGCAGGCCCTGATGGTCTCCCTTACTCCTACTATAAAATTTCTCCCGACTCTACTCCCTCATATGTTAGCCCTGTTTACATCCCTGATGACTGGGATAGTCCCTCACACCCAATTTTTACACGCCTATATAACAGTCATCCCGAAACCGGACAAAGACCCCTCATTACCTGACAATTACCGCCCCATAGCCCTTCTCAATTCCGACTATAAAATATTCACTAAAATATTGGCAAATAGATTATCTCTTCTCCTCCCGTCCTTAATACATAAAGATCAAGTTGGGTTTGTTCCTACTAGACATGCCGGAGATAAAACCAGGCGGACCATGGACCTTGTGGACCTATTAACCAAGACTGGGAGACCTGCCATAGTATTACGCTTAGATGCGCAAAAAGCGTTTGACCGTCTAAATTGGTCCTTTATGTTCGCTACCTTGATGACCTACGACTTTTCAGGTCCATTTGTACAGGCTCTTAAAACTTTGTATTCTACTCCCACTTCCCAGGTACAGCTGGCTTCTTCTGTCTCTTCGCCATTCCCTCTTAGTAATGGGACTAGGCAAGGCTGTCCCTTGTCTCCTTCATTATTTATTTTAAGCCTCAAACCTTTAGCTGCAGCCATTAGACTTCATTCTGATATACGGGGGGTGGCGTTGAGACACAGGGAGTACAAGCTGTCCCTTTTTGCAGATGATATTCTGTTAACTATTACACATCCACATATTTCGCTTCCCTCTCTCCATAAACTCCTTGACCTGTTTGGCAGCCTCTCAGGCTTTAAAGTTAACCCGTCTAAAACGGAAGCCCTACCTATAAATATTCCGACAGGTACACTCACCCATCTACAAGCTACTTTCAAATATCGCTGGTGCACTCATTCCCTCAAATACCTAGGTGTTCGCATAACCCCCCTGTACTCTACTTTATATCAGGTAAATTTTCCCTTATTATTTGCAGAAATACATAGATTGCTAAAGTCCTGGACGAAACTGCCCCTGTCTTTATTTGGGAGGATAAATGTCCTTAAGATGTCCATTCTCCCTAAATTATTGTACTACTTTGAGACTCTCCCGGTAATGATTCCAATGACACAATTAAAAGCTCTCCATAGACATTTCTTAAACTTTATCTGGAATAATGCTTCTCACAGGATAGCGAGCTCAGTCCTCGTGGCTCCGCGCTCACGAGGTGGTCTTGGAGCACCGGATATATTTAAGTATTACTATGCTACTCATTTTAGAGCTATAATATCTTGGTTTGCCTGAACCCCATGCTTTTTACACTTTCTATTTGGAGGCGTTGTTCCAGTAAGTTCTCCTTATCATCCCCCTGCCCCCCCCCATAATAAACGTTCTTTTTAACCCAGATCTCCCTGATAGTCTTTCCTATGACTCTATGTTGCCATGGACCCAAGCGGGCATTTTTCAACTACGACACTTAGTGCACCCAGTGACACGTAAATTTACTTTCTTTCTCTGAGTTGCAATCAAAATACCAGATCCCAAAAACCCTTTTCTTTTCCTTTCTTCAAATTAGACATTTTTTTGCTTCTAAATCTCCCCAACTGATCCTGGGCCCCCCTACTGATTTTGAACGGATGTGCTTTAGAGGGGCATATGAACCCCATCAGATATCCACTATTTACAAAATTTTACACTCAGCTCTTCCCCTTACTGAACACACGCATTTATATATGAGGAAATGGTCTCTTATACTAGACAGGAATATATCACTGATAGACTGGGGGAGGATTTGGGATGCTGCCTCTAAGGTTTCCAGGTGTGTGGCCCAGAAGGAGACCACATACAAAGTACTTATGTTCTGGTATAGAACCCCTGAATTCTTAGCAGCACAGAAGCTGACTCCGCAGAGCCAGTGTTGGAGATGTAGTTCCTCGATTGGCACCCATCTTCACATATTTTGGGAGTGATCGATGTTAATTTCATTTTGGTCGCAAGTCCATCTCTCCCTGGAGAAAATCCTGGGGGTTTCGATTCCCTTCCAACCCTTATACTTGTTGCTGGGTCTCCCTCTTCCAGGGCTTCCCAAACACTTACGCAAATTGATGGCCTTTATTTTGTTAGCAGCCAAACGAGTTATACCTCAACGTTGGAGAGATACTTCTCCTCCCACCTCTGCTCATTTCCTAACAACTATTGCTGATATCCGGAGGATGGAGCACCTTACAGCTGTTATAGATGACACATTACCTAAATTTGATTGCATTTGGGAGAAATGGGATACTTCAGAGTACAACATGGATCCTCATCCCAAACCACATTGATTACACCGTGTTGTGGAGAATTTTATGAAGATGCATTTAATATGTATTGTCATAATGTCACCCAGTGTTTGTACTTCAGCAACCCGCTCTAAAGAGCTGATTGGGGCAGTCTGAGGCTGGTTGAATCCCGTCTGGTAGGGGAAAACGTTTTGAGGTTGGAGTGTGAGGTTTGCAGCGTGCGGATATGCTCGCCGATGAGGGACCCTCTGTGCATTAGCACGGACGATCGTTGAGGAGGGGATATGCTCGCTCTGCAATGACATCATTGGTTATAGGCAGATGCGCGCTCTTATTTTGGCAGTGTGTTGATCAGCATTGGTCCGTATTCGTAGCGCGCGCCTGCAGATAGCCTCTTACAAGCAATAATAGTATAATCTGAATATGCGTTATTCTATGGAATAGCGCAGAATAAGGATTCCTATCAGCGGTAATATGAGAGCTTGCAAGCGTTTTCAGAGTCGGGGAAAGCGTCCATGTTTTAAAGCAATACGGCTTTGTTTGCTGGGAGCATACACGCTTTCCCTGCCCGGACACGCCCATAAGACTTTAGCCATCATGTTGTTGAATATGTTGTTGTATTGGTATTATATTGTATGTATTTAAATAACCCTGTTGGAAGGGATATCTTTATATGGACATTTGCTTTGTAAAGAGGACATCATGTGATGACCACTCCCATGGAGGTCAGATGCTGTGTCCTCACTTCCTATGGAGGAGGTCACATTCTGTGATGACCACTCCCATGGAGGTCACATGCTTTGGAGTTTAATAAAATAACCTTTTGTGGGCGTCGACAGTCGGTTGATGCTGGGAGGCCAAGATGATGAGACCAGTCTGGTGATGTTTCTTGATTTGTATGAATGGGACGAATGAATGGTGAGTGAATTTTAGTTTAAGAAGCATTATTGCAATAAGATGAAGTGTGTGCTTATTTAGCACAAGGCAAAAATGGCTGTGTGCTCTGCAAACAACCAATTTTGCCACGACAACAGTAACAACTTCTGATTATCTAGAATCTTATAGTTTGACCTCCCCTTTTACTTCTGGCCTTTCCATATATATGATGTCTTATTCAGCAGAACCATGATTTGTTAGAAACACCAGATCCCCCATTTATTTCTTGTTTACTGTCTTGTTTTATGACATGCTTCTTTTTCTTCCCCCTTTTTTTTTGATGTGTACATCTGGACTCTTTTGTGTCTTGTAAACAATATTTGTCTACCCATGTTGTATCTCAATGTATACAAAGATCTGGATTCTTTTTCTTTTCTTTGACTACTCTGTTTCTCCTGAAAAATTTATAAATAAACAATTTAAAAAGCAGTGCCTAAAGATGCCTAAAATTGGGAGCAACTGAGCATGCGCAGAGCGGGGGAGACAGTATATTACTGGATTGTACACAGTATAGACACTTATTTTTAATGTTTTACAAAGCTATACCTGCAAAAGGGGCCAGTCTGAAGTGATCTAACAGGACTTTATTTTCTGACTAAAGTTCCACTTTAACTTCCACCCAGTGGCGTCACTAGGGTTGGTGTCACCTGGTGTGGTAAAACATGGTGTCACCCCCCCCCTCCATCAACTATAGTTGCCCCTCAGTACAGACCCCCCTACTTCAGTAGACCACCCTCCACTAAATATAGACCCCCCTCCATTAGTACAGACCCCCCCAGGACATAGCACCCCCTCCATTAGTAAATACCCCCTTCAGGACAAAACAATGCATCCCCTCCATAAGTACAGACCCCCCTCAGGACAAAGAACCCCCTCCGTTAGTAAAGGCCCCCCTCAGGACAAAGCATCCCCTCCATTAGTAAAGACCCCCTCAGGACAAAGCATCCCCTTCATAAGTACAGACCCCCCAGGACAAAGCACCCCCTCCATTAGTAAAGACCCCCTCAGGACAATGCATCCCCTCCATAAGTACAGACCCCTCAGGACAATGCATCCCCTCCATAAGTACAGACCCCTCAGGACAAAGCAGCCCCTCCATAAGTACAGACCCCCCTCAGGACAAAGAACCCCCTCCATTAGTAAAGACCCCCCTTAGGACAAAGAATTCCTTCCATAAGTACAGACTCCCCTCAGGACAAAGCACCCCATCCATTAGTAAAGACCCCCCTCAGGACATAGCACCCCCTCCATTAGTACAGACCCCCCCAGGACATCCACCCCCTCCATTAGGGATGGAGTCACTCCTGTAGTGGACCGCACACCCTGCACCCCCCAGCAATGCCTCTGCTTCCACCCTCCATCTGACTGTGCAAGATTGCATAGAAGATTTGACAAGTCTCGGTAGCTTGTCCAATCCTCAGACATTTGTCCCCAAAATCATGTGGGTGGATGGGAGGGGTTGATTTGTCTAGGAAGCCAGACAGACTAGGATTAACCAATATTTTATGCCTAAAGTCATGTGGTCACTGTGAAAACCAATCAATGATCACATGACTAAATGGCTCTTGTCCCAGACAAGAGCCAAAATAAAAACATCATGGTCATTCAGGGGTTAATGTGTTGGTTTATTTATGCAGTGGATTGATTCACATGTCTGTACCTGCACGTAAGAAGTTGTCACGTGCGGGTTTCAAAAGGAAAAGAAAACTTTGAGAAGAAGAGGCCCAAAAATGGCTGGATCATTAAGAAAATTCTTCAGTGCTGACAAGGAGCAGAAATCCACACAAGCTCAGGAGTATGAACCAGATTGTGAAGTTGAAGACAATCCTGTGCATATGGATAGCAGTGAAGGACCTTCAACAACCATGACTGTGGGTGCTTCAGCATCAACAACTATTAGGCCTCATGCCCACTGACGTTTTTACAGCTGCGTTGTTTACAGCTTAAAAACGCCTGTCCATGTTATTGTAAATATTTTATTTTAATTTTTTTTTTTTTTTAAAAACAAAACGTCGGAGCTAAAAACGCGACCGCGCATTAGTGCGCGTTTTTGCGCATTTTTTGACGCTCGCGTTTTTTTCTGCCTAATTCTGACGCTGAGGAACGCACTGGTCCTGGGTTTTTTTTACAGCTTAAAAACGTCTATGCTATTTGCAGCTCAAAAACGTCTAGGTGGGCATGAAGCTATTGACTAACATGGGCAGGCGTTTTTAAGCTGTAAAAAATGCTCAAAAACGCAGCTGTAAAAACGTCCGTGGGCATGAGGCCTTAGCGAGCAAGTTGCTGGAAGAGAAAAGTGACACAGATACTGAAGCAGTGAACTCCCCAAAATTACCAAAACCACTGGAGATCACTGCATTTCCACTAGATTTCTCTAATCCAGTGGATTGGCCAGATGTTATGTAGGGATACCATTGTAATGAAAGACCCAGCAGAGCCAAAAAAACACTTAGCATTTTCCAGGGATGCATCTAATAGACATTTTACAGCAGTCCATTACAAAAACCACCTTGGAAATGGAGAGGCGCAGAACAGACTTTGGCTAATCTACTCTACCAAGCTAAACCAAAGTGTTTTTCTTTTGTTGCAAACTGTTTGCAAACAAATAAATAAGTCTGATTACTGGAGGTGTCGATGACTGGAAAAATATATTGCATATTTTGACAGCACACAAACAGTCTGTATATCAACTTGCTTCTGTGGGAAGGTGGAATGAGTTATTGATGAGGCTTGGATCAGGAAAAACTATTGACCGGGCTTACCAGAGGTTATGAACAACAGAAACTCAGCACTGGCAAAGTGTTCTCTAGCCCCTTGTAGCCACTGTCTAATATCTCGGTAAGTAGTGCTTGAATTTCAGAGGAAGCAAAGACACACTTTACAGTGCAAACAATGTTAATTATTTGCAATTTGTGGAAATTCTAGCCACATGCGATACAGTGATACTGAATCGCCTTCAAAAAATAACAAATTCTTAAATTCATTGCCATTATCTGGGAAAGGATATACAAAATGAATTGATTGGCCTTATTTCTAAAGAAATAACCAGATGGATTCTATTACTAATAAAAAATGCCAAATACTATTCCATAATTTTTGACTGCACCCCAGATGTTGCTCTTGTGGAACAGATGACCATCATTGTTAGGTTTGTGTCGATCATACAAGAGGACTCAATAACAGCAAGCCCTGAAGTGAAAATCAAAGAAAGGTTTCTTGGATTCATCCCAGTTCATAGTTGAACTGGAGAACGGTTAAATGAATCGATTTTGGCAGAGCTTGAGAAACGAAACATACCATTAAGCGATATGAGAGGCCAAGCATATGAGAAAGGGTCCAACATAAAAGGCAAGCACTCTGATGTTCAGAAGAAGAGAATAAAGGATTTGAATTCACTGGCATTCTATATTCCTTGCAGTGCTCATTCTTTAAACCTTGTTGTCAATGATGCTGCTATGTGTTGTAGTCTGCCTGTAAAGTGGCGCATCTGGCCGATGTGTAGAACAGTGCTGCAGCAAAATGACATTTCTGAAGGTAAAAATGCCATTTAAAATTGCTCGCAGCTGTAATGTATTTCCGGTTCCCGGTTCCCGGCAATATAGATGAAAAATCAAGAAAAAAAATGGATTGCGGCCCCCCTAGTCCATACCAGGCCCTTCAGGACTTTAAGGAGAACCCCACGCCAATATTTTAAAACAAATTGGCGTTGGATCCCCACCAAAATCCATACCAGACCCTTATCCGAGCATTCAGCGTGGAGGACAGGAAGGGGGAGCGAGCAAACCCCCCTCCTGAGCCTATCAGGCCACATAGGGAGGGTGCCATGTTGATGGGGACAAGAGTCTCTTCCCGACAAACCTAGGCTGTGGTTATGAGGGTCTGTAGGTGGGGGGTTTATCGAATTTGGAAGCCCCCTTTAGCAAGGGGCCCCCCAGATCCCACCCTCTATGTGAATGGGTATCAGGTACATTTTACCCCTACCAATTCACCAAAAAAGTAGTGAAATGAGACAAAAGATAATAGCCGGTTTTTGACAATTCCTTTCCCGCTGCTTCCTTCTTCTTCCTCTGGTCTCCTCCTTCTTCCTTTGGTCTTCTTCTTTCTTCCAGCTTCTTCTTCCCTACTTCATCCTCTGGTCTTCTTATTCTTCCACTGACGATTCCGAAAAATGCTGCGATGGGGCGGATGACGTCATTCCGAGACCCCACCCCTTATGACTTCACTTCCCGGGGCATGATGGGTCCGTGACCTCCTCCAATGCTGCGATGGGGCGGATGACGTCATTCCGAGACGTCATTTAGAGGGCGGGGGTCTCCGGGTGAAGTCATCTGGTGGCTATGCCCCATAGTTTTATATGAAATGTGCACTATGGAAGCGGACAGATCAGCTGACTGCAGCGTCGGAGGAGGGTAATTTTTTTTTCCATGTTCAGCGGGTCGGTGGTGGGAGCAGCGGTGGAGGAAGAAGAAGCAGGGGAAGAAGAAGCCGGAGGAAGACCGAAAGAAGAAGCGGGGGAAGAAGAAGCCGGAGAAAGAATGAAGGAAGAAGGAGAAGACCGGAAGAAGAAGGCGGAAGAAGCGGGAAAGAAGAAGACATTTTTATAAAGGAATTGTCAAACACTGTCTATTGTCTTTTGTCACACTATACTACTTTTTTTGGTTAATGGGAACAAACCCTAAATGGGCATTAGTACCCCCCGGTACAAATGGGATTTTATAGACTAACACAGAAAAAATCTAATATCATAAAAATATAATTACTCTTTCGTCCATGGACCGACACAGCTTCTCTATTGACAAAGTGGGTATTATCCGTTAATTAGGAGTGACTAGGCAGAAAAACTTGTAAAAAGTGTTGCATCACACCTTCTACAGTACCGCCCAGGGGGCGGACCCTCTGGGTATACCCTCTCAGTCTGCACATCGCAGATCAGTTTTTTTCTGTCTAGCAAGGAGTAGGACATGGCTCCCTTCGGGCTCATTGGTCCGGGGAAAAAAGATATATATATTTTTATTTTTTTGCTACATTTGTTGTTTCCTGCGATCTTCGATCAACTGCCGACTGGGTGACAGGCTGGATCCTCGATCCTTGTAGTCTCCCCAGTTTCGGCCATCGAGCGTGTGCCGACCCTAGCTACGCGCTGGGTTTTCCACGACATGCCCGTCGCTCCACGGGTGGCCGGTGAGCCTACGCTCCAGGGCCTGCATCGGACCGCTCAGCTTCGGCTGACCTTACGGCCGAGTCGCAGCAGCCTGGCCGGTGAGCTTACGCTCCAAGGCTTGCATCGGACCGCTCAGCTTCGGCTGACCTTACGGCCGAGTCGCAGCAGCCTGTCCGGTGAGCGTCATGCTCCAGGGCATACATATGATCGTCCCTTCTGGGTCCAATCACAGCATGCCTGGCCAACAGTCACCTTCCGTGCGCGGACGATGATCTGTTTGGAATGTCTTCCAGCAGAATACATGCAGGATAGGTAAGTAAAACTCCCCTGCCTCGGCTGGGTGATTTAGCTGGACATTCCTGGAGAGATCAAGTAAGTGGTTGTGGCCCCTTTCTTCCCTCTCTCCCTGCCTTTCCCTCCTCCCTGGGCTTCTAGCTAAAGGTTGCTGGGTGCTGGGGGTCACCTAGGGGGTCCCACTGGAGCGGGGCTGGCTGTAACTAACATTTAAAAGAAATGTCATTTTTGCTTACCTGTGTTTCTGTGTCTCCATGCTGTCGGCGGCCATTTTGAGGTGGTCCATGCCAAGTTTGGCCTCTTGTAACTGCCTGGCGGCCATCTTCCTGTAGTTCGGCCACACCCACTGGCCCCTATCAGGTGATCGGCGGCCATGTTTGTCCACCCTGTATGCAGATATTGCCGTTCGGCGGCCATCTTTTTTGTGGGCTATGGCTGCCTGACCTCTATCTTCTGTCGGCGGCCATTTTCTTAGAGCCCACATTATCTTCCATACAGACGGTTTTGGCAACCATTTTGCGAGAGCCTCCGGCCTCTAGGGTGCATTACACTGGCGCGAAAATTCACACAGGAAGTGCTGATAAAAGAAGCAGACTGACACAGCAGCAAGGGGACAGCATCATAGGCGCAGCATAGCAGTACCTATCCAGGGTGGTGAGTCCTCTGGGTGACCCAGCATCTCTGCAGCGCAGGAGGGTGGCCTATTGATATCTTGCCTGGAGCCCTGTGAGTGTCAGCGTGTGGTCAGCATGGCATCTGAGCCAGATGTCTTCTCCCCTGAAACACCAGATTTAGCAGCTGGTGTCCCTGAGGTGTCTATGGACGCTATGTCGGCAATCCTAGAGGCGTTTGCTGCCAGGGTGGAAGCAGCACACGGGAATACAGGGGGTAGTAAACGCCCCATCCCCTGCAAGCTTCTGGGGATAATTCTGGTGCAGAACCAGGTCCAGCTATGGCTCGGGGCCCAGATTCTGACGCACCAGAGACTGCAGACCGTGACCGGACAGTGAGAATGACTCAAAGTCCAGGTCAGTACGCGAGACGGCTTTGGTATCTGACCTTATTACTGCAGTGCGGGAGATGCTAAAATTGGAAAATACTGCAGAAGCAGCAGAGACTCCGGTCCACTTGGGTTTCATAGACCTGCCCGCACTGCTAAGGTGTTCCCTTGTGTGTCTTTGATAAACTCTTATACAAGGAATGGGAGAACCCACTGAGGGTCTTTACAGCCCCAAAGAGGTTTGCGGTACGGTACCCCTTTTGAGGAGAGTTTTCTGAAGAAATGGACCTCTCCCCCCTATAGTGGACCCTCCGGTGTCCAGACTTAATAGAGCCACCACAATTCCTGTAGAAGGGGCTCCTGTTTTCTAGGACCCTGTGGATAAGAAGGCTGAAGCACTCGCTTGCTACCTATACTCAGTGGTAGGCTCGGCAGTACGCCCGGCATTGGCGGGGGCCCTAGTGTCTCACACACTTACTGAATGGGCAAGATTGCTACTCCAGGGGTTAAGGAGCGAGATGCTCCTCCTGATGAGATAACATTGGCCGACCTGTTGGTCCAGGGCCTTAGGTTTGTCTGCGAGTCAGACATGAATACTATTCCCCTGCTGTCTAAAACTTCGGTTTATGCAGTAGCAATACGCCACCTGATCTGGCTAAAAGGCTGGTCTGCGGACCAGACTTCCAAGAAAGCCCTGTTGGATCTGCCTTTTAAGGGCGACAGACTTTTTGGGGCTTCTCTGGATGACATCATCAAGGATGCCACAGGAAGTAAAAGCACTTTGCTTCCCCAAATTAGCAAGGGTAAGGGGCCACGCCAAGGGCAAGGGCCCTCCTTTACTGCACACAAGTGGTTTTTTCGTCCCCCTAGGGTGACAGGGAAAAGACCCCAGGCCGATAAAGCGCCTGCCCAAGGACAAAAGCGTCCCTGGTCCCGCATACCCAATAAGCCTGCGGACAAATTTGCGTCCGCATGAAGGTCCACCCCCACCCAGCTCTCGGGTGGGGAGACGTCTTCGCAAATTCGCGACTCAGTGGACAGCACTAATCTCCGACAGGTGTGTTTGCGAAGTAATCTCCTCAGGCTACAAGATAGTTTCTCTCTTGTCCACCGGACAGATTCAACACCTCCAATCTCCAGCTACTACCGACCCGTCGGGAGGCCCTGTATGGGGCGGTCCAGGGTCTACTGGAACGCGGGGTAGTTATTCCAGTTCCAGAACTGGAACGGGGTTTTTACTCAAATCTGTTCATTGTGCCGAAGAAGGAGGGGGTTCGTCCAAGCTTGGATCTCAGAGCCCTCAATTGCTTTGTGAAGGTACAAAGTTTTCGGATGGAGTCGGTTCGATCTGTAGTCACGGCTCTCCATCCGGGGGACTTTCTGGCCTCCTTGGACATCAAGGACGCATACCTGCATGTCCCCATATACTCCAGACACCAGAGGTTTCTGCGATTTGCTATCGGGAAGAACCACTACCAGTTTGTGGCCCTCCCGTTTGGCCTTGCCTCAGCACCCAGGACGTTCACCAAGGTGCTCGCTCCGATTCTGGCACTTCTAAGACAGCGGGGTATCGCTATCACAGGTTACTTGGACGACCTTCTGCTGAAGGGCCCTTCAAGCTCAGAATTAGAGGTAAGCGTGTCCATTACCTGTCAGACTCTTCGAGACTGTGGTTGGATACTAAACACGCAAAAGTCAGTATTGGTGCCCATTCAACGCCTAGTGTACCTGGGGTTGATTCTGGATTCCTCAGAGGCAAAGGTATTCCTCCCTGTGGAGAAGTTGCAGACCCTCCGGGCTGCAGTACGGCAGCTGACTTCCAGGAATTGGTCGTCACTCCGTTTTTGCATGCGAGTGTTGGGCCTCATGGTAGCCTCCTTCGAGGCGGTCCCATATGCTCAATACCACACTCGAGTGTTACAGAGGGAAGTTCTGTCCAGATGGAACAGATGCCCTTCATCTCTGGATTATCAAATCCGAGTGAGCCACCTAGTCAGGAGATCCCTGGTATGGTGGCTGACAGCACCGGCTCTAATGGCCGGGAAGTCATTTCTTCCGGTTTACTGGATAGTGATCACGACGGACGCCAGCCTTACAGGTTGGGGGGGAGTCTGGGGTGTCCAGTCGGCGCAAGGTCGCTGGACCCCAGAGGAAGCCCTCCTGCCGATCAATGTCCTGGAGATCCGGGCGATCAAGCTGTGCCTCTTCAAATGGTCTCAGAGACTGCAAGGGCGTCCAGTCAGGATCCAGTCAGACAACGCCACAGCAGTGGCATATGTCAATCATCAAGGAGGAACAAGAAGCTCAGCTGCAGCATCGGAGATCGCTCGCATCCTGAAGTGGGCAGAGAGGAGCGTACCGGCACTGTCGGCCGTGTACATTCCGGGTGTGGAAAACTGGCAGGCGGACTACCTGAGCCGCCAGATGCTGGACCAGGGAGAAGGGTCCTTACACCCGGAGGTGTTCCAACTCCTCTGCCAAAGATGGGGCACACCAGACGTAGATCTTCTGGCTTCCCGACTCAATCGGAAGGTATTGAGGTTTGTGGCCCGGTCAAGAGACCCATGGGCAGACGCAACGGACGCGTTGGTAGCATCGTGGGGCCAGTATCGGCTAATCTATGCCTTCCCTCCCTTAAGGCTTCTTCCTCTTCTGCTCCGCAGAGTGGAGGCAGAGGGAATTCCAATGATCCTAATCGCTCCAGATTGGCCTCAGCGTCCTTGGTACGCCGATCTAGTACGTCTGGTAGCAGACGTCCCCTGGCGCCTACCACTACGGAAGGACCTGCTGTCGCAAGGTCCCATATTCCATCCTGCTTTACAGTCATTGGCTTTAACGGCATGGCTGTTGAGAACCAGGTACTGAGAGACCGGGGCCTGTCAGACTCAGTAATTTCTACTATGAGAAGTGCTCGGAAACCGTCCTCTAGGAAGGTCTATCACCGCACTTGGAGGGCCTACATCTCCATGTGTGAGGAAATGAAATGGCATCCGTGTACCTATTTGGTTTCCAGAATCCTGCTGTTTTTACAGCATGGGGTAGACCAAAGGCTTGCCCTAAGTACGATTAAGGGACAGATATCTGCCCTGGCTGTCTTTTTTCAGCGACCCCTGGCGACTCACTCTCTCGTGAGTACATTTGTGCAGGGGGTTCGACATGTGGCCCCTCCGGTCCGCCCCCCGTTACCTCCGTGGGACTTGAACCTGGTCCTCTCGGTGCTTCAGAAGGCACCGTTTGAGAATATTAGAGATATTCCCCTGTTGACACTTTCTCAGAAGGTGGTCTTTTTTGGTGGCTGTTACGTCAGTTAGACGAGTCTCTGAGCTGGCAGCCTTGTCCTGCAAGGCTCCCTATTTGATTTTCCACAAGGATAAGGTGGTGCTGCGGCCGCAGCCTTCCTTTCTTCCGAAGGTCGTTTCGGCTTTTCATCTCAACGAAGACATTGTACTTCCATCCTTGTGTCCTCAGCCGTCGAATCCTAAGGAGTCGGCGTTGCATTCCTTGGACGTTGTCCGAGCTTTGAGAGTATACATATCTGCTACTTCCCTGTTCCGGAAGTCAGACTCACTGTTTGTTTCGGTGGCTGGTCCCAAGAAGGGCCAAGCAGTCTCATCGGCCACCATCTCTAGGTGGATCCGACAGATAGTAATCCAGGCTTACGCCTTAAAGGGTCAGGCGCCCCCCTTTCCTGTCACGGCGCATTCGACCAGGGCAATAGGTGCCTCTTGGGCTTTCCGACATCAAGCGTCTGTTTCCCAACTATGTAAAGCGGCGACTTGGTCGTCCGCTCACACTTTCACAAAATTCTACAAAGTTGATGTAGGTGCATCTTCGGATGCCTCTTTCGGCCGCAAGGTTTTGCAGGCGGCTGTTTAGAGTTGCAACTCCTCCGTTGGAGGAGTGCTGTTTTGTGTTTTGGGGTGAAGTTTGTTTTTATGCTGTTACCACCCCTCGTTTTTTTCTCTGACACTGCTTTGGGACGTCCCACTTTGTCAATAGAGAAGCTGTGTCGGTCCATGGACGAAAGAGTAAATAGGATTTTTTACTCACCGTAAAATCCTTTTCTCTGAGTCCATGGACCGACACAGCACCCACCCCTCCTTTTAAGTTTGTACTGCTTTTTGACGAACTGATCTGCGATGTGCAGACTGAGAGGGTATACCCAGAGGGTCCGCCCCCTGGGCGGTACTGTAGAAGGTGTGATGCAACACTTTTTACAAGTTTTTCTGCCTAGTCACTCCTAATTAACGGATAATACCCACTTTGTCAATAGAGAAGCTGTGTCGGTCCATGGACTCAGAGAAAAGGATTTTACGGTGAGTAAAAAATCCTATTTTATTTAGAAAAGTAGTTTGTTTAAAAATGTATATACAAATATCAAATATATCTATATATCAATGGTTTACATGGTACATTGTTGAAAATACAGACATATGTACGAATGCGTTTAAACAGTTTCCAGTCAGAAAAGATTTCTCCTTTGGTCTGACATGTTTCAGGTTTTAACCTTGCTTCAGAGATACTGCAGGAGAAAGTAAATATATTCTAAAATAGAGCAAAAAAGGCGAAAGACTCGGAACAATGTTCCAAAACATTTTTAAAGGGCAGGAATGAGCAAAACAAGATGGACACCAAATCCCAGTGATTAGTTAATTTAAAAAGATGGGCTTGAGGTCACATACCTCGGGATTTTTTGAAGGTGTCAAATAATGGCATTTAGATTGAAAAACCAAAAGTAATCCAATGACAATAGATAAATGTAAAAATCAATATTTATTATATTAATAAAAAGGAAAATACAATTTTCCTAAAAGTTCATCATATATAACATTTAGAACTGAGTACATTTAACAACCATTGAACTCTAAGTTCAACGGTTGTTAAATGTACTCAGTTCTAAATGTTATATATGATGAACTTTTAGGAAAATTGTATTTTCCTTTTTATTAATATAATAAATATTGATTTTTACATTTATCTATTGTCATTGGATTACTTTTGGTTTTTCAATCTATATGCCATTATTTGACACCTTCAAAAAATCCTGAGGTATGTGACCTCAAGCCCATCTTTTTAAATGAACTAATCACTGGGATTTGGTGTCCATCTTGTTTTGCTCATGCCTGCCCTTTAAAAATGTTAAAAATCCCGAGGTATGTGACCTCAAGCCCATCTTTTTAAATTAAATGTTCCAAAACAGCAATAGCATTGAGGCAAACAAGCATGAACGTACTGGACTTATAAAGTTATTCATATAGATGTATTATATATTTTAAAACAAAAACAGGAAAGGCAAAGTTCTGAAATGAAACAGAACTGCCGCTGCCCATTCATCGGTGAGCGACAAACCCCGTCTAGGCCCAGAATAACCCTCACAGGTGTCCCCGTGGAAACACTCCCATCATCCAATCGGCAAAAAATAATAACCAAAGGATAGTCAGATATACTGATATGGAAGAAAGAAAAAGGAGTATATACGGTCGTGAATGTACTGTACAATCTAATTAACATCACATTAGAATACTAAAAGTATTATCATTCACATGTGATGACAATGTTAATAGAATTCATTTTCAAATTCATTTTCCATATGTTCCTTAGAGGTGTATTGGATTTTGCATGGCTATGGATATAGAGAGGGGGGGGGGGGTCTAGAAAGCCACAATTCCCCAAGTCCATATTTCCATCTCCAACACTTAAAAAAAAGGGGAGAATCCTAAAAGGAGGGAGAAAATATGAGTATTTACTTACCAGGGTTTAGTTTTTCAGAAGTGTAGATTGGAATGATGTGCTTCCTGTAAGGCAGCGTCTGTACTGAACAGCACGCCATCCAGGAGTTTAAATAGACGCCCGCGAACAAACCCAGTGAATTTTTTTTATTGATAGCCATCTTAGACCTTTTGTCACCAATCTGTCCTCGTATATTAAAGACACGATCCATTTATTACAAAATCTAGAAGGACTGCATATTCCATCCCATGCCCTGTTAGTCACTATTGACGTGGAGTGGCTATATAGCTCCATCCCCCACAATCAAGGCCTCTTGGCAACCCAGCGTGCTATATCTCAATCTCACAGGGACGATCGCAAGCTCAACCTTTTTCTAACGGAATCTTTGAACTTTATTCTAACTCACAATATTTTTTCATTTGATGGATCCCACTACCTCCAGGTAGAGGGGGTTGCGATGGGGACATGGTGTGCCCCATCGTATGCCAACCAGTACCTGGGGGAGTGGGAAAAATTGCTTCTATCGAGTGACAGTCTATCATCATTTACCTCCCATGATGTATCATTGTTAAGGTACATAGATGATATTCTAATGATATGGGACAGTACACCTGAACATTTGCAAGCCTTCCAAAAATACGTCAATGAACAAAAACACGTTAAATCTTTTTTTCACAATGACTTTTATTTGACACGTCCATCACATTTCTTGATTTAAACATCATTAAATTAGCAGATGGTTCATTATCCAGCGGCCTTTATCGTAAAGAGACCACTGGGAACAACATTTTACATGCGGCAAGTTCGCATCCTGAGCCCCTGGTTATGTCCATCCCATATGGGCAGTACTTGAGGCTCAGACGAAACTGCTCAACAGATGCAGAGATCGTCCGAGAGGCCAACTCTCTCAGAGATCGCCTCTCAGATCGAGGTTATTCATCCACGTGCCTCAAAAAGGCCTTCAAACGTGCACGTGGACAAATAAGACACAATCTATTTTTTTTTTCAAAAAACCGCATGATACCTCGAAACCAATCACCAGATTGATAACAACGTATAATAAGCAACATAAAGCCCTCAAAAAAATTCTACAAAAACATTGGCACCTGTTACAAATAGATCCAAATTTAAGTCCGCACATCTCTGCCACCCCAATATAACCTTCAGAAGAGCACGTTCACTTAGAGACCATTTGGTTCAAAGTGAATATTTCAGGGCCTTTCGGTCTGACCCATGTAAAAGATTTGGTACATTTATGTGTGGTGGGTATTCGTGTTGCCGGTACATGAACACACAGCCTAAATTTATGTTACCAAATGGAAAAGTACATAGACCAAAACACTATGCTAACTGTAAAATGCCTGGGGTTATTTATTTATTGATGTGCCAGTGCCAATGTTTTTACATAAGTAAAACTAAACTAGAGTTTTACAAGAGAACAGCACGACACATTACAAGCATCAAGCGTGCGAATCCAGATCTCCCTCTGGGACGGCATGTACGAGACTATCATGAAGGTAACCCTCCCCCCGCGTTCTATTTACCATCATAGATCGGGTCCATCCGGACAGTAGGGGTGGCGACTGGAATAAGGTCTTGCTACAGAAGGGGGTTCGCTGGATTGCTGACCTCAATGCAACCCTTTTTCCAGGTCTAAACACCCAATTAAGTTTCCGTCCCTTTTTGGACGGCTTTAACTCGGGGGATGTGAAAAAGAATAATTAATGGCCAGATACATACTTTTTCCATTATGGTTATATTTATTTGATGATTTACTGTTGTACTATGATTGTCTATTCACACTCCTTTTCCGCTTGTCCAATATGTACTTACATTCCTTTTTTGAAATATCATTCAAAGAAAAAAACGATATATAAGATCAACATTTTTGGAACTATATGTCTTGGATGTCCAGCCATGTATGTGCCCCCTTCCCCTTTTTCCATCTGTCATGATGTCATGATGCATTTCATTGTCGCACTCAATCATGTCTACAAACCCATTCCATGTGTATTTTTCAATGTGTGAAATTAATTTAGGGACTGATTTACAGCCCATATTCAGGCCCACCTTCTTTTTCTATACTTTTAGATTTAAAAAAAAATAAGTTCTTCTAGTTAAATCATATTATAGCTGCCCCATACCCAGTACTTTTTTGGGCCCGGTCTATCGCCCGACGCACGGGAGCCCGTCTCTCTCCTCTGATGGGCAACCTGTATATTGTGGCATGTCTGGGCACCCCGCATTGACTAACGGGTTGCCCGGGTCTTTGCTGCCATTATGCATCGGTGGGTTTGACCTGCATGATGCCTTCCCATGTCTCCTGACTATGGGGGGGTGCCGTGCAGTTCTCGCCCTGGGTGTTCCCTCTTACATTCCCTGTTTTTCCTTCTATGTAACATTTGGTCTTTAAATAAACTGAATGTTTCATTATATATTACAAATTGAACAGGCCTACCAGGTTTAATTATTCCATTATTCTTAATTAATGTAATTCAATCCTTCATTTTCTCAATATTCTAATAATTCAGCATAACACTTGTAACCCCTTTCTTGAAATAGCTTGGTTCTGGTAATTTAAAATGGCCGTTCACTCATTTACTTCCTCATTGTCATGATGCAGCTCACGCATGCCATCAGGGGGGCATGGGCCTCGTTCTTTCACTGGGTTTGTTCAGGCTGCCCATCTGTTATGCCCTTAGTTGTGGTGTCATCTTGTCACTCGGTGCGGTGGCGCCATTTGCTGACATCATCAGCTGCCGAGTGATTAAGGCGTATGCGCCGGCGCCCAGCGTCGTGCTTACATCATCACATCGCTCGGCGCGGTGCCAAATGGCTAATGCGCGGGCGTCTATTTAAACTCCTGGATGGCACGCTGTTCAGTACAGACACTGCCTTACAGGAAGAACAGCATCCCAATCTACACTTCTGAAAAACTAAACCCTGGTAAGTAAATACTCCTCTTTGCTCCCTCCTTTTAGGATTCTTTCCTTTTTTTTTTAAATGTTGGAGATGAAAATATGGACTTGGGGAATTGTGGCTTTCTAGACCCTTTTCTTTCCCCCCCTCCCTCTATATCCATAGCCATGCAAAATCCAATACACCTCTAAGGAACATATGGAAAATTAATTTGAAAATGTATTTTATTAACATTGTCATCACATGTGAATGATAATACTTTTAGTATTCTAATGTGATGTTAATTCGATTATACAGTACATTCACTGACGTATATACTCCTTTTTCTTTCTTCCATATCAGGATATCTGACTATCCTTTGGTTATTATTTTTTTGCCGATTGGATGATGGGAGTGTTTCCATGGGGACACCTGTGAGGGCTATTCCGGGCCTAGACGGGGTTCTTCGCTCACCGATGAATGGGCAGCGGCAGTTCTGTTTCATTTCAGAACTTTGCCTTTCCTGTTTTTGTTTTAAAATATATAATACATCTATATGAATGACTCTATAAGTCCAATACTGGTATGTATCACGGACATGCTTGTTTTTCTCAATGCTATTGCTGTTTTGGAACATTGTTCTGAGTCTTTCCCCTTTTTTGCTCTATTTCAGAATATATTTACTTTCTCCTGCAGTGTCTCTGAAGAAAGGTTAAAACCTGAAACATGTCAGACCAAAGGAGAAAAATATTTTCTGACTGGAAACTGTTTAAACGCATAAGTCTGTATTTTCAACAATGTACCATGTAAACCATTGATATATAGATATATTTGATATTTGTATATTCATTTTTAAACAAACGACTTTTCTAAATAAATTATATTTTTATAATATTCAATTTTTTCTGTGTTCGCCTATAAAATCCAGTTTGTACCGGGGGGGGGGGGGGTACTAATGCCCTTTTAGGGTTTGTTCCTATATGTTTGGGATGCTGGCAACAATTTAGGGAAAAATATTTTGTTTACTTTTCCCTGTGGTTCATCACCTATACTTTTTTGGTTAATGGGTAGGGGTACCCCATACTAATTCACATAGGTAGTGCAGGATCTTGTTAAAGGGGGCTTTCAGATTCCGATAAGCCCCCCGCCCGCAGACCCCGACAACCACTGGCCAGGGTTGTTGGGAAGAGGCTCTTGTTACCCATGTTGAGGGCATGTGGCCTGGTATGGTTCAGGAGGGAGGGGGCGCTCGCTTTACCCCCCCTTTTCCTAACCTCCAGGTTGCATGCTCGGATAAGGGTCTGGTATGGATTTTGGGGGGGAACACAGGTCAATTTTATTTATTTATTGGCATTTTTTTTCCTTGATTTTTAAATAGCTTGATTTTTGGAATTCCACACCATGATATTATTGAATAATTAGATACCATTGACGTGCATTGGCTAATTATGCTGCTGAGCACAATGCACATATTTAGGAGATGATACTATCGATGGGATTTGAATGCATGGCTTGAATCTTTGAAGGTAGCAGGGCATACCACTACACTACGGAGCTGAGCACAATCATATAAAGAAAATACATATACTAATGTTTGATTATTTTCATTCTATACAATAATGTTTTGCATTTGAGGCATTCATATTATGGTATCATGTATAAAAAGTCAATGAGTGCCACCCTACAAAAGTGCTACGTGCAAACTAAATATCATGTGCAAAATACAATAAATTATGTAACGAATTATGTGCAAAAATACAATGAATTATCCGCAGCTGCTGTACACTTATAGTGTATCACCTCACCATTGAGTATTTTATTTATTTATAAATAGTGCAGCGCTGCTATCTCTCATGAAATGAAAATCTAATATATATAAAAATTTATATCAACACAGTGCAGAATGTATAATCAAAAATAAAGTTCATATACGGTAAGTGAATAAATGCTAAACCGCTTCTGTGATTTCTTGATTGTTGAAAACTCTAGTAAATAAATAACTCACCACTGTGCTCTTGCCATTTTCTGTAGACAATAATAAATTGTGCAAACCGTCACCAGCCGTTATACCTGCTCACCTCAACAATGAGCCAGAAAGACTCCGAACGAATTATCTTTACACTCTCTCCAATACAATCTCACTCCTCCTGCTCCGATCTGTTATGCCGCGTACACACGATCGGTTTTTCTGATGAAAAAAGACCGATGGACTTTTTTCATCGGAAATAACAATCGTGTGTGGGCCCCATCGGTCTTTTTTCGCACGGTGTAAATAAATAGAACATGTTTTAAATTTTACCGATGGAAAAAAAAACGATAGCAAATTCCGATCGTCTGTGGGGAACTCCATCGGAGAAAAACCCACGCATGCTCAGAATCAAGTTGACGCATGCTCAGAAGCATTGAACTTAATTTTTCTCGGCTCGTCTGAGTGTTTTACGTCACCGCGTTTTGGACGGTCAGAATTTTGTCTGATGCTGTGTAGGCAAGAATGATGAAAGTCAGCTTCTTCGGAAATTCCGATGGAAAAATACATCAGACTTTATTCCATCGGAAATCCGATCGTGTGTACAGGGCTTAACTCAGTATCAGCTCTCAAATAGGCAGCCTCCCAGGTGAGATGTTTCCTCTCAAGATATGGTTCCAAATCAGGAATAACAATGAAAACTTGCATAGCACAATACAAAAAGCTTCCGTTCGCTCAACACTGTGGCTGTGTGACGTCACGGGCTTGGCTCCTTCCCCCTACACACGTATAGCCCTCTGATTGGGCTTTCTGAACACATCATCTATTGAGAAACCCCAATCAGAGGGCGATACGTGCGTAGATAGGAGGAGCCGAGCCCGTGACATCACGCAGTCACAGTGGTGAACGAGAGAACGCTTTTTGTATCGTGCTATGCAAGTTTTCATTGTTATTCCTGATTTGGAACCATATCTTGAGAGGAAACAGATTGGAGCATGAGGCGTGAGATCGTATTGGAGAAAGAGTAAAGATAATTTGTTCTGAGTCTTTCTGGCTCATTGTTGAGGTGAGCAGGTACAACGGCTGGTGATGGTATGCACAATTTAGCATTGTCTACAGAGAACGGCAAGAGCACAGTGGTGGATGATTTATTTACTAGAGTTTACAACAATCAAGAAATCACAGAAGCAGTTTAGCATTTTTTTTTTTTTTTAATAATCACTTTTTCTGTATTAAGACAAATTCCAACATACAACATAAAAAATAAAAATACACGTTGCACAAAATATCTATATAAATCCTTTCATTGACATACACTGCAATAACCCCCACCCCAAGTCACACCGGGTCCTTGATGTCCTCTTCAGAAGAGAAAACAGAAGAAAAAAAAGGCCCACCCACACCCGCTTGCCTGCCCATAACCAAAACTCAATTTGTGCAATACATTATTCAAAATATTGAGAAGGGGCTTTGCAGCACTCTATTACATGTGTCAAGCAACCAACAGTACAAAAAAAAAAAAAGGTGTATAATTTTAAATGACTATTTTTGTGTCCTATTATATTTGGTGTTTTAATTCAATATAACCTCCCCCTACTATTTCATTTTTATACCTCTCCACCTTTCATTTCAATCTACCCTTCTTTATGTGATTCCATTACGTGTTACCCATCCTGTGTCTAATTTACTATTATAAATTATCCTCTTCCTTTAATGACATCATCTCTCCACTGTGCTTCCCAGGGGAGAAAAAAAAACAAAACACTTCCTCACACTTTTCCCTCACCAGATGCATGCCACAGACTATCCAATCCTTAGTGCAGCATTACCCCCAAAAGGGTTTAATCCACCCCTATTTCTGAGGAGCAATACAGCCATCCTGCCCATGTATCTTTAAATGTATTCTGTTGGTCTTTGACCATATTTATCCATCTCTCTGCTTCCATTATTTTTTCTACCTCCCTTTTCCAATCCATTATAGTGGGACATCCAGACTGTTTCCAAAATCTAGGTATGAGTATTTTAGCTGCATTTAACAATCTCTTATAAAACCTAGCAGATGATGGCATCCCATAAAAAATAAATGTAATGGGGAGAGTTCTATAGGTCTAAGGGGCTGATTTATGAACCGTTTGCGCCATGAGTATCGGCGCATCGGCACGCAACGACAGTTTTGGTATTTACGAAACATTTGCGCCGGTAACGCAGCGCTATTCCCCATTTACTATAGTGTTCTCGGTGCACGGGAGGAGGCGCTCAGTGCGCCACTATGGACCTGGCGCACGGCATCTTCAAATCAAAATATAAAGAAGCTGAAAGTGCCAATATAATGGGGTGATGTGCGGTGATGTGAGGAAGTATAGTGACAACTGCCCAAGTAACAAACATGCCCAAAATAGAATGAGAAAGTAACTTTTTCTGAACCAGCCTGCTGCGCCTGCAATTACGCTTATAACTGCGAGAGGTGTATTTGTGCACTGCACGGCAATTGCGCTCGTTCAAATGCGTCAGTTCACTGCGCCGGCAAAATCTTAGTAAATGTCAAGTCACGTAAATGCATTTGCATAAGTTGAACAGGCGCTCCTCTAAACTTGCCATTATATAACAGTCCCTGCACATAATGACATTTCTAAAGGAAAGAAAAAAGGCATTTAAAAGCACTTGCGGCTATAATGAATTGTCGGCTCCCGGCAATACAGAGAAAAGTCATTGAAAGTCTTTGAAAAAAAAAAATGTGTGGGGGTCCCCCCAAATTCAATTAAGGGGAACTCCACATCAAATTTAAAAAAAAATGACGTGGGGGTTCCCCTCAAAATCCGTACCAGGCCCTTCAGGTCTGGTATGGATTTTAAGGGGACCCCCGTGCCAAACTTAAAAAAAAAATCCTCACCAGTCCCTTTATCTGAGCATGCAACCTGGCAGGCCGCAGGAAAATAGGGGGGGACGAGAGAGCGCCTCCCCTCCTGAATAGGGATGAGCTCGGTGTTCGAGTCGAACATAGGTTCGACTCGAACATCGGCTGTTCGCGCGTTCGGCGAACGACGAACGATTTGGGCCGTTCGCGCCAAATTCGAGTGACGCGAACGGCCCACAATACACTGCGCCATCGCAGTGTAATCCTGGCGCTGTGATTGGCCAAGCATGCACTGTGACCCTGCATGCTTGGCCAATCACAGCGCCGGCAGCGAGGAGAGCAATGATTGGCCACAGAAGGATAGGCAGGGAGAGTGTCAGTGTCATATTCTTTGCTAAACCTTATGTGTAGGGAGAGAGAAGGATAGGCAGGGAGAGTGTCAGTGTCATATACTTTGATAAACCCTGTGTGCAGGGAGAGAGAAGGATAGGCAGGGGACAGTGTCAGTGTCATATTCTTTGCTAAACCTTGTGTGCAGGGAGAGAGAAGGATAGGCAGCAGGGAGAGTGTCAGTGTCATATACTTTGATAAACCTTGTGTGCAGGTAGAGAGAAGGATAGGCAGGGGACAGTGTCAGTGTCATTGTTGCTATGCCTCCTGCACATTATACACCTGAAGTTAGCCCGTATTGCTGCTTTTTCCTGGTGTGTTACACCAACAGGATTTTGCGGCACTTACAGCGGGCGGAGTGTGCCTCCTGACCATATTACACCTGAACTTAGCCTGTATTGCTGCTTTTTCCTGGTGTGTTACACCAACAGGATTTTGCGGCACTTACAGCGGGCGGAGTGTGCCTCCTGACGATATTACACCTGAACTTAGCCTGTATTGCTGCTTTTTCCTGGTGTGTTACACCAACAGGATTTTGCGGCACTTACAGCGGGCGGAGTGTGCCTCCTGACCATATTACACCTGAACTTAGCCTGTATTGCTGCTTTTTCCTGGTGTGTTACACCAACAGGATTTTGCGGCACTTACAGCGGGCGGAGTGTGCCTCCTGACCATATTACACCTGAACTTAGCCTGTATTGCTGCTTTTTCCTGGTGTGTTACACCAACAGGATTTTGCGGCACTTACAGCGGGCAGAGTGTGCCTCCTGACCATATTACACCTGAACTTAGCCTGTATTGCTGCTTTTTCCTGGTGTGTTACACCAAAAGGATTTTGTGGCACTTACAGCGGGCGGAGTGTGCCTCCTGACCATATTACACCTGAACTTAGCCTGTATTGCTGCTTTTTCCTGGTGTGTTACACCAACAGGATTTTGCGGCACTTACAGCGGGCGGAGTGTGCCTCCTGACCATATTACACCTGAACTTAGCCTGTATTGCTGCTTTTTCCTGGTGTGTTACACCAACAGGATTTTGCAGCACTTGCAGCGGGCGGAGTGTGCCTCCTGACCATATTACACCTGAACTTAGCCTGTATTGCTGCTTTTTCCTGGTGTGTTACACCAACAGGATTTTGCGGCACTTGCAGCGGGCGGAGTGTGCCTCCTGACCATATTACACCTGAACTTAGCCTGTATTGCTGCTTTTTCCTGGTGTGTTACACCAACAGGATTTTGCGGCACTTACAGCGGGCAGAGTGTGCCTCCTGACCATATTACACCTGAACTTAGCCTGTATTGCTGCTTTTTCCTGGTGTGTTACACCAACAGGATTTTGCGGCACTTACAGCGGGCGGAGTGTGCCTCCTGACCATATTACACCTGAACTTAGCCTGTATTACTACTTTTTCCTGGTGTGTTACACCAACAGGATTTTGCGGCACTTACAGCGGGCGGAGTGTGCCTCCTGACCATATTACACCTGAACTTAGCCTGTATTGCTGCTTTTTCCTGGTGTGTTACACCAACAGGATTTTGCGGCACTTACAGCGGGCGGAGTGTGCCTCCTGACCATATTACAGCTGAACTTAGCCTGTATTGCTGCTTTTTCCTGGTGTGTTACACCAACAGGATTTTGCGGCACTTACAGCGGGCGGAGTGTGCCTCCTGACCATATTACACCTGAACTTAGCCTGTATTGCTGCTTTTTCCTGGTGTGTTACACCAACAGGATTTTGCGGCACTTACAGCGGGCGGAGTGTGCCTCCTGACCATATTACATCTGAACTTAGCCTGTATTGCTGCTTTTTCCTGGTGTGTTACACCAACAGGATTTTGCGGCACTTACAGCGGGCGGAGTGTGCCTCCTGACCATATTACACCTGAACTTAGCCTGTATTGCTTCTTTTTCCTGGTGTGTTACACCAACAGGATTTTGCGGCACTTACAGCGGGCGGCGTGTGCCTTCTGACCATATTACACCTGAATTTAGCCTGTATTGCTGCTTTTTCCTGGTGTTTTACACCAACAGGATTTTGCGGCACTTACAGCGGGCGGAGTGTGCCTCCTGACCATATTGCACCTGAACTTAGCCTGTATTGCTGCTTTTTCCTGGTGTGTTACACCAACAGGATTTTGCGGCACTTACAGCGGGCGGAGTGTGCCTCCTGACCATATTACACCTGAACTTAGCCAGTATTGCTGCTTTTTCCTGGTGTGTTACACCAAAAGGATTTTGCGGCACTTACAGCGGGCGGAGTGTGCCTCCTGACCATATTACACCTGAACTTAGCCTGTATTGCTGCTTTTTCCTCGTGTGTTACACCAACAGGATTTTGCGGCACTTACAGCGGGCGGAGTGTGCCTCCTGACCATATTACACCAGAACTTAGCCTGTATTGCTGCTTTTTCCTGGTGTGTTACACCAACAGGATTTTGCGGCACTTGCAGCGGGCGGAGTGTGCCTCCTGACCATATTACACCTGAACTTAGCCTGTATTGCTGCTTTTTCCTGGTGTGTTACACCAACAGGATTTTGCGGCACTTACAGCGGGCGGAGTGTGCCTCCTGACAAAATTACACCTGAACTTAGCCTGTATTGCTGCTTTTTCCTGGTGTGTTACACCAACAGGATTTTGCGGCACTTACAGCGGGCGGAGTGTGCCTCCTGACCATATTACACCTGAACTTAGCCTGTATTGCTGCTTTTTCCTGGTGTGTTACACCAACAGGATTTTGCGGCACTTACAGCGGGCGGAGTGTGCCTCCTGACCATATTACACCTGAACTTAGCCTGTATTGCTGCTTTTTCCTGGTGTGTTACACCAACAGGATTTTGCGGCACTTACAGCGGGCAGAGTGTGCCTCCTGACCATATTACACCTGAACTTAGCCTGTATTGCTGCTTTTTCCTGGTGTGTTACACCAAAAGGATTTTGTGGCACTTACAGCGGGCGGAGTGTGCCTCCTGACCATATTACACCTGAACTTAGCCTGTATTGCTGCTTTTTCCTGGTGTGTTACACCAACAGGATTTTGCGGCACTTACAGCGGGCGGAGTGTGCCTCCTGACCATATTACACCTGAACTTAGCCTGTATTGCTGCTTTTTCCTGGTGTGTTACACCAACAGGATTTTGCGGCACTTGCAGCGGGCGGAGTGTGCCTCCTGACCATATTACACCTGAACTTAGCCTGTATTGCTGCTTTTTCCTGGTGTGTTACACCAACAGGATTTTGCGGCACTTGCAGCGGGCGGAGTGTGCCTCCTGACCATATTACACCTGAACTTAGCCTGTATTGCTGCTTTTTCCTGGTGTGTTACACCAACAGGATTTTGCGGCACTTACAGCGGGCAGAGTGTGCCTCCTGACCATATTACACCTGAACTTAGCCTGTATTGCTGCTTTTTCCTGGTGTGTTACACCAACAGGATTTTGCGGCACTTACAGCGGGCGGAGTGTGCCTCCTGACCATATTACACCTGAACTTAGCCTGTATTACTACTTTTTCCTGGTGTGTTACACCAACAGGATTTTGCGGCACTTACAGCGGGCGGAGTGTGCCTCCTGACCATATTACACCTGAACTTAGCCTGTATTGCTGCTTTTTCCTGGTGTGTTACACCAACAGGATTTTGCGGCACTTACAGCGGGCGGAGTGTGCCTCCTGACCATATTACAGCTGAACTTAGCCTGTATTGCTGCTTTTTCCTGGTGTGTTACACCAACAGGATTTTGCGGCACTTACAGCGGGCGGAGTGTGCCTCCTGACCATATTACACCTGAACTTAGCCTGTATTGCTGCTTTTTCCTGGTGTGTTACACCAACAGGATTTTGCGGCACTTACAGCGGGCGGAGTGTGCCTCCTGACCATATTACATCTGAACTTAGCCTGTATTGCTGCTTTTTCCTGGTGTGTTACACCAACAGGATTTTGCGGCACTTACAGCGGGCGGAGTGTGCCTCCTGACCATATTACACCTGAACTTAGCCTGTATTGCTGCTTTTTCCTGGTGTGTTACACCAACAGGATTTTGCGGCACTTACAGCGGGCGGCGTGTGCCTCCTGACCATATTACACCTGAATTTAGCCTGTATTGCTGCTTTTTCCTGGTGTTTTACACCAACAGGATTTTGCGGCACTTACAGCGGGCGGAGTGTGCCTCCTGACCATATTACACCTGAACTTAGCCTGTATTGCTGCTTTTTCCTGGTGTGTTACACCAACAGGATTTTGCGGCACTTACAGCGGGCGGAGTGTGCCTCCTGACCATATTACACCTGAACTTAGCCTGTATTGCTGCTTTTTCCTGGTGTGTTACACCAACAGGATTTTGCGGCACTTACAGCGGGCGGAGTGTGCCTCCTGACCATATTACACCTGAACTTAGCCTGTATTGCTGCTTTTTCCTGGTGTGTTACACCAACAGGATTTTGCGGCACTTGCAGCGGGCGGAGTGTGCCTCCTGACCATATTACACCTGAACTTAGCCTGTATTGCTGCTTTTTCCTGGTGTGTTACACCAACAGGATTTTGCGGCACTTGCAGCGGGCGGAGTGTGCCTCCTGACCATATTACACCTGAACTTAGCCTGTATTGCTGCTTTTTCCTGGTGTGTTACACCAACAGGATTTTGCGGCACTTACAGCGGGCAGAGTGTGCCTCCTGACCATATTACACCTGAACTTAGCCTGTATTGCTGCTTTTTCCTGGTGTGTTACACCAACAGGATTTTGCGGCACTTACAGCGGGCGGAGTGTGCCTCCTGACCATATTACACCTGAACTTAGCCTGTATTACTACTTTTTCCTGGTGTGTTACACCAACAGGATTTTGCGGCACTTACAGCGGGCGGAGTGTGCCTCCTGACCATATTACACCTGAACTTAGCCTGTATTGCTGCTTTTTCCTGGTGTGTTACACCAACAGGATTTTGCGGCACTTACAGCGGGCGGAGTGTGCCTCCTGACCATATTACAGCTGAACTTAGCCTGTATTGCTGCTTTTTCCTGGTGTGTTACACCAACAGGATTTTGCGGCACTTACAGCGGGCGGAGTGTGCCTCCTGACCATATTACACCTGAACTTAGCCTGTATTGCTGCTTTTTCCTGGTGTGTTACACCAACAGGATTTTGCGGCACTTACAGCGGGCGGAGTGTGCCTCCTGACCATATTACATCTGAACTTAGCCTGTATTGCTGCTTTTTCCTGGTGTGTTACACCAACAGGATTTTGCGGCACTTACAGCGGGCGGAGTGTGCCTCCTGACCATATTACACCTGAACTTAGCCTGTATTGCTGCTTTTTCCTGGTGTGTTACACCAACAGGATTTTGCGGCACTTACAGCGGGCGGCGTGTGCCTCCTGACCATATTACACCTGAATTTAGCCTGTATTGCTGCTTTTTCCTGGTGTTTTACACCAACAGGATTTTGCGGCACTTACAGCGGGCGGAGTGTGCCTCCTGACCATATTACACCTGAACTTAGCCTGTATTGCTGCTTTTTCCTGGTGTGTTACACCAACAGGATTTTGCGGCACTTACAGCGGGCGGAGTGTGCCTCCTGACCATATTACACCTGAACTTAGCCAGTATTGCTGCTTTTTCCTGGTGTGTTACACCAAAAGGATTTTGCGGCACTTACAGCGGGCGGAGTGTGCCTCCTGACCATATTACACCTGAACTTAGCCTGTATTGCTGCTTTTTCCTCGTGTGTTACACCAACAGGATTTTGCGGCACTTACAGCGGGCGGAGTGTGCCTCCTGACCATATTACACCAGAACTTAGCCTGTATTGCTGCTTTTTCCTGGTGTGTTACACCAACAGGATTTTGCGGCACTTGCAGCGGGCGGAGTGTGCCTCCTGACCATATTACACCTGAACTTAGCCTGTATTGCTGCTTTTTCCTGGTGTGTTACACCAACAGGATTTTGCGGCACTTACAGCGGGCGGAGTGTGCCTCCTGACAATATTACACCTGAACTTAGCCTGTATTGCTGCTTTTTCCTGGTGTGTTACACCAACAGGATTTTGCGGCACTTACAGCGGGCGGAGTGTGCCTCCTGACCATATTACACCTGAACTTAGCCTGTATTGCTGCTTTTTCCTGGTGTGTTACACCAACAGGTTTTTGCGGCACTTACAGCGGGCGGAGTGTGCCTCCTGACCATATTACACCTGAACTTAGCCTGTATTGCTGCTTTTTCCTGGTGTGTTACACCAACAGGATTTTGCGGCACTTACAGCGGGCGGAGTGTGCCTCCTGACCATATTATACCTGAACTTAGCCTGTATTACTGCTTTTTCCTGGTGTGTTACACCAACAAGATTTTGCGGCACTTACAGCGGGCGGAGTGTGCCTCCTGACCATATTACACCTGAACTTAGCCTGTATTGCTGCTTTTTCCTGGTGTGTTACACCAACAGGATTTTGCGGCACTTACAGCGGGCGGAGTGTGCCTCCTGACCATATTACACCTGAACTTAGCCTGTATTGCTGCTTTTTCCTGGTGTGTTACACCAACAGGATTTTGCGGCACTTACAGCGGGCGGAGTGTGCCTCCTGACCATATTACACCTGAACTTAGCCTGTATTGCTGCTTTTTCCTGGTGTGTTACACCAACAGGATTTTGCGGCACTTACAGTGGGCAGAGTGTGCCTCCTGACCATATTACACCTGAACTTAGCCTGTATTGCTGCTTTTTCCTGGTGTGTTACACCAACAGGATTTTGCGGCACTTACAGCGGGCGGAGTGTACCTCCTGACCATTTTACACCTGAACTTAGCCTGTATTGCTGCTTTTTCCTGGTGTGTTACACCAACAGGATTTTGCGGCACTTACAGCGGGCGGAGTGTGCCTCCTGACCATATTACACCTGAACTTGGCCTGTATTGCTGCTTTTTCCTGGTGTGTTACACCAACAGGATTTTGCGGCACTTACAGCGGGCGGAGTGTGCCTCCTGACCATATTACACCTGAACTTAGCCTGTATTGCTGGTTTTCCCATTTCCCTGCAGGCCATTAGAATGTCTGGAAGGCAAACAAGGAGAAGCAGACAGTCAGGAGCCATTAAAAGAGGGCAAGCAGGCTCTGTGTCTAGAGACAACAGTGCTGGTCGTGGACGCGGTGCATCGCCATCAGCACGTGGCCATGGGACACGCTTGTCCTTCTTTTCGGCAGATGGACGTGTTGAGCCGCATCATGCCGAAGACTTGGTAGAGTGGATGACCAAGCCCTCCTCATCCTCCTCATCCTCTCTCACCCAGGCTCAGGGTACTGGCAAAGCAGCTGCCAAAGCGTCCTCTTCCCTGGTATCAATGTCATCATCAGTCACTCCTTCCCTAGACCAACCATGTCCTCCTGAGGAGTCCCCCGAACTGTTTGAGTACAGTGTTGGGTACATGCTCCAGGAGGATGCTGTCATGGAAACCCTGTCAGGAACAGACACCCTGGACTTCCTGGTTCCCGCCCCCGCAGGTGACGCCCGAAGGGCTATTTAAACTCCTCACTTGCAGACAGTCCCTGCTGTCTGCTCTACAGCGTTTATCCCAAGTGACCTGATCTGCCTTGTTTACCTGTATCTGATCCGGCTTCCTGTAAACCTCCTGCTATCTGCCTGTACCTGACCATCGGCCTGTTTTCTGACTTCGGTATTGCCTGATCCTTTTGTGCCTCGCTGCCTGCCAGTTTACCCGACCCCGGCTTGTCTGACGATCCTGCCTGACCTTGGCTCTTGTTCACCTGCTGCTGCCTAGTGGTTCCAGTTTACCTGCTGTGCCTCCCGGTCTGGGTCATCTGCTGAGTTCCTGGTTCCTGTCTGCTCATCTGCTGTTTCCTGTCTGCTCATCTGCTGGTTCCTGTCTGCTCATCTGCTGGTTCCTGTTCACCTGCTGCTGCCCAGTGGTTCCAGTCTACCTGCTGTGCCTCCCGGTCCGGGTCATCTGCTGAGTTCCTGGTTCCTGTCTACTCACCTGCTGCAGTTCCTGGTTCCTGTCTGCTCATCTGCTGGTTCCTGTCTGCTCATCTGCTGGTTCCTGTTCATCTGCTGCTGCCCAGTGGTTACAGTCTACATGCTGTGCCTCCCGGTCCGGGTCATCTTCTGAGTTCCTGGTTCCTGTCTACTCACCTGCTGTAGTTCCTGGTTCCTGTCCACTCACCTGCTGTAGTTCCTGGTTCCTGCCTCCTCACCTGCTGGTTCCTGATCACCTGCGGTAGTTCTTGATCCTGCCAGGCACTCGTACCCCTTCCACCTCCGTGCTTCCTGTTATACCACCAGGGGCCGCCGGTGGGAGCCGTAAGGGAGGCCTCCCTCTGCTAACCGGGCTCGTCACCGTCAGGTACGTGACAGTAGCAGACAGCCATGTCTGAGCCCGAGCAGGGAGCCTCACCTATGGAGGAACTATGCCGACACCTGGCGGGACTGACCGAGGCCGTTAAGAGCCTCCAGCAAGGCTACACTCACCTGGAAGGACAAGTGCGGGCCCTCACCAACCCCGATGGAGCTCAAGGGGGTCCACGTGCCTCCACTTCTTCCACCGGGGCAGGAGCTGCGCCCACGGTGGTCATGCTTCCCCCTGAACCCAGGGTCCCTACACCCGAAAGATTCTCCGGGGACCGGAGCAAGTTCAGGGCTTTCCGGAACTCTTGTGAGTTGTACTTTGCCTTACAGCCCAGCACCTTTTCCTTAGAAGCTACCAAGGTGGGCTTTGTAATTTCGCTGCTTTCCGGAGACCCACAGAACTGGGCCCACCGCCTGCTAGAACGCAAAAATGCGTCCTTGGACAGCCTTACACTTTTTTTTGACGCCATTGCCCAATTGTACGAGGACCCTCAGCTCTCGGTCACTGCAGAGAACGCCCTGCGGACCCTTCAGCAGGGACGCAGAGCAGCGGAAGACTATGTAGCTGAATTCAGGCACTGGAGCGCAGACACCAGCTGGAATGACGCTGCCCTCCGTCACCAGTTTCGTATAGGCCTTTCTGACCCCCTGAAGGACGAACTGGCTAGGGTAGGAATACCAGAAAATTTGAACCTACTGATCGATCTGACAATTCAGATCGACCGACGCCTGAGGGAACGGAGGGTTGAGAGGGCCACGGGCTTCACCCGGCCGACCTGGATGCTTCCCCGGGTCCCCAGTCATCCGCACCCAGCTTCTGCAGCACCCTTGACCCCCTTGTACGATGCTCCTGAACCCATGCAGCTTGGGGTCCTCCGCCCTTCCCTTACTCCGGAGGAACGCCGACGCGCGCACAACCTGTGCCTGTACTGCGGGGAGCCCGGTCACTTCGTTAGGAACTGTCCCCTGAAGTTCCGTAAGTGCTTGTCAGTATTCCCTGCTGTGATCAACCCTCAGACTAAATCCTCCTCTCACTTCGCTCTTTCTATCTCCCTGCAGCTCCCAGGAAGGACCCTGTAAGTCGTCGCAATTATTGACTCTGGGGCTTGTAGTTGCTTCATGGACTCAACTTTTGCCCGTACTCAACTTATTCCTCTACTTCCCAAGACCCATGGACTACGGGTTCACCAGGCTGATGGGTCCCTTATCAAGTCGGGGCCCGTGGTCGAAGAGACAGCTCCCCTACCTGTCACTGTCTTCTCCTCTACAGGGGTGCACCGAGAATATCTACGGCTGGATATTATCTCCTCTCCACTGTTCCCCATAATTCTCGGTATGCCCTGGCTACAAGCCCATAATCCTACCATTAACTGGGTCACGGGGGTGATCACGTTTCCTTCCTCCTACTGCCAACGGTCCTGTGGCTCACACAAACCCCCTGGGCCTGCCACCTTAATGTGTACCGACACTGAGGCCGGAATACGTCAGGCCATCCCTGACGCTTACCTGGACTTTCTCGATGTGTTTAGTAAACAGGGGGCAGAGACACTACCACCCCACCGAGCCTACGACTGCCCCATTGATCTACTTCCCAGATCAGCTATTCCTTTCGGTAGGATTTTCCCTTTAACGGAGGTGGAACAGGGGGCCCTGAAGGACTACATCGATGAGAACCTTTTAAAGGGGTTCATTCGCCCCTCTACGACGCCAGCAGGCGCAGGCATTTTCTTTGTAGAAAAGAAGGACCATACCCTCAGGCCATGTGTGGACTACCGTGAACTAAATAAGGTCACCATTAAAAATCGTTATCCTCTTCCTCTGGTACCAGAGTTGTTCCAAAAATTGGGAGCTGCCGTTATTTTTACTAAGCTTGACCTCCGGGGAGCCTATAACCTGGTCCGAATCAAGGAGGGCGATGAGTGGAAAACCGCCTTCCGCTCCCGGTTCGGACATTTTGAATATTTAGTGATGCCCTTCGGGCTGTGCAATGCCCCTGCCACCTTCCAGTATTTAATTAATGATGTTCTTCGGGACTTTTTAGATCTCTTTGTGATTGCTTATTTAGATGACATACTAATCTTCTCTTCCTCCCTTGACTCTCATCGTAGGCATGTCAGAAGTGTGTTAGACCGGCTTCGGCAGCATAAACTATATGCGAAGGCTGAGAAATGCGAGTTTGAGCGCGAGAGCATAGCATTTCTGGGATTAATCATCTCTGGCGAAGGCATCAGGATGGACCCACAGAAGATCACCGCAATCTTGGACTGGCCAGCGCCAGTGGATAAGAAGGGAATCCAACGGTTCGTTGGATTCGCCAACTTTTATCGTAAATTCATCCGGGGGTTCTCCGCCATCATTGCACCCATTACTCAGCTAACCAAGCAAGGTACCCGCTTCCACTGGTCCCCTGAGGCCCAAAAGGCCTTTGAGGATCTCAAAGGGCTCTTCACCTCTGCATCCATCTTAAAACACCCAGATTCCTCCCTACCATTTGTACTTGAGGTAGATGCTTCTGAGGTTGCAGTAGGGGCAATATTGTCACAGAGGCAAGGAACCAAGGCTTTGCTTCATCCGGTGGCTTTCTTTTCTCGCAAATTATCTGCGGCAGAAAAGAACTATGACGTGGGAGACCGGGAACTCTTGGCGATTAAGTCCACCCTGGAAGAATGGAGGTACTTACTTGAAGGTGCTGCTCACCCGATCTTAGTATTCACCGACCATAAGAACTTAGAGTACCTGAAAACTGCAAAAAGACTAAAACCACGACAAGCCAGATGGGCCCTGTTTTTTTCCCGGTTCTCCTTCCATGTGACATACCGCCCCGGTGTCAAGAACACTAAACCTGACGCCTTGTCCCGAATGTTTCATGGATCCAAAGAACTCTCCTCACCCGATACAATCCTCGCTCCTGGGAATTTTCTCCTACTTCAGGAGGACCTACTCTCCCGGATCAGACAAGCCACCACTAGACAGGAACCCTCTCCTGAACTGGATCTGCAAACCAAGGATGGATTACTCTGGCACCAAGACAGGATATTCATACCAGAAGAACTAAAGATAACCGTGCTAGAGCTCTGCCACGATCATGCCCTTGCTGGGCACTTTGGCGTGGCTAAGACCACTGAGTTGGAACAACGTACCTTCTGGTGGCCTCGACTACGCGAGGATTGCAGGAGGTTCGTGGAGTCCTGTACTACATGTACCCGGAATAAAGGGTCCATATCCAAAGCCTGGGGACTACTGAAGCCCTTACCCGTTCCAGAGAGACCGTGGAAAATGCTTTCTATCGACTTCATAGTTGAACTCCCCCCGGCTGAGAATCACACCACCATCTTTGTGATTGTGGACCGTCTGTCCAAGATGGCACATTTTGTTCCTATGAGAGGGACCCCCTCGGCCCCGGAAACTGCACAAATGTTCATTAAAGAAGTCGTCAGGCTCCACGGGGTACCTGCTAATATAGTCTCCGATCGGGGGGTACAATTTACCTCCCGGTTCTGGAGGTCCCTCTGCAAGACTCTGGGAATAGAGCTATCATTTTCTTCGGCTTACCACCCTTAAACCAACGGACAGACTGAGAGAACAAATCAGACCCTCGAGCAATATTTGCGTTGTTTCTCCTCCTTTGCTCAGAATGACTGGCTCTCCCTGCTTCCGCTAGCGGAGTTCTCCTACAATAACTCCATCCACTCCGCAACTAACTAGACCCCATTTTTTGCGAACTTCGGGTTTCACCCCACATTTCTGCCCAACTCTCTCCCTGAGTGCTCAGTGCCCGCAGTTCTGGAAAAAGTGAATTTCTTCTCCTCTAACAACCAGCTTCTACGCAAAGCCATGGCAAGAAATCAGGAGTATAACAAGACGGTCTACGACAGGAGGAGACGGGGTGAATTAGCGCTGGCACCGGGCGACCAAGTATGGCTTTCCACCATCAATCTAAGATTGGCTTGCCCATCCAAGAAATTGGGCCCCAAGTTTCTAGGGCCTTTTCCTATCAAAAGGAAAATCAACGAGGTGGCCTACGAGCTGGAGCTCCCCGACTCCCTGAGGGTCCACCCTGTTTTTCATGTTTCTCTATTGAAACCGTCAGTCTCCAACCCATTCCCAGGTCGGACCCCGACTCGCCCTGATCCCGTCATCATAGACGGGGAACAGGAATTCGAGGTAGAAGCTATTTTAGACGCACGAAGAAGAAATAGCCAGAGTCAATTTTTTATAAAATGGAAGGGTTACGGACCAGAGGAGAACTCCTGGGAACCCGAAGAGAACATTCACGCCAAAGACCTGATACAAGCCTTCAGGAGGTCTCACCCCGAGAAGTTTGCTCCTAGGGGCATCCGGAGGCTGCCCCTTGGGGGGGGCAATGTCATGGAAACCCTGTCAGGAACAGACGCCCTGGACTTCCTGGTTCCCGCCCCCGCAGGTGACGCCCGAAGGGCTATTTAAACTCCTCACTTGCAGACAGTCCCTGCTGTCTGCTCTACAGCGTTTATCCCAAGTGACCTGATCTGCCTTGTTTACCTGTATCTGATCCGGCTTCCTGTGACCCTCCTGCTATCTGCCTGTACCTGACCATCGGCCTGTTTTCTGACTTCGGTATTGCCTGATCCTTTTGTGCCTCGCTGCCTGCCAGTTTACCCGACCCCGGCTTGTCTGACGATCCTGCCTGACCTTGGCTCTTGTTCACCTGCTGCTGCCTAGTGGTTCCAGTTTACCTGCTGTGCCTCCCGGTCTGGGTCATCTGTTGAGTTCCTGGTTCCTGTCTGCTCATCTGCTGGTTCCTGTCTGCTCATCTGCTGGTTCCTGTCTGCTCATCTGCTGGTTCCTGTTCACCTGCTGCTGCCCAGTGGTTCCAGTCTACCTGCTGTGCCTCCCGGTCCGGGTCATCTGCTGAGTTCCTGGTTCCTGTCTACTCACCTGCTGCAGTTCCTGGTTCCTGTCTGCTCATCTGCTGGTTCCTGTCTGCTCATCTGCTGGTTCCTGTTCATCTGCTGCTGCCCAGTGGTTCCAGTCTACCTGCTGTGCCTCCCGGTCTGGGTCATCTTCTGAGTTCCTGGTTCCTGTCTACTCACCTGCTGTAGTTCCTGGTTCCTGTCCACTCACCTGCTGTAGTTCCTGGTTCCTGCCTCCTCACCTGCTGGTTCCTGATCACCTGCGGTAGTTCTTGATCCTGCCAGGCACTCGTACCCCTTCCACCTCCGTGCTTCCTGTTATACCACCAGGGGCCGCCGGTGGGAGCCGTAAGGGAGGCCTCCCTCTGCTAACCGGGCTCGTCACCGTCAGGTACGTGACAGATGCCCAGCGTTTCAAAGGGTCTGATGATGTTACCCAGCTAGAGGAAGGCAGTAGCATGAGAGCAGAGAGAGGGGATGCTCAAGAAGGACACCAATCTGGCAGTCATGTTCCAGCAGCTGCAGCATACTGCCAGATTGGCTCCAGTGATGAGGAGGGAGGGGATGATGAGGTCACTGACTCCACGTGGGTGCCTAATAGGAGAGAGGAGGAGAAGGCACATCTCCAACGAGGCAGGATGCCCTCGGGGGGCCAGCATAAGGGCAGCACACCGACGGAATCACACCGCAGAGCTCCGCCTGTGCAGGGCGCTGCCTCTGCCCGTTATTCAAAAAGTTCTTTGGTGTGGGCCTTTTTTGAGTCGAGTGCATCAGATCGCACAGCTGCTGTTTGCAACATATGTCTCAAGCGTATATCGCGTGGCCAAAACATCACCCGCTTGGGCACCACATGCTTGACCAGACATATGTTGACCTGCCATGCAGCTCGTTGGCAAGCCTACCTTAAAGACCCACACCAAAGAACAAAGCTGACCTCTTCTTGCACCGCATCAGCTGGGATCTCCAACCCTACTATACCTTCAGTCCTCTCTGAAACCTGCTCTGAGAGGAATGAAGGTGTAGAATTAGGTGTGTCACAGCCAAGTACTTGCGGGCACTCTGCTAGCAGTACACCGACGTCCGATTCTAGCAGGCAAATTTCCCTGCCCCAGCTGCTGGACCGTCGAAAGAAGTTCACTCCCAGCCATCCACATGCCCAGCGGTTGAATGCTAGCTTGGCTAAATTGCTAGCGCTTGAACTGCTGCCTTTTTAGTTGGTAGACTCGGCCCCCTTCCGTGAGTTTGTGCAATGTGCGGTTCCTCAGTGGCAGGTTCCCAAACGCCACTTTTTCTCACGGAAGGCGATTCCTTCTCTCTACCGGCATGTGGAAGGCAATGTCTTGGCCTCGCTGGACAGGGCGATCAGAGGTAAGGTGCATATTACTGCTGACTCATGGTCCAGCAGGCATGGACAGGGACGTTACCTTTCTTTCACGGCCCATTGGGTTACTCTTTTGGCAGCTGGGAAGGATGCAGGACAAGGTGCAGTAGTGTTGGAGGTTGTTCCACCGCCACGCCTCCAAAATGCTACTACTGGTTGTGAAACACCTCTCTCCTCCACCCCCTCCTCTTCTTCTTCCTCCACGGCCTCTTCCTGTGCTTTGTCCTCGGAACCAGCAGTGCTCCGTAGGCGTTCAAGGGGCTACGCAAGTACGCAGGCAAAAAGATGCCATGCCGTGCTTGCGCTGGTGTGTTTGGGGGACAGGAGCCACACTGGGGCAGAGGTTCTGTCTGCTCTGCAGGGGCAGGCCGAGAGGTGGTTGACGCCATGCCAGCTTAAGCCAGGAATGGTAGTTTGCGACAATGGCACCAACCTCCTCTCCGCTCTCCGGCAGGGACAACTGACCCATGTGCCCTGTGTGGCTCACGTCCTTAACCTGGTGGTGCAGCGGTTTTTGGGCAGGTACCCGGGCTTACAGGATGTCCTGAGGCAGGCCAGGAAAGTCTGTGTGCATTTCCGCAGATCTTATAATGCCAGTGCTCGCCTGGCTGAGCTGCAAAAGGAGTTGAACCTGCCCAAGAATCGCCTTATATGTGACATGCCCACCAGGTGGAACTCAACGTTGGCCATTCTGCAGCGGCTGCACACGCAGCAGAGGGCCATCAATGAGTACCTGTGAGACTACGGCACTAGGACAGGGTCAGGGGAGCTCGGTTTTTTTCACCACGCCAGTGGGGCACGATCAGGGATGCATGCACTGTCCTGGCACCATTTGAGGAGGCCACGAGGATGGTGAGCAGTAACAGTGCATGCATCAGTGACACTGTACCTCTTGTCCACCTGTTGGAACATACGCTGCGTGGAATAATGGACAGGGCACTTGAGGCAGAACAGAGGCAGGAAGAGGAGGACTTCCTTGCCTCTCAAGGCCCCCTTTACCCAGACAGTGTTCCTTCTGTCCCACCCATCACACAGGAAGAAGAGGAGGAGGAGGAGGATTGTGTCAGCATGGAGGTGGAGCCTGGCACTCAGCATCATCAGCAGCAGTCTTTTAGGGATGATTTACAGTCCCAAGAAACCAGTGGACTTGTACGTGGCTGGGAGGAGGTGGCTGCGGATCATGTCGTCCTTAGTGACCCAGAGGACTCCGGACCGAATGCCTCAGCTAACCTACGCTGCATGGCCTCCCTGATCCTGCAAAGTCTGCGGAAGGATCCTCATATTCTTCGGATCAAGGAGAGGGACCATTACTGGCTGGCCACTCTCCTTGATCCACGATACAAGGGTAAGGTTGCGGACCTTATCTTACCGTCGCAGAGGGAGCAGAGGATGAGACAACTCCAGGAGGCCTTGCAGAAAGGTCTGTGCAACGCGGTCTCAGAGACTGGGAGGTTACAAACTCCTGGTCCTGGACAACGAGTTGCTGAGGCTTCGGGCAGTCAAAGAAGGAGCGGTGGGGAAGGTGGCCGTCTGACCGATGCGTTCAGACAATTCTTTAGTCCGCAGCCCCAAGGTATGATCGGTTCCAGCAACCATCGCCAGCGTCTGATATACATGGTGCAGGAATACCTAGGGCAAGGTCAGACTTGGACACCTTCCCCACCGAAAATCCTCTGGCTTACTGGGTCTTGAGGATGGATCACTGGCCAGAGCTTGCACAGTATGCAATTGAGCTACTGGCCTGTCCTGCATCCAGCGTTCTTTCAGAACGCACATTCAGTGCTGCTGGAGGATTTGTCACGGATCACAGGGTGCGCCTGTCCACCGACTATGTTGATCGACTGACCTTCATAAAAATGAACCAGTCTTGCATCACCACCAGCTACCAAACACCTGAAGCTGATATAACAGTCTAATTTATTTTCAAATGTCACATCCCTTCAAGACTGATGCTGAGAGACTGTCCTGTTATGTTGAATGACTATCCTCCTCCTCCTCAATGATCCAATTGATGATGATAGCTTGGAAGAACATTTTTGTTTCTGGGTGCCGCCACCAGTGGCTAAGGCCCAATTTTTCAGCCCCTGTTTAACAGGGGCGTGTTATTACAATTTTTTATGCAATGCTTTGCAGCAGGGCTCATTCCTGCACTCCAACTAGAGTATCTGGGAGTGGTTGCAGTGTCGTGGCACCAGCACCAGTGGCTAAGGCCCAATTTTTCAGCCCCTGTTTAACAGGGGCGTGTAATTACAATTTTTGATGCAATACTTTGCAACAGGGCTCATTGCTGTGCTCCAAGTACAGTATCTGTGAGGGGTTGCAGTGTTGTGGCACCAGTGCCTAAGGCCCAATTTTTCTGCCCCTGTTTAACAGGGGCATGTAATTACAATTCTTTATCTAATAATTCACAGCAGGGCCCATTCCTGCGCCCACCAAGACTAACTGTGAGGCCTTACAGTGTTGTGTCAACACCACCACCACCACCACCAAAGGCCCAATTTTTCAGCCCCTGTTCAACAGGGGCATGCAATTACAATTCTTGATCTAATAATTCACAGCAGGGCCCATTCATGCGCCCACCAAGAGTAACTGTGAGGGCTCACAGTGTTGTGGCAACACCAACATGTAAGGGGCAAATTTCAGCTGAGTATATACGGCAGGCCCCTACTTTCAAACATCCAACTTACAAACGACTCCTCCTTGCAAACGGAAGGATACAACAGGAAGTGAGAGGAAATCTATCCCTAGGAAAGCAAATTCTCTCCTGTAACAGTTAATATGGGAAAAAAAGTGTCTCCTCTCCACTGATGCTTTATCACCAATTCTTGTTTCAATAAAAACCCCACATTTTCAAAAAACATTTGTCATTAGGACGGAAAGTGAGGTGAACTGTTCTGAACAGGTGCACACTGCACAGACAGCAAAACAAATGTTACAGGGGTGATAACCCTTCCCTATGTTTTCCAAAAAGCTTAAAAATAGATTTTTTGGCTGGAGATACACTTAAACAATGTACCTGTTCAAAATTACAAACAGATTCTACATAAGAACAAACCTACAGTCCCTGTGTTGTATGCACCGCCTGTATATGGCTGTTCAGAGTATATAGGGCCTTTTTTATTTTGTGTGCGGGGTTCCCCTTAATATCCATGCAAGACCCAAAGGGGCTGGTAATGGGCTGGGGTAGGGGGGGGGGGTGTGTGATGGGGTAGCTATGCCATTTTTCTTAAAGATTTTCATCCATATTACCGGGACCAGACATTACATTAAAGCCGCAAGCAGTTTTAAATGGCTTTTTTCCTTTAGAAATGTAATTTTGTGCAGGGACAGTTCTAAACACGGGAAATACGTGGCATTTCACAGGCATACTTTAGACACCCCCCAGGTACGATATTTAAAGGAATATTTGACTTTTTTTTTTTCACTCTATGCATCATTAAAATGACTGCTCCAGAAAAACGTCCGTTTTTAAAACTTCTTTTTGCATTGATACATGTCCCCTGGTGCAGAACCAGGGTTCCCAAACCCTTTTTAGGACAATAACATGCATAATAGTCGTTATAATTAGCACTTTAGATTTCGAACGTTCGCATCCATTGTATTTAATAGGGTTCTAAAGTTCGTGCGAACTTTCGGTCCGTTCGCGGGTTCTGGTGCGAACCGAACCCGGGGGTGTTCGGCTCATCACTACTCCTGAACCGTACCAGGCCACATGCCCTCAACATGAGGAGGATGCTTTGGTGTCTGGACCCCAAAGCACCATGTCCCCATGTTGATGGGGACAAGGGCCTCATCCCCACAACCCTTGCCGGTGGTTGTGGGGGTCTGCGGGTGGGGGGGCTTATCGGAATCTGGAAGCCCTTTAACAAAGGGGACTCCCAGATCCCACCCCCCTATGTGAAATGGTAATGGGGTACAAATGTACCCCTACCATTTCACAAAGAAATTTCACAACCCTTAGGGCCAGTTCACACCATAGAAACGCAATCCGGATGCATTCCAGGTGCTTTTTTGCATGCGCGTTTTTGATGCGTTCCAGTGCATTTTTGGTACATTTTTGATGCAGTCCGGTGCTTTTTTTCACCCCTCTTTTTTTATTAACCATAGATAAGGACAAGTGTGTGTTCCGGTGCATTTTTGTTGCATTTAGGTGCGTTCTGGTGCATTCCAGTGTGTTTTTGATGCATTTTGCAGCGTTCCAGTACAGTCCAGTGCAGGTAAAATGCAGCATGTTCTACTTTTTTTGTGGAACTGGAACGCACTGGAACAAACACTGCCATTTAGAACCATATAACCAACTTTCCATGCATTTTTGATGCATAAAAAACGCAATGGACTGTATGTGGTGTGAAATGGCCCTTAAGCAATTTTGCATATTTAAAGGCACTTCTCCTTGTTTTGTTTTTGGTGTTGTCCAAATTGGTGTCATTGATATATGTCCCTTAGGGTGGGACCTGGGCCCCCATACCCATTTTAAGGCCAATACCTAGAAGATAAGCCAGCCAAGAGGGGACTAGCAAAATTAAAAAGTCAGTTCCCATAGACTGCAATTGTATCTGTTGTATAACTTTTGCCCATGTTAGGCTCTTTGTTTGCCCCCCCGGAGGGGTGTTTGTCCAATCTCTAATTTTGTGCTTAATTTTGGACAGGGGGGGGGCTTTTTTTCTGCTAGCTGCATTTGTGTTGGTCTGAGCATGCTCAGGGACTAAAGCCTCGTACACATGGTCGGACTTCCATCTGACTTTTCCGTGGTTTTTTGTCCGAACGGAGTTGGTTGGGAACACCCATAGCATACACATGCTCGGACTTTTCTGCAAACTTTCTTAAAGCTTCTTACAACATCATGTGTTTTTTCTGCTCTTTTCTGATCTTTACTGCCACCCTTTGGTCAACTTCTGCTATTGTTGGTTGATTTTAACATTAGTTGTTTTGTCCATCGGACTAAAGTCCGATGGTTTTCTGTACACACGGTCAGACTTTGCTCCATCGGACTTTTGTTGGGCAAAAGTTTGTCTGTTTGCAGACCCAACTTTTGTCCGATGAAATCCAAAACCAAACGAAAAAAGTTTGTCCGATGGAGTGTACACACGGTCGGATTGTTGATCCAACTTGCTTAAAACGAAGTTTGTTGGGCAAAAGTCTGACCGTGTGTACGGGGCTTTAGGTTTTTTTTTGTGCTTTTTGTGTGTGAACAGCACCTGGATGTTTCTGGGCATGCTCAGAGAGCATGTTTTTTGTGTTAGTAATTGAAGGACATCCTTAACAGGTGTACCAACTTAGAAGTTCAGAAATTTGATTATGTACTCAAGGTAGAGCAAAACAAGATAGGATTTTGCAGGCAACACACGAAAATGGAATACAAAAATACTTTTATTGTCACAAAATTAATGTTACACAAAATAATTAAAAGACCATACAATGTATATAGCAGTAAGAAGTCCCTTGAACGTCGACGCGTTTCGCCGCGAGGCTTCGTCAGGACGAACAAAAAAGGGGGAAAGGTTTTTACACACTTGGGACAAATCTCACTATCTCAAAAGGGAATTCGAATAATGAGATGTTGTTCAAAGGCTACCGATTCATATGTGTAGTATGGTGACAGGTACACGTGTGGTCTGCTGGTCAAAGGTGATCAAGCAGAGGTATTCTCACAGGGATATATTTAAACAGATGGAGGAGTCTGACGCTCACAGCTACCATGAGTAGCTGAGCAGATCAGCTACATCAAATGGGATAAGCCCAAAACGGGGGTGGAAGACGTTCAAGTATGGAGAAGGGTAAACTTCATAATCACCACAAAGTCCTATCGTGGGCCCTTACAATAAGGGTACAAACGACACAGCCAGTGCAGTGATACATGTATCACTGTTCAAAATCTAGCTGCTGAATAGGGATGAGCTTTGTGTTCGAGTCGAACATACGTTCGACTCGAACATCGGCTGTTCGATCGTTCGAAGAAGAACGAACGATTTGGGCCGTTCGCGCCAAATTCGAGTGACGCGAACGGCCCACAATGCACTACGCCATTGCAGTGTCATCCAGGCGCTGTGATTGGCCAAGCATGCACTGTGACCCCGCATGCTTGGCCAATCACAGCGCCGGCAGCGAGGAGAGCAATGATTGGCCACAGGCAGGATGCCTGTGGCCAATTATTGCTGAGGGGGTTAAGTACACGCCCCACACTATATAAGGCCGCCAGCGCGGCGGCCTTGTGTAGTGTGTTCCAGAGCAGGGAAAGAGAAGCATAGGCAGGGACAGTGTCATTTTTTTTCCTTTACTAATCCTGGATTCCTTGTGTTTAGGGACAAATAAGGATAGGTAGGGAGAGTGTCAGTGTGTTATTCTGTGCTAAACCTTGTTTGTAGGGACAGAGAGGTACAGTGAGGGAAAGTGTCAGTGTGCTATTCTGTTCTAAATCAATCTTGCTGAAACATATTTGAAATCCTTGAGTTTAGGGACAGAGAGGTACAGTGAGGGAAAGTGTCAGTGTGCTATTCTGTTCTAAACCAATCTTGCTGAACCATATTTGAAATCCTTGAGTTTAGGGACAGAGAGGTACAGTGAGGGAAACTGTCAGTGTGCTATTGTGTTCTAAACCAATCTTGCTGAACCATATTTGAAATCCTTGAGTTTAGGGACAGAGAGGTACAGTGAGGGAAAGTGTCAGTGTGCTATTCTGTTCTAAACCAATCTTGCTGAACCATATTTGAAATCCTTGAGTTTAGGGACAGAGAGGTACAGTGAGGGAAACTGTCAGTGTGCTATTGTGTTCTAAACCAATCTTGCTGAACCATATTTGAAATCCTTGAGTTTAGGGACAGAGAGGTACAGTGAGGGAAAGTGTCAGTGTGCTATTCTGTTCTAAACCAATCTTGCTGAACCATATTTGAAATCCTTGAGTTTAGGGACAGAGAGGTACAGTGAGGGAAACTGTCAGTGTGCTATTGTGTTCTAAACCAATCTTGCTGAACCATATTTGAAATCCTTGAGTTTAGGGACAGAGAGGTACAGTGAGGGAAACTGTCAGTGTGCTATTGTGTTCTAAACCAATCTTGCTGAACCATATTTGAAATCCTTGAGTTTAGGGACAGAGAGGTACAGTGAGGGAAACTGTCAGTGTGCTATTGTGTTCTAAACCAATCTTGCTGAACCATATTTGAAATCCTTGAGTTTAGGGACAGAGAGGTACAGTGAGGGAAACTGTCAGTGTGCTATTGTGTTCTAAACCAATCTTGCTGAACCATATTTGAAATCCTTGAGTTTAGGGACAGAGAGGTACAGTGAGGAAAACTGTCAGTGTGCTATTGTGTTCTAAACCAATCTTGCTGAACCATATTTGAAATCCTTGAGTTTAGGGACAGAGAGGTACAGTGAGGGAAACTGTCAGTGTGCTATTGTGTTCTATACCAATCTTGCTGAACCATATTTGAAATCCTTGAGTTTAGGGACAGAGAGGTACAGTGAGGGAAACTGTCAGTGTGCTATTGTGTTCTAAACCAATCTTGCTGAACCATATTTGAAATCCTTGAGTTTAGGGACAGAGAGGTACGGTGAGGGAAACTGTCAGTGTGCTATTGTGTTCTAAACCAATCTTGCTGAACCATATTTGAAATCCTTGAGTTTAGGGACAGAGAGGTACAGTGAGGGAAACTGTCAGTGTGCTATTGTGTTCTAAACCAATCTTGCTGAACCATATTTGAAATCCTTGAGTTTAGGGACAGAGAGGTACAGTGAGGAAAACTGTCAGTGTGCTATTGTGTTCTAAACCAATCTTGCTGAACCATATTTGAAATCCTTGAGTTTAGGGACAGAGAGGTACAGTGAGGGAAACTGTCAGTGTGCTATTGTGTTCTAAACCAATCTTGCTGAACCATATTTGAAATCCTTGAGTTTAGGGACAGAGAGGTACAGTGAGGGAAACTGTCAGTGTGCTATTGTGTTCTAAACCAATCTTGCTGAACCATATTTGAAATCCTTGAGTTTAGGGACAGAGAGGTACAGTGAGGAAAACTGTCAGTGTGCTATTGTGTTCTAAACCAATCTTGCTGAACCATATTTGAAATCCTTGAGTTTAGGGACAGAGAGGTACAGTGAGGGAAACTGTCAGTGTGCTATTGTGTTCTAAACCAATCTTGCTGAACCATATTTGAAATCCTTGAGTTTAGGGACAGAGAGGTACAGTGAGGGAAACTGTCAGTGTGCTATTGTGTTCTAAACCAATCTTGCTGAACCATATTTGAAATCCTTGAGTTTAGGGACAGAGAGGTACAGTGAGGAAAACTGTCAGTGTGCTATTGTGTTCTAAACCAATCTTGCTGAACCATATTTGAAATCCTTGAGTTTAGGGACAGAGAGTAGGGATGGGCCCGGTGCTCGATTCGAACCCATGTTCGAATCGAGCACCGGGCGTTCGCTCGCTCGTCGAGCCCAGAACTATTTGGGCCGTTCGCATCACATTCGTGTGATGCGAGCGGCCCCGCAATGCATTGCGGCCGGCGCGGCCGGCGCAGTGCATTGCTGGCTGATGATTGGCCAAGCATGCACTGTGACCCCGCATGCTTGGCCAATCACAGCGCCCGAAACTCGGAGAGCAATAATTGGCTACAGGCAGGACGCCTGTAGCCAATTACAGCTCAGGGGCTTTAGTACATGCCCCACCATTTAAAAGGCCGCCACGCCATCGGCCCCGGTCACATGAGTTCCGGCTTTAGGAGAGATCAGTCTGCTGATTCTGTCTTTGCTTGATACTGAAAGATTTGCTCTTCTTTGCTAAACCATTGGCTATTTCTTTGCTAAACCATTGCTACCTAAGTCATTGATCGTTCATTGCTGCTGATTGCACAGTTAGCGTGTTATTAGCTGCTGCTGGGGATTAGTCTGGTGCGTGCTTACTGTTAGTACAGTATTGCAGTAGTACCAACCGCAGTGCTGTTAGCACAGCATTGCACCCCAACAGCACCCATAGGACTTCTAGCGTGTTAGTGGCAGCAAACAGAGCTCCTATATTTTCTTCTCAGCAGCACCCATAGGACTTCTAGTGTGTTAGTGGCAGCAAACAGAGCTCCTATATTTTCTTCTCAGCAGCACCCATAGGACTTCTAGTGTGTTAGTGGCATCACACAGAGTTCCTATATTTTCATCTCAGCAGCACCCATAGGACTTCTAGTGTGTTAGTGGCAGCAAACAGAGCTCCTATATTTTCTTCTCAGCAGCACCCATAGGACTTCTAGTGTGTTAGTGGCATCACACAGAGCTCCTATATTTTCTTCTCAGCAGCACCCATAGGACTTCTAGTGTGTTAGTGGCAGCAAACAGAGCTCCTATATTTTCTTCTCAGCAGCACCCATAGGACTTCTAATGTGTTAGTGGCATCACACAGAGTTCCTATATTTTCATCTCAGAAGCACCCATAGGACTTTTAGTGTGTTAGTGGCATCACACAGAGCTCCTATATTTTCTTCTCAGAAGCACCCATAGGACTTCTAGTGTGTTAGTGGCAGCAAACAGAGCTCCTATATTTTCTTCTTAGCAGCACCCATAGGACTTCTAATGTGTTAGTGGCATCACACAGAGTTCCTATATTTTCATCTCAGAAGCACCCATAGGACTTCTAGTGTGTTAGTGGCATCACACAGAGCTCCTATATTTTCTTCTCAGAAGCACCCATAGGACTTCTAGTGTGTTAGTGGCAGCAAACAGAGCTCCTATATTTTCTTCTCAGCAGCACCCATAGGACTTCTAGTGTGTTAGTGGCATCACACAGAGTTCCTATATTTTCATCTCAGAAGCACCCATAGGACTTCTAGTGTGTTAGTGGCAGCAAACAGAGCTCCTATATTTTCTTCTCAGCAGCACCCATAGGACTTCTAGTGTGTTAGTGGCATCACACAGAGTTCCTACATTTTCATCTCAGAAGCACCCATAGGACTTCTAGTGTGTTAGTGGCATCACACAGAGCTCCTATATTTTCTTCTCAGCAGCACCCATAGGACTTCTAGTGTGTTAGTGGCATCACACAGAGCTCCTATATTTTCATCTCAGAAGCACCCATAGGACTTCTAGTGTGTTAGTGGCATCACACAGAGCTCCTATATTTTCTTCTCAGCAGCACCCATAGGACTTCTAGTGTGTTAGTGGCAGCAAACAGAGCTCCTATATTTTCTTCTCAGCAGCACCCATAGGACTTCTAGTGTGTTAGTGGCATCACACAGAGCTCCTATATTTTCTTCTCAGCAGCACCCATAGGACTTCTAGTGTGTTAGTGGCAGCAAACAGAGCTCCTATATTTTCTTCTCAGCAGCACCCATAGGACTTCTAGTGTGTTAGTGGCATCACACAGAGCTCCTATATTTTCTTCTCAGCAGCACCCATAGGACTTCTAGTGTGTTAGTGGCAGCAAACAGAGCTCCTATATTTTCTTCTCAGCAGCACCCATAGGACTTCTAATGTGTTAGTGGCATCACACAGAGTTCCTATATTTTCATCTCAGAATCACCCATAGGACTTCTAGTGTGTTAGTGGCATCACACAGAGCTCCTATATTTTCTTCTCAGAAGCACCCATAGGACTTCTAGTGTGTTAGTGGCAGCAAACAGAGCTCCTATATTTTCTTCTTAGCAGCACCCATAGGACTTCTAATGTGTTAGTGGCATCACACAGAGTTCCTATATTTTCATCTCAGAAGCACCCATAGGACTTCTAGTGTGTTAGTGGCATCACACAGAGCTCCTATATTTTCTTCTCAGAAGCACCCATAGGACTTCTAGTGTGTTAGTGGCAGCAAACAGAGCTCCTATATTTTCTTCTCAGCAGCACCCATAGGACTTCTAGTGTGTTAGTGGCATCACACAGAGTTCCTATATTTTCATCTCAGAAGCACCCATAGGACTTCTAGTGTGTTAGTGGCATCACACAGAGCTCCTATATTTTCTTCTCAGCAGCACCCATAGGACTTCTAGTGTGTTAGTGGCATCACACAGAGCTCCTATATTTTCATCTCAGAAGCACCCATAGGACTTCTAGTGTGTTAGTGGCATCACACAGAGCTCCTATATTTTCTTCTCAGTAGCACCCATAGGACTTCTAGTGTGTTAGTGGCAGCAAACAGAGCTCCTATATTTTCTTCTCAGCAGCACCCATAGGACTTCTAGTGTGTTAGTGGCATCACACAGAGCTCCTATATTTTCTTCTCAGCAGCACCCATAGGACTTCTAGTGTGTTAGTGGCAGCAAACAGAGCTCCTATATTTTCTTCTCAGCAGCACCCATAGGACTTCTAGTGTGTTAGTGGCATCACACAGAGCTCCTATATTTTCTTCTCAGAAGCACCCATAGGACTTCTAGTGTGTTAGTGGCATCACACAGAGCTCCTATATTTTCTTCTCAGCAGCACCCATAGGACTTCTAGTGTGTTAGTGGCAGCAAACAGAGCTCCTATATTTTCATCTCAGAAGCACCCATAGGACTTCTAGTGTGTTAGTGGCATCACACAGAGCTCCTATATTTTCATCTCAGAAGCACCCATAGGACTTCTAGTGTGTTAGTGGCATCACACATAGCTCCTATATTTTCTTCTCAGCAGCACCCATAGGACTTCTAGTGTGTTAGTGGCATCGCACAGAGCTCCTATATTTTCATCTCAGAAGCACCCATAGGACTTCTAGTGTGTTAGTGGCATCACACAGAGCTCCTATATTTTCTTCTCAGCAGCACCCATAGGACTTCTAGTGTGTTAGTGGCAGCAAACAGAGCTCCTATATTTTCTTCTCAGCAGCACCCATAGGACTTCTAGTGTGTTAGTGGCATCACACAGAGTTCCTATATTTTCATCTCAGAAGCACCCATAGGACTTCTAGTGTGTTAGTGGCATCACACAGAGCTCCTATATTTTCTTCTCAGCAGCACCCATAGGACTTCTAGTGTGTTAGTGGCAGCAAACAGAGCTCCTATATTTTCTTCTCAGCAGCACCCATAGGACTTCTAGTGTGTTAGTGGCATCACACATAGCTCCTATATTTTCTTCTCAGCAGCACCCATAGGACTTCTAGTGTGTTAGTGGCATCACACAGAGCTCCTATATTTTCATCTCAGAAGCACCCATAGGACTTCTAGTGTGTTAGTGGCATCACACAGAGCTCCTATATTTTCTTCTCAGCAGCACCCATAGGACTTCTAGTGTGTTAGTGGCAGCAAACAGAGCTCCTATATTTTCATCTCAGAAGCACCCATAGGACTTCTAGTGTGTTAGTGGCATCACACAGAGCTCCTATATTTTCATCTCAGAAGCACCCATAGGACTTCTAGTGTGTTAGTGGCATCACACATAGCTCCTATATTTTCTTCTCAGCAGCACCCATAGGACTTCTAGTGTGTTAGTGGCATCACACAGAGCTCCTATATTTTCATCTCAGAAGCACCCATAGGACTTCTAGTGTGTTAGTGGCATCACACAGAGCTCCTATATTTTCTTCTCAGCAGCACCCATAGGACTTCTAGTGTGTTAGTGGCAGCAAACAGAGCTCCTATATTTTCTTCTCAGAAGCACCCATAGGACTTCTAGTGTGTTAGTGGTATCACACAGAGTTCCTATATTTTCATCTCAGAAGCACCCATAGGACTTCTAGTGTGTTAGTGGCATCACACAGAGCTCCTATATTTTCTTCTCAGCAGCACCCATAGGACTTCTAGTGTGTTAGTGGCATCACACAGAGCTCCTATATTTTCATCTCAGAAGCACCAATAGGACTTCTAGTGTGTTAGTGGCAGCAAACAGAGCTCCTATATTTTCTTGTCAGCAGCACACATAGTACCTATAGTGTGTTAGTGTCAGCACCCATAGGACCTACAGTGTGTTGTGAGCACACATAGGAGTTCTATTTTTTATACTATATACACTACCGACTACAATGGCTGGAAGACCGCCAAGGAGAGGCAGAGCGTGCCGAGGCAAGAACACAGGGCAGGCAGGCTCTGTTTCTAGAGACAACAGTGCTGGCCGTGGACGTGGTCGTGCATCGTCATCAGCACGTGGCCATGGGACACGCTTGTCTTTGTTTTCGGCAGCTGGACATGTGGAGCCGCATCATGCCGAAGGCTTGGTAGAATGGATGACCAAGCCCTCCTCATCCTCCTCATCCTCTCTCACCCAGGCTCAGGGTACTGGCAGAGCAGCTGCCAACGCGTACTCAATGGCATCATCAGCCACCCCTTCCTTAGACCCACCATGTCCTCCTGAGGAGTCCCCCGAACTGTTTGAGCACAGTGTTGGGTACATGCTCCAGGAGGATGCCCAACGATTCGAAGGCTCGGATGATGATACCCAGCTTGAGGAAGTCAGTAGTGTGCGCGCAGAGAGAGGGGATGCTGAAGGACAGCAATCTGGCAGTAGTGTTCCACCAGCTGCAGCTTACTGCCAGGTTTGCTCTAGTGGTGAAGAGGGAGGGGATGATGAGGTCACTGACTCCACGTGGGTGCCTGAAGGGAGAGAGGAGGAGGAGGAGGAGGATGCAGCGTCACATGTCCAACGAGGCAGGATGCCCCCTGGAGGCCAGCTAGAGGCCAGCACAGCAACTGTACCACACCGCAGAGCTCCGCCTGTGCAGGGCGCTGCCTCTGCACGTTATCACAAAAGTTCTTTGGTGTGGGCCTTTTTTGAGACGAGTGCATCAGATCGCACCACTGCTATTTGCAATATTTGTCTCAAGCGTATCTCGCGTGGCCAAAACATCAGCCGCTTGGGCACCACAAGCATGAGCAGACATATGTCGACCTGCCATGCAGCTCGTTGGCAAGCACACATAAAAGACCCACACCAAAGAACAAAGCGGACCTCTCCTTGCTCCTCATCAGCTGGGATCTCCATCCCCACTATATCTTCAGTCCTCTCTGAAAGCTGCTCTGAGAGGACTGAAGGTGTAGAATTAGGTGTGTCACAACCAAGTACTTGCAGTTCACCGACGTCCGATTGTAGCAGGCAAATTTCCCTGCCCCAGCTGCTGGACCGTCGAAAGAAGTATACTCCCAGCCATCCACATGCCCAGCGGTTGAATGCTAGCTTGGCTAAATTGCTAGCACTTCAACTGCTGCCTTTTCAGTTGATAGACTCGGCCCCCTTCCGTGAGTTTGTTCAATGTGCGGTTCCTCAGTGGCAGGTTCCCAAACGCCACTTTTTCTCACGGAAGGCGATTCCGTCTCTCTACTGGCATGTGGAAGGCAATGTCCATGCCTCGCTGGACAGGGCGGTCAGCGGTAAGGTGCATATTACCGCTGACTCATGGTCCAGCAGGCATGGACAGGGACGTTATCTTTCTTTCACGGCCCATTGGGTCACTCTATTGGCAGCTGGGAGGGATGCAGGACAAGGTGCAGTAGTGTTGGAGGTTGTTCCGCCACCACGCCTCCAAAATGCTACTACTGGTTGTGACACACCTCTCTCCTCCACCCCCTCCTCTTCTTCTTCCTCCATGTCCTCTTCGAGTGCTCTGTCCTCGGAACCAGCGGTGCTCCGTAGGCGTACAAGGGGCTACGCGAGTACGCAGGCAAAAAGATGCCATGCCGTGCTTGCGCTGGTGTGTTTGGGGGACAGGAGCCACACTGGGCCAGAGGTTCTGGCAGCTCTGCAGGGGCAGGCCGAGAGGTGGTTGACGCCACGCCAGCTTAAGCCAGGAATGGTCGTTTCTGATAATGGCACCAACCTCCTCTCCGCCCTGCGACAGGGGCAGCTCACCCATGTGCCCTGTATGGCTCACGTCCTCAACCTGGTGGTGCAGCGGTTCTTGGGCAGGTTCCCAGGCTTACAGGATGTCCTGAGACAGGCCAGGAAAGTCTGTGTGCATTTCCGCCGATCTTATAATGCCAGTGCTCGGCTGACTGAGCTGCAAAAGGAGCTGAACCTGCCCAAGAACCGCCTAATATGTGACATGCCCACCAGGTGGAACTCAACGTTGGCCATGCTGCAGCGACTGCACACGCAGCAGAGGGCCATCAATGAGTACCTTTGCGACTACGGCACCAGGACAGGGTCAGGGGAGCTTGGCTTTTTTTCCCCACGCCAGTGGAGCATGATCAGGGATGCATGCACTGTCCTCTCACCATTTGAGGAGGCCACGAGGATGGTGAGCAGTGACAGTGCATGCATCAGTGACACTGTACCTCTTGTCCACCTGTTGGAGCATACGCTGCGTGGGATAATGGACAGGGCACTTGAGGCAGAACAGAGGCAGGAAGAGGAGGACTTCCTTGTCTCTCAAGGCCCCCTTTATCCAGACAATGTTCCTTCTGTCCCACCCATCACACAGGAAGAGGAGGAGGAGGAGGAGGATTGTGTGAGCATGGAGGTGGAGCCTGGCACTCAGCATCAGCAGCAGCAGTCTTTTAGGGATGATGTACAGTCCCAACAAACCAGTGGACTTGTACGTGGCTGGGAGGAGGTGGCTGGCGATCATGTCATCCTCAGTGACCCAGAAGACTCCGGACCGAATGCCTCAGCTAACCTACGCTGCATGGCCTCCCTGATCCTGCAAAGCCTGCGGAAGGATCCTCGTGTTCTTCGGATCAAGGAGAGTGACCATTACTGGCTGGCCACTCTCCTTGATCCACGGTACAAGGGTAAGGTTGCGGACCTTATCTTGCCGTCGCAGAGGGAGCAGAGGATGAGACATCTCAGGGAGGCCTTGCAGAAAGGTCTGTGCAACGCGTTCCCAGAAACTGGGAGGTTACAAACTCCTGGTCCTGGACGACGAGTTGCTGAGGCTTCGGTCAGTAGCAGAAGGAGCGGTGGGGAAGGTGGACGTCTGACCGATGCGTTCAGACAATTTTTTAGTCCGCAGCCCCAAGGTATGATCGGTTCCAGCAACCATCGCCAGCGTCTGATATACATGGTGCAGGAATACCTAGGGGCAAGGTCAGACTTGGACACCTTTCCCACCGAAAATCCTCTGGCTTACTGGGTCCTGAGGATGGATCACTGGCCAGAGCTTGCACAGTATGCAATTGAGCTACTGGCCTGTCCTGCATCCAGCGTTCTTTCCGAACGCACATTCAGTGCTGCTGGAGGATTTGTCACCGATCATAGGGTGCGCCTGTCCACCGACTCGGTTGATCGACTGACCTTCATAAAAATGAATCAGTCTTGGATCACCACCAGCTACCAGACACCTGAAGCGGATATAACGGAATAATTTATAATGTCACATCCCTTCAAGACTGCCTATGCTGATGCTGAGTGACTGTCCTGTTATGTTCACTGACTATCCTCTTCCTCCTCCTCAATGATCCATGCCACCACACCAGTGCCTAAGGCACAATTTTTCAGCCCCTGTATAACAGGGGCGTGTAATTACAATTTTTTAAAAAGATGCTTCGCAACAGGTGTGACTGCTGTGCTCAGAGTACAGTATCTGTGAGGGGTTGCAGTGTTGTGGCACCAGCACCAGTGCCTAAGGCACAATTTTTCAGCCCCTGTTGGGGCGTGTAATTACAATTTTTAGGCAATGCTTTGCAACAGGTCTCATTGCTGTGCTCAGAGTACAGTATCTGTGAGGGGTTGCAGTGTTGTGGCACCAGCACCAGTGCCTAAGGCACAATTTTTCAGCCCCTGTATAACAGGGGCGTGTAATTACAATTTTTTAAAAAGATGCTTCGCAACAGGTGTGACTGCTGTGCTCCAAGTACAGTATCTGTGAGGGGTTGCAGTGTTGTGGCACCAGCACCAATGCCTAAGGCACAATTTTTCAGCCCCTGTTTAACAGGGGCGTGTAATTACAAATCTTGATCTAATAGTTCACAGCAGGGCCCATTCCTGTGCCCACCAAGAGTAACTATGAGGGCCTACAGTCTTGTGGCAACACCGTCCACCACCACCACCACCACCAAAGGCCCAATTTTTCTGCCCTGTTCAACAGGTGCATGCAATTACAAATATTGATCTAATAACTCACAGCAGGGCCCATTCCTGCACCCACCAAGAGTAACTGTGAGGGCTTACAGTCTTGTGGCAACACCGTCCACCACCACCACCACCACCACCAAAGGCCCAATTTTTCTGCCCGGTTCAACAGGTGCATGCAAGTACAAATCTTGATCTATTAACTCACAGCAGGGCCCATTCCTGTGCCCACCAGTCTTGTGGCTACACCAACATCTAATAGGGCAAATTTCTGCAGAGTATATACGGCAGGCCCCTACTTTCAAACATCCAACTTACAAACTACTCCTACTTGCAAACGGCAAGAGAAAACAGGAAGTGAGAGGAAATCTACCCCTAGGAAGGAAAATTCTATCCTGTTAGATTTAATTTGGGAAAAAGGTATCTCCTCTCTACTGATGCTTTATCACCAATCCTTGTTTCAATTAAAACCCCACTTTTCCAAAAACATTTGTCATTGGGACGGAAAGTGAGGTGACATGTTCTGAACAGATGTGCAAAGACAGCAAATGTTACAGGGGTGATAACCCCTCCCTATGTTCTCCAAAAAGCTTAAAAATTGATTTTTTTGGGATGTAGCTACACTTCATAATGTACCTGTTCAGATTCTACTTAAGAACAAACCTACAGTCCATGTCTTGTTTGCACCACCTATATACTGCTGTTCAGAGTATATAGGGTTGTAGGTATAGGGTTTTATTTTGGGTGCGGGGTCCCCCTTAGTATCCATACAAGACCCAAAGGGGCTGGGGTGGGGGGGGGGGTGATGGGGTAGCCATGCCATTTTTCTCAAGGATTTTCAGCCATATGGCGGCCAGGACAAGACATGACATTAAAGCCGCAAGTGGTTTTAAATGGCTTCTTTTTTTCCTTTACAAATGTCATTTTGTGCAAGGACAGTTCTAAACACGGGAAACACATGCCACTTCACAGGCATACTTTAGACACCCCCCAGGTACCATATTTAAAGGAAAATTTCACTTTTTTTTTTTCACTTTATGCATCATTAAAATGACTGCTCCCGAAAAAACTTTAGGTTTTAAAATTTATTTTTGCATTGATATATGTCCCCTGGGGCAGGACCCGGGTCCCCAAACCTGTTTTATGACATTAACATGCATATTGGCCGTTGTAATTAGCAATTTTGATTTCGAACGTTCGCGTCCATTATAACGAATAGGGTTCGAAAATTCGCGCGAACTTTCGGTCCGTTCGAAGGTTCTGGTGCGAACCGAACCCGGGGGTGTTCGGCTCATCCCTAACAGAGAGGTACAGTGAGGGAAACTGTCAGTGTGCTATTGTGTTCTAAACCAATCTTGCTGAACCATATTTGAAATCCTTGAGTTTAGGGACAGAGAGGTACAGTGAGGGAAACTGTCAGTGTGCTATTGTGTTCTAAACCAATCTTGCTGAACCATATTTGAAATCCTTGAGTTTAGGGACAGAGAGGTACAGTGAGGGAAACTGTCAGTGTGCTATTGTGTTTTAAACCAATCTTGCTGAACCATATTTGAAATCCTTGAGTTTAGTGACAGAGAGGTACAGTGAGTGAAACTGTCAGTGTGCTATTGTGTTCTAAACCAATCTTGCTGAACCATATTTGAAATCCTTGAGTTTAGGGACAGAGAGGTACAGTGAGGAAAACTGCCAGTGTGCTATTGTGTTCTAAACCAATCTTGCTGAACCATATTTGAAATCCTTGAGTTTAGGGACAGAGAGGTACAGTGAGGGAAACTGTCAGTGTGCTATTGTGTTCTAAACCAATCTTGCTGAACCATATTTGAAATCCTTGAGTTTAGGGACAGAGAGGTACAGTGAGGGAAACTGTCAGTGTGCTATTGTGTTCTAAACCAATCTTGCTGAACCATATTTGAAATCCTTGAGTTTAGGGACAGAGAGGTACAGTGAGGAAAACTGTCAGTGTGCTATTGTGTTCTAAACCAATCTTGCTGAACCATATTTGAAATCCTTGAGTTTAGGGACAGAGAGGTACAGTGAGGGAAACTGTCAGTGTGCTATTGTGTTCTAAACCAATCTTGCTGAACCATATTTGAAATCCTTGAGTTTAGGGACAGAGAGGTACAGTGAGGAAAACTGTCAGTGTGCTATTGTGTTCTAAACCAATCTTGCTGAACCATATTTGAAATCCTTGAGTTTAGGGACAGAGAGGTACAGTGAGGAAAACTGTCAGTGTGCTATTGTGTTCTAAACCAATCTTGCTGAACCATATTTGAAATCCTTGAGTTTAGGGACAGAGAGGTACAGTGAGGGAAACTGTCAATGTGCTATTGTGTTCTAAACCAATCTTGCTGAACCATATTTGAAATCCTTGAGTTTAGGGACAGAGAGGTACAGTGAGGGAAACTGTCAGTGTGCTATTGTGTTCTAAACCAATCTTGCTGAACCATATTTGAAATCCTTGAGTTTAGGGACAGAGAGGTACAGTGAGGAAAACTGTCAGTGTGCTATTGTGTTCTAAACCAATCTTGCTGAACCATATTTGAAATCCTTGAGTTTAGGGACAGAGAGGTACAGTGAGGGAAACTGTCAGTGTGCTATTGTGTTCTAAACCAATCTTGCTGAACCATATTTGAAATCCTTGAGTTTAGGGACAGAGAGGTACAGTGAGGGAAACTGTCAGTGTGCTATTGTGTTCTAAACCAATCTTGCTGAACCATATTTGAAATCCTTGAGTTTAGGGACAGAGAGGTACAGTGAGGAAAACTGTCAGTGTGCTATTGTGTTCTAAACCAATCTTGCTGAACCATATTTGAAATCCTTGAGTTTAGGGACAGAGAGGTACAGTGAGGGAAACTGTCAGTGTGCTATTGTGTTCTAAACCAATCTTGCTGAACCATATTTGAAATCCTTGAGTTTAGGGACATAGAGGTACAGTGAGGAAAACTGTCAGTGTGCTATTGTGTTCTAAACCAATCTTGCTGAACCATATTTGAAATCCTTGAGTTTAGGGACAGAGAGGTACAGTGAGGGAAACTGTCAGTGTGCTATTGTGTTCTAAACCAATCTTGCTGAACCATATTTGAAATCCTTGAGTTTAGGGACAGAGAGGTACAGTGAGGGAAACTGTCAGTGTGCTATTGTGTTCTAAACCAATCTTGCTGAACCATATTTGAAATCCTTGAGTTTAGGGACAGAGAGGTACAGTGAGGGAAACTGTCAGTGTGCTATTGTGTTCTAAACCAATCTTGCTGAACCATATTTGAAATCCTTGAGTTTAGGGACAGAGAGGTACAGTGAGGGAAACTGTCAGTGTGCTATTGTGTTCTAAACCAATCTTGCTGAACCATATTTGAAATCCTTGAGTTTAGGGACAGAGAAGGACACTCGTGGAAACTATCAGTGTGCTATTCTGTGCTAAATCTTGTTTGTAGGGACAGAGAAGGACAGTGAGGGAAACTGTGTGTGCTATTCTGTGCTAAACCAATCTTGCTGAAGCATATTGCAAATCCTTGTGTTTAGGGACACAGAAAAGGATAGGCAGGGGACAGTGTCAGTGTCATTGTTGCTAAGCCTCCTGCACAGTATACACCTGAAGGTAGCCCTTATTGCTGTTTTTCCCATCTCCCTGTAGGCCATCCATTAAAATGTCTGGAAGGCAAACAAGGAGAGGCAGACAGTCAGGAGGCAAAAAAAGAGTTCAAGCAGGCTCTGTGTCTGGGGGCAACAGTGCTGGTCGTGGAAGCGGTGCATTGTCATCAGTACATGGCCATGGGACACGCTTGTCCTTCTTTTCGACAGCTGGACATGTTGAGCCACATCATGCCGAAGACTTGGTAGAGTGGATGACCAAGCCCACCTCATCCTCCTCATCCTCTCTCACCCAGGCTCAGGGTACTGGCAAAGCAGCTGCCAAAGCGTCCTCTTCTCTGGTATCATTATCTTCATTAGTCAATCCTTCCCTAGACCCACCATGTCCTCCTCCTGAGGAGTCCCCCGAACTGTTTGAGCACAGTGTTGGGTACATGCTCCAGGAGGATGCCCAGCGTTTCGAAGGATCTGATGATGATACCCAGATAGAGGAAGGCAGTAGCGTGAGAGCAGAGAGAGGGGATGCTCAAGAAGGACACCAATCTGGCAGTCATGCTCCAGCAGCAGCAGCATACTGCCAGATTGGCTCCAGTGATGAGGAGGGAGGGGATGATGAGGTCACTGACTCCACGTGGGTGCCTAATAGGAGAGAGGAGGAAGAGGAGGATGAGGAGGAGGCACATCTCCAACGAGGCAGGATGCCCTTGGGTGGCCAGCGTATGGGCAGCACACTGACGGAATCACACCGCAGAGCTCCGCCGGTGCAGGGCTCTGCCTCTGCCCGTCATTCAAAAAGTTCTTTGGTGTGGGCCTTTTTTGAGGCGAGTGCATCAGATCGCACAGCTGCTGTTTGCAACATATGTCTCAAGCGTATATCGCGTGGCCAAAACATCAGCCGCTTGGGCACCACATGCTTGATCAGACATATGTTGACCTGCCTTGCAGCTCGTTGGCAAGCCTACCTTAAAGACCCACACCAAAGAACAAAGCGGACCTCTCCTTGCACCGCATCAGCTGGGATCTCCAACCCCACTATACCTTCAGTCCTCTCTGAAACCTGCACTGAGAGGAATGAAGGTGTGGAATTAGGTGTGTCACAGCCAAGTACTTGCGGCCACTCTGCTAGCAGTACACCGACGTCCGATTCTAGCAGGCAAATTTCCCTGCCCCAGCTGCTGGACCGTTGAAAGAAGTTCACTCCCAGCCATCCACATGCCCAGCGGTTGAATGCTAGCTTGGCTAAATTGCTAGCGCTTCAACTGCTGCCTTTTCAGTTGGTAGACTCGGCCCCCTTCCGTGAGTTTGTGCAATGTGCGGTTCCTCAGTGGCAGGTTCCCAAACGCCACTTTTTCTCACGGAAGGCGATTCCGGCTCTCTACAGGCATGTGGAAGGCAATGTCTTGGCCTCGCTGGACAGTGCGGTCAGCGGTAAGGTGCATATTACCGCTGACTCATGGTCCAGCAGGCACGGACAGGGACGTTACCTTTCTTTCACGGCCCATTGGGTCACTCTTTTGGCAGCTGGGAAGGATGCAGGACAAGGTGCAGTAGTGTTGGAGGTTGTTCCACCTCCACGCCTCCAAAATGCTACTACTGGTTGTGACACACCTCTCTCCTCCACCCCCTCCTCTTCTTCTTCCTCCATGGCCTCTTCCTGTGCTTGGTCCTCGGAACCAGCGGTGCTCCGTAGGCGTTCAAGGGGCTACGCAAGTACGCAGGCAAAAAGATGCCATGCCGTGCTTGCGCTGGTGTGTTTGGGGGACAGGAGCCACACTGGGGCAGAGGTCCTGTCTGCTCTGCAGGGGCAGGCCGAGAGGTGGTTGACGCCACGCCAGCTTAAGCTAGGAATGGTGGTTTGCGACAATGGCACCAACCTCCTCTCCGCCCTCCGACAGGGACAACTGACCCATGTGCCCTGTGTGGCTCACGTCCTTAACCTGGTGGTGCCGCGGTTCTTGGGCAGGTACCCGGGCTTACAGGATGTCCTGAGGCAGGCCAGGAAAGTCTGCGTGCATTTCTGCAGATCTTATAATGCCAGTGCTCGCCTGGCTGAGCTGCAAAAGGAGTTGAACCTGCCCAAGAACCGCCTTATATGTGACATACCCACCAGGTGGAACTCAACGTTGGCCATGCTGCAGCGGCTGCACACGCAGCAGAGGGCCATCAATGAGTACCTGTGCGACTACGGCACCAGGACAGGGTCAGGGGAGCTCAGGTTTTTTTCACCACGCCAGTGGGGCATGATCAGGGATGCATGCACTGTCCTGGCACCATTTGAGGAGGCCATGAGGATGGTGAGCAGTGACAGTGCATGCATCAGTGACACTGTACCTCTTGTTCACCTGTTGGAGCACACGCTGCTTGGAATAATGGACAGGGCACTTGAGGCAGAACAGAGGCAGGAAGAGGAGGACTTCCTTGCCTCTCAAGGCCCCCTTTACCCAGACAGTGTTCCTTCTGTCCCACCCATCGCACAGGAAGAGGAGGAGGAGGAGGAGGAGGAGGAGGATTGTGTCAGCATGGAGGTGGAGGCTGGCACTCAGCATCATCAGCAGCAGTCTTTTAGGGATGATTTACAGTCCCAAGAAACCAGTGGACTTGTACGTGGCTGGGAGGAGGTGGCTGCGGATCATGTCGTCCTTAGTGACCCAGAGGACTCCGGACTGAATGCCTCAGCTAACCTACGCTGCATGGCCTCCCTGATCCTGCAAAGTCTGCGGAAGGATCCTCGTATTCTTCGGATCAAGGAGAGGGACCATTACTGGCTGGCCACTCTCCTTGATCCACGGTACAAGGGTAAGGTTGCGGACCTTATCTTACCGTCGCAGAGGGAGCAGAGGATGAGACAACTCCGGGAGGCCTTGCAGAAAGGTCTGTGCAACGCGTTCCCAGAGACTGGGAGGTTACAAACTCCTGGTCCTGGACAACGAGTTGCTGAGGCTTCGGGCAGTCAAAGAAGGAGCGGTGGGGAAGGTGGCCGTCTGACCGATGCGTTCAGACAATTCTTTAGTCCGCAGCCCCAAAGTATGATCGGTTCCAGCAACCATCGCCAGCGTCTGATATACATGGTGCAGGAATACCTAGGGGCAAGGTCAGACTTGGACACCTTCCCCACCGAAAATCCTCTGGCTTACTGGGTCTTGAGGATGGATCACTGGCCAGAGCTTGCACAGTATGCAATTGAGCTACTGGCCTGTCCTGCATCCAGCGTTCTTTCAGAACGCACATTCAGTGCTGCTGGAGGATTTGTCACGGATCACAGGGTGCGCCTGTCCACCGACTCGGTTGATCGACTGACTTTCATCAAGATGAACCAGTCTTGGATCACCACCAGCTACCACACACCTGATGCTGATATAACAGACTAATTGATTTTAAAATGTCACATCCCTTCAAGACTGATGCTGATGCTGAGTGCCTGTGCTGTTATGTTGACTGGCTATCCTCCTCCTCCTCCTCAATGATCCGATTAATGATGATAGCTTGGAAGATCATTTTGGTTTATGGGTGCCGCCACCAGTGGCTAAGGCCCAATTTTTCAGCCCCTGTTTAACAGGGGCGTGTAATTACAATTTTTGATGCAATACTTTGCAACAGGCCTCATTGCTGTGCTCCAAGTACTGTATGTGAGGGGTTGCAGTGTTGAGCCACCAGTGCCTAAGGCCCAGTTTTTCAGCCCCTGTTCAACAGGGGCATGCAATTATAATTATTGATCTAATAATTCACAGCAGGGCCCATTGCTGCGCCCACCAAGAGTAACTGTCAGGCCTTACAGTGTTGTGTCAACACCACCACCACCACCACCACCACCACCACCAAAGGCCCAATTTTTCAGCCCCTGTTCAACAGGGGCATGCAATTATAATTATTGATCTAATAATTCACAGCAGGGCCCCTTGCTGCGCCCACCAAGAGTAACTGTCAGGCCTTACAGTGTTGTGGCACCAGCACCACCATCAAAGGCCCAATTTTTACTACCACTGTTCAACAATTATATGTTATTACAATTCCTGATATAATAGTTGACAGCAGGGCGTTCCAGCACCCACCAAGAGTAACTGTGAGTGCTTACAGTGTTGTGCCAACACCAACACCTAAGGGGCCAATTTCTGCAGAGTATATACGGCAGGTCCCTACTTTCAAACATCCAACTTACAAACGACTACTACTTGCAAACGGAAGAAGACAACAGGAAGTGAGAGGAAATCTACCCCTTGGAAGGAAAATTCTCTCCTTTAAGAATTAATATGGGAGAAAGGTGTCTCCTCTCTACTGATGCTTTATCACCAATCCTTGTTTCAATAAAAACACCACATTTCAAAAACAGTTGTCATTGGGACGCAAAGTGAGGTGAAATGTTCTGAACAGGGGCACAGACAGCAAAACAAATGTTACAGGAGTGATAACCCTTCCCTATGTTTTCCAAAAAGCTTAAAAATAGGTATTTGGGCTGGAGCTACACTTAAACAATGTAGCTGTTCAAAATTACAAACAAATTCTACATAAGAACAAACCTACAGACCCTGTCTTGTATGCACCGCCTGTATACGGCTGTTCAGAGTATATAGGGCCTTTTTTATTTTGTGTGCGGGGTTCCCCTTAATATCCATACAAGACCCAAAGGGGCTGGTAATGGGCTGGGGTGGGGGGGGGGGTTGATGGGGTAGCTATGCCATTTTTCTTAAAGATTTTCATCCATATTACCGGGACCAGACATTACATTAAATGTCTTTTTTTTCCTTTAGAAATTTTATTTTGTGCAGGGACAGTTCTAAACACGGGAAACACGTGGGACTTCACAGGCATACTTTAGACACCCCCCAGGTACAATATTTAAAGGAATATTTGACTTTTTTTTTTCACTTTATGCATCATTAAAATGACTGCTCCCGGAAAACGTCCGTTTTTAAAACTTCTTTTTGCATTGATACATGTCCCCTGGTGCAGAACCCGGGTTCCCAAACTCTGTTTAGGACAATAACATGGATAATAGTCGTTATAATTAGCACTTTAGAATCCGAACGTTCGCATCCATTGTATTTAATAGGGTTCTAATGTTCGTGCAAACTTTCGGTCCGTTCGCGGGTTCTGGTGCGAACCGAACCCGGGGGTGTTCGTCTCATCACTACTGCTGAACATCGGACCGCAAGACCCCCGGGAGTCAGCACGAGGCTGTACCCTTATTGTAAGGGCCCAGATTCCCTTCTGAGATAGTGAGATTTGTCCCAAGTGTGTAAAAACCTTTCCCCCTTTTTTGTTGGTCCTGACGAAGCCTTACGGCAAAACGCGTCAATGTTCAAGGGACTTCTTACTGCTATATACATTGTATGGTCTTTTAATTATTTTGTGTAACATAAATTTTGTGACAATAAAAGTATTTTTGTATTCCATTTTCGTGTGTTGCCTGCAAAGTCCTATCTTGTTTTGCTCTACCTTGAGTACATAATCAAATTTCCCTACTATATGGATGTGGCAATGTGAGTGCTTCCCCTTCCTCCCCTTTTTTCCTTTTTTTGTATTACACTTTGAAGTTCAGTCTCTACATTGGGTGAACTTGCATTTTGGGTGTTTCATGGACTGTGCATGTGTTTTCAATTGCCTCATTAGCACACAAACCTATGTTATATAAAGCTTGCAGATAGCATTCTCTCCCTTGTCCTGAAAAGAGGCAAGATTGTGTGTGTGTGTGGCCGGCAGGCAAAAAGTAAATTTTGGTGTCCTTATTGAGTTTGTAACACATGCATTTTATTTGTTATGTCTTTGCAAAACAGATGTTTGTTTTACTTTTGTTGATTGTATTTTTTTGTGTGGGGGATATGTTCCCCTGAAATATTTTTGATGTTGTTAATGTGTGTCGTTTGTTCACTTTGATTTAATTGTCTGTGCTGCATTATTTTGCTAAATCTTTCTCAAGATGTGACTAATGTTTCAAATTTACTTTCACGTCTTTTTTTTGCTTCCCTTTGTTTTTTCCAAGTCCTGTTTTGTTGACCAATAAAATTTGATGCAAAGTTTGATGTTTGTTTTTTGTTTGCTATGCAACAAATTGACAGCTGCAGCTTAAATATGCTGACTGGCATGTCAAAACAAAACCGGTGTGATTTGTCTAACCTGGTGCCTTCATGGTAGCATATGCATGGATTGTGTGCTGCCATGGAAAGTCACAAGGAAATAAAAAATACAGAGCGGTAAGTATTCAATTTTCCTTTTTACTGCAGTGGTTCTCAGCCTCAGTCCTCAAGTACCCCAAACAGGACATGTTTTGTGAATTTATCTTATCGAGAATTGCTGTCCAAAATACCAAACCATTGACTGTGATTTAAAGCACATGTGCAAGATGAAGGAAAACCTGCAAACATGGCCTGTTGGGGGTACTTGAGAAGCACTGATTTAGAGCACTGCACTTAAAAATAGCTCAAGGCAATATGATTCTAATTGTGGGCATTTTGAGGGAAACCAAGTAAGTTTTAGAACCCCTGCTTGTTTTTTTTACGTTGGGCTTTGTGTCCCTTTTAGTAAAATTGGCTTCACTTCCTGTCACATAGCTAAACAGGAAGTGAAGGTAAAACCCTACCAATGTATTTTCTTGGGGACACACAGATCAATCTAACTAGTGTCCCCATTAAGCAAATTGCACTCTAGCACTTTGATGTGTACACCCCAAATCATTAGGTAGTTTGGGGTTTAGTAAAGGTAAATCCACTCTGCAGTACAAGTGTAGTTGCTGAAAATCTGAGGGGAAGCATTAGTGATTTTAACATCCAATCATGTAGAAGCAAAGATGGTGTTTTTTTTGTTTCCTTGCATGTCCACCTCGGATATCCAGCAAGTGCACTTGTAGTGCAAAGTGGATTTGCCTTTAGTAAATAAACCCCAAAGTCCAAAATACCTAATAATTTGGGGTGTATCCAGCAAAATGCTGGAGTGCAATGTACATAATGGGGAAACTATTTAGATTGACCTGTGTGTCTCCAAGGAAAGACATTGGTAGGGATTTACCCTCACTTCCTGTGTGGCTATGTGACAGGAAGTGCATTATTTGGAAGGATAAAGTGGCCAAATTTGGGAGTTGTCTTCACCCCATCAGGGGTGCAGACATCCCCAAAAACTGTCCAGACTTCTAATCCCTCTGCACTCTATCCCCAAGCAAACATAAGAAAGGATTTCATTTAGTTTAACTTTGCAAAGACACATTCCTAAGTTCAATTGTGATGCATGTCAATGGCCCATTTAGACCCTCTTTAACCACTTGAGATCAGCGCTATAGCTGATCGACGGCCACAGCACGGTCCTCAATTGCTGGGAGTCCATCAATAGACGTCCTCCCCTTCGCGCATGCGCTGTGGTCACCGAGTCACTGAGACTCAGGTGATGACAGATCCGAGTAAGGGGCCGATCCCTGCCCCTTACCACGTGATCAGCTGTCAGCCAATGACAGCTGATCATGTGATGTAAAAAAAAGCTTGGTAATGGTTTTTGTTTTCTCCTTGTGCTGACAGCGTGAGCATAAAAAAAGGCAATCACCGGCTTATGTGCAAGGGACATCGGGCCCGAAGAGGAAGAGGCAATTCTGCTTCATCTGTGACAATTAGTAGCCCACCACTGGTGCCAATCAGTGCCACCTAGCAGTGCTGCCTATCAGTGCCCATCACTGTCAACTATCATTGCCACCTAGCAGTGCCACTTCTCAATGCCCACCAGTGACAACTAGCAATGCCCCCTCTCAGTGCCCATCCTTGCCACTTTATCGGTGCCCATCAGTGCAGCCCATCAGTGCAGTCTCATCAGTGTACATCAATGAAGGAGAAAATTTTCCTTTTTTCGAAATTTTCGAAATAAATATTAACCACTTCCCTACCGCCCACCGTCAAATGACGTCCTTGACTTTGTGTGGTGATATCTGAATGATGCCTGCAGCTGCAGGCATCATTCAGATATAATTATTTTCAGCCGGTGATTCTGTGCACGATAAAAATTATCATAATGGCAGTTCCGCCGCTTGTTTGTTCTTATAGGCGGCTCCCGCCGCCATCCGGTGCTTCTCCGGGCTCTCCCGTGCCATCGGGGGCCTGGAGAACGAATTGGCGGGTGCCGGATGGGAAGCATAGAGATGGCTGGTGACCAGATGGTCACCAGTCATCTCTATGACCGTCGGAGGCCCTGGCGCAATGTTATGACATCACACCGGGTTCCCGTATGTAAAAAAAGCCGTGATCTCGGCTGTCAGCATGAGATCGGTGAATTTTTTTTACCGATCTCATGCTTTCCAGCCTGGAGGAGAGATGTGGGGTCTTGATTAGAACGAGTGCAACAATTCTAGCAACAATTCTAGCACTAGACCTCCTCTGTAATGTGAAAATGGTAAAGCATCGCCTATGGAGATTTTTAAGTACTGAAGTTTGGTGTCATTCCATGAGTGTGCGCAATTTTAAAGCATGACATGTTTGGTATCTATTTACTCAGCATAACAACATCTTTCACATTATACAAAAAAATTGGGCTAACTTTACTGTTCATGAAACCGTTTTTTTTTGTAAAAAGATAAAAATTTGCAATGACCGCCATTTTATTCCCTATGATGTCTGATAAAAAAACATATATAATGTTTGGGGGTTCTAAGTAATTTTATAGCAAAAAAAATTGGATTTTTACATGAAGGAGAGAAGTGCCAGAATAGGCCCAGTGCTGAAGTGGTTAAAATATCCAAATTTTTATTTATTTTTTCGTTTTTTTGTATTTATAGAAAAAAAACGCAGAGGTGATCAAATAGCACCAAAAGAAAGTTCTATTTGTGTGAAAAAAATTATTACATTTTTATTGGGTTACAGTGTTGTATGACCGCGCAATTGTCATTCAAAGTGCAGGTGGAAAAGATTGTTGCAAAGTGGTCCTCATCCTCAAAGGCACATGGCTCGGCATCAACACTGATTTCTCAATGTTTATTTTAAAATTAGATATAAGGCCAAACCTTTCTATTTCCAACTTCAGTTCCGTCAAAGACTCTTGAGTAGAGAGGTTCAACAGTAGATCATCTGTGTAAGCTGAGATCTTATGTTCCGTTGATCCAATACAAATCCCCTTAATCCTCCTATTTCCCTTAATCGTGGCTCAGAAGTGTTCCAGCACCATAGCAAATAACAATGGGGACAATGGGCATCCCTGCCTACTAGTCCCATTCTGTATCTCAAAATAATCTGATAGTCTACCATTAACCTTAACCCTTGCTCGAGGATCTACATACAGTGCCGTCACTCATCCCATCATCCGCTCTCTCAGACCGATCTTCCTCAAAACTCCGACCATAAACTCCCACCACACCCTTATTTTTCAGCATCCATTGAAATAGACTCGAGGAGAGGGGGGAGGAGCTGCTGATCAAAGATGGCTGCTCCGTGAGGTGAACACGCTGCTGCAACAGGAGCATGTGTAAGGAGAGTTGAACGGTTGGAAGCTAGTAAGCCGACAAGCTGGCATAGAGCGAAAATACTGGGACAGCTCTGCTGTATCTGCCGTATCTGCCGTATCTGCTGGACACTTGCACCTAGAATAGAGATACTGTCTTACCGAGACTGAGACACCTGTCACCGAATCACCTGGAGTTTATCTGGCGGACTCCTGGCGTGTAACCTGCTGCTAATTTTAAAGGTTAATATGCAAGTTATTGTCATAAAAAGTGTTTGGGGATCCGGGTCCTGCCCCAGGGGACATGTATCAATGCAAAAAAAAGTTTTAAAAACGGAAGTTTTTTTGGGAGCAGTGATTTTAATAATGCTTAAAGTGAAACAATAAAAGTGAAATATTCCTTTAAATTTCGTACCTGGGTAATGTCTAAATTATGCCTGTAAAGTCACGCATGTTTCCCGTGTTTAGAATTGTCCCTGCACAAAATGTAATTTCTGAAGGAAAAAAAGTCATTTAAAACCACTCGGCTCTCCGGCAATACAGATCAAAGTCATTGAAAAAAATGGCAGGGGGTTCCCCCCAAATTACATATCAGGCCCTTCAGGTTTTGTATGGATTTTAAGGGGAACCCTGCCCCAAAAATAAATGGCGTGGGGTCCCCCCAAAAATCCAAACCATACCCTTATCCGAGCACGCAACCTAGCAGGCCTCAGGAAAAGAGGGGGGGATGTGAGAGTGCCCCCCCTCCTGAACCGTACCAGGCCACATGCCCTCAATATGGGGAGGCTGTCCCCATGTTGATGAGGACAAGGGCCTCATCCCCACAACCCTTGCCTGGTGGCTGTGGGTTCTGCGGGCGGAGGGCTTATTGAAATCTGGAAGCCCCCTTTAACAAAGGGGAACTGCAGATCCCGGCCCCCCTATGTGAATTGGTAACAGGGTACACTGTACCCCTACCATTTCACAAAGAAAGTGTAAACATTTGTAAAAAACACACAGACACAGTTGGACAAGTCCTTTATTTAAAAATAAAATAAATAAATAAATAAATAAAATCCCCGGGGGTTCCTTATGATAAGGACGGGTGACCCCGCCCCCTCTTACGCGTCATGGGGGTTTCATTCCTGATGGAGAGGGGAGACTGCAGCATCGCTGGAGAATGGATCATCATTGGACATCGATGGGATTACATCGCTGGAATTTATTTATTTATTTAATTTATTTTTAAATAAAGGACTTTGTGTCTGTGTGTTTTTTACCAATTTTTACACGTTCTTTGTGAAATGGTAGGGGTACAATGTACCCCGTTACCAATTCACATAGGGGGAGACGGGATCTGGAGTTCCCCTTTGTTAAAGGGGGCTTCCGGATTTTGATAAGCCCCCCCCTGCCCACAGACCCCCACAACCACCGGGCAAGGGTTGTGGGGATGAGGCCCTTGTCCTCAGGAACATGGGGAAAGCCTCCCCATGTTGAGGGCATGTGGCCTGGTATGGTTCAGGAGGGGGGGCTCTCTCTTGTCCCCCCTCTTTTCCTGCGGCCTGCCAGGTCGCGTGCTTGGATAAGGGTCCTGAATGGATTTTTGGGGGGACCCCCACGCATTTAAAAAAAATAATTGGTGTGGGGTTCCCCCTAAAATCCATACCAGACCTGAAGGGTCTAGTATGGATTTTTGGGAGGGACCCCACGCCATTTTTTTTATTTGGTGCGGGGTTCCCCTTAACCACTTGTCCCCCGCCCACTGTCAATTGACGGCGGGCGGAGGATACTCTCGTTCTGGGAGGACGTCATATGACGTCCTCCCTTTAAAACGAGCTAGGAGGCACGCGCTTGAAGCCAGCGGCGCGCGCGCGCGCCCTCCGAGTTCACGAGGCCCCGGTGCGCGTGCCCGGCGGCCGCGATTGCCGCCGGGCACCCGCGATTGCCCGGGAAACGAGCAGGAAAGTGGGTCTCTGTGTGTAAACACAGAGATCCACGTCCTGTGAGGGAGAGGGGACCGATGGTGTGTCCCTTGTACATAGGGACAACCATCGGTCACCTCCCCCAGTCAGTCCCCTCCCCCCACAGTAAGAACACATTGAGGGAACATATTTAACCCCTTCCCGCCCCCTAGTGGTTAACCCCTTCCCTGCCAATCACATTTATACAGTAATCAATGCATTTTTATAGCAGGGATCGCTGTATAAACGTGAATGGTCCCAAAAATGTGTCAAAAGTGTCCGATGTGTCCGCCGCAATATCGCAGTCACAATAAAAAAATCGCAGATCGCCGCCATTACTAATAAAAAAATAAAAAAATAAAAATACTATAAATCTATCCCCTATTTTGTACACGCTATAACTTTTGCGCAAACCAATCAATACGCGCTTATTGCGATTTTTTTTTAACCAAAAATATGTAGAAGAATACGTATCGGCCTAAACTGAGGAAAATTTTATAAAAAATAAATAAATGGGTATTTATTATAGCAAAAATTAAAAAATAGTGTTTTTTTTCCAAACTGGACGCTCTTCTTTTGTTTATAGCGCAAAAAATAAAAACCGCAGAGGTGATCAAATACCACCAAAAGAAAGCTCTATTTGTGGGAAAAAAAGGACGCAAATTTCGTTTGGGAGCCACGTCGCACGACCGCGCAATTGTCATTCAAAGTGTGACAGCGCTGAAAGCTGAAAAATGGCTTGGGCAGGAAGGGGGTTTTCGTGCACAGTAGGGAGGTGGTTAATATCCATACCAAACCTGAAGAGCCTGATATAGAATTTGGGGGATCCCCACGTTTTTTTTGTTTTGTTCGGGGTTCCCCTTAATATTCATACCAGACCCAAAGGGCCATGTAATAGACTGTGGGGGGACCCCCGCCATTTTTTTCAATGACTTTGATCTGTATTGTCGGGGAGCCGACAATTCATTATATCCGCGAGTGGTTTTAAATGACTTTTTTTCCTTCATAAATGACATTTTGTGCAGGGACAATTCAAAACATGGGAAACATGCGCAAATTTACAGTCATACTTTAGACACCCCCCAGGTACGAAATTTAAAGGGATATTTCACTTTAAGCATTATTAAAATTACTGCTCCCGAAAAAAACGTTGTTTTTAAAACTTTTTTTTGCATTGATACATTACTCCTGGGGCAGGACCCGGGTCCCCAAACACTTTTTATGACAATAACTTGCATATTAGCCTTGAAAATTAGCACTTTTGATTTTTCATGTTCGTGTCCCATAGACTTTAACGGTGTTCGCGCGTTCGAACAAATTTTTTGCCTGTTCGCATGTTCTAGTGTGAACCAAAAAGAGGGGTGTTCGGCTCATTTCTAATCTTGGATAAAGAGGATAGACAAGTGAAGATACGTTTTCCCTTTTTTTTCTGATATACATTGAACATATGTTGAACTGAATAAATGCCTGGATTCTATTGAAAAATAGGTGGAAAATTTCTTGCATGTAACAAAGGAGGGAGGAAGAAGGAAGAAGGAGAGAGGTTTATATATATTTATTTACTTATATAAGTCTAAAATCTCGGTATTTTGGCATCTCCCCTTCTTTTTTTTTGTGTTTTGTTTTTGTCTGAAAATTTTGAAAACAAGACAGAGAACATAAGGAGAGCTCTGTTATATAACTATGGCACCCAATAAAAATAAAAATCCACAATCGCAAAAAAAGATAAAAGATAAGAAATAGGGTACAAGTAAAAACACTACAGGGGCCCAAATAACTCAAACAACAGATATCAAAGAATTCTTTCAACAATTATAATCCCCACAAACATCACAGACATTTCAAATATCACCGGGATTGTTGAATATTGTGGAATCATCCACATCCCTGGGAACATTGGGGGAAGAGGAGATTAGTCACTTTAGAAATAGCTCACCAATAGAAACAGCCAGACTTATAACAGAACAGGAGGAAATGGAAAAGGAGAAATGGGATATGAAGACATAGATTCGTTCTCTCCCGACCAGGGTAGACATGGATCAATATGTGCACATATTGGAAACTTCATATAATAAAATGGAGATACAGGAGCTTAAAGCAACCATGCAAAATACTCAAGAGAAAATAGATATAATAGACACAAGAATGACAAATATGGAGCAACAACTAATACAAGCAGAGGGGAAAATACAAGAGCAAGAGCAACATTTAAAATCAGCTATAAATGCCATAGATGATCAGGAAAATAGAAATAGAAGAAACAATATAAGAGTTAGAGGTCTATCTGAAAATGTGAGCTCAAAAGAGTTGATAACAACACTGCAAAATGTATTTAAGGAATTAACACAGGACCCATCCCCAGCTGAAATAATAATCAATCGAGCACATAGAGTAATGGGATCAAGAAAACCAGACCCTAGCGGACCAAGAGACATTATATGCAGGATGCATTATGCTCAAACAAAGGATAAAATCATGATGGCTGCACGACAAAAGAAAAATATACAACATGAAGGGACACAACTAATATTTTTCCAGGATCTGTCTTAACACACATTAGACATGAGAAGAGCACTAAAGCCCCTTCTGGAACAACTTATAAAGAAGAATCTCCAATACAGATGGAAATTTCCATTTCAGTTACAAGTTCAACATGAAGGACTAACATTGTCTTTCAGGGACCTGGAGGACTTACCGGAATTCCTGGGAACCCTCCGGCTTAAAATGACCAGACCGGCCCAAGATGTATATGGGAACATTTGGAAGGCCATAGAGGGATCTGGGTGTTGGGGTGGGGGGAGGGGTTGTTGGGGGGAGAGTAGGGGGGGCTGGATTGGGGAAGGAGAATTGTAAGGAGTAGAGGGGTAATAATATCACATAACACTATGGTACACAATAAATAACACATACATGTAATTAATACATTTAATTTATGATATACACTCACATATTCACAGGAACAAATAAAGGGGAAGAGGAAAGAGGTAAACCCCTCTTTCTCTTTCTTTTTTTTTCTTTCCCACCAAAGGGGTAAAATCAGAACCAAAGGTTCCTTACGTCACTATGCAAGTCAGAACCCAAGAGCACGGAGGGTAATATGTTTTTGTTTTTTTCGGTTCCTGACCCCCCCCCCCACCATCATGGTCCCTCCTACCTGATTCCACATTTTTTTAATATCTTCTTTAGCATTGGAACAGAAGTTGGGTAAAGAAATACAGAGATATCATTAGGGGTCTATATGGCGGATGTGGATGTTTTTTAAATGAAAGGTAAGACTATGAATAGATAAGAACGTAACCAGATGTAAAATAAGAGGAGAAAAGATAGAGGAAAATAAAAAACTGTTCAATAAAAACCCTTTAAGGATTTGAGAAAGCGGCGTGTAGAACCCTGATGGATGGCAGATCGTAAATAGCAGCCCCCCTCATTAGGGACCTTATTTATAGTAAGATAGACTTGATCGAAGTCAATATAGATTTAGTAGTGAGAGAATGGAGTTGTGTAATCAGGGAAAGTTAGCCCCTCATAAACCACTTCAACAAACGTTTTGCAGCCTTGTTTACTCCCCATCAAGTTGTCTGCATTGATAAGTCCCTGATTAGATTTTATGGCCGCTTGTCTTTCAAACAGTACATTCCTAGCAAGCGTGCCAGATAGGGGGTGAAGCTCTATAAGCTCGGTGACAGGGCAACAGGCTATACATGGAGCTTTATGGTTTATGAGGGAAAAGATAGTCACGTAGAGCCGGAGAACAACCCATACTACATAGGGAGCGCTGGCAAGATAGTGTCGAACTTGGTGTCACCCTTATTCGGAAAGGGGTACCACTTGTATGTGGACAATTATTATACAAGCGTGCCACTTTTTAGTCACTCGTTTGATCATCAGATTGGCACATGTGGCACCGTGCGACCTAATCGCCGGGGCTTACCCCAGGGGCTTGTAGATTCCCGTCTTAGGCTGGGGGAGAGAGCCTGCTTGAAGTGTAATAATTTGCTCGCTGTGAAGTGGAGGGATAATAAGAATGTTTTCGTTCTTACCTCCCTTCCTGCAGACACGACAGTCCAAATTCGTACGGCGACTGGTGTTGTGGAGAAACCCCTCTGTGTCCACGAATATAACCAAAATATGGGAGGGGTGGACCTCAACGACCAGTTGTTGGCACCGTATCTAGTTGCCTGTAAGGTCAGACCTCGTCACAGACCTCCTGTATCCAGGCGGTTCTGCACCTCATCATTCCCAACCAAATGCAGTAAGCCGGCTGCATGAGAGGTATTTTCCGTAAGTCCTCGAGAGTACCCCTACCCAACGAGCCCCCAAAGAAAATGTTGTGTCTGTAGAAAATGCGGATATAGGCGTGACACCCGTTATTATTGTCCACGCTGTCCTTACAATCCTGGTCTTGGCATTGGTGAATGTTTTGAACGCTACCACACACTAGTGCAGTTTTAGCGCAGGGTACAGCAATGCACAGAATAGGACACACTTACACAGGGTCTCCCAAGATGCCATCGCATTTTGAGAGACCAAAACCTGGAACCGAAAAGTTGAACAGTTACAGTTACATTTACAAAAAAAAGTGTTAAAAAAAAAAAAAAAAGGAAAAAAAAAGAACACACAAAAAAAAATAGTTGTTGTTTTATTGTTCTCTCCCTCTCTATTCTCTCTCTATTGTTCTGCTCTTTTTTAGTGTATTCTATTCTGCAATGTTTTATTGTTGTTATGTTTTATCATGCTTGCTTTTCAGGTATGTATTTTTTTTATACTTTACTGTTTACTGTGTTTTATTGTTAACCATTTTTTTGTTTTCAGGTACGCGATTCAGCTGCAGCATGGATTTATTTATCTTGACAGCAACAGCGTTTGCTCCTACGATACATAAAACCGTGACTCCAGTGCTATAGGAGGTGATTTCACCACCACAGTTAAAAAAAAAGAGCATATATGCAGGGGCGGAGGAGCGATTTTGCTCCTAATGCCGCGTACATACAGTCGAAATTCCGACGGAGGCTTGCCCGTGGAAAAGTCCGACCCTGTGTACATGGCATAACTTTTTTGCGGAAAGATGCCCCCATGCTTCGGCATATATATATTTTAGGCACAGGTTGCGTTAAAATTTTTTTTATTTTTTACTATGTTTTATTTTTGGTATTTGCTTTGCAGGTATGGTATGGTAAGGTCTTACTGTTATACTGTAATGTTACTTTGTTTTAATGTTAACCATCATTTGCTTATCAGGTACGCCATTCAGTTGCAGCGTGGATTTATTTATCTTGACAGCAACAGCGTTTGCTCCCACGATACATAAAGCCATGACTCCAACGCTGTAGGAGGTGATTTCACCACCACAGTTAAAAAAAAGAGCAAATATGCCGAAGCATGGGGGCAGCATGGGCGGAGGAGCGATTTTGCTCCTAATGCTGCGTACATATGGTCAAAATTCCGATGGAGGATTGCCCTTGGAAAAGTTTGGCCGTGTGTACGCGGCATAACTTTTTTGCGGGAGGATGCCCCCATGCTTCTGCATATATATATTTTAGGCACAGGTTGCGTTAATTTTATTTATTTTTTTACTATTTTTTTTTGGTATTTGCTTTGCAGGTATGGTATGGTAAGGTCTTACTGTTATACTGTAATGTCACTTTGCTTTAATGTTAACCATCATTTGCTTAGCAGATACGCCATTCAGTTGCAGCACGGATTTATTTATCTTGACAGCAACATCGTTTGCTCCCATGATACAGAAAGCCGTGACTCCAACGCTGTAGGCCGTTGTTTTGGCGGTCTGACGTGGAGGGGAGCCACTTGGGAGACGGTCCTGCCACTAGGCCTGGGAACCTGCTGAGTCCCACTTGGCCCTGCCTCCTCCTGCCTGCCACACTCCTGAGCCTCTTCCTCCTGGCTTGCCTCATCCTGTTTTTAAAATAAAATTTAAAATTGTATTATTTGGGGAATCTATCACACACAATTTGGATATCATTACTGGTGCATATTTTTTTTGGGGGGGGATGATATCATTTATGGCTAATCCAACCATTTTAACACAATATTACTTAGTGGACAATAATTATCAGCAAAAATACTATACCTGGCTGAAGATGCGAAGATCTGGCTCTTCAAACTCAGGTGGCTCCTCCTCCGCCTCTGCAGGGGTGGAGGGAAGAGTGGAAGGAACGCTGGAGGGAATAAGTGGAAGGAAGGGTTGAGGAAAGGCTGGAAATAGATTCCCTGGCCTCGATCTGGTCATCCAGGAATTGAAGATGTTTGTAGTACCACAGCTTGGGCTTTACTACATCGTCGGCTGCTGCTCCTGATCTCTTTGACTGGCGCACTTCCTTGTATTTTTTTTTTATAGGAATTACGCAGGTTGTTGATTTTATTATTGATCATAGTGTAGTCTGCATCTGGGATCCATGGCTTCATATCCTCTGCTAATTTGGTAATAGTTGCCCGACGTACATCACTCTTGTGGTACGCTGGGTGTTTCAGTTCCCACAGGTTGCGCTGTTCCTTATATTTGTCTATAAAAATCAGCATCACCTCTGGCTCACGTAGTTTATGCATCTTTTTGGATCAGCAAGTAAAAAAACAATAAAAAAAAAAAACAGATCAGATTTGATTCTCCTCAACTTATCACAATATTGCCCTTTACAATCATGAACCATTATAGGCCACTGCAGGCCCGAGTTCCCTTCTTTCCTTAGTTGAGTTTGTTTGTTCACTTCCGGTCGTCCTTACTCCGCGCATCCCTAATAACTTCTTTCCCCTTTTTATACCCTGCGCATGCGTGTAACTCCGCCCTCGTCGCCCGCCCATGACGGACTTTTTCTGCATTTCCCCGCCCCTTAACGATCGGCGCACAGTGTGAGACGGCAACATGTCGCAGACACAGGTGGCTTCTTTAGTAGAAATTACTGACGAGGAAAGCCCGGAGGCGGAAACGTCCCGATCCAGTAAAAAAAGATACAAGGCGACTAATATGTCTTTTGCTGAGATGGCCGAGATGGTGGACATTCTGCGGAGGAAGGATTACGACGGCAAGCATGGCCCATACGACACCCCTAATCTCCGGAAGTCACAAATTATGGACAAAGTGGCAAAGACTCTCTATAAAAAATATGGGGTCAGGAGATCCAAGGAACAACTCCGTAAAAGGTGGTCTGACCTGAAGCTCAGGGAGCCGGAGCAGTATAGGAAGCTTCTAAAAAGCATAGAAAAAAGTAAGTTTTTTTTACTGTGTTCTTTCACATTGTAATATGTATTCTTCCATGTTTTGCAACATGTGCTTGGCTTGACTGGTTTCACATTTTAAAATGTCAACTTTTATGTTAAGTGGAGAGTCCACTTATTTGGTAAATGTGTGTTAAAAAAATTGCTGCTCTTCCCCCAAACATGTTTGGCACATATCCACGTAAACTACATGTGGGCATGCCTCATTTTACTTAAACAATGTTTATCTACACATTGTTGGCTAGATGATGTGTTGTAAGGAAAACTAGAATGTGAATGAAAGGCTAAACTGTATTCTGGGTAAAGGAGATGACACTCCAGCAGTTGTGTACTCAAAAATAACATGTTGCTTTGTAGAGTTTGCAAGATCTCATATGTTCACCTTGTAACTCTGGCCCAAATATCAATTGTACCCCACTTCAAAACAATGAGAATCCATTTTCAGGCCCAAAAACTCTGTGTGCTAAAGGATACATTATTTTTGACATTCCCATAGGGGAGAGGAGACTGGGAGGACACCATGCTCAGGAGACGAGGAACCAAACACCACAGAAACTCCCCGAAGATCACAAAGCAGACCAAGATCAGCATGTTCAGGAAGCGGAGGGGGAGGAAGCGGAGGTGGAGGAAGGGGAGGTGGGGGAAGGAGAGGTGGAGCTTATCAGCACAACAGGTCAGTGTCTGTCACCACAACTTCAAGGTAAATACAGATGTAGGCCTGCATAGTTCAAATATTTTTTTCTTTTTTTAGGGACTGAACGTGGGGGTGTGTCAGGAAGTCCAAATCCTCCATTCTCGAGTGCCAGCGCCAAAATAATCATTCAGAAAATCATGGAATGCAGTAGCGAAATGGACATTATGAGAAAGAGAATGAATGTGATTGAGCAAAAATATAAAAACATTATAGATATTTTGGGGAGAATAGTGTGAACCCCCCCCCTGTTTTTGTGTTTTGTTATGCGTCAGAAATTTGCAATGGGATTTCCACCAGCCCAAATGTGAAGATGCACACAGTGACTCAACATGTGCTATCTGCCGTCACAGGATATCTATGTCCCTGTTTTGGGGGTGCAACCACTTCCTCCCTACTCAAGTAGGTGAGAGGAAGGGTTTTCACCCCCAAAGCACGGCCATTGATCCCCCATGATGGCAGATAGCACATGTTTACCTTAGCCATGAGATCTTGTTGAAGATACCCATTTGAGCCCCAAAAAGAAAGTGTGGTTCTTCACATTTGGGATGGATCAGGGGTAACATCACCCCATCTCATGTTTGTAGTTTTCACTGTGTTATTTTGTTACTTTTTCATAAAAAAAATTTTGGCTTTTGACCCATGCATGTTTCTGCAAAAAAAGCCGCCCAAACAAAAAAAAGGCTTGAATATCGCAAACCACCCAAAAATGTGGTGCAATCAATAAAAACATTCGGGAAGTCTAAAAAAGGTGTGGCTTTTTCTTTCTATGCTCAATAGCAGTTCTGTAGATGCAAAATCAAGGTTTTTACCTGTGAGATTTGAGGCTATTTACTAAGGACAAATACACTTGGCACTACTAGAACCTGGGAGACACATAAACCCAAAATACAAGAATGACAACACAAGTTTGTAGTAAATATAATTTTTTTTTTATTTGAAAAAGGTTATAAAATGTCAGATGTGGTCTGGCATTGCGATGGCCCCCCTACCCGTGAAGTACTCTACGTATTTCTGACGTACTTCACGGGCACTTTGGGGGGCCAAGCCAGTACGGGCAGTGTTGAGGCTGGTCAGAATTGTCATTTCGGATGGACCGGCCTCAGGCCCAACTGATGACACATAAGTAGCTGAGAATTTTCTTAAAAAGTTGTGCAATATGCAGCAGCAGTACACAATGTTGTTCAGTTTGTATTCTGCCAAATGGATAGCTGTCTGAAACAGGCAGAACCGGCTGGCCATTATCCCGAAGGCATTCTCCACAACTCTCCGGGCTCTGGCCAGCCGGTAATTAAAAACCCTCCTCTCCGGGGTGAGGGTGCTTTGGAGAAACGGCAGCATGAGGTGTGGTCCAAGTCTGAAAGCTTCATCCGCGATGAAAATGAACGGTAGCCCTTCCACGTTCTCTGCATCTGGAGGCAGTGCAAGACCCCCAGCCTGCAGACGGTGAGCGAACTCCGTCTCAGCGAATACTCCACCATCGGACATCCGGCCGTTCTTCCCCATGTCCACATACAGGAACTCGTACCGTGCCGACACCACCGCCATTAACACAATACTATTAAAACCTTTATAGTTAAAATAGTATGACCCCGAACGGGGTGGCGGCACTATGTGGACGTGCTTCCCATCAATTGCCCCTCCGCAGTTGGGGAAATCCCACCGCTGGGCAAATTGGGAGGCCACAGTCAGCCATTCCTGTGGTGTGCTAGGGAACTGTGGAGTCAAACAAAAAGAAGACATTAGTATGGTTTATATTTACAGTGCAAGCAGATTACACACAAAAACATTGTTGACCAACATCATTCTAACATTATTATTTAACCACTTAACAACCACCTGCCGACAAATAACGTCGACAAGGTGGTTGCTTAACTCTGGGAGGACGTTATATAACGTCCTCCCAGAATCGCGCTCCCGCGCGCCCCCTGGGGCGCGCACACGGGAAACTCCGTGACCGCCGGGTCCAGAGGACCCGGCGGATCACGAATCGCGTTAAATCGCCGCTGATAGCGGCCGTTTACCACGTGATCGCTCCGTCAAATGACGGAGCAATCACTTGTAAACAGACCGGCGTCATTTGATGACGCCGGTTCCTCCCTCCCCTCTCTGTACCGATCGGTACAGTGTGAGAGGGGAGGGGGAGGGAGCGGATGGCAGCAGCAGCACTGTGGGCTGGATCTGTGACAATTGCAGTCACAGATCCAGCCATCCATCCATCCCTGCTCAGCCATCCCTGTGCTATACCCTGCCAATACTCTGCAATACACCCTGCCAATACTCTGCAAAATACCCTGGTGCAATACTCTGCAATACCCTGGTGCAATACTCTGCAATACCCTGGTGCAATACTCTGCAATACCCTGCGAAATACTCTGCAATACCCTGCGAAATACTCTGCAATACCCTGGTGCAATACTCTGCAATACCCTGGTGCAATACTCTGCAATACCCTGGTGCAATACTCTGCAATACCCTGCACAATACTCTGCAATACCCTGCAAAATACTCTGCAATACCCTGCAAAATACTCTGCAATACCCTGCGCAATACTCTGCAAAATACTCTGCAATACCCTGCACAATACTCTGCAATACCCTGCACAATACTCTGCAATACCCTGCACAATACTCTGCAATACCCTGCACAATACTCTGCAATACCCGCCACAATACTCTGCAATACCCGCCACAATACTCTGCAATACCCTCCACAATACTCTGCAATACCCTCCACAATACCCTGTGCAATACCCTCCACAATACCCTGTGCAATACCCGTGCAATACCCTGCCATACACCGCAATACCCTGCCATACACCGCAATACCCTGCCATAGTCCGCAATACTCCGCAATGCCCTGCAATACTCCGCAATGCCCGGCAATACTCCGCAATGCCCGGCAATACTCCGCAATGCCCCGCAAAATTCTCCGCAATGCCCGGCAATACTCTGCAATAACCACTTCCCGCCCTCCGGCCGTCATATGACGTCCTTGACTTTGTGCGGGGATATCTGAATGATGGGAGCAGCTACAGGCATCATTCAGATATTAGCTTTTTCAGCCGGCGATTCCCTACACCATAAGAACAATCATAGCGGCTGTTCCGCCGCTTGATCATTCTTACGGGAGGCGAGAGGGGATGTCCCCCCCCCGCCGCCCTCCGGTGCTTCTACCGACTCACCGCTACGATCAAAGCCAGGATTGTTGTTTTTTTTTTTTGTCTTTTTTTCAGGCTTCCCAGCCTAGAGGTGAGATGTGAGGTCTTATTGACCCCCCCCCATATCTCACTGTAAAGAGGACCTGTCATGCCATATTCCTATTACAAGGGATGTTTACGTTCCTTGTAATAGGTATAAAAGTGATCCAAAAAATGTTTAGGGCGGAAAAACATGTCAAACTAAAATAAATAAAGTAAAATGAAGAATAAATTTTTTTTTTTTTTTTTAAAGCGCCCCTGTCCCCGTGAGCTCGCATACAGAAGCGAACGCATACGTAAGTCCCGCCCACATATGAAAACGGTTTTCAAACCACACATGTGAGGTATCTCTGCGAACGTTAGAGCGAGAGCAATAATTCTGGCCCTAGACCTCCTCTGTAACTCAAAACATGTAACCAGTAAAAATATTTAAAGCGTCGCCTATGGGGATTTTTTAAGTAGCGAAGTTTGGCGCCATTCCACGAGTGTGTGCAATTTTTAAGGGCGACATGTTAGGTATCTATTTACTCGGCGTAACTTCATCTTTCACATTATGCAAAAACATTGGGCTAACTTTACTGTTTTTTTTTTTTTTTAAGCACAAAACATTTTTTTTCCGTAAAAAACGCGTTAAAAAAATTGCTGCGCAAATATCGTGTGAGATAAAAAGTTGCAACAACCACCATTATATTCTCTAAGGTCTTTGCTAAAAAAACATATATAATGTTTTGGGGTTCTATGTAATTTTCTAGCAAATAAATGATGATTTTTACATGTAGGAGAGAAATGTCAGAATTGGCCTGGGTGCTCCAGAACGCCTGAAGGTGCTCCCTGCATGTTGGGCCTCTGTATGTGGCCACGCTGTGTAAAAGTCTCACACATGTGATATCGCCATATTCGGGAGTAATAGCAGAATGTGTTTTGGGGTGTAATTTGTGGAATGCATATGCTGTGTGTGAGAAATAACCTGCTAATATGACAATTTTGTGGAAAAAAAAAAGAGAAAAAAAAAATCTTGATTTTGCAAAGAATTGTGGGAAAAAATGACAACTTCAAAAAACTCACAATGCCTCTTTCTGAATACCTTGGAATGTCTTCTTTCCAAAAAGGGGTCATTTGGGGGGTATTTGTACTTTTCTGGCATGTTAGGGTCTCAAGAATTGAGATAGGCCGTCAGTACTTCAGGTGTGATCAATTTTCAGATATTGGCACCATAGCTTGTGGACTCTATAACTTTCACAAAGACCAAATAATATCCACCAATTTGTACTTATTTTTACCAAAGATATGTAGCAGTATAAATTTTGGCCAAAATTTATGAAGAAAAAATAGTAATTTGCTAAATTTTATAACAGAAACGAAAAAAAAATCATTTTTTTACAAAATTTTCAGTCTTTTTTCTCTTATAGCGCAAAAAATAAAAAACCCAACAGTGATTAAATACCACCAAAAGAAAGCTCTATTTGTGTGAAAAAAAGGACAAAAATTTCATATGGGTACAGTGTTGTATGACTGAGTAATTGTCATTCAAAATGTGAGAGCACCGAAAGCTGAAAATTGGTCTGGTTATTAAGGGGGTTTAAGTGCCCAGTGGTCAAGTGGTTAAGGGAGTATTTCCTACCAATAAACAAAAGGCCCACTTAGCAGATGCCTCACCCCCGCTGAGTGGACATTCTAAACTAATCTAAGAGGGGGGGGGGCTTGCGGTGATTGTGGGGGATACAAAAAAAGGCTCTACCACTCTGCTGAGCTTGATTGAGAACTAAAACTATTTTTACATCTTTAGGGGGGGGAGGGAGGGTTGTCAAACTACGAGGGCACTGACCCAAAAATTGGAAAAGGAAAATAGAAGGCTAGCTGGGTTTGGGCCCAGGATAGCATGCTGAAGAGGTTAGTGAAGGGAAATAGGCATGTAGGGCCCAAAAAGGCCTTTACAGGTAAAAACATGCATGGGGAAAATGGGGACATTACCAGGATATTACAAACAGGCAAATTTGGGTTAGGAGGAAAAAAAAAAGAACATTATAAAACAATAAAAACATATAATGTGATGTTAAAGGAGCAAAATTACCTTCATATAGTCCTTCTGCAGGACCTGAATAATGGCCGAATACGTCTCAGGGATAATGATCCCGAGAGCCTGGGGGGAGATGCCTGTTGTGAACTTGAGGTCCTGCAAGCTTCTCCCAGTCGGCAGGTATCTCAACGTGGCAATAAGCCTCTTCTCGGCAGTGATGGCCTGGCGCATCACAGTGTCCTGCCTCGTTATATAGGGGGACAGCAAATCCAACAGACGGTGAAAAACGGGGTCCGTCATCCTGAGATAATTCCTGAAATCATCAGGATTATTCTCATGGATTTCCCGCAGCAGAGGCATATGAGAGAATTGGTCCCGCTGGAGCAACCAATTCTTAGTCCATGAACTCCTCCTCAACCTGTTCACAGACTGAACTCGGGTTACAGTGTTCACTGCAACACCAAGTCCAAAGCCAGCACGAGCTCGAGAATGAGAACGCACTTCAAACATGGTCTTAAACCAGTCGGCTGGTCAGAATGCACTCAAACAGAACGCACCGTGGAACAGCAAGGCCTGAGAAGAACGACCTGAAAAACAGTAAACGAACGGCCAAGAAGGCACTGCAAGGCAGTAACGACCTGACTGCACGCACTGAATCACAAATACGAACCCACAAGCACAAACTGAACACCAGGAAATGATCTGCAAAGCACGGAGACTGAAAAGCGCGAATCGCCTCTCACCAAACTTTTACTAACACGCGGTAACACAAAATCAGCAAAAGCAGCCCAAGGGGTGGCGCCATTAGATTTGTTCGGCCCTTTCATAGCGCGTCGTAAGTTTTGTACGTGCCGTCGTTTTCTTGCCGTCGGTTTTTTGACTGATGGTGTGTGGCCAAGACTGATGAAAAACAGTTTCCTCGGATTTCCGATGGTCAAATCCATCGGACGAAAATCCATAGGTTATCCGATCGTGTGTGCAGAGCTTTAGTGTATTCTTTCTGCCCCCCACGTTCCCAGAGTTCCTGGGGTCCCCCTTGATAATTGACCACTTTTAAACTGGAATTTCCTTTTTTATATGTATATATATATATATATATTGTGAGGGGGTTAGCTCGGCAGCGGGTGTGTGTGACCCCCGGGATGGGCTCCCCACACAAAACAGGCCCAGCAAACGGAGGTTGTGGTTTTCAAAATCAAAAAGGTGCGGTTTATTTTCTATTTACAGTGACAAAACACAGCAAAGCAAAAGAAACATAACCAAAATAAATCCTGGTCAAGTTGACCTCTGACTAAACATACAGGTTTCCTAACTAACAACTGGGATCAGCCTAGTGCTGTCCTAGTCCCTAAGTCCCTGGTTTTAAATGTCCAAGCAAATAGCCACACAGGCTTTTTCTCACCGCACAGGGGTTCACTCTCCCTAGACAGTCCACACAGGTCTGGTTCCAGGCATGAGCTAACATCTAATGAAGCTGGGAGTTCTTATAGAGGCCTAAATGAGCTGACAAGCTTCAGCTGGTCTCATCAACTCCCTGTCTGTACGACGCCCCACACTCTCCCTAGAGGTATGAGTCATCCATGAGCCCACTAGCCTTATACAACTCTCCACCTAGTTGTATAAGTCGGCGTAAAGCCTGAATCTGGGCGAAATATATCTACCCCCCTGGATGCAACCAGGTGACTTTACCTTCCTGCTGTCACATACCCCCCCCTCTTGTTTTAACCTCGGGGTTGGAACACCAGCAATCAGGCATTCATGTACTCGAGACAAAGCATCCACATTCCCCATTTGAACGCCAGGGCGATGCTTTACTGTGAAGTTGAATTCCTGGAGGGCCAGGAACCACCTATTCACTCTTCTATTTGTTTCCTTGTTTTGAGCCATCCACTTTAACGGAGCGTGATCCGTAACCATGTCAAAGTGCCTACCTAGCAGGTAGTACCGAAGGGAATCTAGAGCCCACTTCACCGCTAAACACTCCTTTTCAACAGTGGCGTAATTTACCTCATGGGACTTCAACTTCCTGCTGAGGTAAATGACTGGGTGCTCTTCCCCGTTCCAGACCTGGGACAATACTGCTCCTAACCCCACATCTGACGCATCACTTTGTACGACAAAGTCTTTAGAGAAGTCGGGTGAGTACAACACTGGCTGGCTACATAAGGCTTGTTTCAAGAATTGGAATGCTGCCTCAGCCTCGGGGGTCCATTTAATCATGACCGACCCTTTCCCTTTCGTCAGGTTGGTTAGGGGCACAGCCTTAGAAGCAAAGTGGGGAATGAAGCGCCGATAATAACCCGCGATTCCCAGAAAGGCCCGTACCTGCTTCTTGCTGTTGGGACGTGGCCAACTCTGGATGGCCTCGACTTTGTTGAGTTGGGGTTTTATTACTCCCCTGCCAATGGTGTACCCAAGATATTTGGCCTCCTCCTGCCCAATGGTACACTTCTTGGGGTTAGCCGTAAACCCCGCTTCCCGGATAGAGTCTAGGACTGCTTGCACTTTTGGCAGATGTGAGGCCCAATCTGTGCTATGGACAATTACGTCATCCAGGTAAGCCGCAGCATACTTCCGATGGGGCCTCAGTATCTGGTCCATTTTCCGCTGGAATGTGGCCGGCGCATTCTGTAACCCGAACGGCATTCTCTTATATTGGAACGCCCCGTCTGGGGTTACAAATGCGGTTTTCTCTTTGGCCGACTTGGCCAGGGGAATTTGCCAATACCCTTTTGTGAGGTCAAGAGTCGTCATGTATCGGGCTGTTCCCAGCCGGTCGATCAACTCATCTATACGTGGCATGGGGTAGGTGTCAAATTTTGTAACTTTGTTCAACTGACGAAAATCGTTACAAAATCGCCAGCTCCCATCCGGTTTAGGCACCAACACAATGGGACTAGACAAATCACTTTGGGACTCCTCTATCACCCCTAAGTTCAGCATTTTCTGTACTTCCTCCCGTATTGCCTCCCGTCGGGCCTCTGGGATCCGATAGGGTTTTAACTTCACCCTTTCACCGGGCGGGGTAATAATATCATGCTCTACCCCAGATGTTTGTCCCGGCAGCTCAGAGAACACCTCCTTGTTGCGAAGCACAAACTCCTTAACCTCCTGTTGTTGGGGTTGTGACAAGGTGGCTGCTATTCCAACCTCCGGAATCACGCAACCAGTTTGAGCTGGTGACCAAGTTTCTGCGACTAGGGACTCTCTATCCCTCCAGGCTTTCAACAGATTAACGTGATATATCTGTTCGGGCTTTCGCCTTCCTGGTTGTCTGACCTTGTAATTCACTTCGCTCACTTTTTCCATTATCTCGTAGGGGCCTTGCCATTTGGCAAGGAATTTACTTTCAACCGTAGGGACAAGTACCAATATCCTATCCCCCGGGGAAAAGGTACGGGTCTTGGCTCCACGGTTGTACACTCTCTGCTGTGCCAACTGCGCTTGGGCCAAATGTTCCTTCACGATGGGCATTACCTGTGCAATTCGATCTTGCATCAGGGCGACATGCTCAATCACACTCCTGTGGGGAGAACTCTCACTTTCCCAAGTTTCCTTGGCAATATCCAACAGCCCTCTTGGGTGTCTCCCATACAGTAACTCAAAGGGGGAGAATCCCGTAGAGGATTGGGGCACCTCCCTAATAGCAAACATCAAATAAGGAAGTAGACAGTCCCAATCCTTTCCATCTCTATCCACCACTTTCTTCAACATTTTTTTTAGGGTTTTGTTGAATCTTTCAACCAGCCCATCGGTTTGGGGGTGATACACAGATGTACGCAATTGCGTCACTTTGAACAATTTACACAGCTCTTTCATAACCCGGGACATAAAGGGTGTACCTTGGTCCGTAAGCAGTTCTTTACAAATACCCACCCGGCTAAAAACAAGAGATAGCTCTTTGGCTATGGTTTTGGCCGAGGTATTTCTGAGAGGGATCGCTTCTGGATAACGGGTGGCATAGTCCATTATAACCAATATGTACTGGTGCCCCCTAGCGGACTTGATTATAGGACCTACCAAATCCATTGCGATTCTCTCAAACGGGACCTCAATGATGGGTAGAGGGACCAGCGGGCTACGGAAATGTGGCATCGGGGCCGACCTCTGACACACAGGGCAGGAGGAACAATAATTTTCTATGTCCTTCATCACCCCAGGCCAATAGAATCTCTGTAATACCCTCTCTCGGGTTTTCTCTGTCCCCAGATGACCTCCAAGAATGTGCCCATGGGCCAACTCCAACACCAACTTCCTGTAAGGTTTGGGCACCACAAGCTGCTCAACGGTTTCTTCTGCCCTTTTTGCCACCCGATACAGTAGGTCCTTCTCTACGCTGAAGTATGGGTAAGTGCAGGTATTATCTGGGTTCACTAACTCGCCATCTATTTCCACTACGTTTTCCCGTGCCTTTATTAGGGCGGGGTCTTTTAACTGTTCTGTGGCAAAATTTTCCCTGTGAACCTCCAGATCAGAAAACTCCACAGACGGTAGGTTTTCGTCTGAGGAGGTGGGCTCCTCTCCAGTTTCTTGAGTCTCCCCTGCCAATACTGACAAGGGAAATTCTGGAGAGTCCTCACCACTCTCAGAGGAGTTCTGGCTATCACCTTCCTGGTACATAGGGGCACCAGTGGGGGGCTCAGGATCATCCCACAGTTCCCAGAACTTCGGAAAATCTCTTCCCACAATGGCATCATGCGGTAATTGAGATACTAACCCCACTGGATGAGAGAGGGTACCTTTGGGGGTCTCGAAACACACTGTAGTCACTGGATACTCTCGGGTGTCCCCATGCACACAAATAACAGCTACCTTGCTATTCCCAGAGACCTCTGTTTTAACTAACTCAGCCTTTATCAGGGTCACAAGGCTACCTGAATCCAGCAATACCACAACATTTCTACCATTAACACACATTTTGCATAAATGTTTCTCAGTTCCTCGAATGGCAGTGCATGCGACTGTCGCACACAGCGACTGACGTCTGCCCGTCAGAAAGTCACATTGCATGGGTTCCTCCACAACCGGGCAATTTGCTGCAATATGTCCCGCTTGCCGGCAGCGGTAGCAAACAATCCATTTGGCTGCCTCTTGAGCCCCTGACTTCCCAGGCTGTTCTCGCCAAACTTTGGGTAGAGCTCCCACCCTCTCACTCTCTCCACCCTCACCCCTTGGAATCCTCTTATCCGCCCCTGGGGATGGTCTGGTCTTAGGGTGGAAAGTCTGAGAGTCTCTGGAAGAGGCCGTCAGGTTCTCTGTAGCCAAGTATTTCTCTACACGATCCACAAGACCACCGGCCGTCTCTGGGTCTCCATGGCTTACCCACTTTTGGATGGCAGTAGGAAGAGCTCTCAAAAACCGATCCATTACAACACGTTCCACAATCTTTGGTGCGGACAAAGTCTCTGGCTGTAGCCACTTTCTGCTCAGGTGAATGAGATCATACATTTGAGACCTGGGGGGTTTTCCAAGCTGGAAAGTCCAGTTATGCACACGCTGAGCCCGGACAGCCAGGGTGACACCCAGCCTTGCCAATATTTCAGCTTTTAGCATCACATAGTCTTTTGCTTGGTCAGGCTCTAGGTCATAGTAAGCCTTCTGCGATTCACCAGTTAACAGAGGAGCCACCAGTCCAGCCCACTGCTCCTCAGGCCACTTTTCTCTTTCAGCAGTCCTTTCAAATGTGGTCAAAAATACCTCTGGATCATCCTCTCCAGTCATTTTTGTCAATAAACGACTCACCCCAAAGGACGCGGTATTAGTGGGACGGCTTTCCTCACTGGTCTGCGGACGTTGCTGCATTACTGCTTCCATTTGTTGTAGTCTCTGCTCTTGCTTCTGTAACAGGTCTATGAAGCGGGCCTCAGATTGCTGCTGGGCTTGTTGATGAGCTTGCTGCTGGGCTGCAAGGCTCCTTTGCAAACCTGCATTTGTCTGCTGTTGATTGGCATTTGCTAGAGCCAGCTGTTTCAGTATCTCCTCCATGCTGGCTTAAAAAAAAACTGCCACTGGTTCTCCACCAACTGTGAGGGGGTTAGCTCGGCAGCGGGTGTGTGTGACCCCCGGGATGGGCTCCCCACACAAAACAGGCCCAGCAAACGGAGGTTGTGGTTTTCAAAATCAAAAAGGTGCGGTTTATTTTCTATTTACAGTGACAAAACACAGCAAAGCAAAAGAAACATAACCAAAATAAATCCTGGTCAAGTTGACCTCTGACTAAACATACAGGTTTCCTAACTAACAACTGGGATCAGCCTAGTGCTGTCCTAGTCCCTAAGTCCCTGGTTTTAAATGTCCAAGCAAATAGCCACACAGGCTTTTTCTCACCGCACAGGGGTTCACTCTCCCTAGACAGTCCACACAGGTCTGGTTCCAGGCATGAGCTAACATCTAATGAAGCTGGGAGTTCTTATAGAGGCCTAAATGAGCTGACAAGCTTCAGCTGGTCTCATCAACTCCCTGTCTGTACGACGCCCCACACTCTCCCTAGAGGTATGAGTCATCCATGAGCCCACTAGCCTTATACAACTCTCCACCTAGTTGTATAAGTCGGCGTAAAGCCTGAATCTGGGCGAAATATATCTACCCCCCTGGATGCAACCAGGTGACTTTACCTTCCTGCTGTCACAATATATATATATATATATAAAGCCCTAGTGTACTTTCATATCAGTCTTCTCTATACAGTTGCAAAAAAAAGTATGTGAACCCTTTTGGAATGATATAGATTTCTGCACAAATTGGTCATAAAATGTGATCTGATCTTCATCTAAGTCACAACAATAGACAAGCACAGTCTGCTTAAACTAATAACACACAAATAATTAAATGTTACCATGTTTTTATTGAACACACCATGGAAAAATTCACAGTGCAGGTGGAAAAAGTATGTGAACCCCTAGACTAATGAGATCTCCAAGAGCTAATTGGAGTAAGGTGTCAGCCAACTGGAGTCCAATCAATGAGATGAGATTGGAGGTGTTGGTTACAGCTGCCCTGCCCTATAAAAAACACACACCAGTTCTGGGTTTGCTTTTCACAAGAAGCATTGCCTGATGTGAATGATGCCTCGCACAAAAGAGCTCTCAGAAGACCTATGATTAAGAATTGTTGACTTGCATAATGCTGGAAAGGGTTATAAAAGTATCTCCAAAAGCCTTGCTGTTCATCAGTCCATGGTAAGACAAATTGTCTATAAATGGAGAAAGTTCATCACTGCTGTTACTCTCCCTAGGAGTGGCCGTCCTGTAAAGATGAATGCAAGAGCACAGTGCAGACTGCTCAATGAGGTGAAGAAGAATCCTAGAGTGTCAGCTAAAGACTTACAAAAGTCTCTGGCATATGCTAACATCCCTGTTAGCGAATCTACGATACAAAAAACACTAAACAAGAATGGATTTCATGGGAGGATACCATAGAGGAAGCCACTGCTGACCAAAAAAAACATTGCTGCACGTTTACAGTTTGCACAAGAGCACCTGGATGTTCCACAGCAGTACTGGCAAAATATTCTGTGGACAGATGAAACCAAAGTTGAGTTGTTTGGAAGAAACACACAACACTATGTGTGGAGAAAAAGAGGCACAGCACACCAACATCAAAACCTCATCCCAACTGTGAAGTATGGTGGTGGGGGCATCATGGTTTGGGGCTGCTTTACTGCGTCAGGGCCTGGACGGATTGCTATCATCAAAAGAAAAAATGAATTCCCAAGTTTATCAAGACATTTAATGCCATCTGTCCACCAGCTGAAGAACTTAATGCCATCTGTCCACCAGCTGAAGCTCAACAGAAGATGGGTGTTGCAACAGGACAACGACCCAAAGCATAGAAGTAAATCAACAACAGATTGGCTTAAACAGAAGAAAATACGCCTTCTGGAGTAGCCCAGTCAGAGTCCTGACCTCAACCCGATTGAGATGCTGTGGCATGACCTCAAGAAAGCGATTCACACCAGACATCCCAAGAATATTGCTGAACTGAAACAGTTCTGTAAACAGGAATGGTCAAGAATTACTCCTGACCGTTGTGTACGTCTGATCTGCAACTACAGGAAACGTTTGGTTGAAGTTATTGCTGCCAAAGGAGGTTCAACCAGTTATTAAATCCAAGGGTTCACATACTTTTTCCACCTGCACTGTGAATGTTTCCATGGTGTGTTCAATAAAATCATGGTAACATTTAATTCTTTGTGTGTTATTAGTTTAAGCAGACTGTGATTGTCTATTGTTGTGACTTAGATGAGGATCAGATCACATTTTATGACCAATTTGTGCAGAAATCTATATCATTCCAAAAGGGTTCACATACTTTTTTTTGCAACTGTATATAATACACTCTTCAAATGTGCATGTTTTTCCCTTTCATTAACAAGAAAATAACAACGTTATGCTGTTGGGCTGGTACTGTATGATAATGCTATGGGGCTGGTATGGCATTTTTTCCAGGGCTGGTTTTTATTCCCAGTCCGGCCCTGGACAAATGATGGGACAAATGGATACAGGTTTCCTTGTGATGGAATAGCCCCACTCACAGGACTGTTGGTCTATCAGGTCTGATGAAGTCATGTGTTGTAGTTAGTGGGTGGCACCCTTTTGCCCCTCTCTATGACCTCCTCAGCTTTTTATGAGATCTGAATGCATAGATTTCATCTTCTCTGATGGCTCCCCCTAAAATATATTTTACTTAAACATAACTAAATAAATAAATATTCTGTTTGGTCTCTTCGGGCATCAACCACCTCAGTTCTTGATTTCTTAATTTCAACTTTAATGAACCAACCCCATAATGTATGAGGATGATGAGAACCTAACTTTGATTGTAAGCAAAGTGCAGAAACATATAGCTATGAATTAGATTTACTTGAATGTTTATTTCAGTTTATTTATATGGGTTAATGCATTTTGCATATTGTCTACGCACTGTGTTCTGTCCTATAAAATAAGCAGCTGTAGCCAGGATTATTGTGATCTATTACACATTGATGACTCCAAAACAAAATAAAAAATTACTATAACAGTAGAAACAAAAAAAGATGGAAGCTTATTTTTTTATATTTACAGAGTACTTTATAAAGTAGAAATTAAAGAATGCATTACATTAATCTGCACAAAAATGAAAGACGATATAAAAAAGAAAAAAGTTAAAGTAATATATACATGAAAGGCTATTGACGAAGAGCATATTTATACATTGTAATCTAGAAAAGGCTTTACGTTACCACTATTTGTATAACATGTTATTTGCATATTCTGCTCTATCAACAAAGGACTTTCATTAGTTTAAATCATGTTCAATCCATCTTTAAAGCTGACATCCTAAAAGGGTTCTAAGAAGCAAAGGAACTTAAACAAACAAAAAAGTAATCTAATTCAGACCCTAAACATGAAAGATAATGAGATTACTATGAATTGATCTAAATATTACTTAAAATAATTAGAAATGATTTTTTCATGGTATACAGTTTAATTAAGTTAAGCTGCTTTTTATGATTCTTTAAAAAGCAAATGAGTTATTGCTTTTTAGAATATTTGCTTGTTGTTTATGACCTTCAGTGCATAATATATCAGTACTGGCAAGCATACCAATTATTCAGCTTTTCAAAGCTTTCTGTTTTCTTTGTGTATTTGCGGTTGTATTTCTTCTGCCTCTCGGCATAAGACCGACAGGCTGAAGGCAGTTTGATTCGAATTTAGCATTACATGCATACAATACTGTGCAAAAAAGTTTTCAAGAAAGAAAAATGACAATAAGAATTTATGTAATGCATTATATATATATATATATATATATATATATATATATATATATATATATATATATATACATAGTTGATTCAGGGAGTGCATTTCACACTTGTCAGTACATTATTATGATACAGGAATCCCTATTCATTTCTTAATAGGAAAAATGTGTTTTAAGAAAATATAACCTGCATGCACTGAATTGTTAGTGTCCTTGGGTGTTCAATTTATTTTAGGAAATGGATAATAATGCTTAGTTAGGGCTCTTTCACACGGGACGGATCAGTCATGATCCGCCCCGTGAAGCTCCGCTTGCTCAGTGGGGATCGCTCAGTTGATCCCTGCTGAGCCGGCGGATGACTGGGCGGTCCCCGCGCACTGTGCAGGGACCGCCCTGTCAGAGCGCCGCTCTCCCCTATGGGGAGATCGGATGAACACGGCCCGTCTGTCCATGTTCATCCGATCCGCTCCGCCGACGGAAGGAAAAATAGGGTTTTCCTCCGTCACACTTTGGCGGAGCGGATGTCAGCGGACATGTCACCGCTGACATCCGTGGCTCCATAGGGCTACATGGAGCGTCCGTCCAGGTCCGCCTAAAAAACTGACAGGCGGACCTGAACGGACCCTCCATGTGAAAGGGGCCTTACAGTTTACTATTACATATGTTCTAGCAAGGGATTAGACAATTGTTTTATACATGTACATTGTATTGTTTGGAGTGATTGGGAGGTTTCTGCAGCAAATTATGTAGATGCTTGTATATACACAATAAAGTATAAATATTAAGTATTAAGTATTAAGTATTAATATTAAGTATTTCACTATATGTAATGGGGTTGATTTACTAAAGGCAAATAGACTGTGCACTTTGCAAATGCAGTTGCTCCAGAGCTTAGTAAATGAGGAGGAGGTCTGCTGATTTTCATCATGCAATAATGTGCAAGCCAAAGTTTTTTTTTTCCTTGCATGTGATTGACTATTATTTGTAAAGTGGAGCTATACCACGTTTACTAAGCTGTGGAGAAACTGCACGTGCAAAGTGCATAGTCTATTTGACTTTAGTAAATCAAACCCAATGTTTCTGTGTTTTTATCCATATTTGGGTTTCTATGCTTTACTGTTGAGAGACTGCTGATCCAAAAAGGTAGAGACTGCTCCAAATTCACCATTATATTTTTACATTCCTTAAATATTGCATATAAATGGGGATCAGTCCGCGCAAAGAAATTCCTTAATAATTTAACTAAAGCAGCTGGCCACTCAAGGTCAATATATCACACTCCTTGTAAGTACAAATGAAAAATAAATATTGCAGCGCTATTCCAAAAACATCAAATTAAGTAAATAATGTCCAATGATTCTGCCTAAAGGCACAGTCCAACTATATGGAAAGAAACAAAAAAAACAGTCCTAATTTCAAAATTGGAGGCCAGATGGCGGAAAAGATGAGATGCCACAAAACAAGGATAGATTCCTCAAAGGTGATCAGGTTGCTTGTAAAAGTAAACCAATAGTGAATCCTTATAGTGCTTCCATCACCAAGTATGCAGGCCGCTCACCTCAATGATTGGGCCTCTGAACCAACAGAAGGCCAAATGAACCTTCCCCACAGGGGTGATAATAAGGGATAAGTCTTGTCTCCAATTGACTTCTTAGTTCCCAACAGGTTGTCATTCGTGGTAACGGTGATTCTCTCCCATACAATTGGTAGTCAGCAGCATTCATGCAAAAACCAATGGAACATACATAGTGCTCTCCGTTTCTTATAAAATGATCACATAATATTACTCACATAAAAAGCACCGATCCCCAGTGATAGGAATAACAGCCTCTTGTAATATAAAATAGCTTCTCATTACACGTCTCAGGTGGATGGATATGATGACGTCACACAGTGGTCCCGTCCACACACACGCGTATCGTCCTAGGGGCGGGACTTCCTCAGCGTATTACGGGACTCTCTGTGAACCCCATTTATATATACATCCTATTAACTGAACCTCACTAAACACACCTACTGTTAGCCGCATCATGACTATAGCGCAGACGTTCCCTGGCCCAATCTGCATCATGTGAGTTCCTTCCTCCAATGGGATTCATTGTACATCCAGTAAGGGAGACGCATAAACACCTATGCAACGTAAACGTCATCTCTATCGCGCGGATGTTCTCAGGGCCAGTCTACATCATGTGACTTCCTCCCTCCAATAGGATTCATGCAAGAGGGATGCCTAATCCCCATCCCATGCGACATAAACAATATAGGGCCGCGCCCCCATGGGCCGAGCACCTGGGACGTACTGCGCCATCACGTGATGTCCGTCCATGCTGGAGCTGGTCACCATAGTAATGTAAACACCGCGCTATCATAACAGCGCTGGTGTCACATACCACGTGACCGCTCAGCAACTCAACTCGGGTGGTTAACATGGAGACACCTAGTAGGTATAGCATATTCGAAAGCCCCGCACAACGCTGCCATCTCCATCAGATCAGCAGGAGTTTGCAGGGGATCTAAGTACCCACTTGTTTAGCAGTTACCTAAATAGCCTATAAAGGCTATATTAATAAATGGGCTATAATCTATCTGTTTGCATTCATCCCACTCCACAATATGGGCATAGATGTGTGGAACATTAATACAAAATACCTTAATATGCCTCATTTTTATTGTCCGGACTGTATGAAGGGCAACCACCATGTGGCTATCATTCCAATCACGATGCCCAATCCCCCATTTGCCCAGACCTTTTTTAGATACATTTTACATATAGGGACGCCATAACATCCATCCCCCAGAGACGTGCAATCCCCACATACACAGTTACATAAAACCAATATATATAATATATAATAAATCCTAGGTGACTAAAATAATAAAATTACATCTCAACGATCAGAAATAAAACAATTTAAGTCAAACTCCACGTTGAGTTCTAGGGGGACCCCCACCTTGGTCTCATACATCCAAAAGGACTCCCATCTACTTAATTGTCTGATAAACGCTTTTTTCAATTGCACCTTGTCTGTTTACACGCGGAACATTTGCCACATGCATAGAAGCCTGTGAGGAAGTTGAAGATCATATTTTCAAAAATAACTGGTGGGTCAATAACACCTGGTGCCAATTTGTCTCTTAAGGAAGGTGCTTTCTTATAGACAAATTGAGGACGTTCAGGTAATACTGGACCCAGAACCCTATCCTGCTTTAGGATCGTTTGAACTATCTTTTCAAATTTATTTTCAAATTCCTTATTTTTTCCCCTTTTAGTCTGAACTACCTGATATTGACTCTCATCATGGGGTGTTCCTGTATACGCATACTCAGATTCATCATATACATATATGTTACTTAAATGGCAAACAGGTCCTGTGGATGTAGCCATGACTCAAGCACAAACAGGGCTCCCCACTATGGAAGGAGCTACAACCCCCTTACCTATGGCGAGTGGGAGTAACGTATATGATGAATATGAGTATGCGTATACAGGAACACCCCATGACGAGAGTCAATATCAGGTAGTTCAGACTAAAAGGGGAAAAAATAAGAGAGGGAGGGGAAAAGGAGGTGGATCACACCAATCTCCCTATAGGAATTATGACCATAATGCACCCATTAGATATAATGGGCAGTATAATGGTTACAGCCAACCAAATAATTATCAGCAGATACAGGATGGGAATGGGCTTTATGCCAACAGAGGTAATGACTCTGAATATTATCAGAATGCATATCAGCATATCCCGGGATATGAGTCACATTCTAATAGGGGAAGGTTTCCTCAACAATATGGAAATGACAAATCCCCATCTAACTGATTATCACCATTAGCAAACCGAGGTCCTCGTGGGGGTTGGGGGGATTTTCACAGGACCCCGAGAGGAATGGGGAGGGGGGCACCCTCAATTCCACCCAACCCGGGGGGGTTGGCAGGGGACAGCTCCCCAACCACCTACCCACGAGGGGGGTCAGTTCAGAAAAAGAAAAATAAGAGTGGAAGGAGAGGAGGAAGGTGAATTCAAAAGGACAAAGCCCCAATTGGGACAACTTAAGAGGTGTACCTATCAATGATGATGAGATTAGGACATTAGACAGAGGCTTGAAATATGCTCCCACAAGGAATTTGAATAAATTCCAAACTTATGTCAGTCTGCAAAAATATGTACGTAGTTTAAATATAAAAAAATACTGTTTGTCTAACCCAGTAATAAAGAATGATGTCCCATTGGTAAGAGCTCCCGTAGGCCAACATTCCAACCTCCGAAATAGGTCAGTCAGCAATCCTCCCAATGTAGACACTAAACATTTAGATGTCTTTAAAAACATGGTCACAAAGGATTTGGAACTTCTTAAGGTGCGAAAAGTAAATGACCCGGAATACATTAAGAAGGGGATAGACTCATTAACAGAGAGGAAAGACTTAGTTATCCACCCTGCGGATAAAGGTGGGGTGCTAGTGGTGTTAAGCAAGGCTTACTACAAAAGTAAGATGGAAAACCTGCTTAGTGACTCTAATTCATACAGTATCATGACAAAAAAATCCCTTGTTGTAATATAAAAGTGAGCTACACTTTCATATTGAAAGGGGGAAACATATAGGCATTTTAAATGTAAAGGAAGCATTGTTTTTGGATCCTTTTTTTTGTTGCACTCCTATTTACTTTTTACCCAAGATTCATAAGGATAGTACCAATCCTACGGGTAGACCGATAGTGAACGGTATTGACTCAGTCTTTTCGAGGCTGGGTCAGTACATTGATACGTTTCTCCAACCACTAGTCAGGGAAACGGATGCTTTCCTGAAGGATATGAAACATATCATTCAGATCCTGGAATCCCTGACAGTATCCTCTTCTACCTTTTTGATTACTGCAGATGTCAGTTCCCTCTACACCATTATTAGCCATGAGGACGCTATATCATCGGTGCTTTGGGCCTTTAAATCATCTAGTTTATCGAGACGACACAAGAATTTCTTGACGGATAGCCTTAGATTCTGTTTGGCAAGGAACTATTTTTGGTACAACAAGCTATTTTTTATCCAAACAAGAGGTGTGGCGATGGGTGCAAGGTTTGCTCCCAGTGTAGCCAATCTTTTTATGGCACACTGGGAGGAAGAAGCCGTATTCAAGAACAGACCACCCAAGTTACTATTTTACCAGAGATATATAGATGATGTTATAATGGTTTGGGATGGCGACAGGTCAGGTTTGGATGAATTCATGAGGAAACTGGATGCCAATGGAAAAAACATAGTCCTGACATGGAATGTTAGTATTGAGCATACAGTTTTCCTAGACTTGGATATATCCAAAGATGGAGATCATATCAAAATGGCTAATCACTTCAAAGCAGCTGACCGTAATGCATTCATTCCAATAGAGAGCTGACACCACAATAAGTGGTTGTGCAACATCCCTAAGGGACAGTTTATCCGTCTTAGGCGGAATTGCACATACAAAGGGGACTACATCTTCCATTCTCAAGTTTTGGCTACCCGCTTCTTGCAGAAGGGGTATGATAAAACTACTTTGATTGATGAGATGGAAAATGTCAGAAAAATAGACAGGAACAGTTTGGTCGCTAATATTCCTAAGCCCAATCTTAATACAATTAGCAACACAAGGATGTTTTTGGAGTTCAATGTTCAATATCAGAAATTTGAAAAGATAGTTCAAAAACATTGGCCGATCCTAAAGCAGGAAAGGGTTCTGGGTCCAGTATTACCTGAACATCCTCAATTTGTCTATAAGAAAGCCCCCTCCTTAAGAGACAAATTGGCACCAGGTGTTATTGACCCACCAGTTATTTTTGAAAATAGGATCTTCAACTTCCTCACAGGCTTCTATGCATGTGGCAAATGTCCCACGTGTAAACAGACAGGGTGCAATTTAAAAAAGCGTTTATCAGACAATTAAGTAGACGGGAGTCCTTTTGGGTGTATGAGACCAAGGTGGGGGTCCCCCTAGGACTCAACGTGGAGTTTGACTTAAATTATTTTATTTCTGATTGTTGAGATGTAATTTTATTATTTTAGTCACCTAGGATTTATTATATATTATATATATATTGGTTTTATGTAACTGTATATGTGGGGATTGCACGTCTCTGGGGGATGGATGTCATGGCGTCCCTATATGTAAAATGTATCTAAAAAAGGTCCGGGCAAACGGGGGATTGGGCATCGTAATTAGAATGATAGCCACATGATGGTTGCCCTTCATACTGTCCGGACAATAAAAATGAGGCATATTAAGGTATTTTGTATTAATGTTCCACACTTCTATGCCCATATTGTGGAGTGGGATGAATGCAAACAGATAGATTACAGCCCATTTATTAATATAGCCTTTATAGGCTATTTAGGTAAATGCTAAACAAGTGGGTACTTAGATCCCCTGCACACTGCTGCTGATCTGATGGAGATGGCAGCGTTGTGCGGGGCTTTCGAATATGCTACACCTACTAGATGTCTCCATGTTAACCACCCAAGTTGAGTTGCTGAGCGGTCATGTGGTATGTGACGCCGGCGCTGTTATGATAGCACAGTGTTTACATTACTATGGTGACCAGCTCCAGCGTGGACGGACGTCACGTGATGGCACAGTACGTCCCGGGTGCTCGGCCCATGGGGGCGCGGCCCTATATTGTTTATAAAATGGGAGTGCAGCCTCAGATACAAAGTCATAATGAGAACATAACAACGTACCATCATCCAATTAATAGTAGAAAAACAAAAGGGGGGGAGGGGTGGGGGCAAGAGGATAGTTGCTGAGGCTAAACCTTGAACAACCCGACCAAATAATTTATGGACTATCTCGGTACTAGTACACATGATAAACATAAACATTGTTAGAATAAAAGATTTTTATTACAGATAAAAATTGTACAAAAATGGACAGTAATGCACATCAAAGATTGGTTGAAGTCTCTACTAGTTTCGCGGGAGTACCGCTTCTTCAGGAGAGCCAATCTATACAATAAATGATATAAAAAGATATATAATACAATTCAGCAATAATGTAAATAATGCATAAGAAAAATTGAGAGCTTACCCGATGAGTAATAAAACAGGCGTGGGAATGGGCCGCCCATGTAGTGCCCCCTGCGGCGGACAAGGGGGATGGTGCGTCGACTCTAGGTATAAGGCGTATAATTAAATTATTTAAGAACCCAATAAGTAACCCATACTGAGGTGGGGGGGGTATAAGAAGGAAGAGTGCAGGCGGAAGAGGGAGGGGGAGAAAGGAAGGGTAAAAGAGGAAGAAAAGGAGGGGGAAGGGGGGTGTTGTTAGGTGGTGACGAAGGGGGGGGATTTGTGGGAAGGGGAGGGAATCACAAGGGAGAGAAGGAAATAGGAAGGGTAAGGAAAGGAAGGTAGGGGAGGATAATGGGAAGAAGAAGAGGGGGGGGAAGGGGGGAAAGGGGGAAAAAAAAGGGGGAGGGTGGAAAAGGAGCAGGTGGGGGGGACAGGAAAAGGGGGGCGGGAAGAAAAAGAGGGGGGGGAGGGGGAGGAAAAGGGGAAAAGGGAGGAAGGGAGGAGGGAAAAGAGGGGGGAGGGGGGCGGGGGCAGAAGGGGAAAAAGGGGGGGGATAAGGGGGAAGGGGGGGGAAGAAAAGAGAGGGGAGGGAACCCTAGGGGTGTAATTGGGGGGTAAAACTTACCACAGTAGTTACGTCTGTGGGTATAAAAACAGCCAGCGCCATGTAGAAAGGGTATTCCCAAAGGTGTGCAGGTGAATGGACAGATGGAAAGACCCTAAGTGCAGGTACACAAGGGGCCACAAGAGGTGTAATGTCCAGTGGTTCTGGTAAGGCAACCAGTATACGGTCATCCATGGAGGTATCCATATCTGTGACCAAGAATGCAGGGTAGTGCATAGACCAAAAAGGAGACACCCGTGACGGTCCCCAATGCACAGCAAGGGCGTCCAGTTGATCACCGCCTCACCACAGGAGAAATCCTAGATGTACATGGCCAGGACGAGATCCACGCTGCTCATCCAAGGGCAAGGCCCATTAAATGAGCTCCCCAACCAGGACACGTCCAGACGCGCCGAGGCGGCTACGTCCAACGTCACCGGGTCTGTTTCCACGCACTACGCAGGTGCGCGATGTGCGGTACTGCGCATGTGCGCTGAGGCCAAGCCAGGGGGCGGGATGCCCCAAGCCAGGGAAGAGCAAGAGGGGATGGACCAGAGGGACATCCCCGCCAGGGGAAACACAAGTCCGCCACATATGGGAGGGACAGGCAGCCAAATGCCGTGCCATTTACTCAAGGGGTGCTATATACACGGGAAAAAGAAATGATAATAACACATAATGATAACAGTTGTAGAAAAAATGGGAGTGTAATCCCAAGGGTGATTACTGTATTCGGGTGACATAAAACAGTGCCCTAAACAGCTGAAGGACAGCAAGAGGACCTACGGAAGAGGACAGACTTACAAACGGGGCATCAAAAAAGCATAGGCTAGTGATGAGTTTAGGGTATCACCAGTCTGAAGTGAAAATGGGAATAAGGAGTGACAGAGATAAAAATTATAAATAAAAGATGAACACTTAAATAAATGAATAAAAGAATTGGAGAAAAATAAATGAAAATAATTATGAATAATGATAGTGATAAATAAAAATAAAAAATAAAATTAATTATGAAGTGAAAGACAGGGCATCAGGGAGCCAGCCTATTGCGGCATCCCATATATCCCTGAATCAGTGCTAGGGTATGGTTGAACCCATAATAATAAAAAACTGCAATTGTTTAAAATTGCAGTAGGTAAAGCAAATGAAGAGGATGTGAATGTGAGGTGTGGGTACTATCCGTCCCCATATTTGGGGTGAAAGGTGCTCAATGTGAATAATGCAAGGTGCCCCGGTATATTAGGAGTTGAAGGTAGTATCTAGATAAGGCTGGGTAGCCAGGTTAAAACCATAGAATGTAGAGGAGGGGTCGCCTACCATGTGTAATCCTAAATAGATACTCCAGGAAGAGAAGGGGAAAATATGGAATGGACATAACAGCCATGACGGGATAAGAGGTGTGGAACACCAGGTAGTTCCTTAACGGCTGGATTATGTCCAGTCCGTGTATAAATAAACCTTTAGTAGAGTTGAATGAATTTGAGCTGAATAAACCCTACTCTAAGGGAGAAATTAATCTATTGTTGGTACACATAATTCACGACCACATCACGTGTTAAACTGGATAATACAAACAATTAGTTACTAAGATCAGTTAAATACATAACAATCATAAGGCCTGCCTGGTCAGTACCGAAAGTGTCCATAGTCCAAAAGTTGAGAGGGCAATGTATATACTATAACACCCAGTAATCAATCAGGTAAAAAATGAATATAAAGGGTTAAACATTAGAGGCACTCAGAAGAGAGAAACGGGTGTGTTATCCACCCTATAATTGAGAACAAAATGGGAGTGCAGCCTCAGATACAAAGTCATAATGAAAACATAACAACGTACCATCATCCAATTAATAGTAGAAAAACAAAAGGGGGGAGGGGTGGGGGCAAGAGGATAGTTGCTGAGGCTAAACCTTGAACAACCCACCCAAATAATTTATGGACTATCTCGGTACTAGTACACATGATAAACATAAACATTGTTAGAATAAAAGATTTTTATTACAGATAAAAATTTTACAAAAATGGACAGTAATGCACATCAAAGATTGGTTGAAGTGGGGGGGGGATTTGTGGGAAGGGGAGGGAATCTCCCTTGTGATTCCCTCCCCTTCCCACAAATCCCCCCCCCCTTCGTCACCACCTAACAACACCCCCCTTCCCCCTCCTTTTCTTCCTCTTTTACCCTTCCTTTCTCCCCCTCCCTCTTCCGCCTGCACTCTTCCTTCTTATACCCCCTCCCCCCACCTCAGTATGGGTTACTTATTGGGTTCTTAAATAATTTAATTATACGCCTTATACCTAGAGTCGACGCACCATCCCCCTTGTCCGCCGCAGGGGGCACTACATGGGCGGCCCATTCCCACGCCTGTTTTATTACTCATCGGGTAAGCTCTCAATTTTTCTTATGCATTATTTACATTATTGCTGAATTGTATTATATATCTTTTTATATCATTTATTGTATAGATTGGCTCTCCTGAAGAAGCGGTACTCCCGCGAAACTAGTAGAGACTTCAACCAATCTTTGATGTGCATTACTGTCCATTTTTGTACAATTTTTATCTGTAATAAAAATCTTTTATTCTAACAATGTTTATGTTTATCATGTGTACTAGTACCGAGATAGTCCATAAATTATTTGGGTGGGTTGTTCAAGGTTTAGCCTATATTGTTTATGTCGCATGGGGATTAGGCATCCCTCTTGCATGAATCCTATTGGAGGAAGGAAGTCACATGATGTAGACTGGCACTGAGAACATCCGCACAATAGGGATGACGTTTACGTTGCATAGGTGTCTATGCGTCTCCCTCGCTGGATGTACAATGAATCCCATTGGAGGAAGGAAGTCACATGATGCAGATTGGCCCAGGGAACGTTGGCGCAATAGTGATGATGCGGCTAACAGTAGGTGTGTTTAGTGAGGTTCAATTAATAGGATGTATATATAAATGGCATTCACAGAGAGTCCCGTAATACGCTGAGGAAGTCCCGCCCCCTGGGACGATACGCGTGCGTGTGGAACGGGACCCACCGTGTGACGTCATCATATCCATCCATCTGAGATGTGTAATGAGACGCTATTTTATATTACAAGAGGCTGTTATTCCTAGCGCTGGGGATCAGTGCTTTTTATGTGAGTAATATTTTTATAATAAATGTGATCATTTTATAAGAAACGGAGAGCACTATGTATGTTCCATTGGTTTTTGCATGAATGCTGCTGACTACCAATTGTATGGGAGAGAATCACCGTTACCACGAATGACAACCTGTTGGGAACTCAGAAGTCAATTGGAGACAATACTTATCCCTTATTATCACCCCTGTGGGGAAGGTTCATTTGGCCTTCTGTTGGTTCAGAGGCCCAATCATTGAGGTGAGCGGCCTGCATACTTGGTGATGGAAGCACTATAAGGATTCACTATTGGTTTACTTTTACAAGCACCCTGATCACCTTTGAGGAATCTATCCTTGTTTTGTGGCATCTCCTCTTTTCCGCCATCTGACCTCCAATTTTGAAATTAGGACTGTTTTTTTGGTTCTTTCCATATAGTTGGACTGTGCCTTTAGGCAGAATCATTAGACATTATTTACTTAATTAGATGTTTTTGGAATAGCGCTGCACTATTTATTTTTCACTTAAATATTGCATGCCTGGACTACTTATTTATTGCATGCATTTATTTATTTCCTTTAGTGAATTGACTTTAGTGCCGTTTTATGAGGTATTTGCCAAACGTTTTTAAGGCAAATACGCATTCGATAGTGAATTTACATTTTCAACATCACATCTTATTATATATGTGGGTGAAAATGTGTCAGATCACCTAAATACTGCATGCAATCTGCTTTAGCGAATAAAGCCCCATACAGTGCCTTGAAGAAGTATTCATACCCCTTGAAATTTCCACATTTTGTCATGTTACAACCAAAAACGTGAATGTATTTTATTGGGATTTTATGGCATAGACCAACACAAACGGGCACACAATTGTGAAGTGGAAGGAAAATTATAAATGGTTTTCATTTTTTTTAATAAATAGATATGTCAAAAGTGTGCATTTGTATTCAGCCCCCCTGGGTCAATACTTTGTAGAACCACCTTTCACTGCAATTACAGCTGCAAGTATTTTTGGGTATGATGCTTTGCACATTTAGAGTGGCATTTTTGCCCATTCTGCTTTGCAAAAGAGCTCAAGCTCTGTCAGACTGAATGGAGAACGTCCTGTGAACAGCAATTTTCAAGTCTTGCCACAGATTCTCAATTGGATTTAGGTCTGGACTGGGTCATTCTAACACATGAATAAGCTTTGATCTAAACCATTCCATTGTAGCTCTGGCTGTATGTTTAGCGCCGTTGTCCTGCTGGAAGGTGAACCTCCACCCCAGTCTCAAGTCTTTTGCAGATTCTTAACGGGCTTTCTTCTAAGATTGCCCTGTATTTGGCTCCAGCCACCTCCCTATCAACTCAGACCAGCTTCCCTGTCCCTGCTGAAGAAAAGCATCCCCACAACATGATGCTGCCACCGCCATGCTTCATGGTGGGGATGGTGTGTTCAGGGCGATGAGCATTGTTTTCCGCCACACATAGCGTTTTGCTTTTAGGCCAAAAAGTTTATTTTGGGTCTCATCTGACCAGAGCAACTTCTTCCACATGTTTGCTGTGTCCCCCACATGGCTTCTCACAAACTGAAAACAGGACTTCTTATGGTTTTCTTTCAACAATGACTTTCTTCTTACCACTTTTCCATAAAGGCCAGATTTGTGGAATGCACAACTAGTAGTTGTGCTGTGGACAGATTCTCCCACCTGAGCTGTGGATCCCTGCAGCTCCTCCAGAGTTACTATGGGCCTGTTGGCTGCTTCTCTGATTAATGCTCTCCTTGCCCGGCCTTTCAGTTTAGGTGGACCGTCATGTCTTGGTAGGTTTGCAGTTGTGCCCTACTCTTTACATTTTCGAATGATGGATTGAACAGTGCTCCGTGAGATGTTCAAAGCTTGGGATTTTTTTTTTCCCCAATAAATTGTATTAGATTTTACAGGTGTACAGAAAATCATAAACAGTAAAATATATAACAAACAGATTGTCTGAACAAAGTTCTGAAGAAGATAATACCATGTTATGACCATAACAGAATAATAACAAAGACATTATTGATGAAGTACAAATAATATGACATAGTTGGGATGTGTGTATGGGAAGGGGTCCGAAAGGTGGTATGATCTATACCGACAAAGGCCAACCGCAGACCCATTCACCCCTCAAGGGATCTAACTGTGAATAGGTGGGGGCCATGGGTAAATAAAGAAGTGGTTTAGTCATGTTCGGTATAGTGGGGTGTAGGAGTAAACCCCTGTAAGGTAAGTGGCTGCCCACATGAAGTGGGGAAGTGTATGCAGTGACCTTTTAGTAGTGTGCATATAGCCTAACACATATATATGGTAGAGTGTGTTGAGGGTGTGATACGAGTTTATAGACTTCATGCTAGTTTAGTGTGGATCAGTAGGGGTAAGGGGAGGGTTGTTTAAGAGGCTTGGCGGGGGTTTTCAGGATGGCATCCGAACTAGAGGTGTATTATAAGAGGGTGAAGGAGTGCCAGGGGTCGTATAGGTGTGCGCTGTAGAATCTCTAAAATGTAGCCAGCAAGCCCAAGTATCACTGAATTTTGTTGGGTTGTCATGTGCTTGAAAAATGAGTTTTTCCATTTCTGCCGTTCTATCAACCCTTCGAATCCATTCTGATACCATCGGAGGAGTGGTGCTCCTCCAGTGTACCGGCACACACATGTTGGCTGCATTGATAAGATGCACGGTAAGGGATTTTTTGTATGCTGAGAGGGATCGGGAGGTGTGATGGAGCATGAATTGTGCTGAGTGAAATTGTGGGTGTACAAAGTGATCTGAGAGATTAGACTGTGCATTTCAGTCGAAAAGGGTTGGATAAGGGGGCATTCCCACCAAATGTGCTTGGGATTTTTTTTTTTATAACCTAACCCTGCTTTAAACTTCTCTACAACTTTATCCCTGACCAGTCTGGTGTGTTCCTTGGCCTTTATGATGCTGTTTGTTTACAAAGGTTCTCTAACAAACAGCAATTTTAAAGTCTGGATTGAACAATGCTTCGTGAGATGTGTAAGATGTTTAACCACTTCAGATCCGCTCTATAGCCGAAAGATGGCCGCAGCGCGGACCTGAACTGCCGGGAGGGTGTCCCTGGACGTCCTCCTTTTTACTTCCGCATTACGTGCCACAGCGGGCGCGGATCAGGGAATAGCTGTGCCCGCTGTGTCACGCGGGTGCCGATACGCATGCCTGGCGGCCGCAATGTCCGCCAGGTACCCGTGATCAGCAGTCACAGAGCCAGGGACGTGAATCTCTGTGTGTAAACACAGAGATGCACGTCCTGTCAGGGAGAGGAGACCAATGCTGTGTCCCTTGTACATAGGGACACAGATCGGTGACCCCCCCAGTCAGTCCCCTCCCCCCACAGTAAGAATCACTCCCAGGGAACACATGTAACCACTTGATCGCCCCCAAGTGTTAACCCCTTCCCTGCCAGTCACATTTATACAGTAATCAGTGCATATTTATAGCACTGTTTGCTGTATAAATGTGAATGGTCCCAAAATAGTGTCAAAAGTGTCCGATCTGTTTGTCGCAATATCCCAGTCCTGACAAAAATCGCAGATAACTGCCATTACTAGTAAAAAAAAAAAAAACATAATTCTATCCCCTATTATGTAGGCGCTACAACTTTTGCGCAAACCTATCAATAATTATTGCGATTTTTTTTACCAAAATTATGTAGAAGAATACGTATCGGCCTAAACTAAGATTTTTTTTTAAAATTGGGATATTTATTATAGCAAAAAGTAAAAAATAGTGTTTTTTTCAAAATTGTCAGCCTTTTTTTGTTTATAGCACAAAAAATAAAAACAGCAGAGGTGATCAAATACCACCAAAAGAAAACTCTATTTGTGGGAAAAAAATAATAAAAATTTCATTTTGGTACAGTGTTGTATGACTGCGCAATTGTCATTCAAAATGCGTCAGCGCTGAAAGCTGAAAATTGGTCTGGGCAGGAGGGGGGTTTAAGTGCCCAGTAAGGAAGGGGGTAAAGCTTGTTTTTTTTGTTTTGTTTTTATAACCTAACCCTGCTTTAAACTTCTCCACAACTTTATTCCTGACCTACCTGACCTACCTGGCCTTTATGATATTGTTTGTTCACTAAGGTTCTCTAACAAACCAGCTATATTTATATTGAGATTAACTTACACACAGGTGGACTCTATTTACTTCTGAATGCAATTGGTTCCACTAGATTTTAGTTAGGGGTATCAGAGTAAAGGGGGCTGAATACAAATGCACGCCACACATCTCAGATATTTATTTATAAAAAAAATTGAAAACCTTCCATTTCACAATTATCACATAAAATCCCAATAAAAATACATTTACGTTTTTGGTTTTAACATGACAAAATGTGAAACATTTCAAGGGGTATGAATACTTTTTCAAGGCACTGTATATAATTTCAGGCAGGGCCTGACTGATAATAAAAAAACAGCCCTGGAAAATTATTATACCAGCCCAAAATCATGATATAATTTTCTTGCTCATGAAAGGGAAAACCATGCATTTTAACCAAGCACATCTGAAGAGTGTATTATATATAGAGAAGACAGATATGAAAGCACATAGGACTTTATATGTATAAAAGCAAATTCCAGTTAAAAAGTGGTCAATCGTCAAGAACCCCAGGAACACTGGTAACATGATGGGGGGGGAGGACTGACCAGAGATCACCTTCCGCAAAAAGAATACACTAAGGTAAGTTGGGGTGGGTTACTGATATAAGTGGGAAACCCTTATATCAGTGCCTCCTAACATTATTGTATTTACTCCCCCCTTACATCAGTGACCCACCCCCTCAGACTGTCACTGACCTCCTCTCAGATGCACCACATACAGGGCTCAGTAAGTCGGCTCCAGCTTGGTGACTTTGGTTTTGTCCTATAGTCTCCTCTCCACAGTCCACACACGTCTGACTTCTCCCATGACCCCAATCCTGGCGACACTCCCACTCTTGACTCCTGTCCAGACTCCCTCAGAGACTGCAGACATGATATAAGACAAGAGATGGTTAGAGGTTGCGGACATGATACAAGAGATGTATACTGGCTAAAGTCTAAGAGAATGGACTTTAAAGGCACACGGGTAAACCATGTAAAATTAGGTCTTACTAATGATTTGAACAGAAACAAAATTCCCTCTCTCTCTCTCTCTCTTCTTTACATTTTTCAACATTAAACCTAATTTGCCACATAGTTGTCCATGTCACAACACCGCTGGACCTTTTCACAACCACGGCGACCAAGTTCCCACAGGGGGGCGCTGGTATCCTTCTTCCTGAGGTGCACCGGACGGGGACTAAAGCTTCTAAGATGGCGTTGGAGCGAGAGGCCTTGCTAACACCATGCAGCCCAGCTCTCTCAGGACAAGGCGTCCCTGATACTATCACCTAGGTCGGTAAGCGATTCTGCACCACCAGCTTCCCTGAGCTCCGCGACCTCCCCTGGCAGGGACTCAGATCTGCCAGATCTGATGGGATATGGTGACCTGAGGTGCCACACAAAAGAGGATCTGGAGCGATTTTCTGACAGCGTGGAGAAGGCCTTTAAAGACATAGCACAGCTCAAGTCAGATACTATACAGCTGGGAAACAGGCTGGAGACACTGGAACAGAGATTTGATGAGACACTTACCACTATAGCTTTGCTAACAGACAGATGTGTTGCACAGGATCAGAAATCGAGGCCCTGCTATGCCAGATGGATGACTTTGAAAATCGTGGCCGGTGGGAAAATATCCGCATTTGCGACTTGCCTAAGGCCACGGGCCCTAAAGATATCATCCCTACCTTGACTGGTGTGTTTCGGGAAATACTGGGATTACCTGCTACGATCCCCATTGAAATAGACCTGGCCCATAGGGCACTCAGGCCCACGTCTAAAGAGGTGAACAACCCACGGGACATCATCTGTGGAGCTAGACCCAGTTGACTTCCCTGATTGGAGAGGGAATGTGGACCTCCCTACAATTCAGCTCCCTCAAACCTGGCAGCCAGCCAGACACAGGGGTCACAAGAGAGACTGCCAGCCTCTTGCTCCAGGTTACTCTACTGGTCCCTCTACCTACAGGGAGTAGATGACTGACTGTGATTTGCCACAGTTCTACTATTCCTTGTTGATGTTGACCTTTATCAATCCTCTTTACTATATGGCTTATGCAGATGACCATGGGCTGCTCTGTTCTAAGCTTAACCTTTTATTGCAGGAATATTGGCCAAACCTTTTTAGGTGTGGATCGCAGAAGGGATCGCAGGTGGGTGCTGGGTGTCCCCTTCGTTGTGGGGAAGCACCCGGCACTGCACCTACAGATGACTAGACTGTGTGCTTGGCTACTACTAGCCCACTGTATGTTTTAATGTTGTACTATTATGTTTACTTTTTTCCTTTTTAAATGTCTTCTATTTCTGTTTCTGTACCCATAGGACGTGCCTATGTTCCATCGCTCACACCGTGCCCACGGGTGTTTCTCGTTGATGGCCTTTTCCTTTTGTCAGTCATGGCAGCACTCAAGGTAATCTCCTATAATGTTAAGGGTCTCTGTTCTTCACACAAATGTAGCAAGCTTTGGTGGGAGATGAAAAGGTTGAAATCTCAAATAATCTTTAGACCCATTTTATCACTTAATCCATACCCAAGTTACCTAATCATCTTTACAATCAATGGTTTCTTAGTACATAACCGGCTAAGTCTAGAGGTACAGCTATACAAATCCATAGATCTTGTCCCTTCCAGCCCATTGGGAATCAGATAGACCTGCAGGGCCGTTGTGTGTTTCTGAAGGGGATGCCTAATGGGAAAAAGTTCACCTTTGCTACTATATATGCCCCTAATGTAGGTCAACTTACCTTCATAGATGCAGTTCAGCAGAAACTGGCAGAATTCCGGGAGGGTTCTTTGATTCTAGGTGAGGACTTTAATGTCAGCCTGGATCCCTTTCTGGACACGTCTCATCATCGGCTGACCCATTCCTATGCCTTCCTTAAAAACTTCTGCAAAACCCTTCAGACCCATCTTTTATAGGACAGTTGGAGAGCGCTTAACCCTTCAGGGCGGGACTTTAGTTACTACTCTAAGGTCCATAATGTATATACTCTCATTGACCTTTTATATGTGGACCACTTCGCCCTTGAGTTGCTTCAGTCTGCATCCATTGGAAGCATCACTATTTCAAACCATGCCCTGTTCTCTGTTACCCTTGCCTTGTCAGAAGGTACCAACATTTCTGCATTTGTGGTGGAATTGCACTGTGATAGAACACTTTTGGAGGGACATCAAAGCTCAGATACAAGATATACTTGGCTTGGACATTCTCCTATCCCTGATGCATTTTCTTCTCCATGTCCCTCCGCCGACCGCATTTTTTTTCTAATTTTTTTTCATTCTATATTTACACGCCTTGCAGGCGAGATTGTTTTATTTTTGATTAAAAATCTATTTGGTTTTACCTATGGCGATTTTCCTTGCCCTTTCCTTTTGAGCTGCTATCGCCTCATCACCAGTCGAATCGTGCATGGGCTCAAGGAAAAGGCTTTATCAACATTCACGTTCCTGACCAGACGGCCTACGACTGTTTTCTGACCAGATCAACATTAGAACGCTCTGGAGGAAAAGGCCCTGGCTGGGTATTAGCCGCAAGTATCCAAACTTGTGCAGCTGGTAAGCGTGCACTAGGGATGAGCTTCGAGTTCAAGTCGAACGCATGTTCGACTCGAACATTGCCTGTTCGCCCGTTCACCGAACAGCGAACAAATTGGGGTGTTCGCGGCAAATTCGAAAAGTCTATGGGAGAAATCTAAAGTACTAATTATAAAGGCTTATATGCAAGTTATTGTCCTAAAAAGTGTTTGGGGACCCGGGTCCTGCCCCAGGGGACATGTATCAATGCAAAAAGAAGTTTTAAAAACGGCAGTTTTTTCGGGAGCAGTGATTTATTTTAATAATGCTTAAAGTGAAACAATAAAAGTGAAATATTCCTTTAAATTTCGTACCTGGGGGGTGTGTATGATATGCATGTAAAGTCGCGCATGTTTCCCGTGCTTAGAACTGTCCCTGCAAAAAATGTCATTTTTGAAGGAAAAAAAGTCATTTAAAACTCACTCGCGGCTAATAATGAATTGTCGGCTTTTATCAATACATACAAAAGTCATTGATAAAAAAAAAAAAAAAAAGCGTGGGGGTCCCCCAGAATTCAATTAGGCCCTTTAGGTCTGGAATGGATATTAAGGGGAACCCCGCCGCAAATTTAAAAAAAAATGGCGTGGGGTTCCCCCAAATATCCATACCAGGCCCTTCAGATCTGGCATGGATTTTAAGGGGAACTCCACCCCAAATTTTTTTAAAAAATGGCGTGGAGTCCCCCCAAAAATCCATACCAGACCCTTATCCGAGCACGCAACCTGGCAGGCCGCAGGGGAAGAGGGGGGGACGAGAGAGCGGCCCCCCCTCCCTCCTGAACCGTACCAGGCCACATGCCCTCAACATGGGGAGGATGTCCCCATGTTGATGGGGACAAGGGCCTCATCCCCACAACCCTTGCCCGGTGGTTGTGGGGGTCTGCGGGCGGGGGGCTTATCGGAATCTGAAAGACCCCTTTAACAAAGGGGACCCCCAGATCCCGCCCCCCCCTATGTGAATTGGTAAGGGGTACATTGTACCCCTACCATTTCACGAAGAAAGCGTAAAAAAATGTAAAAAAAACCACACAAACACCTTGAAAAAGTCCTTTATTAAAAAAACAAAAAACAAAAACATTCCAGCGGTGAAATCCAGTGTCCCACGGCGATCCGATGTCCAGCGCTGTCAGTCACTGGTTTTGCCTGAGCGGACCTGATGGGGAACTTCCTCCTCAGTGTTTTAAATGTATAGGCCCGCCCCTTCTAAAGTTCCCCATCAGGTCCGCTCAGCGGACCAAATGCGGAACCTGACAAGGGGCAGGTCTATACATGTATTACCACAGTGAGAGAAGTTCCCCATCAGGTCCGCCCCCTCGGTATGTCAGACCCGCCTACGTCATTGGCCTAAGCGGGGAACTTCCTTCACTGTGTAATTTAAATTTACACAGTGAAGGAAGTTTCCCGCTCAAGCCAATGACGTAGGCGGGGTCCGACATACCGAGGGGGCGGACCTGATGGGGAACTTCCTTCACTGCGTAATACATGTATAGAGTCTATAGAGTCTATACATGTATTACGCAGTGAAGGAAGTTCCCCATCAGGTCCGCCCCCTCGGTATGTCGGACCCCGCCTACGTCATTGGCTTGAGCGGGAACTTCCTTCACTGTGTAAATTTAAATTACACAGTGAAGGAAGTTCTCCGCTCAGGCCAATGACGTAGGCGGGTCCGACATACCGAGGGGGCGGACCTGATGGGGAACTTCTCTCACTGTGGTAATACATGTATAGACCCACCCCTTGTCATGTTCCGCATCTGGTCCGCTGACCGGACCTGATGGGGAACTTTAGAAGGGGCGGGGTCTATACATTTAAAACACTGAGGAGGAAGTTCCCCATCAGGTCCGCTCAGGCAAAACCAGTGACGGACAGCGCTGGACATCGGATCGCCGCGGGACACTGGATTTCACCGCTGGAATGTTTTATTTTTATTTTAATTTTTTTAATAAAGGACTTTTTCAAGGTGTTTGTGTGTTTTTTTTACATTTTTTTACGCTTTCTTCGTGAAATGGTAGGGGTACAATGTACCCCTTACCAATTCACATAGGGGGGGGCGGGATCTGGGGGTCCCCTTTGTTAAAGGGGTCTTCCAGATTCCGATAAGCCCCCCGCCCGCAGACCCCCACAACCACCGGGCAAGGGTTGTGGGGATGAGGCCCTTGTCCCCATCAACATGGGGACATCCTCCCCATGTTGAGGGCATGTGGCCTGGTACGGTTCAGGAGGGAGGGGGGGCCGCATTCGTCCCCCCCTTTTCCCCTGCGGCCGGCCAGGTTGTGTGCTCGGATAAGGGTCTGGTATGGATTTTTGGGGGGACTCCACACCATTTTTTTTTAATTTGGGGTGGAGTTCCCCTTAAAATCCATGCCAGATCTAAAGGGCCTGGTATGGATATTTAGGGGGAACCCCACGCCATTTTTTTTTAAATTTGCGGCGGGGTTCCCCTTAATATCCATTCCAGACCTGAAGGGCCTGGTAATTGAATTCTGGGGGACCCCCATGCTTTTTTTTTTTTTATCAATGACTTTTGTATGTATTGATAAAAACCGACAATTCATTATTAGCCGCGAGTGAGTTTTAAATGACTTTTTTCCTTCAAAAATGACACTTTGTGCAGGGACAGTTCTAAGCACGGGAAACATGCGCCACTTTGCATGCATATCATACACACCCCCCAGGTACGAAATTTAAAGGAATATTTCACTTTTATTTTTTCATTTTCAGCATTATTACAATCACTGCTCCCGAAAAAACTGCTGTTTTTAAAACTTCTTTTTGCATTGATACATGTCCCCTGGGGCAGGACCCGGGTCCCCAAACACTTTTTAGGACAATAACTTGCATATAAGCCTTTATAATTAGCACTTTAGATTTCAAACGTACGAGTCCATTGTATTTAATAGAGTTCTAAAGTTCACACGAACAGGTTGTCTGTTCGCAGGTTCTGGTGCGAACCGAACAGGGGGGTGTTCGGCTCATCCCTGGCGTGCACTCTATATGGTGGTGGATTCACTGTGTGTACAAATTTAAGTCATAAGATTCTCACCAAACTTTTGGCTATTGATTCGTCCTCCTTGGAATTTCTAATAATTATTTGAGGACTTTGCACAGGTGACTTGTTTCACAGTTGGGACTTATTTGTTATTTTTAAATTTCTTTCAGGTTGTTTGTGTATTTATTGAGTTTGTGATATGTCACTTTAACCACTTAAGCCCCGGACCATTTGGTAGCTAGAGGACCAGAGGTGAATTCAGAATTTTGCACTGCGCTGCTTTAACTGTAAATTGTGCGGACATGCAATGTTGTACCCAAACAAAATTTGCGTCCTTTTCTTCCCACAAATAGAGCTTTCTTTTAATGGTATTTGATTGCCTCTGCGATTTTTATTTTTTGCGATATAAACGGAAAAAGACCGAAAATTTTGAAAAAAAATGATATTTTCTACTTTTTGTTATAAGAAAAATCTAATAAACTCAATTGTAGTCATACATTTAGGCCAAAATGTATTCAGCCACATGTTTTTAGTAAAAAAAATGTCAATAAGCGTATATTTATTGGTTTGCGCAAAAGTTATAGAGTTTACAAACTAGGGTACATTTTCTGAAATTTACACAGCTTTAAATTTATGACTGCCTATCTCATTTCTTGAGGTGCTAAAATGACAGGGAAGTACAAAACCCCCCCAAATGACCCCATTTTGGAAAGTAGACACCCCAAGGAAATTGCTGAGAGGCATGTTGAGCCCATTGAATTTTTTATTTTTTTGTCCCAAGTGATTGAATAATGACAAAAAAAAAAAAAAAAATTACAAAAAGTTGTCACTAAATGATATATTGCTCACACATGCCATGGTTATATGTGGAATTTCACCCAAAATACATTTTGCTGCTTCTCCTGAGTACGGGGATACCACATGTGTGGGACTTTTTGGGAGCCTAGCCGCGTACGGGACCCCGGAAACCAAGCACCGCCTTCAGGATTTCTAAGGGCGCAAATTTTTGATTTCACTCCTCACTACCTATCACAGTTTCGAAGGCCATAAAATGCCAAAATAGCACAAAACCCCCCCCAAATGACCCCATTTTAGAAAGTAGACACCCCAAGAAAATTGCTGAGAGGCCTGTTGAGCCCATTGAATATAATTTTTTTTGTCCCAAGTGATTGAATAATGACAAAAAAAAAATACAAAAAGTTGTCACTAAATGATATATTGCTCACACATGCCATGGTTATATGTGGAATTACACCCCAAAATACATTTTTCTGCTTCTCCTGAGTACGGGGATACCACATGTGTGGGACTTTTTAGGAGCCTAGCCGCGTACGGGACCCCGAAAACCAAGCACCGCCTTCAGGATTTCTAGGCACAAATTTTTGATTTCACTCCTCACTACCTATCACAGTTTCGAAGGCCATAAAATGCCAAAATCGCACAAAACCCCCCCAAATGACCCCATTTTGGAATATAGACACCCCAAGCTATTTGCTGAGAGGAATGGCGAGTATTTTACAGCTCTCATTTGTTTTTGAAAATGAAGAAAGAAAATATATATATATATATATTTTTTTTTTCAATTTTCAAAACTTTGTGACAAAAAACGAGATCTGCAAAATACTCACAATACCTCTCAGCAAATAGCTTGGGGTGTCTACTTTCCAAAATGGGGTCATTTGGGGGGGGGTTTTGTGCTATCTGGGCATTCCATGGCCTCCGAAACTGTGATAGGCAGTGAGAAGTGAAATCAAAAATTTACACCCTTAGAAAGCCTGAAGGCGGTGCTTGGTTTTTGGGGTCCCGTACATGGCTAGGCTCCCAAAAAGTCTCACACATGTGGTATCCCCGTACTCAGGAGAAGCAACAGAATGTATTTTGGGGTGTAATTCCACATATGCCCATGGCATGTTTGAGCAATATATCATTTAGTGACAACTTTGTGCAAAAAAAAAAAAAAATCGTAGTTTTTCCGCAACTTGTGTCAACATATAAAATATTCCATGGACTCGACATGCCTCTCAGTATATAGCTTGGGGTGTCTACTTTCCAAAATGGGGTCATTTGGGGGGGGGTTTGAACTGTTCTGGCATTTTATACACAACATTAGGAAGCTTACATCCACTCTTCTAACCACTTGAAGACAAAGCCCTTTTTGACACTTTTTGTTTACATGAAAACATTTTTTTTTTTGCAAGAAAATTATGTTGAACCCCCAAACATTATATATATATATTTTTAAAGCAAAGGCCCTACAGATTAAAATGGTGGGTGTTGCATTTTTTTTTTCTACACAGTATTTGCGCAGCGATTTTTCAAACGCATTTTTTGGGTTAAAAAATACACTTTTTTTAATTTTAATGCACTAAAACACACTATATTGCCCAAATGTTTGATGAAATAAAAAAGATGATCTTAGGCCGAGTACATAGATACCAAACACGACATGCTTTAAAATTTCGCACAAACGCGCATTGGCGACAAACTACATACATTTTTAAAAGCCTTTACAGGTTACCCCAGTAGATTTACAGAGGAGGTCTACTGCTAAAATGATTGCCCTCGATCTGACCTTCGCGGTGATACCTCACATGCATGGTGCAATTGCTGTTTACATATGACGCCAGACCGACGCTTGCGTTCGCCATTGGGCAAGAGCAGGGCAGGACAGGGGTGCTTTTTTTTTTTTTTTTTTTTTTTTTATTATTATTAATTTTGCTTTTTTATTTTATTTTTAAATTGTTCCTTCCAAGTATTTATTTTTTTTTATCATTTTTATTGTTATCTCAGGGAATGTAAATATCCCCTATGATAGCAATAGGTAGTGACTAGAGTTGAGCGGGTAGCTGGATATTCGGGTCCGGCGGGTTCGGCCGAACTTCGGAAAAAAGTTCAGATTCGGGACCGAACTTTAACCCGAACCCGGACCCGGACCCCATTGAAGTCAATGGGGACCCGGACTTCTGACGACTAAAAAGGCTCTAAAAAAGTAATGGAAAGGGCTAGAGGGCTGCAAATTGCAGCAAAATGTTGTTAAGAACATGGCAAGTGCTCTGCAAACAAATGTGGATAGGAAATAACTTAAAAGAACATAAAAAAAATAAAAAAATAAAAAAATATGCTGGAGGCCCCCTTTTCAGCAGAAGAGGTACAGGAAGTCATTAAGAACCTCAGAAACTCAACGGCACAATGCCACACATATGGTGGGAATGCCCCAGAATACGCCCTTTCTGGAATAAATTATTTAATTTAATGGATAAGCTAGTGGGAAAATAAAATACTTTGAAATAAAAATGTAGCGGGGTGCTAAATTTAAGGAAAGTGTTTGAGTGGTAAATAGGCTCAAATACCCTAATTCTGTAGGATTCATGGACCATTTTGTCCTCGGGGGACAGTATTGGTGTGCAGTTCCCTGCGGCCTACAGGTGGCGCCTTTTGTGTCTCCTCTTGGCAGTAGTACAGCGGGGCGGGGAACCTGCTGTGCATGCCGGGAGAGCATATAAAAGGGGCAGACCTTTGGCCTGGGGGCTGATGTCCAGTGGGGTCCGCGCCCAGGTGCCTTCGGCCTGGGTGCATGTGTTCCTGTTCCATCTCGGGCACCTTTAGCCCGGGGTGAGGTACTATCCTGGAGTTCTTGCTGCCCTGGGTATGGAGGCCTAGGGGCGGGAGTAAAGCCTGGAGTCCAGAGCCGCCTCGTGTAGGGGACCCTGTTCCAGGGAAGGGAGGATCATTCTGATGGACCGATGCGGGAGTCACGGTGAAGGAATGGTCTGTTGACTCCCTGGAGAGATGTCTTCCCCTTGATATGGGCTAGGTTCGTAGAAGGAGAAGCTCAAGGTCACCTTGACTGTATCAGAGGCCTTATTCAACCGGCCCGTGGCAGGGGCCTTATACACCCTGGTCTGTGGCTGAGACCAAAGTTCTCCAGGCCCGTGGCAGGGGCCTTGTACACCCGGTCTGTGGCAGAGACCAACCTCAATTTCTGTGGCAGAGACCGTGCGCCAAAAACTGTTTGAGAAACCTAAGCAGTGAAGTGAATGTGCTACGTTTGTGCCTGGACCTCCTCCACACCTTAAGCTGTCCTGTTTCTTTGCTCTAACCTTTTCTATCTGAGTACAGTTTATTTTGCCATGAGAGAATAAGAGTTGGAGTTTCAGCTGGTGTGGACATTGACTTTACTGGCAATTAAAGGACTTGCCTCTACCTACAGTAGAGGTGAGAATCATCCTCTGGAGGAGTTTTGACTCCGGCTGTGGACACGGCCCGTCAAGTACACCGCTCAACCTCTTTATATAGGATGATACGGGCTGGTAGTGCGGTGTGCCTTTCTCCCTCCTGCGAAGAGCCAACAACATAAAGGCAGGTAAGGGGGAAAGGATCTGTGCGCTACAAAAAAATAAAATAAAAATTTTAATCTTGGCCTAGCAGGACGAGGTCCATATGGAGTAGGAGGTTGAGGTGGCGGTGGATGTGGCTGTGTAGGTGGAAGCGGCGGTGGAGGAGGACGAGGTAGCCAACACTGGTTCAAAAATACAACAATGGCTGGGTAAGGCCGGTGATGTGTCGAATTCTGTCCCCTGTCGAATAGTGTCCGCCCTGTACTGCGCTTGCTGAGTATGTAGGACAAGGGGATTTCAAAAATCTCCCAAGACTAACGGCGCCTGCGTGTTGAGTTCAGGTGAAGGCCACACCATCCGTGGTTCAAGCCGAGCCAAGCAAGGCCGCGATCGAAGCGAGCCCGTGAGGGGCCCTGTTACTATGTGCTACCGTATGTCCTCTTGGATGGTGGGGCTTGAACCTGCACTCACAGCGCAGGCGCCGTTCATCTTCGGAGATTTTGTGAATCTCCTTGTCCTCTGTACTGCGCAAGCGCTGCGCCTGCGCAGTACGGGCCGGGCACAATCCGATGGCCGGACAGTTTTTGTCACAACACCGGTATACATGTCTATTCTGCACAAGGTACGGACAAGTCCTGTGGGATCCATGCCTGGTTCATTTTAATGAACGTGAGCTTGTCCACATTGGCTCTGGACAGGCGGCTGCGCTTGTCTGTGATAACGCCCCCTGCCGTGCTAAATACACGTTCAGATAATACACTGGCTGCAGGGCAGGCCAGCACCTCCAAGGCATAAACGGCAAGCTCAGGCCATGTGCCCAATTTGGAGACCCAGAAGTTAAAGGGGGCAGACCCGTCATCCAGTACGTGTAGGCCTGTGGACACATACTGCTCAACCATGTTGGTGAAATGCTGCCTCCTGCTAAGACGTTCCATCTCAGCTGGTGGTGCTGGTTGTTGTGGCGTGCTGACAAAGCTTTTCCACATTTCGGCCATGCTAACCCTGCCTTCTGAGGTGCTGCCGGTGCCCCGGCTGCGTTGGCGACCTCTTCCTCCTCCTCTGCCTTCGCCTTGTGCTTCCACCGTACGCCCGCTGTCAGGTGGGAATGCCACCAGCAGCGCGTCTACCAGCGTGCGCTTGTACTCGCGCATCTTACGATCCCGCTCCAGTGAGGGAATTAAGGACGGTACGTTGTCCTTGTAACGGGGATCCAGCAGGGTGGCCACCCAGTAATCAGCACCAGTTAAAATGTGGGCAACTCGGCTGTCGTTGCGGAAACACTGCAGCATGTAATCGCTCATGTGTGCCAGGCTGCCCAGAGGCAAAGAAAAGCTGTCCTCTGTGGGAGGTGTATCGTCTGTGTCCTCTGTATCCCCCCAGCCACGCACCAGTAATGGCCACGAGCTGGTCTGAGTGCCACCCTGCTGTGAACATGGCTCCTCCTCCTCCTCCTCCTCCTCCTCCATCTCCTCCTCCACCTCGTCATCCTCCAGAACTGTGCCCTTTCTGCCGGACAATTGTGTACCTGGCGTTTGTTGGTGCAGGAACCCACCCTCGTAGCCACTTGTGAAAGACTGCCCTGAAAGCCTTTGAAATGATCCCGCTTCCTCCTCCTCCTCCTCATCCTCCTGTGCCACATCCTCTTCCATCATCGCACGAAGCGTTTTTTCAAGGAGGCATAGAACTGGGATAGTAACGCTGAGAACGGCGTCATTGGCACTGGCCATGTTGGTGGAGTACTCGAAACAGCGCAACAAGGCACACAGGTCTCGCATGGAGGCCCAGTTATTGGTGGTGAAGTGGTGCTGTTCCGCAGAGCGACTCACGCGTGATTGCTGCAGCTGAAACTCCACTATTGCCTGCTGCTGCTCGCACAGTCTGGCCAGCATGTGCAAGGTGGAGTTCCACCTTGTGGGCACGTCACATATGAGGCGGTGAGCTGGAAGGCCGAAGTTACGCTGCAGCGCTGACAGGCGAGCAGCAGCAGGGTGAGAACGCCGAAAGTGCGCACACACAGCCCGCACTTTCTGCAGCAGCTCTGGCATATTGGGGTAATTTTTAAGGAACCTCTGGACCACCAAGTTCAGCACATGCGCCAGGCAAGGGATGTGCGTCAAACCGGCTAGACCCAGAGCTGCTACGAGATTTCGCCCATTATCGCACACCACCAGGCCGGGCTTGAGGCTCACTGACAGCAACCACTCATCGGTCTGTTGTTCCATGTCCCTCCACAACTCCTGCGCGGTGTGGGGATTTTCCCCCAAACAGGAAAGTTTTAAAACTGCCTGCTGTCGTTTACCCCTGGCTGTGCTGAAGTTGGTGGTGAAGGTGTTACGCTGAATGGATGAGGAGGCGGTAGAGGATGAGGAAGCGGAGAAGGAGGAGTTAGCAACAGGAGGCAAACTGAAGCGCCCTGCAATCCTCGGTGGTGGAAGGACATGCGCCAAACCGCTATCTGCCTCAGGCCCAGCAGCCACTGCATTTACCCAGTGTGCTGTTAGGGAGATATAACGTCCCTGACCGCGCTTACTGGTCCACGCATCCGTAGTTAGGTGGACCTTGCCACAGATGGCGTTGCGCAGTGCACACCTGATTTTGTCCCCCACCTGGTTGTGCAGGGAAGGGATGGCTCGCCTGGAAAAGTAGTGGCGGCAGGGCACGAAGTACTGCGGGACAGCCAATGCCATCAGGCTTTTAAAACTCTGCGTCTCCACCAGACGGAATGACAGCATTTCAAAGGCCAGGAATTTTGAAATGCTGGCATTCAGGGCCAGGGATCGCGGGTGGCTAGGGGGGTACTTCCTCTTCCGCTCCAATGTTTGGGAGATAGAGAGCTGAACGCTTCCATGGGACATTGTGGAGATGGTCGGTGACCCAGGTGGTAGTGTTGCTGGCAGATCCTCTGTTTGCGGGGTGACAGGTGCCACTGTCACTACAGAGGTGGATGAAGAGGCCGAGACTGCAGCAGAAGAGGAAGCAGGAGGAGCCAGAGACCTTTCTTGGTTTCTGAGGTGTCTACTCCACTGCAGCTCGTGCTTTGCACTTAGATGCCTGGTCATGCAGCTTGTGCTCAGGTTGAGAACGTTTATGCCTCGCTTCAGGCTCTGATTGCACAGCGTGCAAACCACTCGTGTCTTGTCATCAACACACTGTGTGAAGAACTGCCACGCTAGGGAAGTCCTTGGACCTGGCTTTGGTGTGCTCGGTCCCTTGCTGCGTTGGGCAGTAGCAGATGTACTGTCTAGGGGACGAATGCTCCGTTTTTGCACCCTGCTCCCTCTTCTGCTGTGCTGGTGGCTCTGTGCGACCACCGCCTCTTCCTCCGAACTACACTGGTCACCTGCATAACGTTGATTCCATGTGGGGTCGAGGACCTCATCGTCCTCCACATCATCTTCCACCCAGTCTTCACCCCTGCCCTCCATGTCTGTCTGCACAATTGCGAAAGCAGCAGCAGTTGGCACCTGTGTTTCGTCATCATCCGAGACGTGCTGCGATGGTCCTCCCATGTACCCATCATGAAACATAAGTGGTTGGGCATCGGTGCACTCAATCTCTTCCACTTCTGGGGCAGGGCTAGGTGGATGGCCCTGGGAAACCCTGCTAACAGAGTCATCGAAAAGCAGAAGAGACTGCTGCATGATTTGGGGCTCAGACTGCTTGGCTGATTTGCAAGGGGGTGAGGTGAAAGACTGATGGACATGGGCTTCAGGTGCCAACTCTGATCTTTCAGCAGAAGAGTGGGTGGGAGACAATGTGAAGGAACCCGAGGCACTGTCAGCAACCCAATCTACTATCGCCTGTACTTGTCCTGGCCTAAACATTGGTACAGCCTCATTAGGCGTGACAAAATACCACCGCAGGCTCGGTCGCCTACTCGCACCTGAGGAAGGTGTTTCACTTGTGCGTGAGGCTGGCACAGATCCACCACGTCCTCTCCCTGCAACAGGAGCTCCACCAGCAGCACCACGACTGGGGCCACCACGTCCCTTTGACCTTCCCCTCATATTTTCCAAATTTAGGATCTTGCCCTAAATGGCGTTTTTTGGAAGACCACAACACACCCACAGTACGTAATGGCTGAAACGCACAGCTACAGAACTGCAGAAAATGCTATTCAAAAAAAAAAAGGTTGTTTTTTTTAGTATAGCACAGTACAAGGAAAATATATATAAATTGTTTTTTTACACACACCTCCAGATGTGTATTTCACACTGCAAAATATTTTCTGTGGCCCTAAATGGCGTTTTTTGCCAGACCACAACACACCCACAGCACGTAACCGCTGAATCGCACAGCTACAGAAAATGCTATTCAAAAAAAAAGGTTGTTTTTTTTAGTATAGCACAGTACAAGGAAAATATATAGAAATTGTTTATTTTACACACCTCCACATGTGTATTTCACACTGCAATTTATTTTCTGTGGCCCTAAATGGCGTTTTTTGCAAGAGCACAACACAACCACAGTATTTAACCACTGAATCGCACAGCTATAGAAGTGCAGAGAATGCTATTCAAAAAAAATGTTGTTTTTTTTAGTATAGCACTGTACAATATATAGAAATTGTTTATTTTACACACCTCCACATGTGTATTTCACACTGCAAAATATTTTCTGTGGCCCTAAATGGCGTTTTTTGAAAGAGCACAACACAACCACAGTATTTAACCACTGAATCGCACAGCTATAGAAGTGCAGAGAATGCTATTCAAAAAAAATGTTTTTTTTTTTAGTATAGCACTGTACAATATATAGAAATTGTTTATTTTACACACCTCCACATGTGTATTTCACACTGCAAAATATTTTCTGTGGCCCTAAATGGCGTTTTTTGAAAGAGCACAACACAACCACAGTATTTAACCACTGAATCGCACAGCTATAGAAGTGCAGAGAATGCTACTCAAAAAAAATGTTGTTTTTTTTAGTATAGCACTGTACAATATATAGAAATTGTTTATTTTACACACCTCCACATGTGTATTTCACACTGAAAAATATTTTCTGTGGCCCTAAATGGCGTTTTTTGAAAGAGCACAACACAACCACAGTATTTAACCACTGAATCGCACAGCTATAGAAGTGCAGAGAATGCTATTCAAAAAAAATGTTGTTTTTTTTAGTATAGCACTGTACAATATATAGAAATTGTTTATTTTACACACCTCCACATGTGTATTTCACACTGCAAAATATTTTCTGTGGCCCTAAATGGCGTTTTTTGAAAGAGCACAACACAACCACAGTATTTAACCACTGAATCGCACAGCTATAGAAGTGCAGAGAATGCTATTCAAAAAAAATGTTGTTTTTTTTAGTATAGCACTGTACAATATATAGAAATTGTTTATTTTACACACCTCCACATGTGTATTTCACACTGCAAAATATTTTCTGTGGCCCTAAATGGCGTTTTTTGAAAGAGCACAACACAACCACAGTATTTAACCACTGAATCGCACAGCTATAGAAGTGCAGAGAATGCTATTCAAAAAAAATGGTTTTTTTTTTAGTATAGCACTGTACAATATATAGAAATTGTTTATTTTACACACCTCCACATGTGTATTTCACACTGCAAAATATTTTCTGTGGCCCTAAATGGCGTTTTTTGAAAGAGCACAACACAACCACAGTATTTAACCACTGAATCGCACAGCTATAGAAGTGCAGAGAATGCTATTCAAAAAAAATGTTGTTTTTTTTAGTATAGCACTGTACAATATATAGAAATTGTTTATTTTACACACCTCCACATGTGTATTTCACACTGCAAAATATTTTCTGTGGCCCTAAATGGCGTTTTTTGAAAGAGCACAACACAACCACAGTATTTAACCACTGAATCGCACAGCTATAGAAGTGCAGAGAATACTATTCAAAAAAAATGTTTTTTTTTTTAGTATAGCACTGTACAATATATAGAAATTGTTTATTTTACACACCTCCACATGTGTATTTCACACTGCAAAATATTTTCTGTGGCCCTAAATGGCGTTTTTTGAAAGAGCACAACACAACCACAGTATTTAACCACTGAATCGCACAGCTATAGAAGTGCAGAGAATGCTATTCAAAAAAAATGTTGTTTTTTTTAGTATAGCACTGTACAATATATAGAAATTGTTTATTTTACACACCTCCACATGTGTATTTCACACTGCAAAATATTTTCTGTGGCCCTAAATGGCGTTTTTTGAAAGAGCACAACACAACCACAGTATTTAACCACTGAATCGCACAGCTATAGAAGTGCAGAGAATGCTATTCAAAAAAAATGTTGTTTTTTTTAGTATAGCACTGTACAATATATAGAAATTGTTTATTTTACACACCTCCACATGTGTATTTCACACTGCAAAATATTTTCTGTGGCCCTAAATGGCGTTTTTTGAAAGAGCACAACACAACCACAGTATATAACCGCTGAATCGCACAGCTGCAGAGAATGCTATTCAAAAAAAAGCTTTTTTTTTTTTTTTTAGTATAGCATAGTACAAGAAAAATATATAGAAATTGGTTATTTCACACAACTAGAGATATACACTGCAAAATATTTTTTTTTTCCCAAAAATAGGTCTTTTTTGCGCACAACAAAGTGCCTTTTTTTTTTGCAACAGCACAATAAAGTGCCTTTTTTTTTTTTTGGGGGCCCAAAAATGGGTCTTTTATAGCAAAAGCACAATAAAGTGCCTTTTTTTTTTTTTTTCTGACCAAAATAGGTCTTTTAGCAAGAGCACAATACAGCCACAGTATGGAATAGGTGTATCACTCAACGTAATGCAGTGCTGGTGCACTGAGCTTGCAACACAAACAGATAAACCTATGCAGATCGCTGAGCTATTATATCTCTCAATCTGGACTCCTATCTAAATCTCTCTCCCTGAAAGCACAAACAGGATCCTGCCCCTACACTACACTACACTACACTGTCTCCCTATCTTTTCTATCAGTAGATTGCAGAATCAGGACTAACTCCTATTCTCTCCCTCACAGCAACAGCAGCCAGGATCCTTTCCCTACACTGTCTAAAAGCAGAGTGACGATCTGTGCTGTGTGCCTCTTTCTTATATAGAAGCTGGTCACATGCTGGGTCACATGTTGCACTGACCAATTACAGCCATGCCATTAGTAGGCATGGCTATGATGGCTTCTAAGGGCACACCAGCTAATCAAATGGTGATTGGCTGGCCCCTGAAGCATTTCTAACTGCGCCATTAAATTCCCGAATCCGAACCCGAACCCGGACTTTAGCGCAAAATCCGGGTCCGGGTCCGGGGTCGGGAAAACGCCAAAATTCGGTACGGACCCGAACTTTACAGTTCGGGTCCGCTCAACACTAGTAGTGACAGGTACTCTTTTTTTGAAAAAACTGGGGTCTTCTAGACCCTAGATTTTTCCTCTGCCCTCAAAGCATCTGACCACACCAAGATCGGTGTGATAAAATGCTTTCCCAATTTCCCAATGGCGCTTTTTATATCCGGGGGGGGCATTCCCTCCCACTGCTTGTAAAAGCAGTCCAGAGGCTAATTAGCCGCTAGGATTGCTTTTACATGAAAGCCGGCTGCAGGCTGAAAAGAATGATACCAAGATGATACCTAAACCCGCAGGCATCATTCTGGTATAAACATTCAAAGTCCAGCAACATACCAGTACGTTGCTGGTCCTTGTTGGACATGTATTGTAATCTTTTTATTTCATGCAGCCAGTTGGCTGAACGAAAAAAGAGATTGATCGGTGGGTATGCCCACCATTAGAATATCGCCCTTCATCCACCCACTTCCAATGATGGGCATACACGCACCATTTATATATGCCGAAGCATGGGGGCATCCTCCCGCAAAAAAGTTATGCCGCACACACATGGTCGGACTTTTCCACGGGCAAGCCTCCGTCGGAATTTCGACCGTATGTACGCGGCATTAGGAGCAAAATCGCTCCTCCGCCCCTGCTGCCCCAATGCTTCGGCATATTTGCTTTTTTTTTTTAACTGTGGTGGTGAAATCACCTCCTACAGCACTGGAGTCGCAGGGATCAGGCCTGTCTCTGCGAACGCTGCAGTTATGTGTGTTTTTGTTTTGTAAGTGACAGTGATCGATCGATACTGCACTTGGGTGGCCTGGGCTGGACGGAGGGGCAAAACGCAGGTGCCAGCAGGTATCTGGGCTGATCCCGCTAACACTGCATTTTTGGGAACCCTAAACTGCTGGGGACGCTAGTATAGATCTGATCAGATCAGATATTGATCTGTTCAGATACTATACCACTAAGGGGGGTGTATGCTTCACGCGTGGGTGTTAGCGTTACTGGCACTAACCTGACGCTGCCTGGGGTGTGACTCAGACCCTCTCTGACGCTAAAACCTAATTGATATCACCCGCCGGGCGATCAGGGGGTTAAACTTTTATTGGGTTATATACACGGCGGGTGCCCTGACACTATAAAAAGCAAACTAACTAACCAGCGTCACCCGTAACACTTATATGGTGATCACTGGTGAAAGGGTTAACTAGGGGCAATCAGGGGGTTAAAACCTTTATTAGATAATATATGGGGGAACCTGACGCTATAAAAACCTGCGGCGAACCTAAAAAAAATTACCAGCTACCGATCTGCATCACCGACACTAAGAAGCGTTTATAAAAACGATTGCTTAGCGACAGTGGTGATGGGGGTGAAAGGGTTACCTGGGGGGGCGATCAAGGGGGTTAAACCTTTATTAGATAATATATTGGGGTACCTGACGCTATAAAAACATGCGGCGAACCTAAAAAAAAATACTGGCTACGATCTGCATCACCGACACTAAGACAGCGTTTAGAAAAACAATTGCTTAGCGACAGTGGTGATAGGGGGTGAAAGGGTTACCTGGGGGGCGATCAAGGGGGTTAAACCTTTATTAGATAATATATTGGGGTACCTGACGCTATAAAAACCTGCGGCGAACCTAAAAAAAATTACCGGCTACCGATCTGCATCACAGACACTAAGACAGCGTTTAGAAAAACGATCGCTTAGTGACAGTGGTGATAGGGGGTGAAAGGCTTACCTGGGGGGCGATCAAGGGGGTTAAACCTTTATTAGATAATATATTGGGGTACCTGACGCTATAAAAACATGCGGCGAACCTAAAAAAAATTACTGGCTACGATCTGCATCACCGACACTAAGACAGCGTTTAGAAAAACAATTGCTTAGCGACAGTGGTGATAGGGGGTGAAAGGGTTACCTGGGGGGCGATCAAGGGGGTTAAACATTTATTAGATAATATATTGGGGTACCTGACGCTATAAAAACCTGCGGCGAACCTAAAAAAAATTACCGGCTACCGATCTGCATCACAGACACTAAGACAGCGTTTAGAAAAACGATCGCTTAGTGATAGTGGTGATAGGGGGTGAAAGGGTTACCTGGGGGGCGATCAAGGGGGTTAAACCTTTATTAGATAATATATTGGGGTACCTGACGCTATAAAAACCTGCGGCGAACCTAAAAAAAATTACTGGCTGCCGATCGGCATCACTGACGCTAAGACAGCGATCAGAAAAATGATCGCTAAGTGACAGTGGTGATAGGGGGTGAAAGGGTTATCTGGGGGGTGATCAGGGGGTTAAACCTTTATTAGGGGGGGTTAGGGGGCTACACTGGACCTAAGACTAAACTTTGGTGACACTTTTACAGTCACAAATGTCACTGATTGTAGTGATCACTAAATAAATGGTCACTGCAATCAGTGACACTGTGACTGGGGGCTGGGGGGGTGATTTGGGGGGTGATCTGGGGTGTCTGGGGGGGCCTGGGGGGGCGATTTATGTCCCTATGTGTCCTGGTGTCAGTGTAGTGTTGTGTGCACTGACCTGATATCTTCTCTTGTACGGCGCTCGGTATATGTGAGCGCCGCACCAGAGATGACATCACTTCCTCCTGCTCCCTCTGTCTGACACAGACAGAGGGGGCATTTCTATTCGCCAGGAGCGATCGCGAGGGGGTGGCCAGAAACGAATGGCTGCCCCCTCATCCCGGAACGCTCCCGGACACTTAGCCACCGCTCACTGTATAGAAGGGGGGTCCGATTGGACCCCCCAACTGTACAAAGGCAATCACGTACACTCTACGTGATTGTGCCTGTCGGTGCCATTCTGCCGACGTATATATACAGTGAGCGGTCGTTAAGTGGTTAAGAGCGCAACAATATTTTTTCGTATTGCTATATTTAGTGGGAATGCTCTCCAAGCATTCCCAGTATTGTTATTCATTTTTTATTATTCTTATTAATTAGTGTGAATGCTCTCCAAGCATTCCCAGTAGTGTTATTCGGATTTTTATTATTCTTAATTTTAATTTTATTATTCCATCTGTTTTTTTACTCTGCGTAACTTCTGCATACTTTCAGCTATTGAAACCATTCAACTTTTAAAATGTTCAGCTCTTTCAGCTAATGATGGGACTTCTTTATTTTTTTGTACTATTTTTACTTTTTAAATTATTAAGCTTTTTAACACTTTTTTTTTAACATTGAAGTCAATGAGAGCATGCTTCAAATCCCTAAAATCTTCACCCGCTCCCAAAAGTTTCAGCTCCTTCACACTTTCACCTACAGACGCCAAACAAACTTTAAAATGTTCACAAAATATTCAGCTATCCGGCTATATCTTTTCAGTTTGAGATCTTTTACATTTTCTGTGAAAAACTGTTTAAGTTTAGTCATCATTACAGGAAATTTTATCAATTTAACAGTGTGTCTATGGGAATGCTTAGAGTGGGTGATGTCATCGCTACAGCAGAGAGCCTTAAAAAAATTATCTTAGTTCCTTCTCTATAAATTGCTCTCACGCCCACAAGATCTACTTGTCATACACAATTTATACATCAAAACGTAGGTATTTTTGTCTAGCTAATTTTTGTCAGCTAATGATGGGACTTCTTCAATTTTTTTTGTACTTTTAACGGGAGGGCCCGTGGAACCCAGAAGTTCTTAGAAAGTATGAGCCAGAAAATAATGGACATTGAGAATATGTCTTGGATTGCTTTGAAATGGGTCTGTAATATGAATCCACAGTATTTCCCAGGATATCTGTAAAGGACTATTTACTGGTTGTTTGATTCTGAACTCAACAGGTTAATTGAGAGATGCTGATGTGTTCAACTCTAACCACCTGGCTGCCTGTTTAATGTAGATTAAATCCAGACTAGCTTCCAAAGACCTTTTCATTGTTGTTTGTGGTGATGTGGATTGGAGCTGGTAGACCGTCTGGCTGCCTATTATGGGATGTTTAAGTGTCTTGCTGTGAGGAAAGGGGGGGGGGAATCACTCCAGCAACCCCTCCTGCTAAGACTGTTTACTGAAGGAGAAGTTTGAACACACCTGATCTGTATCACCATTATCATTGGACAGTTTAACCCGCCCTGTTCCCCAAGAATGGGAGGGAAGTGTTTTGAAGGGAAGTGTGTTACCATGTGCTTGTAATAAAGATTCTTTCCCTGTTTTTGGAACTTCAACACAGAGCGTTGTCTCGCTTGTTTAAGTTTAGTGATCATTTCAGGAAATTTTATCGATTTAACAGAGTGTCTATGGGGTTGCTTAGAGTGGATGATGTCATCACTACAGCACAGAGCCTTAAAAAAATTATCTTAGTTCCTTCTCTATAAATTGCTCTCACGCCCACAAGATCTACTTGTCATACACAATTTATACATCAAAATATAGATACTTTTGTCTAGTTTCAGGCAGTTTTGTGATACGCCTTTTACTTTTGGCTGGTTGAGCTTCCAAATGACAAGAGTTCTACACTTTCTTCCATAGACTGTCCTGTATAAAATTATTTTTTGAAAAAACAAATCATTTAAAAAAAAAAATCATTTAAAAAAACAAACATTTTTGAATAAAAAAAAATAAAATAAAAAAAAAAAACATTTTTGAAAAAAAAAAAAATTTTTGAAAAAAAATATATAATTTTTGCAAAGAACAATTCAGTTTAGTGTCAGCTTTTCAAAAAAACTTTAAATATTCCACATATTTCATACATTAGTGGTGTTATTAAACTTTTTTTTAATGAAATTCATGTTTATTTTAAAACCATTCCTACTTTTCCAACTATTCTCACTTCTTCAACTTTTTCTTACGGATTTAAGCTATTCATCCAGTTAGCTTTAGCAATTCAGCTATTCAGCATTCCCACGCATTTTCTGCAGGAAATGCATTTTCTATGCTATTGATGGCAGGAAATTGTTGAGTATTACTCTCATGGGAAGGAAGCATGCATTAGAGCTCCAGGATTTCTTAAAACTGGCCTTGGAAGCATAAGTCTGTAAGTAGCCTGTTAGCATTTAATTATTTAACCGCTTGCCGACCGCCGCACGACGATGAACGTTGACAGAATGGCACGGGCAGGCAAATGGGCGTACCTGTACGTCCCTTTAAATTTGCAGCCCACTAGGCATTCCTCTGTTCTGCCTAGTGACATGTCAGGGATCTACTATTCCCTGTGATAGGGAACAGTGATCGCTGACATGTCACTGGTAGCTCCTCCCTCTAACAGTTAGAATCACTCCCTAGGACACACTTAACCCCTTCAGCACCCCCTAGTGGTTAATCCCTTCACTGCGAGTGTCATTTTTACAGTAATCAGTGCATTTTTATAGCACTGATCGCTGTAAAAATGCCAATGGTCCCAAAAATGTGTCAAAAGTGTCCGATGCGTCCGCCATAAAGTTGCAGTCATGATAAAAATCGCAGATCGCCGCCATTACTAGTAAAAAAATAATAATAATAAAAATGCCATAAAACTATCCCCTATTTTGTAGACGCTATACCTTTTGCGCAAACCAATCAATATACGCTTATTGCGATTTTTTTTACCAAAAATATGTAGAAGAATACGTATCGGGCTAAACTGAGAAAAAAATTGCTTTTTTAAAAAAAAAATGGGGATATTTATTATAGCAAAAAGTACAAAATATTGGTTTTTTTTTCAAAATTGTCACTCTTTTTTTATTTATAGCACAAAAAATAAAACCCGCAGAGGTGATAAAATACCACCAAAAGAAAGTTATATTTGTGGGCAAAAAAGGACGTCAATTTTGTTGGGAGCCACGTCGCGCATTTGTCAGTTAAAGCAACGCAGTGCCGAATCGCAAAAAGTGACCCGGTCATTTGGCAGCCAAATGGTCCGGGGCTGAAGCAGTTTAGTATGTGCTCTACTGATTCAACTGCATTTTTATGTGTGTTTGATAGTACTTTTCTGCTAGGGAGTTTCTTTCAGCTAGGCCATATTTATGTTAGCTAGGGCCTTACATTAGAGAAGCATGCCTGACTGTACTTGCATTTTGTTTTGTAATGTTCAGTGCACTTTATAATTTGTGTTTTGCAATTTTACAACTTAAAAAAAAATATTTTAGTAAAGATTACAACTGTTAACCCTTCGGCCTTGGTCTTTATTGGCTGCCTGCCAAGCCTTGTACTTCAGACACATTGTGAGAGCAGAACAGTAAAAATACTTTTACCACAGCAGGCCTAGTGTAAGGAAGAGTGGATTAATTCTAATCATCAGCTAACTTCTGCAGACACAGACACTACAGAGAAGAAATCTGTTTCATCATGCAGCACCCAGATCAGGATATTACACCAGTCATCCCTCAGCATACACAAGCGGAGGAAAGCACATGCAGTAGGCTAAAGACCAGGTCATGCTGCTCAGACTCTAGAGTCTCTAGTCAATCTGATTAGACATCAGCTAGTGCTGAAGGTGCCAGGTCCAAGCGCACTAGCTCTAGACATTCAAGCTACTCGAACCTGACGTCCACCAGTGCTGCAGCTGCCAAGGCCCTTGCAAAAGCAGAGGCAGCACATGCACTGTCTTCCTATGCAACACGTGAAGCTGAAATGATAAGAGAACAGGGCCGTATGGATGAAAAACATCATAAAAGTGAAGCTGAAGCGCATAGAAGTAAAGCTGAAGCAGTTAGAAGTAAAGCAGAGGTGAAAGCATCTTTACATATTCTCGAGCAAGAAAAAACTGCTGCAGAAGCCTTAGCTAAAACCAAAGTTCTCTGAGAGCTGCTGAAGAACAGTACAGAGAAAGCTCTGTGATAGAAAGCCAGATGACGCCTCTCAATGCAATCAAAAGCACCAGGGAGTATGTACAATTGCATGCTACTATGTACACTGATCAACAGTCTAATGATGCATCAAAATCGTCAAAGGTCCCGTTAAAAGCAGACAACTTTGATATCACTCAAAGCTACAAGACCAAACCAGAACTGTACTATGACAAGCCAAGCCGTTACATACTCAGAGACCAATCTGTTGATCCATCAGGAAACCAAAAGAGTGGTGACGTAGTCCGTCCTCAGGAAAACATAAATCTGGCCTATAACAGAAATACTTACAGCAAGGGAACACAACCACACGGCCAGAGTGGATTTAACCAAGCACCCCCGCTGTCTTATCAACTACAAACATGCCCTGTGTTTGTTCCCAGAAAATGCTCACCTGAGGCAGCAGGAACCACAGATGTGACAAAATACCTGATACGCCGTGAAATGGTGAGCTCTGGTCTCCTAAAGTTTGACGATCATCCAGAAAACTATTGGGCCTGGAAGTCATCTTTTCTAAGAAGCACCCAAGATTTAAATCTGACAGACAGAGAAAAGCTTAATCTACTCTCCAAATGGTTCTGACCAGAGTCTTCTGAGCAAGCCAAAAGAATCATGTCAGTACAGGTTCATGATGCAATGGCAGGGCTTACAATGGTATGGCAAAGATTGGAATATAGAAAAAGAAGGTTTTATCCCCAGGGGCCTATACGGAGCTTAAAGAATTAAATGCTTATTTGTAAAAAAGTTTTTTTGCTTTATTCATTTATAATAAAAGACTGAATCCTACATCGTATTTTTCATAAATTACAGGATCAAAAAACGGTAAAGGGAAAGATACGTGTACACATAAGGGGACAACATCAAGAGCTCTAGTGTAAAAAATTTGAATGGGTATCCAAATATCACAATAACCATATACGGTTCACCACGATGGATTGCCATATTGATGGATTGATGGATTTCAATCTCTATTTGATATAAACAATCTTCTTCAGGGGGTAATTGTGAATGTCTATAATGTATCAAAATATATACCATTAGCATTCAATGTCATTTATTTTTACTTGTATCATTTCATAACAACCTGTATATACAGGAATCCACGATATTAGGTCAAATCCTACCTTAAATGGAAAGCCAAATATTTCTAACCAAAGTATGTTTTAAAATCATCACAGCTGGATTTCCCATGAGGATCACTCAACCAAGAGATAAGCAGGGAATTCAAATCTGCCTACAAGAGGTCACATGTAAATGTTAGACGTGCAGGGGTATAGGGAAAATGAAACAAACGTTATGGCAAAGAATTCAAAAGCATATGTATAGCATGCAAATCTGCAATTTCTATGTCCCTGCAGAAAGACATATAGTAGACGACCATGACTACAGAGTCATTAAAATTAAAGCCACCACCCTGGATCGGGTACATATCCCCATTCGGGGAGGAAACTGGAATAAAACACAATTAGAACTGAGATGGATCTTTATCCTACGGGCAACTTTACCCCCGGGGCTAAATGAGTCCATCTCATACTGCCCTTTTTTAAAAGGCTTCTCCTCTGGGAAAACAAATTAGCCCTTACGTTAGAAAAACAACCATGGAGGTCTATATACACAGATGCACTGTTGCATATGTGTGCATGGGCATATCCATCATACAATGAAATACAGATGCATAAGAAAATTATGCATAATGCAATAAGATGCAATAGACAAATTGATAATAATGACATAGACACCATTTTTGATGCTCATATAAATGTATGTAACACATCTTATAAATATACTACTAGTTGATAATACAATTGCCCTCCTATATAGTGAGGTATGTAGATATGATGGGGGTAATTTACTATAGCGCCGTGGCGCTAATTAGCGCAAATTGCCGCGAATTCGCGCTAATTAGCGCAAATCGCGGCAATTTGCGCTAATTAGCGCTAAAACGGTATTCACTATAGTGCTGGAGAAAAAATACTTACCAAAATCGAATTTACTATAGCTCCCAGAATTCAACTAGCGCCCAAATCCTTACTCTACTAAAAGCTGGAGTTGTGCACATGGAAATAATGTTTAGAGCATGATATAATTGCCTAAATGGTACTGAAATATGCAATATATTATTTAAAGATAATATGCTTTTAAACTGTGTGAAAAAGTGATTTCTACACTGAAATGTCTTTAAAAGTCTGAGAAGTAAAAAAAGCCCGTTTTTGGACAACTATTTGCAAGCTAAACTGAGCATGCCCAGAGCTAATATAACTCAAATTTTAACTCAAGTGACTTTTTTCACAAGAGTTATAGTAAATACCGAAATGAGAGCTAATTAAAGAGCATGTTTTGGAAGTGAAAATCTGAGCTATTTTAGTCCAATGCAAGTTTTAGCCATTGATTCTAATGATACAATTGTAACTTTCACAAATAAATCCATTTAATGTTGAGATGAAATGTATCTTTCTCTGAAATAAATTTTCCTTTGCAACAATGTTGCTTCTAATTAAAATATTTAGTTTTTAAAGAAAGCTAGAATATGGAATGTTTTGATAAAATATATTTTTCTCTGTCACTTTCACTTACTCTCCATCTCACACTAATCTTTACCCAACTCACACAGGTGTCTTTACAAACCACAATCAATACCATTGCTGATGCAAATTTAAAATTAGTCACATTTTTTTGTGCTTTTTATTATTTCTAAATAATCATAATTTGAGCCCCAAAAATTTGATATGTGTTCCAACATCAGAAATAAAAATGTAATTCCCCAAAATTTGAGGGTAATATCACTATTCTAAACTCACGCATAAAAAAACACCAAATTTCACAGAATAAATCAAGAAGAATAACTCTTGAGTAATGTAATTCCATCACCTGTATGTCCAAAGAAATGCAGTATTTATGTGTATTTACGTGTAGGAGGTTTCCACATGTGGCAGCTCCGTGGCTTAGAGGTTAGAACTTCTGCTTAGCATCCCTGAGTGTCTGGGTTCAAATCCCAAACATGCTGCTTCATGTAGAGAAGTTGTCTCATATCCCAGTTCCTAAAACTATGTCTAAATGTTGTATTTATGTGTAGGAGTGTTCCACCACCATTGTAAATCTTGCCAGATACACAATTTAGCCCAAAGTATTGGGACGCTTGCCTTTACACACACATGAACTTTAATGGCAGCCCAGTCTTAGTCCGTAGGGTTAAAATTTGATTTGGCCCAGCCTTTGCAACTAGAACAGCTTCTGGGAAGGCTGGGAAGGCTGTCCACAAGGTTTAGTGTGTCTATGGGAATGTTTGATCATTCTTCCAGAAGTGCATTTGTGAGGCCAGGCACTGATGTTGGATGAGAAGGCCTGGCTCGCAGTCTTTGCTCTAATTCAGCCAAAGGGAGTTCTATCGGGTTGAGGTCAGGACTCTATGCAGGCCAGTCAGGTTTCTCCACCCCAAACTCACTCATCCATGTCTTTATGGACCTTGCTTTGTGCACTGGTGTGCAGTCATGTTGAAACAGAAAGGGGCCATCCCCAAACTGTTCCCACAAAGTTGGGAGCATGAAATTGTCCAAAATGTCTCAGTATGCTGATGCCTTAAGAGTTCCCTTCACTGGAACTAAGGGGCCAAGCCCAACCCCTGAAAAACAACCCCACACCACAATCCCCCTCCACCAAATGATTTGGACCAGTGCACAAAGCAAGGTCCATAAAGACATAGATGAGTGGGTTCGGGGTGGAGGAACTTGACTGGCCTGGACAGAGTCCTGACCCCAACACAACAGAACACCTTGGGGATGAATTAGAGCGGAGACTGCAGGCCAGGCCTTCTCGTCCAACATCAGTGCCGGACCTCACAAATGCACTTGGAAGAATGGTCAAACATTCCCATAGACACACTCCTAAACCTTGTGCACAGCCTTCCCAGAAGAGTTGAAGCTGTTATAGCTGCAAAGGGTGGGCCAACTCAATATTGAACCCTACGGACTAAGACTGGGATGCGATTGCAGTTCATGTGCATTTGAAGGCAGGCGTCCCAATACTTAGGCCAATATATTGTATATTGCTTTGAGACACGGAACTTGGCTATGGACTTAGGGCTGGTTCACACCACAGAGATGCAGAGAACATGTGTGAGGCTGCCCGGTGGCTAAGTGGGCAGCAATTCCATCTAGCAGCACTGGGGTTGCTGGTTCAATTCCCCAACATGCTAATGCTTATGTTGAAGTTTATATGTTTTCCATGTGTGGGTTTCTCACCACAATCCAAAGACATGTTGGCATTTTATTTGTCTCCTGTCAAAATAGTCTCTAATGTAAAAAAGTTTATTTTGGACTTTAGATTGGAAGCTCATTGGAGCCAGGGCCCGATGTTAATGTTTGTTAGCACTAATCATGCCCAGGGACTTGGACATTTAAAATTGTAGGGTTTACACTGCACAGGTACATATGCTTAGAAAACTGTTGCTTTGTTTATGTGCATGCAAATGGACTTGGATCTTTGGCCTGTAGTTGGAGATTTGATGCACATAGCCAAGGGCTAACACAGTTGCAAATAGTATTATGTGTTCCTGCCCATCAGGTGAAATCACTTTAGACATACACAAAGGGAGAGATTGAAAGATACTGGTGGGAGTGTACTTCTATTGGGCGTGTACTTCTATTGGGCGTGTGTCAGTTTGCTAACAATACAACCTCTCTTATATAAAGGGCTGCAGTATGGGGGATCGTTTGGTCTGAGAAGGCCAGGTTTTTTGCTGTGATTTGGGGGGGAGAGAAGGAATGATATTGTGCAGAATGACAAACCCCCAACTAGTGATATTTGCTGAAATTCTTGAATTCTTGTGCATTTTTTCAATCAAAAATTGTGTGTATTGTTCCTGTCTGACCATGCAAAATTGTTTGGAAGCATCTGCTGACCTTCTACTCTTGGATCTCATTGCTTAATCATGTACACAGAAATGCAGCTTCAAGCAGAACATGGTCACCAATGTATGTATATGTGGATTGTGGGGTGGGGGTGGGTGTTTTGAACATGTCTTTTTTATTATTATGTTGGAATGCTTTGTAAGAATAATGACATGAGTATGTTTCTATATTCTTGCAGATAAAAATGTGATGTGTTGCCCGTTATACACTAAAAGTAAAGCTGTGTGCACTCTAAGGTTTTGACAAATATTTTAGATTGTAAGCTCCTATGAGCAGGGCCCTTAAAATCCAATTGCTAAATTGAGTACTGTGTATCTTGTCCAAATTTTTTTTGAAGCTAGTAAATGAATGTACCTAATTTTGTTTCTACTGGCAAAATAAAAGTACGTTATTGAGCTTTGGTGTGTGTGTGTGTGTGTGTGCTTTTTTTTTTTTTTTGGCAAAGTGCAAAATCCTTAATATTTTTATATGGATTTGTGCATAAAAAAATGAATCTCTTTTCCCTTGTTCACATTGATGCTACTTTGAAATTGCGCTACTTCACTTAAGCTAGCGCGATTTTATGTACTACTTGAGAGACGTCTGTGTGGCTTCATACACAAATGTCTATTGAAGTCGCACCTGAAATCGGCAAAAGTAGTGCAGGAACTACTTTTGCAAATCGGTGCGGCGCCACGTCGATTGGAACAGTGCCATTGCCACCAATAGTCATGCTTTTTGATTTCTGAAATTGCATGACAAATCGCCCCAATGTAAACCTAGGCTTCAGCACACCTGCAAGTAAATGATAAAGGTGGAATCTTTATATATAACAGCTGTGGAGAATTGCAGGTAATGAATTCAGCTGGAGGATAGATAGTGTTGTATGTGTCAGCTCTGGTTCACATTGGTGCGATTTGACATGTCAGATCGGTGGCAATTGTGCTGTTCTAATTGGTGTGATTTGTATTGATATAAGTGCAGAAACCTGCACAGATGTCTCTGATGCCCCCCCCCCCCCCCGCAGTCGGGACTGACATGCGGGAATGAAAATCGTATGAGTTCAGCTGAACGATTTCCTCCCGCTGTCATTGTGAAGCCGGGTCTTTTGCCTTTGTAATTCACCTGCTGCTATGGCAGAGACACCATTCCTTTTCAAACTCCCTTAAGTTTACCTTCAAATATCATATGTAGAAATACAGATTTGCATATCTGCAAATATCCAAAAATAATAAATTCTAAGTGTGATTGAGATCAAATATTCACAGCTGCAATCAACAGAGCGTGGTTTCACCTCCTGACCCGGAAATGAGTCATTGTAATCACCCGGAAGTTCCTGTGCTGGTCAGGATCTCCATCTAGGTGGACATGGCGAGCTCCCTCTTTAGCAAAGAGGAGGTGCTGCTGATTTCCCGGGTAAGTGTAGGATATGTACTTGTGCTTACTCAAGGTGGGGGTGGATTTGGTGTGGGTGGGCTTCATTGATTTGTTTGGTATCACTACACATTTGCTTCTGGCCCATGTGCACACATCACTACTTCCTGCATTTGTTCTGCTGATGTAAATCAGTAAGGACTATGCAAGTATAAATGAGAGCTCCTTTCTATTAAAATATATATGACTTGATTCACAGTTGGGCGACTTTTCATGATACTCAATGATAACCATTCATATCTGTGCTACTTTAAGTCAGACCAACTTCAAAGTAGTCCTTGTACTACTTTGGTGTGACTTTCAGTCTCGGTTTCCACTAGTGCGACTTGTCATGCAACTTGGGACTGCAAAGTCGCATGACATGTCATACCCTATGATTTCCAATGAGTATGGTTCATATCTGTGCGACATTAAGTCGCAGCGACTTCAAAGTAGTCCCTGCACTACTTTGGACCCACTTTGATACAACTTGCGGCAAAATCACGCAAATTTAGGGTTGCAATAGTGGAAACAGAGCCTCATGTGACTTGAGGTACATAGGGCGCAATATTACACAGGCATTCCCAGAAGTTGGGGCCAAGTTGCAGTGACAAAGTGGCAGCAAATTAGGGTGAGTTTCAGGTCGCAGCAGTGTGAAAGAGATTCAAGGATATCTTTGAATTTGGCCCTATTGTCACTTGTGCATTCTGAAAGTGGGGAAAATTCATCCCTGCACTACTTTGGTTTGACTTTGATGCGATTTGAGGTCCATACACCACAAGATAACACAGACATTGCTTCAAGTCATGACAAAACTGTGCAATTTTAAGGTCGCACAAGTGCAAAAGGGGCTTTATTCAAAGGTGTTATCATTTAATCTCGTTAGGTTACTTTCACACTTATGTGACTTTTTATGCAGCTTTGGACCTCTGAGTTGCATTAAAAGTATCCCCCCCATGAGTTCCATTCATATCTATGCAACTTCACCCATGTTCACATAGCTCTGAATTGACATGTCAAATTGCAGGCCAAATCGGCGCCTATTGACGGCAATAGAATTGTCCGAATTGGTGCGTCGCCACACAGATTCCCAAAAGTAGTTCCTACACTACTTTGGGCGACTTCAGGAGGCGATTTCTTACCTCCCAACTTTTTGAGATGGGTATAAGGGACAACTATTAGCAAAAGTATGTAGTCATAGTACACACTTTCTTAAAGGAGAATTATAAAAAAAAAAAAAAAACAATATTAGTTAAACCCCCAAGTGCTTTTTTTTAAACAATAATATCCCTTTAGATTGGCTTTGGGAATTTACAAACAAAGCAATTTAGAAATTAGATGAAAGGTTTAGCGTTAGGAAACACTTTTTGAAAGATAAAAATTGCATTTTATATCAAACTATACAGATCAGAACAAAATGAGGGACAAATGAGGAGGAGAGAGGGACAGAGGGACTTTGGTCCAAATCAGGGACAGTTGAGACCTATGTGATTTCACTAGACATCTGTGCAGGAAAGTGCACTAATGTCTCTGAAATCGCTCACAAAGTCGGGCTGAAGCCCCTTTCACACTTGAGCAACTTTTCCTGCGACTTTGATCATCAGAGTTGCATGACAAGTCATACCCCATGATTTTCAATGTGTACCATTTATATCTGTGAAACTTCAAGTCACACCGACTTCAAAGTAGTCCCTGTACTACTTTGGTCCGACTTCGATACGAGTTGAGGTTCATAGACCTTAAGTTTACACAGGCATTCCCTGGGATCGCAGAAAAAATGCAGACGGAAGTTTGAGCGCCTTTCCCTGTGACTCCTGCGTCCATAGACCTCAAGATTACACAGGCATTGCTTAACCTCCCTAGCGGTAATCCCGAGCGTGACTCGGGGTTGTTTTTTTATGCTAGGATCGGTAACCCCGAGTCACGCTCGGGGTAGACATTGCAGAGCTCGCAGCGGAGTTTCCCTACCTTCTCCTGGCGATCCAGCGATGATGTCCTCTGCTGTGATCGCCAGCGAGATCTCCGGCGAGTGTCGGCACTTTCGACCCCATCTGACTTCCTAGTTCCGTTCCCTGCGAGCCGCAGCGGCGCATGGGAGCGGAACTGGGCGGCAAATTCAAAAAGGTAAACACATAGTATACATACAGTATACTGTAATCTTACTGATTACAGTACTGTATGTAATAATTACACACCCCCTTGGTCCCTAGTGGTCTGCCCAGTGTCCTGCATGCACTTTTATATAATAAAAATCCTTCATTCTGCCTGTAAACTGGGGATTGTCCATAGCAACCAAAAAGTGTCCCTTTATGTCAAAAGTGGTTTTAGACCAACTAGAAAGCAGCGATAATAAATTAGAATCACTCGCAGAATTGAGCGATAGCGATTTGTGGGGAAATTCGTCATCAAACACTAAATCTAATGACAGCGACAATTCTGCAACTGAGCAAATTTCAGTGTTTTTGATTTGATTACATTATTGAATAATTTTTATTATAATTAGATTACTATTTTTTATAATTATTTATAGTTATTTATTATATTATAATTTATAATTTTGTGTTTCATATTTATCATACCCGGGATGTTTACTAGACTCTGGTTTGCTTAGGTTTAAGTAAGTAATTACTAAGAATCGCAGGCCTATAATACATAACACCAAATTTTCATGCAAAATAATTGTACCGCTTTTGGTACATAATTCCAGAAAGAATCATACCGCCAGGGAGGTTAAAGTCGCATCAAAATGACACAACTTTCAGGTCGCACAAGTGTGAAAGGGGCCTAAGTCACTGTGCTGAGTACTATTATACCTAGAAGTAGACCCACCATCAAACACTCAGCAGCATATGCTGAAAAGAGGCGAATGCCTATTAGCCAATGCCACATCAGCATGAGCATGGTTGTTACAATAATATTAAAGTGGTTGTAAACCCACTTAGACAACTTGCATCTTCAGGTAAGCCTAGATTAAGGCTTACCTGTAGGTGCAAGAAATATCTCCTTAACCTACACACACTAGTAGATGTTTGTGCTAGGCTCAATAGTCTAGTGGTCAGCACTTCTACCTTGAAAAATCTCAGGCTTCAAAGCACGCATGGGTTCAAATCCCACAGAGAGATACTAAAAGATTGTATTGGTGAAAAAAGGCAAATGCCTATTAGCCAAAGTAGCATATGCTGAAAATAGGTGAATGGCAATTAGCCAATGCACTTTTATTCAATAATATTATGGTGTGGACTTCCAAATATCACACACTAGCTAACCGTCAGTTTACTTTTCTTTGTTTATTTTAATTTGCTTGTGCAAATAATAAACATAGCTGTTGGATGGTAGGTTGGCTGGTATTTGAACTTGTAACATGTGAGCTGTATAGACATGGGAGCAGACCACTAAGCCATTGTGCTAAGTACAAGACCTGCATAATAGTGTAGTATGATTAAAGAATGGACATAAATAATTACCGCTTTATAGCCACCTAATTGAAAAAATAAAAACATGAAAAAAACAACATACAACAAATGGGTAACCTAAATGTTTAATACATGTAATTTTACATAATAGCAGACATTACTATGTAATAATCCTTCATAACTGCATTCGTTAGCAAAAGAAGGAAAAAAACTAGGAATACTAATTGCAATATACATCAATAGATAGAGCACATCTCATATAAAAATGTTTCTTTCACATACATGGATCATGGTTACAGTGCAGTGCTATATAAAAACTTAGTGGAAATTGGCATTTGCGCGTACGCGGATTCGCTAATTAGTGCTGATTTCACATTTACTAACACTTGTTTGCTGCTAATAGCGCTCTTTTTCATTCGCAAATTCGCGCATGGAATTTTTAATTGTCAAAAATTGGAGCTATTTTTTGCGATGTGCTCAGTACTTCCTGGAGTTATAGTAAATCAGGCCCATAGAGATTGATACTAGTTTGTGTTCTATTTTGTTTTGTATTGTTTTGTTTTGTTGTATTTAATTTAATTTCATTTCATTTTTATTTCTATTTACTTTACAATATAATTTAATTGTTTTTTCAGTCCTGTTTTTTTTTTTTTTTTAACTTTATATTCTTTATTATTTTTCATGTTACTTAGCATTTTATAAAATTACATATCTCATCCTTATTTCACATAAAATATTTTAATTTTGTTTTCTATAGTTGACCACTTCCTCCCCTCCCTCCCTTAGTCCTTTTGCACACTCAAAAAACAAAAATATAAACCGAGAAGTACACTCTACCATTCTCTAATGTTATTTACTATTAAAATTATTTTATTTTTACCTCATTTAACTTTTTTCTTTCCCTCTACTTCCATTCCCCCTTTCCCTTCTCTCCTCTTGATCTTCCCGCGTGTCTAGCTACTTTTTCTTGAGCCCCTAGCTTCTCTATCTATCTATCCTCTGTCCAGCCCTCCTATCTCCCCAGTCCAGTTTCCACTTTTAAGTCCCTTCTTTTACTCTACTCGCTCCTGCATCAATTAGGACGGGCACCCTGTTTTCCTCAACCAGGGATCCCACATTGTTTTGAATTTTTTATAATTACCCCGTCTAGTCAAGACAACTTTTTCCTTCCACATTGTTACATTTATTACTTTCAAGTATTTTATTCGTATTTCAAGAAGTACAAAGATAACAACAGAAATATTGACACTAAGCCTTTGGCCACATACATTTCTCCGAATAGGGGTAAGCGATTCTGACCATACATAAAAAAGAAGATCATAAACATACTACGGTACCAAAAAACCTATCAAGGTGTTCAAGCTTACCAAAAAATTGGAAAAGGTCCAGAGGTCGAGGGGGACCATCCTAGCACCCCCATCGGGAACTAGCTGTGCCCGAACAGCCCCCCGGGGTCCCTAGGTGAGACCGGCATCCCAAGTCGGCTAAGAACAGTACCCGAATTGCAAAATCATGGGTACCTAGATCGTAAACCTCAATGTGTGGTCTTTATGATTTATTGGCCACCAGAAAAAATGCTATAAGCGCAGTCTGGAAACATAAGGTGGCCAAGTTACCTACTGAAAAATTGAAAATAAAACCCTAAAACAGGAAATAAAAAATTAAAAATTGCCATCTACAAAACAAAACCTAGGACAAAAGACAGACACAGGAGGGGGGAGGGGAACAGAGCAGAAAAGGGGAATGAAAAGAGAAAGGAAGAGCCAGTTGACGGGATAAGAACCTGTTAAGCACACTCGATATGTGAATGTTGGACCGGTGGACCAAGGCGAAGTTCGACGCCCACATGAATCGCCCATGGTTCCCAAATAGATTCAAACCGTTCTGTATCGTCTAGCAAAACACTTGTTAGTTTTTCCTGGGTCATGATCTACGAGATCTTGTTTTTGGCGGCTAAAAAAGAGACTCTAGGCAGTTTCCAGGCCTTAGCAATCGTCAATTTGGCCCCCAACAGAATGAAGTGAATTAATGTGCGATCGAATTTGTGAGTCTTGGGAATGAAGGCGTTAAGGAGGGCCACCGCCGGGGTCCTCGGGATCCGGAAACCCGTTACGGCTTGGATCAAGTTAAATATCCTCTTCCAGAAAGGCCTAATTTTAGCACATTCCCACCAGACGTGGGCCATAGACCCTACCGTCTCACAACCTCTGAAGCAGAGTGGATTAGCGGAGGGGAACATAAGTGCTAATTTGGCCGGGGTAAGATACCACCTTGTCATCACTTTGATGCTGGCCTCAATTAGTGAGATATTTTTAATCCCCTTGTAGGCTCTGGAAAAGGAAGAGAACCAGGTCTCCAGATCCCACTGCATCCGAAGGTCACCCTCCCAAGCCACCATGTATGTAGCTTTACAATCCCTCTGGGCCAATGACTGATAGATAATGGAGATTCCACCTCTCTGATCTGTGGCCTGACCACACCATAACTCGTAATCTGTGAAACAAGGTGGAGTGGGTTTTCCTTTCCAAATTTTATAGAGGAAATGTTGAATCTGACTAAACCTGAAGTGTTCTGCAGTCGGGATCTCAAGTTGACGTTTGCAAAATTTCAGAGTGATTGGGCCTGAGGCCGTGAAAAAGTGTCCAATCCGATACAACCCCTTATCCAACCACCATTTAAATGATTTGATGTCACGTCCGGGAGTAAAGTCTGGGTTGTTGAAGATGTGAGCCAGGGGATGGAATACCGAAATTAGGAAGTCTCAGTTCTAAGTCTGTCCCAGAGAGCGAGAGATTGCGAAAGAATAGGGGAGAGTATAGGGGGGCGATCCTTAGGGAGGATCCATAGTAAAAAATCCAGGGTGTAAGTAGGGGCAGCTTGTCTCTCTATTTGTGTCCAATCCGGTTTTTCCGATTTTGAATATACTGTGGACAGTTGGGCAAGTCTAGTCGCTTGGAAATACCAAAGCAATCTTGGTAAGCCTAACCCTCCCTTCTTTTTAAGTCTAAAGAGCGTATCGCGGGGTAACCGGTGTCCTGTTCCTCCCCAAATGAACTGCGTCACTTTCCTCTGTAAGGACTGGAGGTGGTCTTTTCTGATGTTAATCGGTAATGCTCTAAACAAGTATAACAGTCGGGGAAGGAATGTCATTTTAATGGAATGTATTCTCCCAAGCCAGGACAAGCCACCCTTGGCCCAGTATTTCAGATCTGATTCCAGCTTCTTGTAAGTGGGTGGAAAGTTAGCTGAGTACAGCTGTTCAATTTTGGAGGTGAGATTAATCCCCAGGTATTCTAAACTTGTATCCTTCCAAGAAAATTCGAAATCATTCTTAAGTGTTGCTACAGTGCTTGGCGGTAGTGAGACGTTAAGGGCATGGGATTTAGAATAATTAACCTTAAGGCCAGAAGCTATCGTGAAGTCTTTTAATGTTTTGCAAAGATTAGGTAGGGACGTGATGGGGGACGTTAAGAAAATCAGCATATCGTCCGCAAAAAGACCGCATTTATGCGTTTGGGTTCCACAGGAGACACCCTTGATGTTGGGATTAGAACGAATCGCTGTGGCCAAAGTCTCGATGGCGATAGCGAAAATTAGAGGGGATAGGGGGCATCCCTGTCTGGTTCCCCTCGAGATGTCAAATATTGAGGAGTAATGCCCTTGAAGGCGAATCATCGCCTTCGGGGTGGAGTATAAGGAGTGGAGAACTCCTAAAAACCTGCTTCCGAAACCCCAGTGCTCCATGAGAGAGAAAATGTAAGGCCATTCGATGGAATCGAATGCCTTATGCAGATCTAGGGATAAAAGCATCCCTTCTTGCTTGGGACCTCCCATCCAGTTCGATTGGAGTAGTGAAACAACGTCAATGGCCCTCCTAATTTGATCCGGCCCTTGTCGGCCAGGGATGAACCCTACTTGGTCTTTATGGACATATCGTCCGATGAAGGAGGCCAAACGGTTAGCTAAAATTTTAGTTAGTATCTTAAGGTCATTTTTTATGAGGGATATGGGCCTATAGTTCTCCACCTCTTCTGGGCTTTTGTTAGGTTTAGGGAGGACTGTTATAAAGGCAGTGTTGAGCTGAGGATCCAACGGATTGCCTTTAGCTTTGGTATTAAAGAATTTTGCCATAAAGGGTGCTAGGGTGTCTGCAAAGGCCTTGTAATACGGCACAGAGAGACCATCGGGGCCAGGAGCTAAACCCTTTTTGAGAGACTTTATGACTTCCTTTATCTCCTCAACCTCAAATTCCGCCTCCATAACATCCCTATGAGCTGTTGAGAGTTTTGGTATGGGCAGATCCCTAAAGAAGTCAGAGAGCCTGTGATTATCACCAGCTTGGGTCGAGCTATACAGTTTGGAATAGAATTCTTGGAAGGCTTTAAGTATTTTATTTGGGTTGGCCGAAAGGGTATGACCTGTAACCCTGATCTTGGGAATAGAGTGAGAGCGAAACCTGGGGGTCAACTTTGATGCCAACATTGTTCCGATTTTATCCTTTTGGTGATAAAATCTAGCACCACTCCATCGGATGTCCTTCTCCGCTTTGGAAGTTAGCGCTAGATTGAGTTCTAACCTGGTAGCATCCAATAGATCCGCTAGGGCCTTGGAGGGACACTTTTTGTGTTGGGTTATCAGGGTGTTATATTTATATTCTAAGTTTTTGATATCCAGCATCCTCTCTCTTTTAATGCGGGTTGCAATGCTTATTATTTTACCCCTGATAACTACTTTATGGGCTGCCCACAGAGTTTCTGGTGTGACCTCCCCTACATTATTAAGGAGGAAATATTCCTTCAGGGAGTTCTCTATGTCCTTAGAAATGATGGGGTCACTTAGAAGGGATTCATTGAGCCGCCAATGTGTCCCTGACGCCGTAGTGATGGTGTTGCGCAATGTAAGACAAACCAACGAGTGGTCTGACCACGTAGTGTCAATAATGGAGGCTTTGCCTGATGAGGGAATCAGGTTAGGGGGCACCAAGATATGATCTATCCTGGCATAGGAGTGGTGGGGGGCCGAAAAGTGGGTGTAATCCCTTTTGGTTGGGTTCAATTCTCTCCAAATGTCAACCAGGCCATGGGCATAAAGGGTTTTCGCTATGTTCAAACTGGCTTTAGTGGGTCGTGTCAGTTGGGTCCCATGGGGTCTAGACTTGTCAAGTCCTTGGTCGAAGGCGACATTTGAGTCCCCGCCGAAGATAACCTTACCCTCAACCAGGGGTAGTAGGGTTTGGAGAAGTGTTTGAAAAAATTTAGCTTGCCCCATTTGGGGGCATAATAGGAGATTATTGAATACAAGACACCCTCGATCGAGCCCTTGACAAGTATGTATCTGCCCTCAGGATCTTTGTACGTAGAGGAATGGTCAAATTTGCAAGTCTTAGAGAAGAGAACCGCGACCCCCCTGGTTTTGTTCTCTGCATTTGCTAAGTAAAAGTTCGGGAAATGAGAGTGAAGAAACCTGGGGTTGTATCGAGAAGGGAAATGGGTTTCTTGAATTAGGACAACATCTAAATTTAGGGAACGATAGTGCTCAAAGGCCAATCTCCTTTTCCTGGGGGAGTTTAGCCCCTGTGCATTATGTGTGGCGACCCTAAGGTCCCTACCATTCTGGGGTGGATCAGCCATTGGGAAACATGTGTGGAAAGCTGCTGGTACGGATGTCACTTACCCCTTGATGTCTTCTCCTGACGAGGCTGAAGAGAAGGTGAGGGAGATGTACGGTCCGAGTGCTGAAATATAGACCTTGAGCGGCCCGTCCACTGGCTCGAAAGAAAGAGCAGGTTAGAAAGGGGGTGAGAGAGGGGAACATACAAAAGGGTAAACAACATCTTCCTAGAAGATCATAGTCATCCAGAATGTAATTAAACACCCCGAGACCTGAAAAAATGCGCCGGTGTCCTCTAAGTGAGGTCCGACAACCCATCCTGCAAAGGCAGAAACCTGCTTCCGAGGGATGGGTGGAGGCGCAAGGGTATCACCCCTTTCCCTGGCATACAATCTGACCGATATGGTAATTTGACATATTATGCGTAAAGGAATAATAATAATGACTAGAGTTGAGCGGGTAGCTGGATATTTGGGTCCGGCGGGTTCGGCCGAACTTCGGAAAAAAGTTCGGATTCGGGACCGAACTTTAACCCGAACCCGGACCCGGACCCCATTGAAGTCAATGGGGACCCGGACTTCTGACGACTAAAAAGGCTCTAAAAAAGTAATGGAAAGGGCTAGAGGGCTGCAAATGGCAGCAACATGTTGTTAAGAACATGGCAAGTGCTCTGCAAACAAATGTGGATAGGAAATAACTTAAAAGAACATAAAAAAAATTAAAAAATTAAAAAATATGCTGGAGGCCCCCTTTTCAGCAGAAGAGGTACAGGAAGTCATTAAGAACCTCAGAAACTCAACGGCACGATGCCACACATATGGTGGGAATGCCCCAGAATACGCCCTTTCTGGAATAAATTATTTAATTTAATGGATAAGCTAGTGGGAAAATAAAATACTTTGAAATAAAAATGTAGCGGGGTGCTAAATTTAAGGAAAGTGTTTGAGTGGTAAATAGGCTCAAATACCCTAATTCTGTAGGATTCATGGACCATTTTGTCCTCGGGGGACAGTATTGGTGTGCAGTTCCCTGCGGCCTACAGGTGGCGCCTTTTGTGTCCCCTCTTGGCAGTAGTACAGCGGGGCGGGGAACCTGCTGTGCATGCCGGGAGAGCATATAAAAGGGGCAGACCTTTGGCCTGGGGGCTGATGTCCAGTGGGGTCCCCGCCCAGGTGCATTCGGCCTGGGTGCATGTGTTCCTGTTCCATCTCGGGCACCTTTAGCCCGGGGTGAGGTACTATCCTGGAGTTCTTGCTGCCCTGGGTATGGAGGCCTAGGGGCGGGAGTAAAGCCTGGAGTCCAGAGCCGCCTCGTGTAGGGGACCCTGTTCCAGGGAAGGGAGGATCATTCTGATGGACCGATGCGGGAGTCACGGTGAAGGAATGGTCTGTTGACTCCCTGGAGAGATGTCTTCCCCTTGATATGGGCTAGGTTCGTAGAAGGAGAAGCTCAAGGTCACCTTGACTGTATCAGAGGCCTTATTCAACCGGCCCGTGGCAGGGGCCTTATACACCCTGGTCTGTGGCTGAGACCAAAGTTCTCCAGGCCCGTGGCAGGGGCCTTGTACACCCGGTCTGTGGCAGAGACCAACCTCAATGTCTGTGGCAGAGACCCTGCGCCAAAAACTGTTTGAGAAACCTAAGCAGTGAAGTGAATGTGCTACGTTTGTGCCTAGACCTCCTCCACACCTTAAGCTGTCCTGTTTCTTTGCTCTAAACCTTTTCTATCTGAGTACAGTTTATTTTGCCATGAGAGAATAAGAGTTGGAGTTTCAGCTGGTGTGGACATTGACTTTACTGGCAATTAAAGGACTTGCCTCTACCTACAGTAGAGGTGAGAATCATCCTCTGGAGGAGTTTTGACTCCGGCTGTGGACACGGCCCATCAAGTACACCGCTCAACCTCTCTATATAGGAGGATACGGGCTGGTAGCGCGGTGTGCCTTTCTCCCTCCTGCGAAGAGCCAACAACATAAAGGCAGGTAAGGGGGAAAGGATCTGTGCGCTACAAAAAAATAAAATAAAAATTTTAATCTTGGCCTAGCAGGACGAGGTCCATATGGAGTAGGAGGTTGAGGTGGCGGTGGATGTGGCTGTGTAGGTGGAAGCGGCGGTGGAGGAGGACGAGGTAGCCAACACTGGTTCAAAAATACAACAATGGCTGGGTAAGGCCGGTGATGTGTCGAATTCTGTCCCCTGTCGAATAGTGTCCGCCCTGTACTGCGCTTGCTGAGTATGTAGGACAAGGGGATTTCAAAAATCTCCCAAGACTAACGGCGCCTGCGTGTTGAGTTCAGGTGAAGGCCACACCATCCGTGGTTCAAGCCGAGCCAAGCAAGGCCGCGATCGAAGCGAGCCCGTGAGGGGCCCTGTTACTATGTGCTACCGTATGTCATCTTGGATGGTTGGGCTTGAACCTGCACTCACAGCGCAGGCGCCGTTCATCTTCGGAGATTTTGTGAATCTCCTTGTCCTCTGTACTACGCAAGCGCTGCGCCTGCGCAGTACGGGCCGGGCACAATCCGATGGCCGGACAGTTTTTGTCACAACACCGGTATACATGTCTATTCTGCACAAGGTACGGACAAGTCCTGTGGGATCCATGCCTGGTTCATTTTAATGAACGTGAGCTTGTCCACATTGGCTCTGGACAGGCGGCTGCGCTTGTCTGTGATAACGCCCCCTGCCGTGCTAAATACACGTTCAGATAATACACTGGCTGCAGGGCAGGCCAGCACCTCCAAGGCATAAACGGCAAGCTCAGGCCATGTGCCCAATTTGGAGACCCAGAAGTTAAAGGGGGCAGACCCGTCATCCAGTACGTGTAGGCCTGTGGACACATACTGCTCAACCATGTTGGTGAAATGCTGCCTCCTGCTAAGACGTTCCATCTCAGCTGGTGGTGCTGGTTGTTGTGGCGTGCTGACAAAGCTTTTCCACATTTCGGCCATGCTAACCCTGCCTTCTGAGGTGCTGCCGGTGCCCCGGCTGCGTTGGCGACCTCTTCCTCCTCCTCTGCCTTCGCCTTGTGCTTCCACCGTACGCCCGCTGTCAGGTGGGTATGCCACCAGCAGCGCGTCTACCAGCGTGCGCTTGTACTCGCGCATCTTACGATCCCGCTCCAGTGAGGGAATTAAGGACGGTACGTTGTCCTTGTAACGGGGATCCAGCAGGGTGGCCACCCAGTAATCAGCACCAGTTAAAATGTGGGCAACTCGGCTGTCGTTGCGGAAACACTGCAGCATGTAATCGCTCATGTGTGCCAGGCTGCCCAGAGGCAAAGAAAAGCTGTCCTCTGTGGGAGGTGTATCGTCTGTGTCCTCTGTATCCCCCCAGCCACGCACCAGTAATGGCCACGAGCTGGTCTGATTGCCACCCTGCTGTGAACATGGCTCCTCCTCCTCCTCCTCCTCCATCTCCTCCTCCACCTCGTCATCCTCCAGAACTGTGCCCTTTCTGCCGGACAATTGTGTACCTGGCGTTTGTTGGTGCAGGAACCCACCCTCGTAGCCACTTGTGAAAGACTGCCCTGAAAGCCTTTGAAATGATCCCGCTTCCTCCTCCTCCTCCTCATCCTCCTGTGCCACATCCTCTTCCATCATCGCACGAAGCGTTTTTTCAAGGAGGCATAGAACTGGGATAGTAACGCTGAGAACGGCGTCATTGGCACTGGCCATGTTGGTGGAGTACTCGAAACAGCGCAACAAGGCACACAGGTCTCGCATGGAGGCCCAGTTATTGGTGGTGAAGTGGTGCTGTTCCGCAGAGCGACTCACGCGTGATTGCTGCAGCTGAAACTCCACTATTGCCTGCTGCTGCTCGCACAGTCTGGCCAGCATGTGCAAGGTGGAGTTCCACCTTGTGGGCACGTCACATATGAGGCGGTGAGCGGGAAGGCCGAAGTTACGCTGCAGCGCTGACAGGCGAGCAGCAGCAGGGTGAGAACGCCGAAAGTGCGCACAGACAGCCCGCACTTTCTGCAGCAGCTCTGGCATATTGGGGTAATTTTTAAGGAACCTCTGGACCACCAAGTTCAGCACATGCGCCAGGCAAGGGATGTGCGTCAAACCGGCTAGACCCAGAGCTGCTACGAGATTTCGCCCATTATCGCACACCACCAGGCCGGGCTTGAGGCTCACTGACAGCAACCACTCATCGGTCTGTTGTTCCATGTCCCTCCACAACTCCTGCGCGGTGTGGGGATTTTCCCCCAAACAGGAAAGTTTTAAAACTGCCTGCTGTCGTTTACCCCTGGCTGTGCTGAAGTTGGTGGTGAAGGTGTTACGCTGAATGGATGAGGAGGCGGTAGAGGATGAGGAAGCGGAGAAGGAGGAGTTAGCAACAGGAGGCAAACTGAAGCGCCCTGCAATCCTCGGTGGTGGAAGGACATGCGCCAAACCGCTATCTGCCTCAGGCCCAGCCGCCACTGCATTTACCCAGTGTGCTGTTAGGAAGATATAACGTCCCTGACCGTGCTTACTGGTCCACGCATCCGTAGTTAGGTGGACCTTGCCACAGATGGCGTTGCGCAGTGCACACCTGATTTTGTCCCCCACCTGGTTGTGCAGGGAAGGGATGGCTCGCCTGGAAAAGTAGTGGCGGCTGGGCACGACGTACTGCGGGACAGCCAATGCCATCAGGCTTTTAAAACTCTGCGTCTCCACCAGACGGAATGACAGCATTTCAAAGGCCAGGAAATTTGAAATGCTGGCATTCAGGGCCAGGGATCACGTTTTGCTAGGGGGGTACTTCCTCTTCCGCTCCAATGTTTGGGAGATAGAGAGCTGAACGCTTCCATGGGACATTGTGGAGATGGTTGGTGACCCAGGTGGTAGTGTTGCTGGCAGATCCTCTGTTTGCGGGGTGACAGGTGCCACTGTCACTACAGAGGTGGATGAAGAGGCCAAGACTGCAGCAGAAGAGGAAGCAGGAGGAGCCAGAGACCTTTCTTGGTTTTTGAGGTGTCTACTCCACTGCAGCTCGTGCTTTGCACTTAGATGCCTGGTCATGCAGCTTGTGCTCAGGTTGAGAACGTTTATGCCTCGCTTCAGGCTCTGATTGCACAGCGTGCAAACCACTCGTGTCTTGTCATCAACACACTGTGTGAAGAACTGCCACGCTAGGGAAGTCCTTGGACCTGGCTTTGGTGTGCTCAGTCCCTTGCTGCGTTGGGCAGTAGCAGATGTACTGTCTAGGGGACGAATGCTCCGTTTTTGCACCCTGCTCCCTCTTCTGCTGTGCTGGTGGCTCTGTGCGACCACCGCCTCTTCCTCCGAACTACACTGGTCACCTGCATAACGTTGATTCCATGTGGGGTCAAGGACCTCATCGTCCTCCACATCATCTTCCACCCAGTCTTCACCCCTGCCCTCCATGTCTGTCTGCACAATTGCGAAAGCAGCAGCAGTTGGCACCTGTGTTTCATCATCATCCGAGACGTGCTGCGATGGTCCTCCCATGTACCCATCATGAAACATAAGTGGTTGGGCATCGGTGCACTCAATCTCTTCCACTTCTGGGGCAGGGCTAGGTGGATGGCCCTGGGAAACCCTGCTAACAGAGTCATCGAAAAGCAGAAGAGACTGCTGCATGATTTGGGGCTCAGACTGCTTGGCTGATTTGCAAGGGGGTGAGGTGAAAGACTGATGGACATGGGCTTCAGGTGCCAACTCTGATCTTTCATCAGAAGAGTGGGTGGGAGACAATGTGAAGGAACCCGAGGCACTGTCAGCAACCCAATCTACTATCGCCTGTACTTGTCCTGGCCTAAACATTGGTACAGCCTCATTAGGCGCGACAAAATACCGGCGCAGGCTCGGTCGCCTACTCGCACCTGAGGAAGGTGTTTCACTTGTGCGTGTAGCTGGCACAGATCCACCACATCCTCTCCCTGCAACAGGAGCTCCACCAGCAGCACCACGACCGGGGCCACCACGTCCCTTTGACCTTCCCCTCATATTTTCCAAATTTAGGATCTTGCCCTAAATGGCGTTTTTTGGAAGACCACAACACACCCACAGTACGTAATGGCTGAAACGCACAGCTACAGAACTGCAGAAAATGCTATTCCAAAAAAAAAAGGTTGTTTTTTTTTAGTATAGCACAGTACAAGGAAAATATATAGAAATTGTTTATTTCACACACCTCCAGATGTGTATTTCACACTGCAAAATATTTTCTGTGGCCCTAAATGGCGTTTTTTGCAAGAGCACAACACAACCACAGTATTTAACCACTGAATCGCACAGCTATAGAAGTGCAGAGAATGCTATTCCAAAAAAATGTTTTTTTTTTTAGTATAGCACTGTACAATATATAGAAATTGTTTATTTTACACACCTCCACATGTGTATTTCACACTGCAAAATATTTTCTGTGGCCCTAAATGGCGTTTTTTGGAAGAGCACAACACAACCACAGTATTTAACCACTGAATCGCACAGCTATAGAAGTGCAGAGAATGCTATTCAAAAAAAATGTTGTTTTTTTTAGTATAGCACTGTACAATATATAGAAATTGTTTATTTTACACACCTCCACATGTGTATTTCACACTGCAATTTATTTTCTGTGGCCCTAAATGGTGTTTTTTGGAAGAGCACAACACAACCACAGTATTTAACCACTGAATCGCACAGCTATAGAAGTGCAGAGAATGCTATTCAAAAAAAATGTTGTTTTTTTTAGTATAGCACTGTACAATATATAGAAATTGTTTATTTTACACACCTCCACATGTGTATTTCACACTGCAATTTATTTTCTGTGGCCCTAAATGGCGTTTTTTGGAAGAGCACAACACAACCACAGTATTTAACCACTGAATCGCACAGCTATAGAAGTGCAGAGAATGCTATTCAAAAAAGATGTTGTTTTTTTTAGTATAGCACTGTACAATATATAGAAATTTTTTATTTTACACACCTCCACATGTGTATTTCACACTGCAAAATATTTTCTGTGGCCGTAAATGGCGTTTTTTGGAAGAGCACAACACAACCACAGTATTTAACCACTGAATCGCACAGCTATAGAAGTGCAGAGAATGCTATTCAAAAAAATGTTGTTTTTTTTAGTATAGCACTGTACAATATATAGAAATTGTTTATTTTACACACCTCCACATGTGTATTTCACACTGCAATTTATTTTCTGTGGCCCTAAATGGCGTTTTTTGGAAGAGCACAACAACCCCAACAGTATATAACCGCTGAATCGCACAGCTGCAGAGGCCAGAGAATGCTATTCAAAAATAATGTTGTTTTTTCACACACCTCCAGATGTGTATTTCACACTGCAAAATATTTTCTGTGGCCCTAAATGGCGTTTTTTGCAAGAGCACAACACAACCACAGTATTTAACCACTGAATCGCACAGCTATAGAAGTGCAGAGAATGCTATTCAAAAAAAATGTTGTTTTTTTTAGTATAGCACTGTACAATATATAGAAATTGTTTATTTTACACACCTCCACATGTGTATTTCACACTGCAAAATATTTTCTGTGGCCCTAAATGGCGTTTTTTGCAAGAGCACAACAACCCCAACAGTATATAACCGCTGAATCGCACAGCTGCAGAGGCCAGAGAATGCTATTCAAAAATAATGTGGTTTTTTCACACACCTCCAGATGTGTATTTCACACTGCAAAATATTTTCTGTGGCCCTAAATGGCGTTTTTTGCAAGAGCACAACACAACCACAGTATTTAACCACTGAATCGCACAGCTATAGAAGTGCAGAGAATGCTATTCAAAAAAAAATGTTGTTTTTTTTAGTATAGCACTGTACAATATATAGAAATTGTTTATTTTACACACCTCCACATGTGTATTTCACACTGCAAAATATTTTCTGTGGCCCTAAATGGCGTTTTTTGCAAGAGCACAACAACCCCAACAGTATATAACCGCTGAATCGCACAGCTGCAGAGGCCAGAGAATGCTATTCAAAAATAATGTGGTTTTTTCACACACCTCCAGATGTGTATTTCACACTGCAAAATATTTTCTGTGGCCCTAAATGGCGTTTTTTGCAAGAGCACAACACAACCACAGTATTTAACCACTGAATCGCACAGCTATAGAAGTGCAGAGAATGCTATTCAAAAAAAATGTTGTTTTTTTTAGTATAGCACTGTACAATATATAGAAATTGTTTATTTTACACACCTCCACATGTGTATTTCACACTGCAAAATATTTTCTGTGGCCCTAAATGGCGTTTTTTGCAAGAGCACAACAACCCCAACAGTATATAACCGCTGAATCGCACAGCTGCAGAGGCCAGAGAATGCTATTCAAAAATAATGTGGTTTTTTCACACACCTCCAGATGTGTATTTCACACTGCAAAATATTTTCTGTGGCCCTAAATGGCGTTTTTTGCAAGAGCACAACACAACCACAGTATTTAACCACTGAATCGCACAGCTATAGAAGTGCAGAGAATGCTATTCAAAAAAAATGTTGTTTTTTTTAGTATAGCACTGTACAATATATAGAAATTGTTTATTTTACACACCTCCACATGTGTATTTCACACTGCAAAATATTTTCTGTGGCCCTAAATGGCGTTTTTTGCAAGAGCACAACAACCCCAACAGTATATAACCGCTGAATCGCACAGCTGCAGAGGCCAGAGAATGCTATTCAAAAATAATGTGGTTTTTTCACACACCTCCAGATGTGTATTTCACACTGCAAAATATTTTCTGTGGCCCTAAATGGCGTTTTTTGCAAGAGCACAACACAACCACAGTATTTAACCACTGAATCGCACAGCTATAGAAGTGCAGAGAATGCTATTCAAAAAAAAATGTTGTTTTTTTTAGTATAGCACTGTACAATATATAGAAATTGTTTATTTTACACACCTCCACATGTGTATTTCACACTGCAAAATATTTTCTGTGGCCCTAAATGGCGTTTTTTGCAAGAGCACAACAACCCCAACAGTATATAACCGCTGAATCGCACAGCTGCAGAGGCCAGAGAATGCTATTCAAAAATAATGTGGTTTTTTCACACACCTCCAGATGTGTATTTCACACTGCAAAATATTTTCTGTGGCCCTAAATGGCGTTTTTTGCAAGAGCACAACACAACCACAGTATTTAACCACTGAATCGCACAGCTATAGAAGTGCAGAGAATGCTATTCAAAAAAAATGTTGTTTTTTTTAGTATAGCACTGTACAATATATAGAAATTGTTTATTTTACACACCTCCACATGTGTATTTCACACTGCAAAATATTTTCTGTGGCCCTAAATGGCGTTTTTTGCAAGAGCACAACAACCCCAACAGTATATAACCGCTGAATCGCACAGCTGCAGAGGCCAGAGAATGCTATTCAAAAATAATGTGGTTTTTTCACACACCTCCAGATGTGTATTTCACACTGCAAAATATTTTCTGTGGCCCTAAATGGCGTTTTTTGCAAGAGCACAACACAACCACAGTATTTAACCACTGAATCGCACAGCTATAGAAGTGCAGAGAATGCTATTCAAAAAAAATGTTGTTTTTTTTAGTATAGCACTGTACAATATATAGAAATTGTTTATTTTACACACCTCCACATGTGTATTTCACACTGCAAAATATTTTCTGTGGCCCTAAATGGCGTTTTTTGCAAGAGCACAACAACCCCAACAGTATATAACCGCTGAATCGCACAGCTGCAGAGGCCAGAGAATGCTATTCAAAAATAATGTGGTTTTTTCACACACCTCCAGATGTGTATTTCACACTGCAAAATATTTTCTGTGGCCCTAAATGGCGTTTTTTGCAAGAGCACAACACAACCACAGTATTTAACCACTGAATCGCACAGCTATAGAAGTGCAGAGAATGCTATTCAAAAAAAATGTTGTTTTTTTTAGTATAGCACTGTACAATATATAGAAATTGTTTATTTTACACACCTCCACATGTGTATTTCACACTGCAAAATATTTTCTGTGGCCCTAAATGGCGTTTTTTGCAAGAGCACAACAACCCCAACAGTATATAACCGCTGAATCGCACAGCTGCAGAGGCCAGAGAATGCTATTCAAAAATAATGTGGTTTTTTCACACACCTCCAGATGTGTATTTCACACTGCAAAATATTTTCTGTGGCCCTAAATGGCGTTTTTTGCAAGAGCACAACACAACCACAGTATTTAACCACTGAATCGCACAGCTATAGAAGTGCAGAGAATGCTATTCAAAAAAAATGTTGTTTTTTTTAGTATAGCACTGTACAATATATAGAAATTGTTTATTTTACACACCTCCACATGTGTATTTCACACTGCAAAATATTTTCTGTGGCCCTAAATGGCGTTTTTTGCAAGAGCACAACAACCCCAACAGTATATAACCGCTGAATCGCACAGCTGCAGAGAATGCTATTCAAAAAAAAGTTTTTTTTTTTTTTTTTAGTATAGCATAGTACAAGAAAAATATATAGAAATTGGTTATTTCACACAACTAGAGATATACACTGCAAAATATTTTTTTTGCCCAAAAATAGGTCTTTTTTGCGCACAACAAAGTGCCGTTTTTTTTTTGCAACAGCACAATAAAGTGCCTTTTTTTTTTTTTGGGGCCCAAAAATGGGTCTTTTTAGCAAAAGCACAATAAAGTGCCTTTTTTTTTTTCTGCCCGAAATGGGTCTTTTAGCAAGAGCACAATACAGCCACAGTATGGAATAGGTGTATCACTCAACGTAATGCAGTGCTGGTGCACTGAGCTTGCAACACAAACAGATAAACCTATGCAGATCGCTGAGCTATTATATCTCTCAATCTGGACTCCTATCTAAATCTCTCTCCCTGAAAGCACAAACAGGATCCTGCCCCTACACTACACTACACTACACTGTCTCTCTATCTTTTCTATCAGTAGATTGCAGAATCAGGACTAACTCCTATCATATAATTCTCTCCCTCACAGCAACAGCAGCCAGGATCCTTTCCCTACACTGTCTAAAAGCAGAGTGACGATCTGTGCTGTGTGCCTCTTGCTTACATAGAAGCTAGTCACATGCTGGGTCACATGTTGCACTGACCAATCACAGCCATGCCATTAGTAGGCATGGCTATGATGGCTTCTAAGGGCACACCAGCTAATCAAATGGTGATTGGCTGGCCCCTGAAGCATTTCTAACTGCGCCATTAAATTCCCGAATCCGGACCCGAACCCGGACTTTAGCGCAAAATCCGGGTCCGGGTCCGGGGTCGGGAAAACGCCAAAATTCGGTACGGACCCGAACTTTACAGTTCGGGTCCGCTCAACACTAATAATGACATTAACAAAACAACTGTCTCATAAGGAATTTGACAAACTGAGAGCTGTCCTAACAAAAAATGACACAATAATCCTTCTCTCACTCAGGACCATAGTTATCTATGTTTCTAATATAAAGTTCCTGGCAGGTATTGTAAATCCCGCCAAAGGGGGCTAAGCTGGCTTGATAGGAGTCCTCGTCCATCAGATCTAAGTCTCAAGGAACACTTTCAGGCTACTCCTGCTGGCCTTACATGGAAATGTCTGGAAAGTTCCTCCGACCGCCCACTGGTTTTAAAGTGGGATAAACCTGGCTCCAAGTGAAAGAGCCCTGTGTCAAACAACTTTTATGTAATAAGATGAGGAAAGATGAAAACAAAACTAAGAAAATATCTCGTTAGGGGGCGTGGCTTGGCGCGCAACGGGTATGGACGCTTACTGAGTGAGCTCTGAGACACACACGGCCTGCACCTGCTTAACCACTTCCCGCCCAGTCAATAGCGAATTGACGTTCGGGAAGTGGTTGCAATATCGATACTGGACGTCATATGACGTCCTGCAGGATATTGCCTTGCGCGCGCCTGCGGGGGCGCGCAGGGCGGTGATCGGGGACGGCATGTGTCCCTCGGACACAGCGCTTCCCCGATCACGGTAAACAGCCAATTTCATTGGCTGTTTACCATGTGATCGGCTGTGTCAAAGTCACAGCCGATCACCTGTCAAAACAAACTCGGCGGCGCGCTCCGTGCGCGCCGCCACAGGCTTGCAGAGTGGGGATCGGGGAAGGCGAGTGTCCCTTGGACACAGCGCGTCCCCGATCAGAGTAAACAGCCAATGAATTGGCTGTTTACCACGTGACCGGCTGTGTCCAATCACAGCCGGTCACAAATGTAAACAAACTGCAGGAGTTACTACCTGATCCCTGCTCTCTCCTCACACACCGATCTGTGAGGAGAGAGAAGAGATCAGTAAGTTAGCTCAGTGTAGTTTGTCTACATAAGTTTACAGTGCACAACACGCCCCCCCCCCATAAAGAGGACCTGTCACACAGCCCAGCACATCAATCAGCCCAGCCAATCAGCCCATCTGTCAATCAGCCCATCTGTCAATCAGCCCATCTGTCAATCAATCAGCCCATCTGTCAATCAATCAGCCCATCTGTCAATCAAACACCCCACCTGTCAATCAATCACCCCATCTGTCAATCAATCAACCCATCTGTCAATCAATCAATCAGCCCATCTGTCAATCAATCAGCCCATCTGTCAATCATCTGTCACAGGCCCACCTCCATCGGTACCGCCATTGGCACCGCCACACAGGCTACCAATACCGCCATCGGTACCAGTACCACCACCAGTACCGCCACCAAGCCCAGCATCTATACTGCCACACAGGCCCGCTACCAGTATCACCACTAGTGCCGCCATCGGTACCACCACCAGTACCACCACCCGTACCACCACCAGTACCACCACCCGTACCACCGTCGGTAGTGCCACCACCACCTGTACCACCACCTGTACCGCCATCGGTACCATCACCACCCGTACCGCCATTGGTACCACCACCACCTGTACCGCCATCGGTACCACCACCACCTGTACCGCCATCGGTACCACCACCACCCATACCGCCATAGCTACCACCACCACCCGTACCGCCATCGGTACTGCCGCCACCACCACCACCCGTACCGCCATCGGTACCACCACCACCACCTGTACCGCCATTGGTACCACCACCACCCATACCGCCATCGGTACCACCACACAGGCCCACCACTAATACCTCCATCGGTACTACCACACAGACCGCCACCACTACCACCAGCAGTACCATTACACAGGCCCACCAATAAGCACTGCCATAATGTCCCAAAGGGTTTACACACCTGAGGAGGCATATGCCATTCTTGCCATGTCGGATGATGAGAGCAGCGGGGAGCTCCCATTATCCGATTCTGGTTCGGAATACGAGCCAGTGGAGGATAGTGGCTCAGAGTCCGAGTCCCCGGAGGAAACCGTCCCTCCCAAAAGAATGCGATCGGCACCAAGATCAGCACCAAGATCAGCACCAAGATCAGGAGAACTGCCCACCACCAGCAGCGCCATACCCCAGGAAGAGGAGCCCAGTACAAGCAATGGAAATGCACGCCCAACCCGAAGAATCCAGCCCCAATCCTACCTTCCCGATGCCCTGGCAAACCCCTTATGGTTGCCTGCCAACTCAGGATCCGCTATCATCCCCCCTTTCACCGCACAGCCAGGTGTGCAGCCCGACACTACAAATTTTTCTAAATTTGATTATTTTTGTTTATTTTTCCCACAAGATTTGCTGCAGAATATAGTGGATCAAACAAATCTGTATGCATCCCAATTTATTGCTGCCAACCCCGATTCTTCCTACGCCCGCATGTTCCAGTGGCGGCGTCTAACATTGGAGGAATTGAAATTATTTTTGGGCCTTATGTTCAATATGGGGCTTACAAAAAAGAACGAAGTCCATTCATATTGGTCCAAACGCCCCATCCAACACATGCCCATATATTCCGCTGTCATGTCCAGGAAAAGATACGACATGATTATGCGCTTTCTCCACTTCAATGACAATTCACAGTGCCCTCCCCGAGATGATCCCAACTACGACAAATTGTACAAGATACGCCCCCTAATCAATGCCTTTTCCCAGCGATTTGAAGAAGTTTTCATCCCAGACCAAAAAATTTGTGTGGACGAGTCCCTCGTACATTTCACCGGCCGACTGCAGTTCAAGCAGTACATACCAAGCAAGAGAGCCAGGTATGGGTTAAAATTAAATAAATTATGTGATCGAGCCACTGGATACGTCTGCAAATTCAGGATCTACGAAGGCAAAGACTCCCAGCTCCAGCCCCGTGATTGCCCCACATATATTGGAACCAGTGGGAAAATTGTCTGGGAGTTGGCATACCCCCTGTTCGGAAAAGGTTACCATTTATATGTTGATAATTATTATACCAGCCTGCCCCTTTTTCGCCACCTTTACAGTAAACAAACCCCGGCCTGCGGTACCTTCAAAAAAAACCGGAAGGGATTCCCACAAAATTTATTGACAAAAAAATTGCGACCTGGAGAATCGGCATCCATGAGGAACGAGGAGGTTTTGGCCATGAAGTGGAGGGACAAGAAAGATGTCCACATCCTCTCTACGATCCACAATGACACCATGGTGGAGATCCCAAGAAGACGCGGCTCCATTGTAAAGCCTGAATGTGTCCACGACTACAATTTGTACATGGGGGGGGGGGGTGGATTTAAACGACCAGATGCTACAGCCCTACTTATCAACCAGAAAGTCCCATTATTGGCACAAAAAAGTTGTGTTTCACCTGTTTCACATGGCCCTTTTTAATTTGTTTGTCTGCTACCAAAAAGCAACTCAAAATCACCGACTCCACTACCTCCAATATATCGAAGATATCATCGATGCCCTCATTTACCAACAAGATCCCGCCCCAGGAAGCATTCGCTCTGATAGTGTGAGTCGGCTTCACGAGCGACACTATCCCTTTAGCATCCCCCCCACAGAATCTGGAAGAAGACGCCAAAAGAAATGCCGTGTATGCAGCAGAGGAGGAGTAAGAAGAGACACCAGCTATTATTGTCCCGATTGTCCCTCCCAACCTGGCCTGTGCATCGGAAATTGCTTCAAAAATTATCATACATCCATTAGTTCCCCTTATTATTAACAGACTGCCATTTCCCTATTTGCCTGCTACCATGTTACTAACTACCTTCCATGTTAATTAACTGACCCTGGCCTGTTTACCGACGATGCCTCTGCCTGCCGATTTAAACCACGTTTCTGACTTCCACGTGTACCGACCTTGGCCTGTTAATCGACCATGTTTTTGCCTGCCACTTGGACTGATCTTTTGGCCATCTACTTTTAGTACACAGGGGTCTCACATATGTGAGGGGCTTCAGAATAGCGTTCTGAGTAGAGAAAACCAGTTTTTCGTTTTCTGTGCTCCAAGAACAGGGTCTGGTTGCCCGGAGGCTTCAAAGCGATTTGGGTGGGAGAAGCCTCTACCCCTGTCCCCCTGGCCCTAAGCTTGATGGTCCTTCCTGCTGCCTGGACCAATAATTTGGCTGTGCTGACCATATTACTGCCTGTAATGACCTATGACATTATGGACCATGTTTCTTCCTGCTGCTTGGACCAATACTTTGGCTGTGTTGACCATATATCTGCCTGCTGCCTCTACTGACTTTGGACAGCATTTCTGCCGGGACACCTCTGCCTGCTACCTGGACCTGTGCTCTGGCTGTGCTGACAGTATCTCTGCCTGTGCGAACTATGGACAGTATTCCTGTCTGCTGCCTGGATGATTGCTTTTGCTGTCGCTGACCTCATCCCTGCCTGCTGCCTGGACCGATGCTCTCCTCTGTGGACCACTGCACTTCTAAAACCACAGGTAATCTTTTGTTATTTGGTATGTACCTGCTATGTGTTAGATATATGAAGGGCCTTCAAAAAATAGGATTTTTATAACAGCTTACCTGTAAAATCCTTTTCTTGGAGTACATCACGGGACACAGAGCGACATAGTCATTACTAATGGGTTATATAGATACCGTCAGGTGCTGGCACTGGCAACTTCCAAAACCGGAAGTACCCTCCCCTATATAAGCCCCTCCCATCCGGGAGCACCTCAGTTTTGTAGCAAAGCAATAAGTGTCCCCAAAGAGGGGCGGGAGCTCTGTGTCCCGTGATGTACTCCAAGAAAAGGATTTTACAGGTAAGCTGTTATAAAAATCCTATTTTCTTTCTCGTACATCACGGGACACAGAGCGACATAGTCATTACTAATGGGATGTCCTAAAGCAATGCCAAATGAGGGGGGGGATACACCATATATAAGCTGAGCGCTATCAGACATGAGGATCTTTTGCGGCCTGCAACACACTGCGCCCAAAGGCGACATCCTCCTGACTTCTAACGTCCACCTGGTAGAACCTAGTAAACGTGTGAACTGAAGACCATGTTGCGGCCTTACAGATTTGAGCCAGGGAGGCCTGGTGATGCACTGCCCATGAAGTTCCAACTGCTCTCGTGGAGTGCGCTCTAACTTTGAACGGAGGCGGTCTCCTTCTCAAGCCATAGGCTTGCATTATGACCTGTCGAATCCACCTGGCTAAAGCAGATTTTGACGCTGCCTGACCCTTTCTGGGGCCTTCCGGCAGAATAAACAAAGTATCCGTTCTGCGAATCTGAGCAGTGGCTTTTAGATAAGCTTTAACTGCTCTTACTACATCCAAAGAATGTAATAACTTTTCCTCTACCGAACTAGGTTTGGGGAAAAAAGAAGGAAGAACCACATCTTGGTTCAAATGAAACCTCGATACCACCTTAGGAAGAAAGGCTGGATGAGGACGTAACACTACTCTGTCCTTATGGATAACCAGATATGGCTCCTTACAGGACATAGCGGCTAATTCCGACACTCCTTTAGCCGAACAAATGGCTACTAGAAAAATCAATTTCCTGGTGAGAAGAACCAAAGAAATATGCTGTAATGGTTCAAATGGTTGTTTCTGTAAAACCGACAGAACCAGGTTTATGTCCCAAGGACATATGGGAATATTAACCGGAGGACTAATACGCATCACTCCTTGTATGAAAGCTTTGACTAGTGAATGCGAAGCCAAGGGCCTTTGAAAAAATATTGACAAGGCCGAAATCTGACCCTTGATAGTACTCAAGGCAAGCTTCCTATCTACAGCCCATTGTAGGAAGTCCAGAATCCTACCTATTACGTATTTACGTGGATGCCATTTCTTGGCCTCACACCAGGCGATGTACGCCTTCCAGATTCTATTGTAGATCTGCCTGGATACCGGCTTCCTGGCATTGATCATGGTAGATACCACAGCATTAGAGAGCCCTCTCTTTTTTAGAATGTGGGCTTCAATAGCCAGGCCGTCAAACCTAGGGCTGGTAAGGAAGGGTGGTATATCGGTCCTTGCGAAAGCAGGTCCGGACGATGTGGGAGGGTCCAAGGACTCCCCACAGACATTTTTACAATTTCCGCGTACCATGCTCTTCGGGGCCACGCTGGAGCCACCAGAATCACTGGTTTCTTTTCTACCCTGATTCTGCGGAGTAATCGAGGTAACAATTGTGGCGGTGGGAATGCATATATCAGCTTGAACTGATCCCAAGGGAACACTAGGGCATCCGAGCCGCAAGCTAGGGGATCCCTTGTCCAAGAGACAAACCTGTCCACTTTTGCGTTGAATCTGGGTGCTAGCAGATCTACATCCGGTGTTCCCCACCGCTGACATATTGTCCGGAAAACCTCGGGATGAAGGGACCATTCCCCTGGGCATAATTGTTGGCGACTTAGAAAGTCCGCCTTCCAATTCTCCACTCCTGGAATGAATACCGCAGATATGGCTGGGACATATCTTTCTGCCCATCTCAGGATGTAATTTACTTCCCTTTGGGCTGCACGACTCCTGGTGCCCCCCTGATGATTGATATATGCCACTGCTGTGGCATTGTCTGATTGAATTCTGACAGGGGACCCTTGGAGTTTGGATGTCCATGCTACTAGGGCATACCGGGCTGCTCGTATCTCTAAGAGATTGATGGGCAGGGCCTTTTCCGCATCCGACCATCTGCCCTGGAGAGACCATTGCTCCAGTACTGCTCCCCAGCCTATAAGGCTGGCATCTGTAGTGACCACCTTCCAGGAAATCGGACTGAAGGATTTCCCTCTTTCCAGATTCTGGGGAACCAACCACCAGCGGAGGCTCTTGCGAACGGAAGGGGACAAGGACATTGGTAAGTCCAGAGCCTGAACTTTTTTGTTCCAGGCTGACAGTATGGCCCTTTGCAACTTCCTTGAATGGAATTGACCGTAGGGTACTGCTTCGAATGATGCCACCATTTTTCCCAGCAGCCTCATGCACAGGCGTATGGATGGCTGTCTTTTTGAACCCACTAAGTGGATCAAATCTCTCAAAGACGACCCCTTTTCTTGAGGCAAGAATATTTTTCTCTGGTCTGAATCCAGCCTTAGCCCCAAGTATTCCAGACTTTTGACTGGTTTTAGGGCTGACTTGTCTCGGTTGATAATCCAACCGTGATATTCCAGATACTTGATTGTCTCGTGAACAACCACTTCTAGTTTTTCCACTGAGTGGTCTATCAGCAACAAGTCGTCTAGATATGCCATTATCGTTACACCTCGTGTTCTTAGATTGGCCAATAATGGGGCCAGAATTTTTGTGAACACTCTTGGTGCTGTGGCCAGACCGAAGGGTAAGGCTCTGAACTGAAAATGGCGCCCTTCTACCGCAAAGCGTAGAAATTTTTTGTGGGCTGGAAAGATGGGAATGTGCAAATAAGCATCTTTGATGTCGATCGAGGCTAACCATTCCTCCCCTTGTAGGGCAGTGGCTACCGATCGGATCGACTCCATCCGGAAAGTCCTGATATGTAGGAATTTGTTTAGCCCTTTTAGATTTAATATGGGCCTCACGTCCCCGTTTGGCTTCGGGACTGTAAAGAGGTTTGAGTAAAACCCGAACCCCCATTCTTCCAGGGGAACCTCTATAATTACTGCTGGAGCAATAATTGTTCTAGTGCCAACAGGAGGGATCCTCTCTTCTGGGGATCCCTTGGCACGTTTGACCTTATAAAGCGGGAAGGAGGGGAGTTTTTTTTAACTCCAATTTGTATCCCAGATTTACTGCGGAGAGCACCCATCTGTCTCGGATCGTGTCCCGCCAGGTCTCTGTGAACAACTGAAGTCTTCCCCCCACCCGATTGGGTGGGGGCAACCCTTCATGCATTTGACTTTGGGGGAGGTTTTGTACCTCTCCTGCTCCAGGGCTTCTTGTTACCCTGCAACTGTCCCTGATTTTTACCTCTGGGATTTGACCGAGGAGGCCGTCGGAACTGTTTCACAGCCGATGTCCTAGGGACTGGAGAAGCAGGCCTCTTAAAAGAGGGACCTCTAACTCTATTTTTAACCGGCAAAAGTGTACTTTTACCGCTGGAAATTCTCTGGATATATTTGTCCAGGTCTTCCCCGAATAAGCGTTCACCATGAAATGGGAAGCTGACCAGCAATTTTTTACAGGGAGCTTCAGCAGACCAGTTTTTGAGCCATAGAAGCCTGCGCATATGTACTACAGACAGCGTAAGGCGGGAGGCCTGATGGATTGAATCCTTTATAGCGTCCACCGCAAAGCATAAGGCTCTAGGTAGATCAGCTAGGGCAAGAGCCTGCTGATCTGGCAGGTCCCTGAAGACCTGTTTCAACTGATCTTTCACTGCTTGGCAGACCCCAATAGCTGCCACTGCTGGTTGTGTCACCAATCCTGCTGTAGAGAAAGCAGATTTTAATAAGGACTCCAATTTTTTATCTATTGGGTCCTTGAACATTTGGACATTATCCACCGGACATGTCAGTGATTTATTCACACAAGAGATGGCTGCGTCCACTGTAGGGACCCTCCATTTTCTGATGAACTTATCCTCCATGGGATAGACTACCGGAGATCTCTTGGGGGGAGTAAATATTTTGTCAGGATGCTCCCAATCCTGGTAAATGAGCCCTTCCAGTAAAGGATGGATCGGAAAGGAACAAACAGTCTGGGGAGCTTTTAGCGACCCCAACGAGGAGACAGAAGTGGATGATGGCTCCGCAAGTGGCATTTTAAATGCTGATCGGACCATATTAGTCAGGGACTGAACCCATAACCTTTCAGCATGTGATGCTGAGAACGGCTCTTCCACTGTTGATTCCTCTACAACCGAATCGACCTCATCCTGATCCCCTTCAGGTAGGTCGATCCCTGTATGGGACTGTTGCTCTGTTAACAGGCACTCTGAGGGAGGAGACGGAGATCGGGCGCTTTTCTCCTGTGACAGGGAAGCCGCGATCAATGCTGACAATCTCTCTTCCAGCCCTCCCAGAGCTGAGGAAAAAACCTCCTCTGTTACATACACAGGAGCAGGTGAACTGAGGACAGCCACAGTACCAGGTACTCCTGAGGGTGCTCCACGGTCACTAACCTATGATTCTTCAGGGGAGACTGGTGCAGCCGAAGCATGCCCAAGATCCTCAGAGCCCGATGGAGACCCCCTATTCCTCCTGGAATTTCTAGTCCCGGAGTTTTTAGACGGCATATTCCTAAGCCACAAAGCTGAGGTATTCCAGCCGAAATACACCAGTTACTGACAATAGTCTAGCATAAATGCTGCTATAAGAAACAGTTGGTGTCTACTAATGTGCCTTTCTAGGGGATGCCTGTATCAACCGCTTGCTGTATGCCTTCTTTAAATGTTGCCAGCTCTGTCTCTGTACTTCATAGCCAGCTCACCACACAAAATTGTGGTTTTTAACATGCTGGGACGCCCGCACATGCGCAGAAGCGCTGCGGCGCGCACAGAGCGTCATCCCCCAGGCTCCGCCCCCTTTCCCGGCTCACCTCTATATATAGAGGCGCGTGCACGCGCACGCGCGCGGCCACGTGTGCCTTCGGCGCTAATTTCGAAAATGGAAACCAGGGACAAGAGCCAGGGCCCCTTTGCCGCAGGCCGGGGGATGGACGAGCATTGCAACATGGCAGAGGAAGCAGTTTCCCATAAGAGAACTCACCATCTGCCTGGACTCGCTCTGATGAGAAGAAACTAGTCCACATGACAAGAAATGTTCCACAGCGGCCTCTAGTGGACAAACACAGGTACCGCAGTCTAATATATAAAATATATATATATAAAAAATTTTTATTTTTTTTTTCTTGACCACCATTAAAAATTATTACATTTTTTTAGTAGTTACAGGCATGCACAGAATTTTGCGGGAATACCATTAGGTAACAGACAGAAAGACAAATTAGGCTTGGGGGTCCCCCAATAGAACCAAGTTCCTGGGGGCCCCCACTTACCTGTTCCCCGCCGCAGGACTTTGTTTGGTCCACAAAAGCCCAAACTTCACCTATCACGGCAGGCATTGTAATCAAACCTTCAGGGACCGGGTTCCCAAGGATTCCACTCCCCTGGACCTGTATAGCACCCTGCACAGAAAACATCTTGGTCGTGGGTATGACCAGAGCTCTGGATCCCAGGGTCCAGCTCTCCTAAGAGAAGCATTACAGGCAAAACCTTGCTCTTCTCTGCAAGGCCCGGGTACCGACCGTTTAGCTATGAAGCTTTTTTGGTCGGATCCGGAATAGCTTACTGAGGCCCAAAAGAACCTGTACGCAAGCTCAGTGAAAAACACATGTTTCTTCTTGGCCAACACCTTAGACACTGGCAAAAAACTGAGGTGCTCCCGGATGGGAGGGGCTTATATAGGGGAGGGTACTTCCGGTTTTGGAAGTTGCCAGTGCCAGCACCTGACGGTATCTATATAACCCATTAGTAATGACTATGTCGCTCTGTGTCCCGTGATGTACGAGAAAGAAATGTGATCGGTAGTCAGAAAATGATATGTGCAATTAATGCTGCTAGAATGCCTGGAGGTGCTACTTGGATGTTGGGCCTCTGTATGTGGCCAGGCTGTGTAAAAGTCTCAAACATGTGGTATCGCCATACTCAGGAGGAGTAGCAGAATGCATTTTGGGGTGTAATTTTTGCTATGTACATATTATGTGTTAGAAATATCTTATAAATTGACAACTTTGTGTAAAAAAAATGCATTTTAATTTTTTCTCCACATTTTCCAAAACCTTCTGGAAAAAAATGAACCGTTCAAAAGACTCATAATGCCTCATAGATTATACGTTGGGGTGTGTGCTTTCAAAAATGGGGTCATTTTGTGGAAAATTCTATTGTCCTGGTGCTCCAGGGCCTTCAAAATTGTAATAGGTGGTTGAGAAAGGATATGTGCGATTTATGCTTGTAGAACGCCTGAAAGTGCTACTTCAATGTTGGGCCTCTGTATATGGCCAGGCTGTGTAAAAGTCTCACACATGTGGTATCGCTATACTCAGGAGGAGTAGCAGAATGCATTTTGGGGTGTTATTTTTGCTATGTATATGCTATGCGTTAGAAATATCTTATAAATGGACAACTTTGTGTAAAAAAAATGCATTTTCATTTTTTCTCCACATTTTCCAAAACCTTCTGGAAAAAAATGAACCGTTCAAAAGACTCATAATGCTTCATAGATTATACGTTGGGGTGTGTGCTTTCCAAAATGGGGTCATTTTGTGGAAAATTCTATTGTCCTGGTGCTCCAGGGCCTTCAAAATTGTAATAGGTGGTTGAGAAAGGATATGTGCGATTTATGCTTGTAGAACGCCTGAAAGTGCTACTTCAATGTTGGGCCTCTGTATATGGCCAGGCTGTGTAAAAGTCTCACACATGTGGTATCGTTATACTCAGGAGGAGTAGAAGAATGCATTTTGGGGTGTTATTTTTGCTATGTATATGCTATGCGTTAGAAATATCTTATAAATGGACAACTTTGTGTAAAAAAAATGCATTTTCATTTTTTCTCCACATTTTCCAAAACCTTCTGGAAAAAAATGAACCGTTCAAAAGACTCATAATGCTTCATAGATTATACGTTGGGGTGTGTGCTTTCCAAAATGGGGTCATTTTGTGGAAAATTCTATTGTCCTGGTGCTCCAGGGCCTTCAAAATTGTAATAGGTGGTTGAGAAAGGATATGTGCGATTTATGCTTGTAGAAAGCCTGAAAGTGCTACTTCAATGTTGGGCCTCTGTATATGGCCAGGCTGTGTAAAAGTCTCACACATGTGGTATCGTTATACTCAGGAGGAGTAGAAGAATGCATTTTGGGGTGTTATTTTTGCTATGTATATGCTATGCGTTAGAAATATCTTATAAATGGACAACTTTGTGTAAAAAAAATGCATTTTCATTTTTTCTCCACATTTTCCAAAACCTTCTGGAAAAAAATGAACCGTTCAAAAGACTCATAATGCTTCATAGATTATACGTTGGGGTGTGTGCTTTCCAAAATGGGGTCATTTTGTGGAAAATTCCATTGTCCTGGTGCTCCAGGGCCTTAAAAAGTGTAATAGGTAGTGTTGAGCGGACCCGAACTGTAAAGTTCGGGTCCGTACCGAATTTTGGCGTTTTCCCGACCCCGGACCCGGACCTGGATTTTGCGCTAAAGTCCGGGTTCGGGTTCGGATTCAGGAATTTAATGGCGCAGTTAGAAATGCTTCAGGGGCCAGCCAATCACCATTTGATTAGCTGGTGTGCCCTTAGAAGCCATCATAGCCATGCCTACTAATGGCATGGCTGTAATTGGTCAGTGCAACATGTGACCCAGCATGTGACCAGCTTCTATATAAGAAAGAGGCACACAGCACAGATCGTCACTCTGCTTTTAGACAGTGTAGGGAAAGGATCCTGGCTGCTGTTGCTGTGAGGGAGAGAATAGGAGTTAGTCCTGATTCTGCAATCTACTGATAGAAAAGATAGGGAGACAGTGTAGTGTAGTGTAGTGTAGGGGCAGGATCCTGTTTGTGCTTTCAGGGAGAGAGATTTAGATAGGAGTCCAGATTGAGAGATATAATAGCTCAGCGATCTGCATAGGTTTATCTGTTTGTGTTGCAAGCTCAGTGCACCAGCACTGCATTACGTTGAGTGATACACCTATTCCATACTGTGGCTGTATTGTGCTCTTGCTAAAAGACCTATTTTGGTCAGAAAAAAAAAAAAAAAAAAGGCACTTTATTGTGCTTTTGCTAAAAAGACCCATTTTTGGGCCCCAAAAAAAAAAAAGGCACTTTATTGTGCTGTTGCAAAAAAAAAAAAGGCACTTTGTTGTGCGCAAAAAAGACCTATTTTTGGGCAAAAAAAATATTTTGCAGTGTATATCTCTAGTTGTGTGAAATAACCAATTTCTATATATTTTTCTTGTACTATGCTATACTAAAAAAAAAAAAAAAACTTTTTTTTGAATAGCATTCTCTGCAGCTGTGCGATTCAGTGGTTAAATACTGTGGTTGTGTTGTGCTCTTTCAAAAAACGCCATTTAGGGCCACAGAAAATATTTTGCAGTGTGAAATACACATGTGGAGGTGTGTAAAATAAACAATTTCTATATATTGTACAGTGCTATACTAAAAAAAACAACATTTTTTTTGAATAGCATTCTCTGCACTTCTATAGCTGTGCGATTCAGTGGTTAAATACTGTGGTTGTGTTGTGCTCTTTCAAAAAACGCCATTTAGGGCCACAGAAAATATTTTGCAGTGTGAAATACACATGTGGAGGTGTGTAAAATAAACAATTTCTATATATTGTACAGTGCTATACTAAAAAAAACAACATTTTTTTTGAATAGCATTCTCTGCACTTCTATAGCTGTGCGATTCAGTGGTTAAATACTGTGGTTGTGTTGTGCTCTTTCAAAAAACGCCATTTAGGGCCACAGAAAATATTTTGCAGTGTGAAATACACATGTGGAGGTGTGTAAAATAAACAATTTCTATATATTGTACAGTGCTATACTAAAAAAAACAACATTTTTTTTGAATAGCATTCTCTGCACTTCTATAGCTGTGCGATTCAGTGGTTAAATACTGTGGTTGTGTTGTGCTCTTTCAAAAAACGCCATTTAGGGCCACAGAAAATATTTTGCAGTGTGAAATACACATGTGGAGGTGTGTAAAATAAACCATTTCTATATATTGTACAGTGCTATACTAAAAAAAAAAACATTTTTTTTGAATAGCATTCTCTGCACTTCTATAGCTGTGCGATTCAGTGGTTAAATACTGTGGTTGTGTTGTGCTCTTTCAAAAAACGCCATTTAGGGCCACAGAAAATATTTTGCAGTGTAAAATACACATGTGGAGGTGTGTAAAATAAACAATTTCTATATATTGTACAGTGCTATACTAAAAAAAACAACATTTTTTTTGAATAGCATTCTCTGCACTTCTATAGCTGTGCGATTCAGTGGTTAAATACTGTGGTTGTGTTGTGCTCTTTCAAAAAACGCCATTTAGGGCCACAGAAAATATTTTGCAGTGTGAAATACACATGTGGAGGTGTGTAAAATAAACAATTTCTATATATTGTACAGTGCTATACTAAAAAAAACAACATTTTTTTTGAATAGCATTCTCTGCACTTCTATAGCTGTGCGATTCAGTGGTTAAATACTGTGGTTGTGTTGTGCTCTTTCAAAAAACGCCATTTAGGGCCACAGAAAATATTTTGCAGTGTGAAATACACATGTGGAGGTGTGTAAAATAAACAATTTCTATATATTGTACAGTGCTATACTAAAAAAAACAACATTTTTTTTGAATAGCATTCTCTGCACTTCTATAGCTGTGCGATTCAGTGGTTAAATACTGTGGTTGTGTTGTGCTCTTTCAAAAAAACGCCATTTAGGGCCACAGAAAATATTTTGCAGTGTGAAATACACATGTGGAGGTGTGTAAAATAAACAATTTCTATATATTGTACAGTGCTATACTAAAAAAACAAAATTTTTTTTGAATAGCATTCTCTGCACTTCTATAGCTGTGCGATTCAGTGGTTAAATACTGTGGTTGTGTTGTGCTCTTTCAAAAAACGCCATTTAGGGCCACAGAAAATATTTTGCAGTGTGAAATACACATGTGGAGGTGTGTAAAATAAACAATTTCTATATATTGTACAGTGCTATACTAAAAAAAAAAACATTTTTTTTGAATAGCATTCTCTGCACTTCTATAGCTGTGCGATTCAGTAGTTAAATACTGTGGTTGTGTTGTGCTCTTTCAAAAAACGCCATTTAGGGCCACAGAAAATATTTTGCAGTGTGAAATACACATGTGGAGGTGTGTAAAATAAACAATTTCTATATATTGTACAGTGCTATACTAAAAAAAACAACATTTTTTTTGAATAGCATTCTCTGCACTTCTATAGCTGTGCGATTCAGTGGTTAAATACTGTGGTTGTGTTGTGCTCTTTCAAAAAACGCCATTTAGGGCCACAGAAAATATTTTGCAGTGTGAAATACACATGTGGAGGTGTGTAAAATAAACCATTTCTATATATTGTACAGTGCTATACTAAAAAAAACAACATTTTTTTTGAATAGCATTCTCTGCACTTCTATAGCTGTGCGATTCAGTGGTTAAATACTGTGGTTGTGTTGTGCTCTTTCAAAAAACGCCATTTAGGGCCACAGAAAATATTTTGCAGTGTGAAATACACATGTGGAGGTGTGTAAAATAAACAATTTCTATATATTTTCCTTGTACTGTGCTATACTAAAAAAAAAAACATTTTTTTTGAATAGCATTCTCTGCACTTCTATAGCTGTGCGATTCAGTGGTTAAATACTGTGGTTGTGTTGTGCTCTTTCAAAAAACGCCATTTAGGGCCACAGAAAATATTTTGCAGTGTGAAATACACATGTGGAGGTGTGTAAAATAAACAATTTCTATATATTGTACAGTGCTATACTAAAAAAAACAACATTTTTTTTGAATAGCATTCTCTGCACTTCTATAGCTGTGCGATTCAGTGGTTAAATACTGTGGTTGTGTTGTGCTCTTTCAAAAAACGCCATTTAGGGCCACAGAAAATATTTTGCAGTGTGAAATACACATGTGGAGGTGTTTAAAATAAACAATTTCTATATATTGTACAGTGCTATACTAAAAAAAACAAAATTTTTTTTGAATAGCATTCTCTGCACTTCTATAGCTGTGCGATTCAGTGGTTAAATACTGTGGTTGTGTTGTGCTCTTTCAAAAAACGCCATTTAGGGCCACAGAAAATATTTTGCAGTGTGAAATACACATGTGGAGGTGTGTAAAATAAACAATTTCTATATATTGTACAGTGCTATACTAAAAAAAACAACATTTTTTTTGAATAGCATTCTCTGCACTTCTATAGCTGTGCGATTCAGTGGTTAAATACTGTGGTTGTGTTGTGCTCTTTCAAAAAACGCCATTTAGGGCCACAGAAAATATTTTGCAGTGTGAAATACACATGTGGAGGTGTGTAAAATGAACAATTTCTATATATTGTACAGTGCTATACTAAAAAAAAAAACATTTTTTTTGAATAGCATTCTCTGCACTTCTATAGCTGTGCGATTCAGTGGTTAAATACTGTGGTTGTGTTGTGCTCTTTCAAAAAACGCCATTTAGGGCCACAGAAAATATTTTGCAGTGTGAAATACACATGTGGAGGTGTGTAAAATAAACAATTTCTATATATTGTACAGTGCTATACTAAAAAAAAAAACATTTTTTTTGAATAGCATTCTCTGCACTTCTATAGCTGTGCGATTCAGTGGTTAAATACTGTGGTTGTGTTGTGCTCTTTCAAAAAACGCCATTTAGGGCCACAGAAAATATTTTGCAGTGTGAAATACACATGTGGAGGTGTGTAAAATTAACAATTTCTATATATTGTACAGTGCTATACTAAAAAAAACAACATTTTTTTTGAATAGCATTCTCTGCACTTCTATAGCTGTGCGATTCAGTGGTTAAATACTGTGGTTGTGTTGTGCTCTTGCAAAAAACGCCATTTAGGGCCACAGAAAATAAATTGCAGTGTGAAATACACATGTGGAGGTGTGTAAAATAAACAATTTCTATATATTTTCCTTGTACTGTGCTATACTAAAAAAAACAACCTTTTTTTTTTGAATAGCATTTTCTGTAGCTGTGCGATTCAGCGGTTACGTGCTGTGGGTGTGTTGTGGTCTGGCAAAAAACGCCATTTAGGGCCACAGAAAATATTTTGCAGTGTGAAATACACATCTGGAGGTGTGTGTAAAAAAACAATTTCTATATATTTTCCTTGTACTGTGCTATACTAAAAAAAACAACCTTTTTTTTTTTAATAGCATTTTCTGCAGTTCTGTAGCTGTGCGTTTCAGCCATTACGTACTGTGGGTGTGTTGTGGTCTTCCAAAAAACGCCATTTAGGGCAAGATCCTAAATTTGGAAAATATGAGGGGAAGGTCAAAGGGACGTGGTGGCCCCGGTCGTGGTGCTGCTGGTGGAGCTCCTGTTGCAGGGGGAGGACGTGGTGGATCTGTGCCAGCTACACGCACAAGTGAAACACCTTCCTCAGGTGCGAGTAGGCGACCGAGCCTGCGGCGGTATTTTGTCACGCCTAATGAGGCTGTACCAATGTTTAGGCCAGGACAAGTACAGGCGATAGTAGATTGGGTTGCTGACAGTGCCTCGGGTTCCTTCACATTGTCTCCCACCCACTCTTCTGCTGAAAGATCAGAGTTGGCACCTGAAGCCCATGTCCATCAGTCTTTCACCTCACCCCCTTGCAAATCAGCCAAGCAGTCTGAGCCCCAAATCATGCAGCAGTCTCTTCTGCTTTTCAATGACTCTGTTAGCAGGGTTTCCCAGGGCCATCCACCTAGCCCTGCCCCAGAAGTGGAAGAGATTGAGTGCACCGATGCCCAACCACTTATGTTTCATGATGGGTACATGGGAGGACCATCGCAGCACGTCTCGGATGATGACGAAACACAGGTGCCAACTGCTGCTGCTTTCGCAATTGTGCAGACAGACATGGAGGGCAGGGGTGAAGACTGGGTGGAAGATGATGTGGAGGACGATGAGGTCCTCGACCCCACATGGAATCAACGTTATGCAGGTGACCAGTGTAGTTCGGAGGAAGAGGCGGTGGTCGCACAGAGCCACCAGCACAGCAGAAGAGGGAGCAGGGTGCAAAAATGGAGCATTCGTCCCCTAGACAGTACATCTGCTACTGCCCAACACAGCAAGGGACCGAGCACACCAAAGCCAGGTCCAAGGACTTCCCTAGCGTGGCAGTTCTTCACACAGTGTGTTGATGACAAGACACGAGTGGTTTGCACGCTGTGCAATCAGAGCCTGAAGCGAGGCATAAACGTTCTCAACCTGAGCACAAGCTGCATGACCAGGCATCTAAGTGCAAAGCACGAGCTGCAGTGGAGTAGACACCTCAGAAACCAAGAAAGGTCTCTGGCTCCTCCTGCTTCCTCTTCTGCTGCAGTCTCGGCCTCTTCATCCACCTCTGTAGTGACAGTGGCACCTGTCACCCCGCAAACAGAGGATCTGCCAGCAACACTACCACCTGGGTCACCGACCATCTCCACAATGTCCCATGGAAGCGTTCAGCTCTCTATCTCCCAAACATTGGAGCGGAAGAGGAAGTACCCCCCTAGCCACCCGCGATCCCTGGCCCTGAATGCCAGCATTTCAAAATTCCTGGCCTTTGAAATGCTGTCATTCCGTCTGGTGGAGACGCAGAGTTTTAAAAGCCTGATGGCATTGGCTGTCCCGCAGTACGTCGTGCCCAGCCGCCACTACTTTTCCAGGCGAGCCATCCCTTCCCTGCACAACCAGGTGGGGGACAAAATCAGGTGTGCACTGCGCAACGCCATCTGTGGCAAGGTCCACCTAACTACGGATGCGTGGACCAGTAAGCACGGTCAGGGACGTTATATCTCCCTAACAGCACACTGGGTAAATGCAGTGGCTGCTGGGCCTGAGGCAGATAGCGGTTTGGCGCATGTCCTTCCACCACCGAGGATTGCAGGGCGCTTCAGTTTGCCTCCTGTTGCTAACTCCTCCTTCTCCGCTTCCTCATCCTCTACCGCCTCCTCATCCATTCAGCGTAACACCTTCACCACCAACTTCAGCACAGCCAGGGGTAAACGACAGCAGGCAGTTTTAAAACTTTCCTGTTTGGGGGAAAATCCCCACACCGCGCAGGAGTTGTGGAGGGACATGGAACAACAGACCGATGAGTGGTTGCTGTCAGTGAGCCTCAAGCCCGGCCTGGTGGTGTGCGATAATGGGCGAAATCTCATAGCAGCTCTGGTTCTAGCCAGTTTGACGCACATCCCTTGCCTGGCGCATGTGCTGAACTTGGTGGTCCAGAGGTTCCTTAAAAATTACCCCAATATGCCAGAGCTGCTGCAGAAAGTGCGGGCTGTGTGTGCGCACTTTCGGCGTTCTCACCCTGCTGCTGCTCGCCTGTCAGCGCTGCAGCGTAACTTCGGCCTTCCAGCTCACCGCCTCATATGTGACGTGCCCACAAGGTGGAACTCCACCTTGCACATGCTGGCCAGACTGTGCGAGCAGCAGCAGGCAATAGTGGAGTTTCAGCTGCAGCAATCACGCGTGAGTCGCTCTGTGGAACAGCACCACTTCACCACCAATAACTGGGCCTCCATGCGAGACCTGTGTGCCTTGTTGCGCTGTTTCGAGTACTCCACCAACATGGCCAGTGCCAATGACGCCGTTCTCAGCGTTACTATCCCAGTTCTATGCCTCCTTGAAAAAACGCTTCATGCGATGATGGAAGAGGATGTGGCACAGGAGGATGAGGAGGAGGAGGAGGAAGCGGGATCATTTCAAAGGCTTTCAGGGCAGTCTTTCACAAGTGGCTACGAGGGTGGGTTCCTGCACCAACAAACGCCAGGTACACAATTGTCCGGCAGAAAGGGCACAGTTCTGGAGGATGACGAGGTGGAGGAGGAGATGGAGGAGGAGGAGGAGGAGGAGGAGGAGGAGCCATGTTCACAGCAGGGTGGCACTCAGACCAGCTCGTGGCCATTACTGGTGCGTGGCTGGGGGGATACAGAGGACACAGACGATACACCTCCCACAGAGGACAGCTTTTCTTTGCCTCTGGGCAGCCTGGCACACATGAGCAATTACATGCTGCAGTGTTTCCGCAACGACAGCCGAGTTGCCCACATTTTAACTGGTGCTGATTACTGGGTGGCCACCCTGCTGGATCCCCGTTACAAGGACAACGTACCGTCCTTAATTCCCTCACTGGAGCGGGATCGTAAGATGCGCGAGTACAAGCGCACGCTGGTAGACGCGCTGCTGGTGGCATTCCCACCTGACAGCGGGCGTACGGTGGAAGCACAAGGCGAAGGCAGAGGAGGAGGAAGAGGTCGCCAACGCAGCCGGGGCACCGGCAGCACCTCAAAAGGCAGGGTTAGCATGGCCGAAATGTGGAAAAGCTTTGTCAGCACGCCACAACAACCAGCACCACCAGCTGAGATGGAACGTCTTAGCAGGAGGCAGCATTTCACCAACATGGCTGAGCAGTATGTGTCCACAGGCCTACACGTACTGGATGATGGGTCTGCCCCCTTTAACTTCTGAGTCTCCAAATTGGGCACATGGCCTGAGCTTGCCGTTTATGCCTTGGAGGTGCTGGCCTGCCCTGCAGCCAGTGTATTATCTGAACGTGTATTTAGCACGGCAGGGGGCGTTATCACAGACAAGCGCAGCCGCCTGTCCAGAGCCAATGTGGACAAGCTCACGTTCATTAAAATGAACCAGGCATGGATCCCACAGGACTTGTCCGTACCTTGTGCAGAATAGACATGTATACCGGTGTTGTGACAAAAACTGTCCGGCCATCGGATTGTGCCCGGCCCGTACTGCGCAGGCGCAGCGCTTGCGCAGTACAGAGGACAAGGAGATTCACAAAATCTCCGAAGATGAACGGCGCCTGCGCTGTGAGTGCAGGTTCAAGCCCCACCATCCAAGAGGACATACGGTAGCACATAGTAACAGGGCCCCTCACGGGCTCGCTTAGATCGCGGCCTTGCTTGGCTCGGCTTGAACCACGGATGGTGTGGCCTTCACCTGAACTCAACACGCAGGCGCCGTTAGTCTTGGGAGATTTTTGAAATCCCCTTGTCCTACATACTCAGCAAGCGCAGTACAGGGCGGACACTATTCGACAGGGGACAGAATTCGACACATCACCGGCCTTACCCAGCCATTGTTGTATTTTTGAACCAGTGTTGGCTACCTCGTCCTCCTCCACCGCCGCTTCCACCTACACAGCCACATCCACCGCCACCTCAACCTCCTACTCCATATGGACCTCGTCCTGCTAGGCCAAGATTAAAATTTTTATTTTATTTTTTTGTAGCGCACAGATCCTTTCCCCCTTACCTGCCTTTATGTTGTTGGCTCTTCGCAGGAGGGAGAAAGGCACACCGCACTACCAGCCCGTATCATCCTATATAAAGAGGTTGAGCGGTGTACTTGACGGGCCGTGTCCACAGCCGGAGTCAAAACTCCTCCAGAGGATGATTCTCACCTCTACTGTAGGTAGAGGCAAGTCCTTTAATTGCCAGTAAAGTCAATGTCCACACCAGCTGAAACTCCAACTCTTATTCTCTCATGGCAAAATAAACTGTACTCAGATAGAAAAGGTTAGAGCAAAGAAACAGGACAGCTTAAGGTGTGGAGGAGGTCCAGGCACAAACGTAGCACATTCACTTCACTGCTTAGGTTTCTCAAACAGTTTTTGGCGCACGGTCTCTGCCACAGACATTGAGGTTGGTCTCTGCCACAGACCGGGTGTACAAGGCCCCTGCCACGGGCCTGGAGAACTTTGGTCTCAGCCACAGACCAGGGTGTATAAGGCCCCTGCCACGGGCCGGTTGAATAAGGCCTCTGATACAGTCAAGGTGACCTTGAGCTTCTCCTTCTACGAACCTAGCCCATATCAAGGGGAAGACATCTCTCCAGGGAGTCAACAGACCATTCCTTCACCGTGACTCCCGCATCGGTCCATCAGAATGATCCTCCCTTCCCTGGAACAGGGTCCCCTACACGAGGCGGCTCTGGACTCCAGGCTTTACTCCCGCCCCTAGGCCTCCATACCCAGGGCAGCAAGAACTCCAGGATAGTACCTCACCCCGGGCTAAAGGTGCCCGAGATGGAACAGGAACACATGCACCCAGGCCGAAGGCACCTGGGCGCGGACCCCACTGGACATCAGCCCCCAGGCCAAAGGTCTGCCCCTTTTATATGCTCTCCCGGCATGCACAGCAGGTTCCCCGCCCCGCTGTACTACTGCCAAGAGGGGACACAAAAGGCGCCACCTGTAGGCCGCAGGGAACTGCACACCAATACTGTCCCCCGATTACAAAATGGTCCATGAATCCTACAGAATTAGGGTATTTGAGCCTATTTACCACTCAAACACTTTCCTTAAATTTAGCACCCCGCTACATTTTTATTTCAAAGTATTTTATTTTCCCACTAGCTTATCCCTTAAATTAAATAATTTATTCCAGAAAGGGCGTATTCTGGGGCATTCCCACCATATGTGTGGCATTGTGCCGTTGAGTTTCTGAGGTTCTTAATGACTTCCTGTACCTCTTCTGCTGAAAAGGGGGCCTCCAGCATATTTTTTTATTTTTTAATTTTTTTTATGTTCTTTTAAGTTATTTCCTATCCACATTTGTTTGCAGAGCACTTGCCATGTTCTTAACAACATTTTGCTGCCATTTGCAGCCCTCTAGCCCTTTCCATTACTTTTTTAGAGCCTTTTTAGTCGTCAGAAGTCCGGGTCCCCATTGACTTCAATGGGGTCCGGGTCCGGGTTCGGGTTAAAGTTCGGTCCCGAATCCGAACTTTTTTCCGAAGTTCGGCCGAACCCGCCGGACCCGAATATCCAGCTACCCGCTCAACTCTAGTAATAGGTGGTTGAGAAAGGATATGTGCGATTTATGCTTGTAGAACGCCTGAAAGTGCTACTTCAATGTTGGGCCTCTGTATATGGCCAGGCTGTGTAAACGTCTCACACATGTGGTATCGCTATACTCAGGAGGAGTAGCAGAATGCATTTTGGGGTGTCATTTTTGCTATGTATATGCTATGCGTTAGAAATATCTTATAAATGGACAACTTTGTGTAAAAAAAATGCATTTTCATTTTTTCTCCACATTTTCCAAAACCTTCTGGAAAAAAATGAACCGTTCAAAAGACTCATAATGCTTCATAGATTATACGTTGGGGTGTGTGCTTTCCAAAATGGGGTCATTTTGTGGAAAATTCCATTGTCCTAGTGCTCCAGGGCCTTCAAAAGTGTAATAGGTGGTTGAGAAAGGATATGTGCGATTTATGCTTGTAGAACGCCTGAAAGTGCTACTTCAATGTTGGGCCTCTGTATATGGCCAGGCTGTGTAAAAGTCTCACACATGTGGTATCGCTACACTCAGGAGGAGTAGCAGAATGTATTTTGGGGTGTAGTTGCAATTATGCATATGCTGTGTGAGAGAAAAAAACTGTTAATATGACCAGTTTGTGTAAAAAAAAAAAACAAAAAAAAAAAAATTAATTTTCCCAAGAATTGTGGGAAAAAAATACAACTTCAAAAAACTCACCACACCTCTTAGTAAATACCTTGGACTGTCTACTTCCCAAAAAGGGGTAATTTTGGGGTATTTGTACTTTCCTCGCTTGTTAGTGTCTCAAGAAATGAGATATCCCTTCAGTACATCAGGCGTGATCAGATGTGATAAATTTTCAGTGATTGCCACCATAGTTTGTAGACTCTATAACTTTCACAAAGACCAAATAATATACACTAATTTGGGTTCATTTTACCAAAGATATGTAGCAGTATACATTTTGGCACAAATTTATGAAGAAAAATTACTTATTTGCAAAATTTTACAATAGAAACTAAAAAAAAGTGTTTTTTTTTTAAAAAATTGCTGTTTTTTTGCTTATATCACAAAAAATTAAAAACCCAGTGGCGATTAAATACCACCAAAAGAAAGCTCTATTTGTGAGAAGAAAATGATAAAAATTTTGTTTGGATACAGTGTAGCATGACCAAGTAATTGTCATTCAAAGTGTGAGAGTACTGAAAGCTGAAAATTGGTCTGGGCGGGAAGGTGCATAAGTGCATGGTATTGAAGTGGTTAAACATCCGACTCAGCGATCTCAGATGCCGGGCAAGAGGCTATATAACACCCCACACCCGCGTACGAGGAGAGGATCCACTGCTGCCTCCTCGAGGAATATAGCTGACCTCTTTAATCCTAAATCCGGAAGCCGCGGTAGCGGGGAGAAATCCAAGATGGCGCTGTTACACCATGAGGAGGAATACAGTGAGGACTCCCAGTCTGCCCCGGAGGACTCAGGTAAGGGGAAAGACAGAGCTGACCATCCCCTTACATTTGCGGACATGTCGGTGATAGCGGCGGACATTAAATCCACGTTTTCCACCGCCATTACGGACCTAAAATCTAATCTGCTGGCCCTTAATGAAAAGATGGCGGTGACAGAGGCAGCGGGCAGGAATATGGATAAAGCCATCCGCAGACTAGAGACTGCTAGTGTGTCGCATAACAGCCACTTTATTGAAGTGAATCGACGTCTGGAAGATTTGGATAACAGGGGGAGGAGGAATAATATACGTGTGAGGGGTATCCCTGAGTCGGTCGAGCCCATCCAGATCGTCCCGGCCCTGAGGAGGCTGTTTAACACCCTGCTTAAGAGACAGGAGGATATGGAGATAGAATTCGTCAGGGCACACAGAGCACTCAGACCGAAGGGACCCGACAATGCACCCCCACGGGACATTATATGCTGCCTTCAGAGCTTCCCTCTCAAGGAAGACATTATGCGCAGAGCAAGGGGAAACGATCAGATTGTTTTCAATGGAGCTATCATTATGCTCTTTCAGGATCTCTCCCAAATTACTTTGAAGAATCGCAGGGCCTTGCGCCCCTTGCTGGACAAACTAAGGGAAAGGGAGCTGCGATACACCTGGAGATTTCCCTTTGCGCTGACAGTGACACACAACGGACGCCAGCATGTACTGCGTGAACCTGATGATCTTCCAGACTTCTGTGATGCCCTAGACCTTGAGCGTGTTCTTGTCCCGGATTGGTACGCAGAATTCCAAGACCCACCGAGAGATGGATCGCCTCCGAATTCCCCTTTCTCCACTCCTGATAAACGACTCTCCAAGAAGCAAAAGCCATACCGCGCAGGAGGTTCAAAAGTGGGAACACCACGATCCGCCAGAGATGACCGCAGAGGATCAGCTGCAGATTGACATGGATCTAAATAGACCCGCTAAGTTGCTGACTTAACTGTTGCATTTTTATTTTATTTTTTTTTACCTGTTGGGTCCGATCAGTTTCGGTTTGGGTATGCGATAGGTTTGACAGGATCTTTGGGGCCATATCGCTCCAACTCTGCTGTGAACCGGGGTTACCCATGTTCGCTGTTACACAACCCCCCTTTCCCCCCCTTCCCCACCCCTACCCCCTACTCCCCCAATCCCCTACCTTTTCTCTCCCCCCTACTTTCACGTACTCCCCTCCACCTTTCCCATTCCACCTCCCTATCCTCTCTCATCCCCCCCACCTTCTTGTCTTGCCTCCCCCCTCCCTTCCCACTCCCCCCTTCCTTTTCCCCCCCCTCCCTTTCTCCCCCCCCGCCCTAATGATCTAAAGGAGGCTTCAATGACCCTAGATGAGAGATCAACTCTCCTCAGCTCTCCTCCACATCCTTCCACTTTTTTTTTTTTTGGTGGTTGATTAGCTTTTCAAAATGTGCCTCTTAGCTCTCAACAGCATTGGACAGTGGAAGCATTGGGGAACGTGGACGAAAGTGTGATACAAATCCCAACATGAGAATGGACTCTAAATGAGAGACATGCTATTATGAGATGTTAATATGAGAGGCTGGGAACATGCGCTGGTTGGAGGATTTTCCTCCCGTACCTCCTAAACAGGGATCTGGAGGGGAAGGGGGATACCCTTCCTGTAGAAGAAAAGGTCATGTCTATCATAGTAATTGTACATCAGGGGCCTACTTACGAGTTAATATAAGTTAGGATGTTTATCTGTTCAGATTACATAAGCTTCCGAGTGCAGGCTGTGTGTGTGCTGTGTTGCACTTCACTACTAATTACATTTGGAAGAGGCTAGTGACTATCTGTTTATCGGTTGTTAGTTGCCTCCCTCTACCCCCACCGATTAGTGCATCTGTCCCTGTTCATTGGGGGTGGATGCACGGAACTACTCCTTAACCAGGATACATAGTTGTACCTGGTAAGGGATTTCTATTGTTGTCTCCGATATCTTTTCCTCTTTATCTTTACCTATCCTTTTCTCTTTATAATCTCGAGTGCCCTCCTGTGGTTGTAATCGATTTGATTCTCACGTCCTTTGCACAGTTTTGTTTTATAGGTGCCCTCTGGATCATCTCGCTCTGGGTCCTTATCATGGCTTATTCAGACCTCGGCCGGGGTCCCTCCGTGATCTCCCATAATGTCAGGGGTCTGAACGTACCTGAAAGACGCTCAACGTTGTTGAGAGAATTAAAAAAAGGTAGGCCGCACTTTGTGTTCCTACAGGAAACCCACTTTAAGACACACCATGTGCCTAAGCTGACAGACGCCTTCTTTACAGAGGCCCATCATGCAACCTGTGATGATTCCAGAGCTAGGGGGGTGTCCACTTTAATCAGCAAAGAAGCTCCTTTTGCTCTGCAGGAGAAACTTTTAGATCCTAAAGGCAGATTTGTTTTTCTGAAAGGCATCTACCATAATACCCCACTGACAGTGGCCAACGTCTACTTTCCCAATAGAGCCCACATATCCTTCTGCCAACGTATGACTCAGGAATTAATGGGTTTCACGTCAGGTTGCCTGATCCTTGGGGGGGACTTCAACGTACCCCTAAACCCCATAGCTGATACGTCTAATGGGAAGACTTGCCTGTCATATAGGATACTGAAAAAACTTAAATCCATGTTCCACTCCCTGCAAGTGATAGATACATGGCGGTTCAAACATCCTGAGGACCGAGACTATACTTTCTTCTCACCTCCACATAATAGGCACTCCCGCATTGACTATCTATTTATCTCGCAATGAGACCTGACGTTTGTTACTGAGGCTCACATAGGCATACAATCCTTCTCGGACCACGCCCCGATCTCCCTATCCCTGAAAGTTGCCCCTCCTAGATCTTACACTGGATCATGGAGACTGAATGCGTCACTCCTGACTGATCCCCTACTGTTGCCCACCTTGACCTCCTCCCTGACCGATTTCTTTCAACGTAACACGACCCCAGATGTAGACCCTATGGCAATTTGGGAGGCACATAAATGTACATTGAGGGGAGAACTTATCAGAATGGGTGCCCATCGCAAGAGGGAAAGGAACAAAAATATTAAAAACCTTTCGGAACGAATAAGATACCTAGAAAACCTACATAAACAATCCCTCAGCGTTCAAACGACAACCGAACTTATAGAAAAAAGGAAGGCCCTTCAACAGCTCTTTGAGGATAAATCAAGGAGGCTTTTGTTTTTTAAGAAAAGGATTTATTATGAATCCGGCAATAAGACTGGTAAACTACTAGCCAGGGCCCTGAAGGAACAGTCGGCAAAAAAAAATTTTCATGGCATCAGGGGGGCGGATGGCAAGATGGAGGTCTCGGTAGAGGCAATTTCTAAACATTTCCATGAATTTTACACGAAACTCTATAACCTTCCACCCCGTCACAAGTTGGCGGATATGGGAGGTGAGAGGTCACAGATCATACGGGACTACCTTAACAGAAGCGGTTTGCCTGCCCTGCTGGACTCAGACGCTTCGCTTCTGGAGGAACCGTTGACTAGTGCAGAAATTAAATTGGCCATTAAACAACTTAAATCTGGGAAGAGCCCAGGCCCCGATGGTTATACCTCTATCTATTATAAGACATTTGCCCACATTCTGGCAGACCCCCTCAGAGCTGCATTGGATTCCATGTCAGTACCCAGGAAGGTCACCCCAGACTTTCTGTCTGCTCATATTACAGTAATACACAAAGCGGGAAAAGACCCCGCTGATTGCGCCAGTTATCGCCCCATCTCCCTATTGAACCTGGACGCCAAGATCTATGCTAAGATACTGGCGTCCAGATTGAGTCCCTTGTTGTCGGCCCTGATCGGACCAGACCAGGTAGGTTTTATGCCGGGTCGTGAAGCTAAGGATAATGTCATAAAGGCCTTGTTACTGACTCAGGCGGCTAGTGTGGGGAACTTGGAAGGCCTTCTCCTCTCCACGGATGCGGAGAAGGCCTTCGACAGGGTGGCATGGGACTACATGATGGCTGTCTGCGCTAAGGTGGGATTGGGGCCGCACATGTTGGCCAGGATATCCGCACTATACCAGTCACCCACAGCGAACCTTAAGATTAATGGTACTCTATCGGAAAAGGTCCTGATAGCCAATGGCACGAGACAGGGATGTCCACTGTCCCCCCTCCTGTTCATCCTGTCCCTAGAGCCCTTCATTAGGATTGTCAAGGCGAACACGGACATTCGGGGCTTCATGGTTTCAAACAAGGAATACAAAGTTGCTGCTTATGCAGATGACTTACTTTTTTTCCTGACTAACCCAATTATCTCATTACCCAACCTGATGAGGGAATTTGACCTTTATGGTTATATGTCTAACCTAAAGATAAACTACACCAAGTCGGAAGCCCTGAATGTCTCTTTGCCGGAGACACTTCTTGACCAGGTTAAGGTGACCACTTCATTTAGATGGGAGCCTAAGGCCTTAACGTACCTGGGAGTTTGGCTCACACCGAGACTTTCAGATATATTCGCTTGCAACTTTCCCAGATTCCTCGCGACTGCCAGGGAGGACCTGGCCAGATGGCGTTCAGGCTATTTTTCCTGGTTTGGTCGAGCAGCCATAATCAAAATGACACTTCTACCTAGATTGCTTTATCTACTACATGCTCTTCCCATTAAAATCCCTGCATCCTTTTTCACTACGCTCAAATCAATCCTACTTAAGTTCCTTTGGAACGAACAAAAACCCAGGATTAGATATTCCCTCTTGATGAAGCCCAAGGAACTAGGAGGTATGGGGATACCAGACTTTAAAGCCTATTATCAAGCTACCCACCTGACCAGAATAGTGGACTGGCACTGCCATGGCACAGCGAAAGACTGGGTCTTTCTAGAGGAAGCTATGAGCCCAATCCCCCTGAGGTTTGCCCCCTGGATTCCGTGGGGGAGTCACCCATCCAGTCTTAGACGGCAACACATAACTGGGTGTACGCTAGAAATCTTCCACAAACTCTCAAGGTCCACAAATATCTCTTCCCAACCAGGCCCTCTGACGCCATTGAGGGACAACCCGGACTTTACACCCGGTATGCGTAATCGTAGCCTTCAATCTGGGAATCACCCGGGCCCGCTTCTGGTGAGAGACTGTTTCTCTGATGGGAGGGTAATGGAATGGTCTACTCTCAGGAACCAAATTAACGATTTACACTTACCCTTTTGGACCTACTTCCAAATACGCAGTTATCTGGGGAGACAGACTGATAGGAACAACCTTCACAACCTCACGGCTCTGGAATCTATTTGTTTGGAGGGCACGCGTTGTCTTAAAACCACCTCCTTGGCTTATGGGTGGCTGCAGGGTTCTGGGGGTCAGGAATCGGATGGACTCAGAGTGAGGTGGTCGGAGGGGCTACAGATGGAGATCACTACTAAACAATGGAGACAGGCATGTATCCTGGCACATAAATGCTCTATAAGCACTAAAACTCAGGAAACGGCCTACAAACTCATGACACATTGGTACAATACCCCGGCCAAGATACACTGATGGAACCCCTCGATACCTGACACTTGCTGGCGATGCCAGGGAGATGGGGGCACTCTACTCCACATTTGGTGGCAGTGCCCACTAATTATTGGATTTTGGGACAAAGTGGTCTCTCTGATTAAGCACATCACTGACACCAGAATCACCCTGAATGCTGCTGCCTGCCTGCTCCACATCACTGATGTCTCGATGGGGACCTATAAGGGATCCTTGACGAGACATCTACTGAATGCGGCCAAGTCCCTTATCCCGCTACACTGGAGGTCCCAGAGGGTTCCGTCCGTTGCGGATTGGCTGAACAGGGTCTCAGAAATGCATAAAATGGAAGAGACCCTGACTCAAACGAATGACATAGTGGACAAATTCCACAAAACATGGCAACCTTGGATACTTTTTAAGTACTCAGCTGCCTATACAGACATAGTACCTTAGAGATCATCCCTCGATATAATGGGAGGCTAGGGCGCGAGCAGCCACGGATTGGGCACCTTCTATTACTGCTTTCTCTTCTCTTTTCTCTTTTCTTTAGAACTTCACTCTAATTTTCCAGGTATCTAGACTGTTCTTTTTCTTTGTCATTATCTATATTCTAATTATTCTTCACAGTTCTATTTACAGTTGCAAGTCGCCGCTATGTATTTAGTAATTTCACGTTGCGGGTCACCCTTAGGGGGATGACAGTAAAGAATTGATGTAATCAATGTGTACTACCACAGGGCAGAAAAGAACTTCCAGCGGAATAGACTGCACCGTTTATTTTTTTTTATTTTTTTTTATTTTTTTGTGCGGTTGGAAGCTGATGGCCCGATTTAAACGTTCTAGTTTGCTAAAATACCTGTTATGTGATACTTTGTATGAGTTACTATGTTACTTACATCTGCAGTTGCACCTGCATATGATGGCTCACACTTGTCAACTTTATGCTGTGCTTCAATAAACGTGAAATGTTAAAAAAGAAAATATCTCGATATTTGAAAAGAAAAAAAAATTGCAAGCGGACAGAGAGAATGTGGCCAGGTTGGCCACGGGATGGATTAGGAGCTCGAAGCCCCTTCTACATCAGAGACTACAGTCCCAAGTGACGTATCCAGAGGATGGAGCAGAAATTAGGAAGGACCTGGAAGGCCATTTTATGGAGGTCTACCGTCCTTGGACTTCTTGGTCTTACCCGAGACCCATAGGGGGGAAACTGGACTCGTCGGGGTTGGCCTCTTGGTAGAGATTACTGAGGCTGTAGATACTTCCATAGGTGCCTCTTGGGAAATTAATTTGAGATGAAGGAGAAGTCTCTCACCTTCCGGTAGGCTGGAAAAAGCATAAGATTTGCCCTTGAAAGCGAATTTTACTGCGAGGGGGAAGGCCCAACGGTACTTGATATCCTGTCGTGACAGTACTGATAGTAGTGGTTTAAGAGCTCGCCTCTTTTGAATGGTAGCAGGGGACAAGTCCGCAAAAATTTTAATTTGGTGACCCTGGAATGAAACCTGTTGCTGGAGTCTAGATTGTTTCATTACTTCTTCTTTGACGGCATAGAAGTGAGGTTTCACAATGACATCCCTAGGTGAGCCTTCCTTTCTGGGGGGTCCGAGGGCCCTGTGAGCTCTGTCCAACTCCAGTCGGTGATTCGAGATGTTAGGAATCAATTCCTTAATAAGGTCCTTAACTGTAGTGGGGACATCCGTGATGGTCTCAGGGATACCTCTCATCCTAAGATTGTACCTCCTGGACCTGTTTTCGAGATCGTCGATCCTGGAAAGAGCAGTGTCCAGTTGTTCCTGCAGGGTCTGGATATGAGCAGCATTTTGGTTGGTGTGGGAGACAGTGATATCAAGTTTATTCTCTATTGCCTCCATTCTGGATCCCAGATTTGCAAAGTCAGATTTTATGTCCCTCGTTATCTGTGCCGCTGTGTTAGCTAGTCCCCTTTCTAGGAGGGTTGACAGTTTGAGAAAAAGGTCCCCCTGCGGGGAGAAAGAATCTTGGTCTGGCATGCTGGGGGAGGGAGTAACGTGCAGGTGTGGGCTAACAGGGCCTGCAGGAGAAAGGGCATATTCCTCCATGGTGCGGCCTATGAGCGATTCAGTGGAGGCCGGGGAAGGGACCTGGGGGTATTGCTGTGGTCCCTGTGTCATCTGGGAATAGGAGAGAATAGCGGGGGCGATCACTTGCCTGATTTCTGTCTTCCTCTCCCCGGAGACCGCGTGTGGCTGTGTGGAAGTATGAGCCGCGGCCATCTTGGTACACCCGTCTCCTCCGGACTTATTGAATTCCGGCCTGAGATCACGTCTGGCTGACGGACCCGACATCCAGGAGTGTTCCTGAGGGGTTCCCCTTAGCTGAGAGGGGAGAATTTGACAGCGATGGCCCGGTCTGTGTCCGCTGTGTCGATCGCTAGGTAGGGGTGATGCGGAGCTCCCGGCTTAAGCTGCCATTACGGAGCGCCCGCGCATGCGCCTCCTGTTACATTTATTACATTAACCCACTCTGCCAATGTCGGTGCTCTCTGTGCTTGCCAGTTTTGTGCTATTACCTTCCTGGCCTGAAACAGGCATCTCAACACTACTTCCAGGTTGTATTTTAATCCATTTCCCTCCTCTATACCTAATAAGCATACCCTGGCCTCCGGTTCCAGAGTTGTCCCAAAAGTCGTGTTTATGATGTTCAATACCCCAACCCAATATCTATATAGTTTCGGGCATTTCCACATCATGTGTATAAGGTCCCCCGTATCTTGACATCTAGGGCACTTGTCATCTGCTCTCCTTTCAAACATGTGTAACCTCTTTGGGGTGTAATAAACTCTATACACTAAGAACAAGTGTGACACTCTCTGTGATGGGGAGAGTGAGACCATTGTTCCCTGTTCCAGTACCCGTTCCCATTGTGCAGTTGTTATGGGTCCTATATCCTCCTCCCATTTTTCTCTATCTTTCCCCAACCTCTTCTCAATTATAAAACCCCCCTTAATCTGTGAGTATAATTCTGAAATGAGGCCTTTTGATGTTCCTGTCTTAATTAGCCGTTGAAGGTGGGGAATTTTTTGCCAGCACACCGGGTGTGTTTTAAATTGAATTTGAAGTGCGTGTCTTATCTGCAAATAAGTATAAAATAATGAATTTGGGATAGCATACTCTCTGCTTAGTTCTGAAAATGCTTTCAATGTGTTGCCTTTATACAACTGATTCAGTCTAGTTATACCACGCTGTTCACATTCTTTTAACTTCCCCATAACTTGAATTTCTGGTAGATTTTTATTTTCCCAGAGAGGGGAGTATTCCGTTAGCCCTTTATATCCCATAGCCTGTAGAAAAAGAAGTAAACGGGACTATAGCGGTGCTAGCGTTAGTATTTAGACAACAGTGGAAGACTCAATTCATTAGGTTAAAAAAAGGGATTTATCCATTTATTGAACAAGTGGTACAAAATATTTAATAAAATTACATATGTATATATAAGCGTTTTCACAAAATTTCAAAAATAGGGCATAGCTGATATGGTGGTTAATTAGATGTTAAACCAAAGAGATCATACGTGGTCCCAACATGTTTCGCCCATCGGGGCTTCGTCAGGGGAAGTATGTCTCAAATGTGAGAGTACATGGAACATAGCACCATTAAAGCCCTAGTAGATGAGATAAATGGGGGTGCAGACAAGAGAAACCTCTGCACGCTAGTGGAGGAAGGAGAGAAGTCTCCTCCTCGGTGTAAGACGTGAACGGAGCTCCGAGCATACAAACCCTCACAGTGACCGCTTAAGAGACATTAAAATCAAAATTGAGAAAAAAAAAAAGGAGAAAAATAGAACGGATGAGATGATGCCTGATTATCCACTGGATACAAAATATACCTTCAGAGAACTTTAGTCCAGTGAAGAGAAAGTTCCAAAAGATGAAATTATTCTTGAAACAAAGTTGTGGATAAATATCAGGCTGCCTCACCGAACCGCTCTGGCCTGTTTACCTTCCCGCCATGTTCTTATGACCGCTCTCAATGTTGGGTTCTTAACAGGGAAGGAATCGGCCTCCAAATTTTCTATTATGGTATTATGTGGGGCCCCCATTAGCATCATTTTCCCACTGGCCTCTCCTCCTCCCTCCATTGTACATCCCTTCAGATGCTGTAGCTGGGCCGCTATAAAGTAACTATAGGGGTGTGGAATGGCCAGCCCTCCCTCATTTGTTGATAACTGTAATTTTTGGAGACTGATTCTTGCCCTGCCCTTCTTCCAGATTAATTCTCTGAAAAGGGTCTCTATTTTTTTAAACCAGGCTTTCCCGATCCATTCTGGGGCATTATGGAGCACATAAAGTAGTTGTGGCATCCAAATCATCTTGATAAGATTGCTTCGTCCAGCTACTGATAGAGGAAGACGTTCCCAAATATCTGCCTTTTGTTTAAACTTAGCTAATAGTGGTCTTAAGTTATTATCAATATATTGTTTTGGATCTCATGTCACCACCATCCCCAAATAATTCATTTTTCCACTACTTTTAATAGAGGGATACCTTCACAGAGGGCGTTATCTACAGGATCCACTGGTAGAAGTGCAGACTTCTCCCAATTTATCGCTAGTCCCGAGAAACGGCCAAATACCTCCACCGTCTGCATCGCCTTTTTTAATGACGTTGAGGAATCCCCCAAAAAAAGCAGGATGTCATCTGCGTAAAGTGCAATTTTCTCCTCCCCCACTTTCCTCTGAAATCCCTGTATCGCCTTTTTAGATCTAATTGCTATTACTAATGGCTCTATTGCTAACGCAAAAAGGAGGGGGGACAGAGGGCAGCCCTGCCTTGTCCCCCTCTCCAGCCTAAAGCTCTTTGAATATTCATTATTAATTTTTATTTTTGCGCTTGGGGAGTTATAAAGCGTTTTTACCCATTTAATAAAGACAGAGCCAAATCCAAATTTCTCCAACACGTGCCAGAGGTAATCCCACTCTAGGCTATCAAAAGCCTTGACAGCATCCAGGGATAAGATAGCTCTGCCACTACTGTTCTCAGTTGGCGTCTGTAAATTCAGATACAGTCTTCTGATATTGGTGCTGGTAGCTCTATTAGGAATGAATCCGGATTGATGCGGATGTATTAATTTCTGAATATATCTATTCATTCTGGCTGCCAGCACTTTAGCCAATATCTTGACATCTGAGCACAGCAGTGAGATTGGTCTATAAGATGATGTATCTAGTTGATCTTTCCCCTCTTTGTGGAGTACTATTATGGTGGCCTCTAACATTGAGGCCGGCAGTTTCCCCTCTTCTACCGCCCAGTTTAGTACCTTTAGCAATTCAGGGAGGAGCACCTCCCCATATTGTTTGTAGATTTCCACCGGTAGGCCATCTGGCCCGGGGGACTTCTGATTAGCCATTTCCGCTACTGCTGATTGGATTTCCTCTAGGGTTATCGGTGACTCTATAGCTCTTCTATCCTCCACAGATAAAGCTGGTGTCTCTATCCCCCCCAGAAATTCCTCCATTTGTAACGTCTCGTCCTCCCTCTTTGATTTATATAAGTCCTGAAAATAGGTCTCAAACGTCTTCAGTATTTCAAATGACTGAGAGGATATCTCTCCCCCTATCTTCCTTATTGCGGGAATACTTGAAGGAGCTGAGTTAGTTTTAGCCAATAGGGCCAATGTATGCCCTACACTCTCCCCTTCTGCAAAGGTACTCTGTCTTTGAAATAGGCGCTTGTTCTCTTCTTTCCTCACAACTGCCATTTTGTACTCCTGTTGTTTCTCAAGCCATTCTCTTTGTTTCATCGGGGTTGGGTCCTTCACATATTGTTCTTCTGCCTCTTTCACCTCTTTCCTAATCTTCTCTTCCCATACCCTAGAATTTTTTTTAATCTCGGCTATTTGTTGAATCAATATTCCCCTAAGAAAGGCCTTTAGGGTGTCCCAAATCACTCCCACCGGCGCTGTCCCTTCATTAAATCCCACCATCTCAATTAATTTTATATTTATCTCTTCTGGTTTTCCCATTAGTTCTAACCAGAAGGGGCTTACTTTCCAATTACTTGGAGGGCACTTTTTACCTGTATTTATGGTCAGCACCAGTGGTGAGTGGTCCGACACCCCTCTTGGATAATAAACAATTTTGCCGATCCGCTGCAGGCTAATTTTGTTTCCTAGGGCCATATCTATTCTAGATAATGTAGAGTATGAGCTTGAGAAACAGGAGTACTGCCTCTCATCTGGGTTTCCCATTCTCCAGATATCACACCATCCCACCTCTTCCAAAAACTGAGTTAAACGTCCCTCTCCCCTCCCATCTGTCCGTGTCCCTGGTGGAAATTTATCTATTGTCCTGTCCAATACTGCGTTAAAGTCCCCTACTACTATTATGGGGCATTCTTCCTTATTTAACGCAAATTTCACAACTTTATACAGGATCTCCATATTAAAGGGTGGTGGAACATAAATATTTACTAGTACATATGGTTCATCTTCTATCAAACAGTGCAAAAAGATAAAACGACCCAGTTCGTCTATCCTAACCTCTTTACAAACGAACGACAACCCCCTTTTCACCAGTATGCTCACCCCCCTAGAGTAAGAAGAATGGACTGAGTGATACTGGCACTGGTATTTCCTATTGGATAGTTTTCCCTTTGTTTCTTTTGTTAAATGAGTCTCCTGAATGCAAATTAATTCCACCCTATACCGTTCAAGTGTAGAGAATACTGCAGCCCTTTTTATCGGGTCACCCAACCCCCGGACATTCCAGGAGCCTATATTAAATGTTTTAGGCCGCATATCTATACAACAGCATAATAGCAAACAGAAAGCATATAAAAACAAGAGACCCAACTGGGCCCCAAGATATTCAACCTTGAGCAGAAGATACTAAACACGCATAACCTGAAAAAAAAATTCCTTAATACACATGATCAAAAAGAAAAAAGATAAACAGATACGAAAAAAAAAAAAACAATTACTCTACTATTCCATCTTTGTCCTTGAGCTGTTCCTAGATTGCTTTTTTTAAATATAAAAAAACAGAAAATCCCATCTTTTAATTTAAACTGTGATATCTTAGTGTCGTGTTTCTGTAAATCAAGCCGGGAAGCTTTACTTCCTATCATAAAAAAAAAAAATGGGTAAAAAATAAGTAGAAAAAATAAGTAAAGAGGAAAAGAAAAAAATAAAAAAAAAATAAAAGAAAATTTTCCTTTTTTCCATCAATAGTGCAAAAGCAAGAAAAGAAAAGAGAAAGGGGGAAAAAAAAAAAAAAAAGATAAAAAATCTTTCCCTTTCCTTCCCCTCTCCTCTTGTAAATGTGTTCTTCCTAAAGTGTGAGTTTCCCCCTATTTCCTTTATCTCCTGTTTCCCTTTCTTCTGTGCTTGAAGTGCGACATTTATGAATTTGTGCCATTTTTTCCCCCCTTTCTGTCTCTTGATGTCTGCCACCCCATTTGTTCTTTCATTGCCTTAATCTCCTGTTTCAATGGGTACACCTCATCTTCCACTTGGCTCATTCTCTCCTCTACAACTGTTGTCCTTAACACTGTCCTCTGCAATTCTTGGCCCATGGTCGCTAGTTGCTCCTTTATCCCTTTTATCTGTTCAGATACGTTATCCAATGACCCTCTACATGCATTCACGGCCCTTAGTACCTCTTTTAACGTTGGCTCTTCCTCCCCGGGTACGGCAGCATCCGGGCCTATTGTAGAGTTTACCGTTTGAGTTATTGCAGGTGCAGCCGCAGCCCCTGGAGTCTCTCCCACAGAGCCCCTTTTACTCCCTATTTTCGGGCCTGTTGTACCTTGGCCTAAGCTTTTTCTATCTGCCGCAGTGCCTGTTTGGTTTCTCCCCCCCCCTGTGTTTGTTGATGTTGAGTCCCTTTACCTGGTGAGATTGCCGAGATATGGGCAAACCTCTCCAATTTAGCTGCAGTAGCTGCCGCCGCTGCCTGCATTGCTCTCTCTTTTTCTTTTGCCGCTCGCGTTGTTTGAGACCCCCCACTTTCTTGATTAGGCTGTTCTTTTTTTGATGCCATCCTATACACTATGCCCTGGCCAAGTACTATTGACCACTGTTTAAATAGGCGATTTGGGTGAAAGAAAGATGGGGGCCCAAGCTGAAAGTAAGTAGGAGTAAGATAAGTTTTGATTTGCTGTTGGTTCACAGTGCAATTTAATGTACTTCAGTGTACTACAGTAAAGTCCTCAGCTGTTTATTAATCACTCTAGTCCCGGCTAATGGCAGGGTGATCAGTTCTAGGTCTACTTTACCAGCTCAGTTAATTATTCGAAGTGCACAGAATGCTCAGTTCATGGTATGGTATGCAGCCTGCTGCCCTGTTACATAGACCATCCAGATCCTGGGAGCGTATCAACTGTCCAGGTGCATTGGTGCATTGGTATATTTAATGACCTCCACCACCGCTCCCCCCAACAATCCTCCAGCAGTTTTACCGGTGTGTACAGCCACTGCTGTACTTTCAGCCACGGACTCTCTTCACATCTGGCGTGTTAGTCTCCTCTCCTCTCCTCCTCCTCTCCTCATCGGTTCACAACTCCCGCCGCTCAGTTCTCGATCTCGAGGGATCTCACAAAGTACCGCGGGATTACGAAGGACGGTCACGGAGGGCAGGGCAGCCTCACAGCCTTTAGTGCACAGAGCGCATCACTAGGTTCCCGCTCACACCGCCCGGCTCATCCCCGATAACAAAGGTATGCCAAAATCCTCTATGCCTGTGTCCAGCAGCATGCTCCTTTACATTGCGGTTGTCCGGGCGGGGGGGGGGCAGAACAAGGGAGCAGATCGGGCGGCGGTCACACAACCATCCTTACTCCTTGCTCCACACACACTCCCATCCCCTCCATCAACATCCGGTCACGACCCCCAGTCCTGTTTTGTTACATGGTGCTTCATCGTGGGATAGGTTTTCCTATGGGGATCCCTACCTGGATGACATAAGTGAGGGGTTGCCATGGAGTCGACAGCAGACCCTGTGGTGAGGGAGGATATTCAGAAAGAGGTAAAATGGTTCTTTCAGGCGAACGATAGTCCAGAAAGTACACTAGGAACAATCTGGGAAAAACATAAAGCTGTAATACGAGGTGTCTTAATCAAACACTGAGCAAGGATCAAGAAGGAGAAGGAAGCTAAACTAACAGGGTTATTAGCAAAAATTCTAAATTTAGAGGCACGACACAACACAAACATGCCTAGTCTATAGAAGTAGAACAAGAATTATTAAAAACACGTAGACAAGTGACAGGGCTATTATAATATAGAGCAAAAATGGCATTACAGATAGGACGTAAATGCAGTTATGAGTCAGGTAATAAATGTGGTAGACAATTGGCAAGTGCTCTACGGGAAATACAGACAAGGACATATATACCCTTAGTTAGGAAAAAAGATGGAACAGAGGTCCAACTGCCTGGACAAATTGCGGAAGTATTTGGTGATTTCTTCTCCTCACTTTACAATTTGAGTTTGGGAGATCCAGACCAAGCAGTGACGGAGGAATATTTAACAGCAAGTGGAATGCCGAGCTTGATGGCAGCTGTTGGGAAGGAGTTGGAATCGCCAATAACATTAGAAGAAGTCCAGAACGCAATAAGATTAGCGAAAACCGGGAAAGCACAAGGACCAGATGGACTTACGGTTCAGTATTATAAGTCACTTATTTCTGAGTTGGGACCTTTTATGGCCAAAATGTTTAATGAACTGGGGGACACAGCATCTTTCCATCCAGAGACAATGAAATCCATGATATCGGTGATACTAAAAGAGGGTAAAGACCCAAAGCAGTGCGGTAGTTATAGGCCAATATCATTATTAAATGCTGATTTGAAAATATTTAGCAAAATAATAGCCCTTAGGTTACAACAGCAACTCAGAAATAAAAAATGAAGCGCTAAGTGTTCAGAGAGGCCTAGGTTTCACCCTGGGTCTCAAAGATAAGTGCAAACCAAGTATTGAAAAATTAAAGTCCACACAAACGTGATAGTAAACAAATAATGTCCATAACGTGAATGGTGAAAATTGAATGGTGAAACAAGGTTGGAAACCATATGGACTATCAAATCTTCATAGAAGAGAATAGGTAAATACTCTTACCAGAGCCAATGGACCCACTTGTCAGCCACAGTGGGTCATTAGAGCATGGTATCCCCACGGGGCAAACTCTAAACTTGTCTGTAGACTCGCACCCTCAACGATCATGGATGGAATTCACAAGCTTGAAAAGGTGTTGATTCAAGATGTCAAAAAAGGGGGATTCCAGCAAAGGGCTCACCATGCGGTGGTCTCAACTCAGGTAATACACAGGGCAGTATAGCAATACTTATCTGAGTCGTGGATGACACAGAGGAGCCAGAACACACAAGCCATGTGCTCACATGAGTAGGCCAAAAGCCCTATTGCTATACTGCCCTGTGTATTACCTGAGTTGAGACCACCGCATGGTGAGTCCTTTGCTGGAATCCCCCTTTTTTGACATCTTGAATCGACACCTTTCAAGCTTGTGAATTCCATCCATTATCGTTGAGGGTGCGAGTCTACAGCCAAGTTTCGAGTTTGCCCCGTGGGGATACCATGCTCTAATGACCCACTGTCGCTGACAAGTGGGTCCATCGGCTCTGGTAAGAGTATTTACCTATTCTCTTCTATGAAGATTTGATGGTCCATATGGTTTCCAACCTTGTTTCACCATTCAATTTTCAACATTTACGTTATGGACATTATTTGTTTACTATCACGTTTGTGTGGACTTTAATTTTTCAATACTTGGTTTGCACTTATAATTGAGACCCAGGGTGAATCCTGGGCCTCTCTGAACACTTAGCTCTTTATTTTTTATTTCTAGATTATTTGAATATTTGTCACATTTTTTTTGTAGCAGCTTTTTGTGTTTCAGTATAATTTTAAGACTAGCGCACATTTTTTCCATTTTTACAATAGCAACTCCCCTTCCTGATCCACCAAGATCAAGTGGGATTTATTCCAACAAGGGAAGCAAGGGATAATACCTTCAAGGCTGTGAATTGAATGCATATAGCCAACTCAACCAGGACCCTCTGTGTCTTCCTTGGAACAGATGCAGAGAAGGCCTTTGATCGGGTGGGATGGGGATTTATGTTTTCGGTCTTGCGCCATATAAAATTGGGAGAGAAAATGATTAGATGGATTGCTAGTATGTATAATAGACCCACAGCTGAAGTGAAATTAAACGGAGTAGTCTCCCCATCCTTCGAGATAACAAATGGGACAAGACAAGGCTGTCCATTGTCCCCTTTGATATTTTCACTAACCTTAGAGCCTTTCCTATGTAGAATACGGCTCAATAAGGATATTAAGGTAATTGAAATAGGGGGAATACAACATAAAGTCGCAGCATATGCAGACGATATGCTTTTCTCAATGACAAACCCGATAGTCTCCCTTCCGAATCTGTTTAAAGAAATAGAACTGTATGGTAGATTCTCATATTTTAAAATAAACTGCATTAAATCGGAGGCCTTGATGGTAGCAATCCCGAAGGAAATGTCGAAGTCAATAAGTTCAAGCTATAAATTTAAATGGTCAGACCAAGTTTTGAAGTATCTAGGGACGAATATTGCAGCAAATACCTCTAAGATGTATGAGTTAAATTTCTTCCCAATTATAAGAAAAATACGTGGACTACTAGAGAGATGGCATAGGGGAATGTTTTCCTGGTTTGGAAGAAGTAATATAATTAAAATTAATATTCTACCAAAAATCCTGTACCTCCTCCAGGCAGTCCCAATAGCAATACCAAGAAACTTTTTCAGGAATATCCAAACATTGTTTTCAAAATTTATATGGGCGGGTAAACAACCAAGGATTAAGAGGACACTACTATCCCTACCAAAACAAAATGGAAGGCTGGCTATCCCTGATGTATTCAACTACTATCAGGCAGTTCATTTAGGCCGTCTGCTGGATTGGTGCCGACATAGGGACATGAAAATCTGACCAGATTTAGAGCAAGCACAGTGTATGGAATTACTAAATAGAGCACCTTGGTGTTATAGAGATGTCACAGCCAATATTAAGACACACCCAACAATAGGACCTACAGTGCGGGTATGCTACAATCTTTTTTTCCAGGGACAAAATATCTACATACAACTCACCTTTGATGCCTATACTAGGTAACCCACAATTTATACCAGGTACACAGAAAGGACCCTTTGCGGTACTAATTGAAAGAGGATTGTATCAGGCCTCGCACTTTAGGATTTTGGGTAACTGGCCAACAATGCAGGACCTGATGGATAGAAATGGCCCTTTTCAATTAGAGATTTGGCAAGCAGCACAATTAAGACTAGGGTTGAGTGGACCCGAACTGTAAAGTTCGGGTCCGTACCGAACTTTTGTGTTTTTGGGTCCCGGACCCGAACCCGAACAATTGACATTTTAGATATTGTATGCGTAATTGGTTCTTTTTCCATACATTGTATCTCAAATGGTGTTAAGATACGGTCCAGATAACATGGAACTCTTACGGTATTTAGGAAGTGTCTTAATTAGAGTTGAGCAGACACCTGGATGTTCGGGTTCAACGGGATCGGCCGAACTTTGGAAAAAGAGTTCGGGCTCGAACTTGACCCGAACTTGACCCCGAACTCCATTGAAGTCAATGGGGACCCGAACTTCTGAGGACTATTCGCGCTTTTTTCCCGTGCTTAGAACTGTCCCTGCACAAAGTGTCATTTCTGAAGGAAAAAAAAGTCATTTAAAACTCACTCGCGGCTATAATGAATTGTCGGCTCCCGGCAATACATAGAAAAGTCATTGATAAAAGAAAAAAAAAGCGTGGGGATTCCCCCAAATTCAATTACCAGGCCCTTCAGGTCTGGTATGGATATTAAGGGGATATTAAGGGGAACCCTGCCGCAAATTTAAAAAAAAATGCGTGCGGTTCCCCCCAAATATCCATACCAGGCCCTTTATCCGAGCACGCAACCTGGCAGGCCGCAGGAAAAGAGGGGGGACGAGAGAGCGCCCCCCCTCCTGAACCGTACCAGGCCACATGCCCTCAACATGGGGAGGATGTCCCCATCAACAAGGGGATAGACCCGCCCCTTCTAAATTTCCCCATCATGTCCGCTCAGCCAATGACGTAGGTGTAAGGCTGAGGACCTGATGCGAAACATGAGAAGGGGCGGGTCTATTCATTTATTATACTGCGGAGGAAGTTCCCCATCAGGTCCGCTCATCCAATGACGTAGGCGGGGTCTGACATACGAGCGGGCGGACCTGATGGGGAACTTCCTCCACAGGTCCGCTCAGGCTCAGCCAATGACATTTCGTGTGGACAGCGCCAGACATCGGATCGCCGTGGGACACTGGATTTCATTACTGGAATGTTTTTTTTTTTTTTAATAAAGGACTTTCCCAACGGTGTCTGTGTATTTTTTTACAATTTTTTACACTTTTGTGAAATGGTAGGGGTACAATGTACCCCATTACCAATTCACATAGGGGGGCGGGATCTGGGGGTCCCCTTTGTTAAAGGGGTCTTCCAGATTCCGATAAGCCTCCCGCCCGCAGACCCCCACAACCATCGGGCAAGGGTTGTGGGGATGAGGCCCTTGTCCCCATCAACATGGGGACATCTTCCCCATGTTGAGGGCATGTGGCCTGGTACGGTTCAGGAGGGGGGGGCGCTCTCTCGTCCCCCCTTCTTTTCCTGCGGCCTGCCAGGTTGCGTGCTCGGATAAAGGGTCTGGTCTGGATTTTTGGGGGAACTCCACGCCATTTTTTTTTTACATTTGGGGTGGAGTTCCCCTTAAAATCCATACCAGACCTGAAGGGCCTTGTAATTGAATTTGGGGGAACCCCCACGCATTTTTTTTTTTTTTTATCAATGACTTTTCTATGTATTGCCGGGAGCCGACAATTCATTATAGCCGCGAGTGAGTTTTAAATGACTTTACTCTTTCGTCCATGGACCGACACAGCTTCTCTATTGACAAAGTGGGTATTATCCGTTAATTAGGAGTGACTAGGCAGAAAAACTTGTAAAAAGTGTTGCATCACACCTTCTACAGTACCGCCCAGGGGGCGGACCCTCTGGGTATACCCTCTCAGTCTGCACATCGCAGATCAGTTTTTTTCTGTCTAGCAAGGAGTAGGACATGGCTCCCTTCGGGCTCATTGGTCCGGGGAAAAAAGATATATATATTTTTATTTTTTTGCTACATTTGTTGTTTCCTGCGATCTTCGATCAACTGCCGACTGGGTGACAGGCTGGATCCTCGATCCTTGTAGTCTCCCCAGTTTCGGCCATCGAGCGTGTGCCGACCCTAGCTACGCGCTGGGTTTTCCACGACATGCCCGTCGCTCCACGGGTGGCCGGTGAGCCTACGCTCCAGGGCCTGCATCGGACCGCTCAGCTTCGGCTGACCTTACGGCCGAGTCGCAGCAGCCTGGCCGGTGAGCTTACGCTCCAAGGCTTGCATCGGACCGCTCAGCTTCGGCTGACCTTACGGCCGAGTCGCAGCAGCCTGTCCGGTGAGCGTCATGCTCCAGGGCATACATATGATCGTCCCTTCTGGGTCCAATCACAGCATGCCTGGCCAACAGTCACCTTCCGCGCGCGGACGATGATCTGTTTGGAATGTCTTCCAGCAGAATACATGCAGGATAGGTAAGTAAAACTCCCCTGCCTCGGCTGGGTGATTTAGCTGGACATTCCTGGAGAGATCAAGTAAGTGGTTGTGGCCCCTTTCTTTCCTCTCTCCCTGCCTTTCCCTCCTCCCTGGGCTTCTAGCTAAAGGTTGCTGGGTGCTGGGGGTCACCTAGGGGGTCCCACTGGAGCGGGGCTGGCTGTAACTAACATTTAAAAGAAATGTCATTTTTGCTTACCTGTGTTTCTGTGTCTCCATGCTGTCGGCGGCCATTTTGAGGTGGTCCATGCCAAGTTTGGCCTCTTGTAACTGCCTGGCGGCCATCTTCCTGTAGTTCGGCCACACCCACTGGCCCCTATCAGGTGATCGGCGGCCATGTTTGTCCACCCTGTATGCAGATATTGCCGTTCGGCGGCCATCTTTTTTGTGGGCTATGGCTGCCTGACCTCTATCTTCTGTCGGCGGCCATTTTCTTAGAGCCCACATTATCTTCCATACAGACGGTTTTGGCAACCATTTTGCGAGAGCCTCCGGCCTCTAGGGTGCATTACACTGGCGCGAAAATTCACACAGGAAGTGCTGATAAAAGAAGCAGACTGACACAGCAGCAAGGGGACAGCATCACAGGCGCAGCATAGCAGTACCTATCCAGGGTGGTGAGTCCTCTGGGTGACCCAGCATCTCTGCAGCGCAGGAGGGTGGCCTATTGATATCTTGCCTGGAGCCCTGTGAGTGTCAGCGTGTGGTCAGCATGGCATCTGAGCCAGATGTCTTCTCCCCTGAAACACCAGATTTAGCAGCTGGTGTCCCTGAGGTGTCTATGGACGCTATGTCGGCAATCCTAGAGGCGTTTGCTGCCAGGGTGGAAGCAGCACACGGGAATACAGGGGGTAGTAAACGCCCCATCCCCTGCAAGCTTCTGGGGATAATTCTGGTGCAGAACCAGGGCCAGCTATGGCTCGGGGCCCAGATTCTGACGCACCAGAGACTGCAGACCGTGACCGGACAGTGAGAATGACTCAAAGTCCAGGTCAGTACGCGAGACGGCTTTGGTATCTGACCTTATTACTGCAGTGCGGGATATGCTAAAATTGGAAAATACTGCAGAAGCAGCAGAGACTCCGGTCCACTTGGGTTTCATAGACCTGCCCGCACTGCTAAGGTGTTCCCTTGTGTGTCTTTTGATAAACTCTTATACAAGGAATGGGAGAACCCACTGAGGGTCTTTACAGCCCCAAAGAGGTTTGCGGTACGGTACCCCTTTTGAGGAGAGTTTTCTGAAGAAATGGACCTCTCCCCCCTATAGTGGACCCTCCGGTGTCCAGACTTAATAGAGCCACCACAATTCCTGTAGAAGGGGCTCCTGTTTTCTAGGACCCTGTGGATAAGAAGGCTGAAGCACTCGCTTGCTACCTATACTCAGTGGTAGGCTCGGCAGTACGCCCGGCATTGGCGGGGGCCCTAGTGTCTCACACACTTACTGAATGGGCAAGATTGCTACTCCAGGGGTTAAGGAGCGAGATGCTCCTCCTGATGAGATAACATTGGCCGACCTGTTGGTCCAGGGCCTTAGGTTTGTCTGCGAGTCAGACATGAATACTATTCCCCTGCTGTCTAAAACTTCGGTTTATGCAGTAGCAATACGCCACCTGATCTGGCTAAAAGGCTGGTCTGCGGACCAGACTTCCAAGAAAGCCCTGTTGGATCTGCCTTTTAAGGGCGACAGACTTTTTGGGGCTTCTCTGGATGACATCATCAAGGATGCCACAGGAAGTAAAAGCACTTTGCTTCCCCAAATTAGCAAAGGTAAGGGGCCACGCCAAGGGCAAGGGCCCTCCTTTACTGCACACAAGTGGTTTTTTCGTCCCCCTAGGGCGACAGGGAAAAGACCCCAGGCCGATAAAGCGCCTGCCCAAGGACAAAAGCGTCCCTGGTCCCGCATACCCAATAAGCCTGCGGACAAATTTGCGTCCGCATGAAGGTCCACCCCCACCCAGCTCTCGGGTGGGGAGACGTCTTCGCAAATTCGCGACTCAGTGGACAGCACTAATCTCCGACAGGTGTGTTTGCGAAGTAATCTCCTCAGGCTACAAGATAGTTTCTCTCTTGTCCACCGGACAGATTCAACACCTCCAATCTCCAGCTACTACCGACCCGTCGGGAGGCCCTGTATGGGGCGGTCCAGGGTCTACTGGAACGCGGGGTAGTTATTCCAGTTCCAGAACTGGAACGGGGTTTTTACTCAAATCTGTTCATTGTGCCGAAGAAGGAGGGGGTTCGTCCAAGCTTGGATCTCAGAGCCCTCAATTGCTTTGTGAAGGTACAAAGTTTTCGGATGGAGTCGGTTCGATCTGTAGTCACGGCTCTCCATCCGGGGGACTTTCTGGCCTCCTTGGACATCAAGGACGCATACCTGCATGTCCCCATATACTCCAGACACCAGAGGTTTCTGCGATTTGCTATCGGGAAGAACCACTACCAGTTTGTGGCCCTCCCGTTTGGCCTTGCCTCAGCACCCAGGACGTTCACCAAGGTGCTCGCTCCGATTCTGGCACTTCTAAGACAGCGGGGTATCGCTATCACAGGTTACTTGGACGACCTTCTGCTGAAGGGCCCTTCAAGCTCAGAATTAGAGGTAAGCGTGTCCATTACCTGTCAGACTCTTCGAGACTGTGGTTGGATACTAAACACGCAAAAGTCAGTATTGGTGCCCACTCAACGCCTAGTGTACCTGGGGTTGATTCTGGATTCCTCAGAGGCAAAGGTATTCCTCCCTGTGGAGAAGTTGCAGACCCTCCGGGCTGCAGTACGGCAGCTGACTTCCAGGAATTGGTCGTCACTCCGTTTTTGCATGCGAGTGTTGGACCTCATGGTAGCCTCCTTCGAGGCGGTCCCATATGCTCAATACCACACTCGAGTGTTACAGAGGGAAGTTCTGTCCAGATGGAACAGATGCCCTTCATCTCTGGATTATCAAATCCGAGTGAGCCACCTAGTCAGGAGATCCCTGGTATGGTGGCTGACAGCACCGGCTCTAATGGCCGGGAAGTCATTTCTTCCGGTTTACTGGATAGTGATCACGACGGACGCCAGCCTTACAGGTTGGGGGGGAGTCTGGGGTGTCCAGTCGGCGCAAGGTCGCTGGACCCCAGAGGAAGCCCTCCTGCCGATCAATGTCCTGGAGATCCGGGCGATCAAGCTGTGCCTCTTCAAATGGTCTCAGAGACTGCAAGGGCGTCCAGTCAGGATCCAGTCAGACAACGCCACAGCAGTGGCATATGTCAATCATCAAGGAGGAACAAGAAGCTCAGCTGCAGCATCGGAGATCGCTCGCATCCTGAAGTGGGCAGAGAGGAGCGTACCGGCACTGTCGGCCGTGTACATTCCGGGTGTGGAAAACTGGCAGGCGGACTACCTGAGCCGCCAGATGCTGGACCAGGGAGAATGGTCCTTACACCCGGAGGTGTTCCAACTCCTCTGCCAAAGATGGGGCACACCAGACGTAGATCTTCTGGCTTCCCGACTCAATCGGAAGGTATTGAGGTTTGTGGCCCGGTCAAGAGACCCATGGGCAGACGCAACGGACGCGTTGGTAGCATCGTGGGGCCAGTATCGGCTAATCTATGCCTTCCCTCCCTTAAGGCTTCTTCCTCTTCTGCTCCGCAGAGTGGAGGCAGAGGGAATTCCAATGATCCTAATCGCTCCAGATTGGCCTCAGCGTCCTTGGTACGCCGATCTAGTACGTCTGGTAGCAGACGTCCCCTGGCGCCTACCACTACGGAAGGACCTGCTGTCGCAAGGTCCCATATTCCATCCTGCTTTACAGTCATTGGCTTTAACGGCATGGCTGTTGAGAACCAGGTACTGAGAGACCGGGGCCTGTCAGACTCAGTAATTTCTACTATGAGAAGTGCTCGGAAACCGTCCTCTAGGAAGGTCTATCACCGCACTTGGAGGGCCTACATCTCCATGTGTGAGGAAATGAAATGGCATCCGCGTACCTATTTGGTTTCCAGAATCCTGCTGTTTTTACAGCATGGGGTAGACCAAAGGCTTGCCCTAAGTACGAGTAAGGGACAGATATCTGCCCTGGCTGTCTTTTTTCAGCGACCCCTGGCGACTCACTCTCTCGTGAGTACATTTGTGCAGGGGGTTCGACAGGTGGCCCCTCCGGTCCGCCCCCCGTTACCTCCGTGGGACTTGAACCTGGTCCTCTCGGTGCTTCAGAAGGCACCGTTTGAGAATATTAGAGATATTCCCCTGTTGACACTTTCTCAGAAGGTGGTCTTTTTGGTGGCTGTTACGTCAGTTAGACGAGTCTCTGAGCTGGCAGCCTTGTCCTGCAAGGCTCCCTATTTGATTTTCCACAAGGATAAGGTGGTGCTGCGGCCGCAGCCTTCCTTTCTTCCGAAGGTCGTTTCAGCTTTCCATCTCAACGAAGACATTGTACTTCCATCCTTGTGTCCTCAGCCGTCGAATCCTAAGGAGTCGGCGTTGCATTCCTTGGACGTTGTCCGAGCTTTGAGAGTATACATATCTGCTACTTCCCTGTTCCGGAAGTCAGACTCACTGTTTGTTTCGGTGGCTGGTCCCAAGAAGGGCCAAGCAGTCTCATCGGCCACCATCTCTAGGTGGATCCGACAGATAGTAATCCAGGCTTACGCCTTAAAGGGTCAGGCGCCCCCCTTTCCTGTCACGGCGCATTCGACCAGGGCAATAGGTGCCTCTTGGGCTTTCCGACATCAAGCGTCTGTTTCCCAACTATGTAAAGCGGCGACTTGGTCGTCCGCTCACACTTTCACAAAATTCTACAAAGTTGATGTAGGTGCATCTTCGGATGCCTCTTTCGGCCGCAAGGTTTTGCAGGCGGCTGTTTAGAGTTGCAACTCCTCCGTTGGAGGAGTGCTGTTTTGTGTTTTGGGGTGAAGTTTGTTTTTATGCTGTTACCACCCCTCGTTTTTTTCTCTGACACTGCTTTGGGACGTCCCACTTTGTCAATAGAGAAGCTGTGTCGGTCCATGGACGAAAGAGTAAATAGGATTTTTTACTCACCGTAAAATCCTTTTCTCTGAGTCCATGGACCGACACAGCACCCACCCCTCCTTTTAAGTTTGTACTGCTTTTTGACGAACTGATCTGCGATGTGCAGACTGAGAGGGTATACCCAGAGGGTCCGCCCCCTGGGCGGTACTGTAGAAGGTGTGATGCAACACTTTTTACAAGTTTTTCTGCCTAGTCACTCCTAATTAACAGGTAATACCCACTTTGTCAATAGAGAAGCTGTGTCGGTCCATGGACTCAGAGAAAAGGATTTTACGGTGAGTAAAAAATCCTATTTTTTTCCTTCAGAAATGACACTTTGTGCAGGGACAGTTCTAAGCACGGGAAACAAGCGCGAATAGTCCTCAGAAGTTCGGGTCCCCATTGACTTCAATGGGGTTCGGGGTCAAGTTCGAGCCCGAACTCTTTTTCCAAAGTTCGGCCGATCCCGTTGAACCCGAACATCCAGGTGTCTGCTCAACTCTAATTAAGACACTTCCTAAATACCGTAAGAGTTCCACGTTATCTGGACCGTATCTTAACACCATTTGAGATACAATGTATGGAAAAAGAACCAATTACGCATACAATATCTAAAATGTATGTGTCACTGATTAAGCCATCTGAGAATTTTCAGTTACCCTTTCTGGGTAAATGGGAAATAGACCTGGGGAGGACCTTTCGGGAAGCCCAAAAAACCAAAATGATACAATCTATATTCAAGACAGCAACATGTACAAAAATACACAAAACAAACTACAAAATCATTTCACAATGGTATAGAACCCCAGAAATACTTCATAAGTGTTTTCAGGATATAACAGAGGAGTGCTGGAGATGCAAGACAGAACAGGGCACCTTGCTACATATTTTTTGGTCTTGCCCTAGAATTAAGGAATTTTGGAAGGAAGTTCGGGAGATCATTCAATAAATTTGGTGAGGCATTTTTCCTTCTGCATCTATCAGAGATCCCGTGGGAAACATCCAGGAACTCGATCCTATGTCATTTAGTGAATGCTGCTAAAGCATGTATACCGCTTAAATGGAGACAGATACAACCCCCCACTGTAAGTATGTGGCTTAAAAAGGTAGAAGAAGTGAATAGGATGGAAGACAATTACCGAAACCTGGCTTCACGAATCCGACACTGCGTCTTCTGCTGCTCTATCCCACGGTGGTCTTCTTTGGACTCACTCCCCCAGACCCAGTGGACGCAAAGGAGGGGGTGTTGGAATTCTTTTAGCCCCACATAGCACCTTTCAAGTACTTCACCCACCTCCCTCTCTGGCACTCTCCTCATTTGAGGCACACTGCATTCATCTCTTCTCCCCAGTTTCTCTAAGGATAGCTGTGATCTACCGTCACCCTGGTCCAGTATCATCCTTTCTTGATGACTTCTCTGCCTGGCTACCTTACTTTCTCTCTTCTGAAATACCTACAATCATTCTTGGGGACTTCAATATCCCTAATAATGCTAACACTCCTGCAACTTCCAAACTTCTCAGTCTAACCTCCTCCTTTGACCTGAAGCAATGGATACATGCTCCTACTCACTCTGTAGGCAATACCCTTGACCTTGTCTTTTCCCACCTACGCACTCCATGCAACCTCTCCAACTATCCTTACCCTCTCTGATCACTACCTTATTAACTTCACTCTCTCCCTCTCCTCTGCCTCCTCTCCCTCCAAACGCCTAAAGGTTACTCGTAGAAACCTTCGCCATATCAACCCTTCTCTTCTATACTCTGCGACTGACCACCTCTATGACAAAATCGCACCCCTGTCCTGCACCCACCTAGCCACTTCTGTCTACAACACTTCACTTCTAGCATCACTGGACAGACTGGCCCTCTCACTATACGCAGAATAAGGCCCCGCCCCCTTCAACCCTGGCAAACAGATGATACTAGAAGTCTGAAAAAACACAGCCGTGCTCTCGAGCACCAGTGACGTAAGACGATGTCCCAGAAAGATTTCGGCCAGTATAAATCTGCCCTCCAAAAATACAATTCGTGCCTCCTCACTTCCAAGCAGACCTATTTCATCACCCACATTAAAAACTTATCATCCCGTCCCCGTCTACTCTTCTCTACCTTCAACTCGCTCCTTCGTCCCCCACTGCCTCCACCCACTAACTCACTCACTGCCCAGGAGATCGCCAATCACTTCAAACAGAAGATTGATACAATTCACGAGGAGATCTCTACTGTTCAGATACCCTCCATGCTATACACCTCATGCCCACAGGTACAATCATTACTTCCCTCTTTCAACCCCACCACTATAGACGAGGTTGCTAAATTACTTGCTAATGTCCATCTTACCACCTGCCCTGTGGATCCTGTTCCCTCGCAAATGCTACGTTCACCCTCTGGCTATATTCTACACTCTCTAACCCACATCTTCAATCTCTCCCTCTCTTCTGGCATCTTCCCTAACTCTTCCCTAACTCTTTGAAACATGCACTTGTCAGCCCCATACTTAAAAAGCCCATCCAATCTTAACAACCTACGCCCCATCTCTTTGCTCCCCTTTTTATCCAAACTCCTTGAACGTCTAGTCTACAACCGACTGAGCAGCCACCTTGCCGATAATAACCTTCTTGATCCCCTTCAGTCTGGATTTCGTCCTCAACTTTCCACAGAAACTGCTCTCCTAAAACTAACAAACGATATACTAACGGCCAAAACTAAGGGACACTATTCTGTACTCCTACTCCTGGACCTCTCTGCTGCCTTTGATACGGTTGACCACCCCCCCCTCCTCAAAAAACTTCACACCTTCCAAAATCGAACTTATAATTTTTCCTCCCACACGTGCCTCTTCCCCTGATCTCTCTGTCAAAATTTATGGCACAACCATAAGCCCATCCCCACATGCCAAGGTCCTAGGAGGAGTCCTGGACTCTGAACTCTCCTTTAAGCCCCACGTCCAATCACTGTCCAAATCTTGCCGCTTCAACCTCCGCAACATCTCAAATATGCCCCTTTCTAACCAATGACACCACAAAGCTCTTAATTCTCTCCCTGGTCATCTCTTGCCTCGATTACTGCAACTCCCTCCTCACTGGTTTACCTCGGCATACTCTATCCCCCCTTCAGTCCATCATAATGCTGCTGCCAGACTCATCCACCTTACCAACCGCTCTGTCTCTGCTATTCCTCTCTGTCAATCCCTCCACTGGCTTCCGCTCGCCCAACAAATTAAATTCAAAATACTAACAACTACCTACAAAGCCATCCACAACTCTGCCCCCAGCTACATCACTGACCAAATCTCTAAATACCAACCTAATTGCTCTCTTCGTGCTCTCTAGCTCTCTCATCACCTCCTCCCATACTCGTCTCCAGGACTTTTCCAGAGCCTCTCCAAGCCTATGGAACTCCTTACCCCAATCTGTCCGTTTATCTCCTTCTCTATTAGCTTTTAGAGGATCCCTGAAAACCCTCCTCTTCAGAGAAGCCTATCCTACCCACACCTAACAACTGTATTCTCATTTTGTCCATCTGATCATCCCCCCACAGCTACTACCCTTTGTTCCACTTAACCCTCCCTTCTAGACTGTAAGCTTTAACGAGCAGGGCCCTCTTATCCCTCCTGTATTGAATTGTATTGTAACTGTACTATCTTCCCTGATGTTGTAAAGTGTTGTGCAAACTGTTGGCGCTATATAAATCCTGTATAATAATAATAAATAATAATAGTATGGACAAGCAGAAAAAAAAGAGAAATTTGTTTAAAAACATCATCACCCTGGAGTGGTTTTATCTTCTCAGAGGAGGGGAGGAGGTGGATGGACGGAGATTAGTGGGGGGGGGGAGAGAGAGAGAGGTGGGGATGCTTTCGGGGGAGGGGGATTTGTTTTTTTGTTTTGGGATTGGGGGTGGGGGGGAAGGAATGGGAATGGATTATAAATTAGTGGGGGAGATGGAGTATGGGGAGATAGTAGTCAAATTGGTAGAGTCACGGGATAGTGTTGTCCCATGATCAGACATAGGGAAATAAGGTGAGAGGTGGGGATCAGAGGGGAAGGATGCAGTTTTTTTTTTGTTTAGTTATGACTGTACTTTTACCTTCACCCTCTCATCCCCATCCTGCCTTTTACCGGGAATGAGACCAGATATCTTACTCTATCCTCCCCACCCCTAATGGAGATTACTTTAGAAAGGAAGAACAAGTGGGATATGGGCAAATTAAATGTATTCATTTATTTTTTGTAGGTATATGTATAGAAGTTAAGTCGAAATTCTGTGAAGACAATTTATTCCTTGCAAGCTTTTGTTATTCCTTTTCCTGTATAAAAGAAAAAACAGAAAAATAAAGAAATTGAAAAAAAAAAAGTAGACAACCATGACTACAGAGTCCCTAAAATTGAAGTCACCACCCTGGATCGAGTACATATAGCCATTCGGGGAGGTGACTGGAATAAAACACTGTTACAATTAGAACAGAGATGTATCTTTCGCCTACGGGCAACTTTACCCCCGGGGCTAAATGAGTTTATCTCATACTGCCCTTTTTTAAAAGGCTTCTCCTCGGGGAAAACAAATTAGGCCTTACATTAGAAAAACAACCATGGAAATCTATATACACAGATGCACGGTTGCATATGTGTGTATGGGCATATCCATCATACAATGAAATACAGATGCATAAGAAAATGATGCATACTGCAATAAGATGCAATAGACAAATGCTGGTCAGAGGACCAACTATGTATCTAGACAGATGCTAATAATGACATAGACACCATTGTTGATGCTCATATAAATGTATGTAACACATCTTATGAATATACTACTTTTTTCAGTCCTGTTTTGTTACATGGAGCTTCATCGCGGCATAGGTTTTCCTATGGGGATCCCTGCCTGGATGACGTAAGTGAGGGGTTTTCTTTTCTGTCTCCTGGCACAGAGGGGGGGGTGGGGCTGAGCAAGGTTTCCTGTGTCTGCCCCTTCTCTGGTATCCAGGGCAACACCGGGTTTTCGTCTCCCGCGTCAGCTGCGCTCCGTGGCCGACTCTTGGCGCCGACGTCTCTGCGCATGCGCGCGGCAGACGCAAAGTGGCCTTGTTGCCTTGGAGTCCGTGGCAGGCATTGGGATTCCCTCGGAACACTGAGGGAGTCACATGTTCGGCCTTTGACACAGTCATGGCCGTGAAGACGTGTGGGGGATGGGATTGGCTTAGAGGAGAGGCACAGGTGTTTGTATTTGAGCTCAATAGCACTAACACAGGTGAGGGGACTTGGAACAATCAACCACATATAAACACTGAATGCAGAGCAGACAAACACACCCATTCAGACAAACACACTGGTACACTGCAGGAGTGAACACTGTGGCCGAACAAAAGGCTGTTAGTAAGTAAAAATATTTTATATTTACAAACAAATGACTCTATTTTCCAGCAAGCCTTTAATAGATGTCTTGGCCTCTCTGGCCTAGTACATCACAATTAATACTTTTTTATAAATACATATATACACATGTATCTTCTATACAGCCTGTGAATACATGGATGGACACTTGGATCTCTATGATGGACATCTAATTTGATCATTGATCGTATATACAGGATAGGTCTACATATTATCCTAAAGGCTTAACAGAGAGACACAACTGATATCTTTTCAAATATGTCCAAATAAGGTAATTACACTAATAAAACATTAACTCTTTTATGTCATCTATTGTTTGTATTCAATGAATGCACAATAGTAAGCCATAGAGTCATGACAAGACTTAATGTATATATGGGTGTATAATACATATAAAACTCCCCCCTCCCCCCTCTACCCCTTTCCCTATACCAATGCACGTCTAATATTTACATGTGACCTCTTGTAGGCAGGTTTGAATTCCCTGGAAGTGGAATAAATTCTATATTCCCGAGACTAGGGGAATACTTGGACACATTCCTGAAGCCACTTGTGAAGGAAGGCAAATCATACCTAAGAGATAGTCTACAACTGATACAAGAAATACAGGAAATCAGGGGAGCACAAGACTACCTACTGGCAACAGTGGACGTGAACTCCCTTTACACTAGTATTTTCCAAGATGATGGACTAAAGGGTGTAGAAAAGGCACTACATGAAAACACTAACATGAGACAACAACAAATAGATTACATCCTAGAGGGCCTTAAAATGGCTATGGAATGCAACTACTTCTGGCATGATAAAAACTATTTTGTCCAAACTAGGGGGGTAGCTATGGGGGCACGCTATGCCCCTAGTGTAGCTAACCTCCTCATGAACATGTGGGAAGAGGAGTACATTTATCATAGGAACATCCCCCAAGTCAAACTATATCGGAGGTACATTGACGACCTAATTATACTATGGGATGGCTCAATGGAAACCTTCCATAACTTTCTTACACAATTAAACACCAACAGGTATGGCCTTACTTTCACGGGAAAATGTGACCAACACAAAATAGACTATCTGGACCCGGAGATATTCAAACAGGGGGACATCCTTCACACTAAAACCTTTTTTAAAGTTACAGACCGTAACGGATACATCCCGTCTTCAAGTTGCCATCATCCTAAATGGAAAGGGAATATCCCTAAAGGACAAATGTTGAGGCTACGTAGAAACTGCAGTTCCCTAGCAGACTTCAATCAGCAAGCAGACCTCATCATCAATAAATTTCAAGAAAAGGGGTATGGGATGGCATCTCTAACTAAAATGAAGGATGAAATATCGAAGACAGATAGACCTAGTCTGCTGAATAAAAACACTACTAAAAAGAACAAAATGGAAATGGCGTTTATAACAGGGTACAACAACCAATATAGGGCCTTTGAGGGTATAATCAAGAAATACTGGCCCATTCTCAAAGAAGACAGAGTTTTGTCCACGATCTTACCAAGTAAACCAGCTTTTGTGTATAGGAGGGCCCCAACCCTGCGTAATCACATCGTGCACAATGTGATCAATGCCCCTAAAGCTGTCAACATCTTTCCAGGACTGAAGGGTTTCTACAAATGCCAAAGATGTTTGGCTTGTAGGGTTAGTAAGAAACAACCACGAAGGAAAGAAACATTTAAGTCCAGAACAGACTATAAGGAATACCAAATTTGTGATTTGATAACATGTAATAGCACTCACGTCACCTACGTCATCGAGTGCCCGTGCCACCTACAATATGTAGGTCGGACCACACGGCCACTGTGTGTACGTATTAGAGAGCATATAAACAATATAAAGAAAGGGTTTCCAAAACATAATCTCTCACGACATTTTGAAGAATTCCATAGAAGAGACCCAACTGGACTCATATTCTATGGCAGGGATATGCAATTAGCGGACCTCCAGCTGTTGCCAAACTACAAGTCCCATGAGGCATAGCGAGACTCTGACAGCAGCAAGCATGACACCCAGAGGCAGAGGCATGATGGGACTTGTAGTTTTGCAACAGCTGGAGGTCCGCTAATTGCATATCCCTGTTCTATGGGATTGACATTATAAAGGAGAATTGGAGGGGGGGTAACAGAACCACTATTGTCTCCCAAAATGAAACCAGTTGGATATACCGACTTGGATCCCTGGCCCCCAAAGGGTTAAACATAGACATAGATCTAAATTGTTTTATAGCTAACCCTTAAGGCACCATCTGCGATTAGTGAATGGCAGACCACCACATGGGACCCTGCCTACCCATGAAGATATCACATCAAGATCCTGTTTGCATATTGGACACGTTTTACGGGCACACCCTCCCTATCTATCGTCACCTAATACCCCTTTTTTTACAATATCTGCTAATGGTATGTAGCGGGGTGTTCCCTTATATTGGGAAGAAACTACATTACCCATAACCCCATTCTTGTTGTGACGTTCCACCGCAGAGACTCATGGGAGGGGTTATAAAAGGAAGAGGCGGGGCCGGGCTCGGCCTCTTTGGCGACACGAGACTTCACGGACGGATCCTCCTGTGCGGATGTGTCGGAGGGGCAAGGCCTGAAGCCTGAGGCCTTGCTCTGCACCGAAGAGCCTTCCATCCTCCCCTCTGCGAGCCTGGGTGGCATCTGACTTTGTGAGCTACCGCCTTGTCGGATCGGGGACCCGATCGTTGGAGAGATCGAGAGTGTGTGACACGGCCGGTGGAGGTTTTCCCGGACTGGATCCGTAGTCCGGCGGGTGAGAGGGCATAAGCCCAGCTTAGATACTGTTGCAGTGTATAGGCCTATAGACTGCCGTGGCCTACAAGTTATTTTCATACCCCTTGGATTACAAAGTTATACTCTGTTTAAGTGCACCACCATTACAGACCTGCCGGTGAAGAAAGAAGGACTAAGCTAAATATTAGAACCAGGCCTGGTGGGGATTCTAGCGTGTTTGATTGCTGCGCCATAGGGCACTTAGTTAACGGTCGCCCGTATGGCGCACTTGTAGCGTGTGTTACTATATAGTGTGTTAGAGTGGCAGGACGCTGCCCTTAGGAGTGATTGTTTAGAACTGTGATTATTGTTACCCCTTTTATTCATATTGAGAATTGATGAGTAAAACACTTTACCTATCACAATTCATTACTGTGTCCTTGCTTAGTTATTCTATTGCATAGGATATATCATTGATTGTTAGTACTAGCTGTGCCAGAAGGGGATAGAGCCTATTGCCGGGGGTTGGCGGAGCTGCACTCAGGGCCCAAAATCTAATTCTGCGGCCTCCTTAGTTGGAGGTATCGCTACACGTGGGGGTTCTCGTCCGGGATCCTGATGCAGCAAGCAAACGCCAGAAGTGCCGGCATGGACCCCATGGATCCAAGAGCGGTAGAAGAGTGGTGCAAAGCCGCTAATACAGAGCCAAAACAGTCGATAGCCATTAGCCTTCCTGGCGAGAAATGGTCAAGTGAGACGGTAGAGGAACTGCTGAGTTCAGTGTCCCCAGATCACACACCGTGGGTGATAGACATGAAGACAGACCCGAACATCTCATATCAATACGCATTAGTGGAATATTGGGACGGGATGCCAGAGGCCTGTAAGCACAAGTGTCTGCGGACGCCAGACAACAGAACATTTAGGCTGGCGCACGCAATAACTGTAGAAAGGGAACCATCCCCTACGGGATCGCCACAGGCTGCGGCCCGAACTACACCTGAAAGAGAAGACAGGGCGCCACCTCCGGTGGCACCTGCATCGGCCACTGCTATATCACCAGAACTGATAAATGCAATAGGGGATTTGCTAGCCAAATGTCAGAAGACAAGTACGGTGCATGTGGAAACTAGCTACCGGAGACTAAAAATATTCTCAGGGAAGCTCCCTGTCCCGGTAGGGGAAGAAGATTTTGATACTTGGGTGGAACAGGCATTACAGGCAGTGGAGGCATGGGAGGTGCCGGAGGCACAGAAGAGGCAGCGAGTGTTAGAAAGCCTTAAAGGTGCAGCAGCAGAAGCAGTGAAAAGTTTCCGGTTTGGGAATGCAGGGTGCACGGCGCAGGATTGTCTAGCTATGCTGCAGGAAGAGTTTGGTCAATTAGACAAGGTGACAGAGACGGTCTACCAGTTTGAACACACTTTCCAAAAACCGGAGGAGAAACTTTCCGAGTATGTCAGAAGGCTAAACAGGCTGCTGTGCAAGATTGTGTTAAAGAAAGGGATGAAGCCCCAAGATGCCGATGCGGCAAGAATGAAGCAAGTCTTAAAGGGAGCGCTACGCTCCGATCCAGTCTGGCTGCACCTGAAAACCTTGGGAGGAGGAATGTTGCTGACTTATGCTGATTTAATAAAAATTATCAGAGATGAGGAGGCGCTGCAACAGGACCAGCAGAAGGATAAGACAAGTGTTGTACCCGCACAGGTGCTAGTCAATCCAGTGATGACCCCTGAAAGAGAGGCGGAGATAGACACCCTAAAAACTCAGATGTCCAAGGTACTAGAGATATTGACCTCTTTGATAGCAAAAGACACAGAGTGTCCCAAGAAGAAGGAAAGTCCAAGGAAGGAATTGTTCCCGATTGCCTCAGCACCCGAACCTTTACAAGAATGGGGAGATATAGTCTGCTTCAACTGTGGGGGAGTTGGCCACATTGCAGCCACATGTTCTAGTCCGAAGAAGAAGAGACCAGACAACCGCAAGCCGGCGGGAAACTTCAGAGGGCCCCGGTGAAGGAGTCAACCGGGTGCCCACCATCTTCAGTAAACTCCAAGCTGAATGCAAAGAAAAACAAAAAGAGAGATAGAACACCAAAGGGGAAACGTAATACCCCTCAACAAAGCTATACTCCAAGAAGAAGGGGGGAGACCCCTCAGGAGAGGCACGGCACCCCCCAAAGGGGGTGCCCACCCAAGAAAAATAATAGTACACCTCAGCGGGTTCCTACACCCATTAAAAGGAGGGAAGTCAGTGCATACCAGGCTCAAGAAAGGTTCAAGTCCAAAGGGAATAGGACAAGAGAGAGTCCAAAGGGAAAAGGTCTGAAGAAGGCAGCTCCTGCCGGACCATATCCAGAGAAGCTAGTAGGCCCATCCCCTATAGTGCCCATTCAAGTGGAGGGAGTCTACACCAGGGGCCTCCTGGACACCGGGGCACAAGTGACCCTACTATACCGGGACTTCTACGACAGGCACCTGAGTCATCTGCCTATCCAGAAGATAGAGGAGCTGGAAATATGGGGGATTGGAACCCAGAGTTTCCCTTATGACGGCTACCTTCCCGTCCAAATAACCTTTGACCCATCCGTGGCTGGGAAGGCCGAAGTGTTTGACACCCTGGCAGTTGTGTGTCGTAGGCCGCCTGGAGCCAACAAGAATTCCCTTATAATAGGGACGAACACGGACCTGGTCCGAAGACTCCTGACCCCTCTAGTGACGGAAGAAAGACAAGCAGCTACCAAGATCCATCCCATGCTGAAGACAGCCTACCAACGGCTGGTCCAAGAGCGGGAGACCCCTGGAGAGGAGATAGGGAAGGTGTGGAGACGTGGAAGAGAAGGGGTAGTGTTGCAGCCCGGTGAAGTAACCTGTCTCAGGGCCACTGTGAAGCTTACTTGGGAACAGCCTGGTCCCTTTGTCATGCTGGAGTCAGACCCAAGGGGTGAATCCTCAGGCTTGGAGGTGATACCGGAAGTGATTCCGCTGAAGGTCCTGAAGAAGGCCCATTATAGAGTTCCAGTGAGTGTTAGGAATACTACCAAAGACCCCATGGACATCCCAGCCAGAATGTTGCTAGGCCAGGTGAGCCCGGCGGCCCCTGTTACCCTGTCAGAAGTGAAGAGGACAGGTGAAGAAGCGGATGTTTGGGAGAAGCTGACCATGGAAAACCCGAATCTGTCCAGGGCTTGGAAAGAGAGAGCCAAGGCCCAGTTGAATAGATGGGAGAAGATCTTCTCTAGGGATGAGTTTGATGTGGGGTGTGCAAGAAGTGCCACCCATCGGATCCGCCTCCAAGAAGATAAGCCCTTCCGAGAGAGAGTCAGGCGGGTCCCGCTAGCAGATCTGGAGGATCTGAGGGAACAACTTGCAGAACTCAAGAGGACTGGTGTGATACGGGAGTCCAGAAGCCCCTATGCCTCTCCCATAGTAGTGGTCCGAAAGAAGAATGGATCATTGAGGCTCTGTATAGACTACAGGACTCTCAACAGGAGAACCATACCTGACCAATACACCACTCCGAGGATAGAGGATGCCCTACAGAGCTTGTCTGGAGCCAAATGGTTCAGCGTTATGGATCTCAAGAGTGGGTACTATCAGATTCTGATGCACCCAGCAGACAAGGAGAAGACAGCTTTCATAACCCCAGTGGGGTTCTTCGAATTCGACCGGATGCCCCAAGGTCTGTCTGGAGCCCCAGCTACTTTCCAACGTCTCATGGAGAAGACAGTAGGGGACATGAACTTGATCGAAGTCCTTGTATACCTAGACGATGTCATTGTCTTTGGGAGAACCTTGGAGGAACATGAAGAGAGGCTGGAGAAAGTGTTGAGAAGACTCAGTGAGGAAGGACTTAAGCTTTCGCCTGAGAAGTGTCGGTTCTACCAGTCTTCTGTGAACTATCTGGGGCACATAGTATCTGAAGAAGGGGTGGCCACAGACCCTGAGAAATTGGAGGCAGTTACCTCCTGGCCACAGCCCACCACAGTAACAGAACTCAGATCCTTCTTGGGCTTCTGCTCCTACTATAGAAGGTTTGTGGAGGGATTTGCTCGAATTGCTAGACCATTGAATGAGTTGCTCAAGACTGAAGGAGAGGAGGATGGATCGGGGCCCAGGAGGCCAGGAGAGTCCATCAGAGATCAGTGGAATCAGAGGTGTGAAGAGGCTTTCCAGGAATTGAAGAGGAGCCTGACCACTGCACCAGTCTTGGCCTATGCAGACCCAACCAAACCCTATGAACTGCACGTGGATGCTAGTCACGACGGTCTGGGAGGAGTACTTTACCAAGAACATGAGGGGCAATTGCGGCCTGTTGCCTATGTGAGTAGAAGCCTGACCCCCTCTGAGAAGAACTACCCCACTCACAAGCTGGAGTTCCTGGCCCTCAAGTGGGCGGTAGTAGACAAGCTCAAAGACTACCTGTACGGAGCAGAGTTCACTGTGAAGACCGACAACAACCCCCTTACCTACCTGTTCACCACGGCCAAGCTGGATGCCACTGGACACAGGTGGCTGGCCGCGCTGTCTGGATTCAACTTCAGCCTTAAGTATAGACCAGGAGTGGGGAATCGAGACGCAGACGCCTTGTCCAGAAGATCTCATTCCCCGACCATTGAAATAGAAGATTGGACCCAAGTGGCACCGGACGGGGTGCAGGCCCTTTGTCAAGGAGCTGCATTCCAAGCCCGAGGATGCTCCAGAGCAGAGGAAATAGGAGTTACCACGGTGGGAGTCCCCAAACACTACTGTGGAGTAGCTCAATTGGAAGAGGGCAACCTACCAAGATTGTCCAAAAAGGAATTAAGGTGTGACCAATTGGAAGACCCCATGGGGAGATTGGTCCTGGAGGCCTTGGAAAATCAGGATCCAAACATACTCATGCGTCAACCCTCCAAAGAAGCTCGCCTACTGAGGAAGGAGTGGGATAGGTTGCAGTTGCATCAGGGAGTGGTCTACCGAAGGGGCCCCTCTGATGATTCAGAAGATAAGTGGCAGATGTTCCTCCCAGAGAAACATCGGGAGACTGTTTTGATGGCCTTGCATGACAATCATGGCCACCTAGGGGCTGAAAGGACTTTCCAACTTGTCAGAAGTCGGTTCTATTGGCCCTGCATGAGGGCAGAGGTAGAGGAGTACTGCCACTCATGTGCGCGATGCATCCAGAGGAAGACTTTGCCCCATCAAGCTGCCCCAATGGGCCATCTACAGAGCCAAGGGCCTATGGACCTGGTGTGCATTGACTTTCTCTGCCTCGAACCCGACCTGAGTGGACTAGGAAATGTTCTGGTGATAACCGACCATTTCACCCGGTATGCCCAGGCCTTCCCCACCAAAGATCAGAAGGCCTCCACCGTGGCCAAGGTACTTATGGAGAAGTATTTTGTCCATTATGGGCTGCCACAGAGACTCCATTCAGATCAAGGGAGGGACTTCGAGAGTAAGCTGATCCGGAAGCTCTTGGATTCGTTGGGAATCAGGAAGACTCGAACTACACCTTACCATCCTCAGGGAGATGCTCAGCCGGAAAGGTTCAACCGAACCCTGCTCAACATGTTAGGGACTCTGGAAAGCGAGAAAAAGCAACATTGGAGCAAACACATAGCAGCCATGGTACATGCTTACAACTGCACCGTCAGTGATGCTACAGGCTATTCCCCATATCGACTCATGTTTGGGAGAGAAGCGAGACTACCGGTGGACCTGGCTTTTGGCACCTCACTGGACCATTCCTCCGTCACCTCTCACAGAGGATATGTGGATAGGCTCAGACACAGCCTGAAAGTAGCCTATGAACAAGCTCAAGCGGCCTCAGATCAAAAGGGAGCTCGGAATAAAAAAAATTACGACCTGAAGGTCCGGGTACAAGACCTACAGCCCGGGGATCGAGTACTGTTGCGCAATCTGGGAGTCCCCGGAAAGCACAAGCTTGCAGACAGATGGAGATCTGAACCTTATGTCATCTGCAGGAAGTTGCCGGGCCTACCTGTCTACAAGGTGAAGCCAGAGGGAAAGGTAGGCCCACTGAAGACATGGCATCGAAACCACCTGCTCCCACTGACGGAGGCAGTTAGAATACCTTCCGTGGGAGACTCCCCTGCACCGGCCTCTATCTTGGATACTCCTAGACCGCACACTCGGTCACAGACCTCCCGAGCTGGAAATGGAGAAGCCTCCCAACTTAGTGGAGATGAAGAAGGAGAGCTTGATTGGCTGTGGTCTTCCCCAACTCCAGGAACTTCTATCATAGATCTTCCAGTCACCCAAGATACCACAGATGAAACGCTGAACCCAGAGGCTACAGAATTCATCCCTTTCAGTCCTTCAACAGATTACTGGGAAGATGCCCATGATAGTTACTCCGAGGAAGAGGAGCCTGAGGCGCCAGAGCCAGAGATTCCAAGAGAGCAAAGAGCTCGAAGAGTCATTCAACCTCCTAAGAAACTGACCTACCCCCAGATGGGGAACAGTTCGGAAGACTCTGTGGTCACTGCTAGGAGAAATGCTGAGATTCCGGATCCCTCCACTGTCCATTTGGTGGAGGGCAACCCCAGCTCACTCTCTGGCACAGTTAGTCAGGCCACCCAAGATAATGTGACCTGTGGGCAAGGGAATTCAACCCCTCAGTTATGGTGGGAATCCCCTATCCCAACATCGTTTTCAGAATTGTCCAATGTTGTATATAGTTGTTGCTAAAATTTATCTTTGGGGACCAAAGAGTTTAAGTGGGGGGAGTGTGTAGCGGGGTGTTCCCTTATATTGGGAAGAAACTACATTACCCATAACCCCATTCTTGTTGTGACGTTCCACCGCAGAGACTCATGGGAGGGGTTATAAAAGGAAGAGGCGGGGCCGGGCTCGGCCTCTTTGGCGACACGAGACTTCACGGACGGATCCTCCTGTGCGGATGTGTCGGAGGGGCAAGGCCTGAAGCCTGAGGCCTTGCTCTGCACCGAAGAGCCTTCCATCCTCCCCTCTGCGAGCCTGGGTGGCATCTGACTTTGTGAGCTACCGCCTTGTCGGATCGGGGACCCGATCGTTGGAGAGATCGAGAGTGTGTGACACGGCCGGTGGAGGTTTTCCCGGACTGGATCCGTAGTCCGGCGGGTGAGAGGGCATAAGCCCAGCTTAGATACTGTTGCAGTGTATAGGCCTATAGACTGCCGTGGCCTACAAGTTATTTTCATACCCCTTGGATTACAAAGTTATACTCTGTTTAAGTGCACCACCATTACAGACCTGCCGGTGAAGAAAGAAGGACTAAGCTAAATATTAGAACCAGGCCTGGTGGGGATTCTAGCGTGTTTGATTGCTGCGCCATAGGGCACTTAGTTAACGGTCGCCCGTATGGCGCACTTGTAGCGTGTGTTACTATATAGTGTGTTAGAGTGGCAGGACGCTGCCCTTAGGAGTGATTGTTTAGAACTGTGATTATTGTTACCCCTTTTATTCATATTGAGAATTGATGAGTAAAACACTTTACCTATCACAATTCATTACTGTGTCCTTGCTTAGTTATTCTATTGCATAGGATATATCATTGATTGTTAGTACTAGCTGTGCCAGAAGGGGATAGAGCCTATTGCCGGGGGTTGGCGGAGCTGCACTCAGGGCCCAAAATCTAATTCTGCGGCCTCCTTAGTTGGAGGTATCGCTACAGGTATATACTATCATAGAGGGTATCTTACTAGTACAGTTTCTGTTAACACATCCTACCACCCTCTGAGAGTGGCCTCCTCTAATTAGCCAATATTTTGGAGTGATGGCACTTTCACTTTTAATCAATTTTAGAGACCTCTTTTAGTTTATATACACCTCTTAAACTATCTTATCTCTCCTTATCCTCCACTGGCACAGGGTGAATACCACCCACATCTATGGATGTTACGGTTAAAATACCAGCCAGGGTATACGGGACTGGTTCCCGTCTGTCTATACTAAGCACTAGATGGCACTTTGGAGTGATGTAAGCTAAAATCTAGTAACATTTGTAGTATTATTATTTTAACAAATTTTTATCAATATTAGTTTACTTTTATTATTTTTCTAAGTAAGTCATTTCCTTCACATAGAGTATCAGGACAGTCAGATTCCCACTTCCAAATATGGACACTACAGTATAACATATGGCAGCCTAGCGATTTACGTTACTGGTACCTTTTCACCTTTACTAGGTACTAGCTGGCTTTGCATATGTGCATGTAGTGCAGTACTCATCCCCACCAGAGAGGGCAAAATACTAATAATAGAAGATGGATTTACTACTATAGACGGCAACGTATGTATGTTGTGTGCCGTACCACTGATCATGGAATGTATTCACATTGTGGTCTGGTTTTTGTTTTGTGTTTTTTGCTTTTACCTGCATCCACCTGGATGGAGTTAGAGCGGCACGCTATTATTATGTATCTACCCCGGGATGTAAACACTACCCATTACGTATCCGTAGGGTCAGTTATATGACCATATGAGGGCTGGATACCAGCTCCTGTCCCTCCCCTTTTCTTACATGATTTGGCAACCTGGAGGGTATGGGCGGGGTTAGTGTGACACTCTTCCTCATAAGCATGGAGGTGACGTAGGGTAGCACCGCCTCTAGACGAAGTCCTATGACGAAACGCATAAGGCGGGGCTACGCAATACGCACACCACGCTACTCTACCCGGAAGTGAAGCTGGAACGCAGTTGGAACGCACGCTGCGGTCACCAGCTTGTACCGATTGTGGTACATAGGCGCTAGGCGCTGCATTTCTTTCTGTACGTTTGATGATTTTTTGATTGATTTTTATAATAAAAGCCCATTTTTTACTGCACCATGGAAGCATTTTTGTTTTACCACTGAGGTAATTGGAGAGCCTATTGACAGTATCTGAACCCTCTGGAGCAGCTGAAGAGAGGGAAATTGGAAGACACCGCTGACACATCCTGCTCTGTACTAGTGGAAGCCCCTGGATGCTGACCCGGAGTATCTCTCTACGCTGATTACCCCCTTGGGGGTAAAGGGAGCTGGTGAGTGGGGACACATGTGGGGGATGCACTGTCTGCTATAACTGAAGAATAGGGATGAGCTCGGTGTTCGAGTCGAACATACGTTCGACTCGAACATCGGCTGTTCGATCGTTCGACGAAGATCGAACGATTTGGGCCGTTCGCGCCTAATTCGAGTGACGCGAACGGCCCACAATGCACTACGCCATCGCAGTGTCATCCAGGCGCTGTGATTGGCCAAGCATGCACTGTGACCCCGCATGCTTGGCCAATCACAGCGCCGGCAGCGAGGAGAGCAATGATTGGCCACAGGCAGGATGCCTGTGGCCAATTATTGCTGAGGGTGTTTAGTACACGCCCCACACTATAAAAGGCCGCCAGCACGGCGGCCTAGTGTAGTGTGTTCCGGAGCAGGGAAAGAGAAGCATAGGCAGGGACAGTGACATTTTTTTTCTTGCTTAACCTGGATTCCTTTAGTTTAGGGAAAGAGAAGGATAGGTAGGGAGAGTGTCAGTGTGTTTTACTGTGCTAATCCTTGTTTCTAGGGACAGGGAAGGACAGTGAGGGAAATTCTCCTTGTGCTATACTGTGCTAAAGCATTGATCATCAACCATCTTTAAAAAAACATTTTTTCTAGGGACAGAAAACTATAGGTAGGGAGAGTGTCAGTGTGTTTTACTGTGCTAATCCTTGTTTCTAGGGACAGGGAAGGACAGTGAGGGAAATTCTCCTTGTGCTATACTGTGCTAAAGCATTGATCATCAACCATCTTTAAAAAAACATTTTTTCTAGGGACAGAAAACTATAGGTAGCGAGAGTGTCAGTGTGTTTTACTGTGCTAATCCTTGTTTCTAGGGACAGGGAAGGACAGTGAGGGAAATTCTCCTTGTGCTATACCGTGCTAAAACATTGATCATCAACCATCTTTAAAAAAACATTTTTTCTAGGGACAGAAAACTATAGGTAGCGAGAGTGTCACTGTGGTTTACTGTGCTAATCCTTGTTTCTAGGGACAGGGAAGGACAGTGAGGGAAATTCTCCTTGTGCTATACTGTGCTAAAACATTGATCATCAACCATCTTTAAAAAAACATTTTTTCTAGGGACAGAAAACTATAGGTAGCGAGAGTGTCACTGTGGTTTACTGTGCTAATCCTTGTTTCTAGGGACAGGGAAGGACAGTGAGGGAAATTCTCCTTGTGCTATACTGTGCTAAAACATTGATCATCAACCATCTTTAAAAAAACATTTTTTCTAGGGACAGAAAACTATAGGTAGCGAGAGTGTCACTGTGGTTTACTGTGCTAATCCTTGTTTCTAGGGACAGGGAAGGACAGTGAGGGAAATTCTCATTGTGCTATACTGTGCTAAAACATTGATCATCAACCATCTTTAAAAAAACATTTTTTCTAGGGACAGAAAACTATAGGTAGCGAGAGTGTCACTGTGGTTTACTGTGCTAATCCTTGTTTCTAGGGACAGGGAAGGACAGTGAGGGAAATTCTCCTTGTGCTATACTGTGCTAAAACATTGATCATCAACCATCTTTAAAAAAAACATTTTTTCTAGGGACAGAAAACTATAGGTAGCGAGAGTGTCACTGTGTTTTACTGTGCTAATCCTTGTTTCTAGGGACAGGGAAGGACAGTGAGGGAAATTCTCCTTGTGCTATACTGTGCTAAAGCATTGATCATCAACCATCTTTAAAAAAACATTTTTTCTAGGGACAGAAAACTATAGGTAGCGAGAGTGTCACTGTGTTTTACTGTGCTAATCCTTGTTTCTAGGGACAGGGAAGGACAGTGAGGGAAATTCTCCTTGTGCTATACTGTGCTAAAACATTGATCATCAACCATCTTTAAAAAAACATTTTTTCTAGGGACAGAAAACTATAGGTAGCGAGAGTGTCACTGTGGTTTACTGTGCTAATCCTTGTTTCTAGGGACAGGGAAGGACAGTGAGGGAAATTCTCCTTGTGCTATACTGTGCTAAAACATTGATCATCAACCATCTTTAAAAAAACATTTTTTCTAGGGACAGAAAACTATAGGTAGCGAGAGTGTCACTGTGGTTTACTGTGCTAATCCTTGTTTCTAGGGACAGGGAAGGACAGTGAGGGAAATTCTCCTTGTGCTATACTGTGCTAAAACATTGATCATCAACCATCTTTAAAAAAACATTTTTTCTAGGGACAGAAAACTATAGGTAGCGAGAGTGTCACTGTGGTTTACTGTGCTAATCCTTGTTTCTAGGGACAGGGAAGGACAGTGAGGGAAATTCTCCTTGTGCTATACTGTGCTAAAACATTGATCATCAACCATCTTTAAAAAAACATTTTTTCTAGGGACAGAAAACTATAGGTAGCGAGAGTGTCACTGTGGTTTACTGTGCTAATCCTTGTTTCTAGGGACAGGGAAGGACAGTGAGGGAAATTCTCCTTGTGCTATACTGTGCTAAAACATTGATCATCAACCATCTTTAAAAAAACATTTTTTCTAGGGACAGAAAACTATAGGTAGCGAGAGTGTCACTGTGTTTTACTGTGCTAATCCTTGTTTCTAGGGACAGGGAAGGACAGTGAGGGAAATTCTCCTTGTGCTATACTGTGCTAAAACATTGATCATCAACCATCTTTAAAAAAACATTTTTTCTAGGGACAGAAAACTATAGGTAGCGAGAGTGTCACTGTGGTTTACTGTGCTAATCCTTGTTTCTAGGGACAGGGAAGGACAGTGAGGGAAATTCTCCTTGTGCTATACTGTGCTAAAGCATTGATCATCAACCATCTTTAAAAAAACATTTTTTCTAGGGACAGAAAACTATAGGTAGCGAGAGTGTCACTGTGGTTTACTGTGCTAATCCTTGTTTCTAGGGACAGGGAAGGACAGTGAGGGAAATTCTCCTTGTGCTATACTGTGCTAAAACATTGATCATCAACCATCTTTAAAAAAACATTTTTTCTAGGGACAGAAAACTATAGGTAGCGAGAGTGTCACTGTGTTTTACTGTGCTAATCCTTGTTTCTAGGGACAGGGAAGGACAGTGAGGGAAATTCTCCTTGTGCTATACTGTGCTAAAGCATTCCTCATCAACCATCTTTGAAATCCTTGTTTTTTGGACAGTCAGGGAAATTGTCATTGTGCTATTCTGTGCGAAAGCAATCATCCTCAACCATATTTAGAAATCCTTAAGTAAAGGGACAGAGAAGGACACCTGAAGGTAGCCCTTATTTCTTTTTTCCTATCTCCCTGCAGGCCATCCATTAGAATGTCTGGAAGGCAAACAAGGAGAGGCAGACAGTCAGGAGGCAATAAAAGAGGGCAAGCAGGCTCTGTGTCTGGGGGCAACAGTGCTGGTCGTGGACGCGGTGCATTGTCTTCAGCACATGGCCATGGGACACGCTTGTCCTTCTTTTCGGCAGCTGGACATGTTGAGCCACATCATGCCGAAGACTTGGTAGAGTGGATGACCAAGCCCTCCTCCTCCTCCTCATCCTCTCTCACCCAGGCTCAGGGTACTGGCAAAGCAGCTGCCAAAGCGTCCTCTTCCCTGGTATCAATGTCAGACTCATCATCAGTCACTCCTTCCCTAGACCCACCATGTCCTCCTCCTGAGGAGTCCCCCGAACTGTTTGAGCACAGTGTTGGGTACATGCTCCAGGAGGATGCCCAGCGTTTCGAAGGGTCTGATGATGAAACCCAGCTACAGGAAGGCAGTAGCGTGAGAGCAGACAGAGGGGATGCTCAAGAAGGACACCAATCTGGCAGTCATGTTCCAGCAGCTGCAGCATACTGCCAGATTGGCTCCAGTGATGAGGAGGGAGGGGATGATGAGGTCACTGACTCCACGTGGGTGCCTAATAGGAGAGAGGAGGAGGAGGAGGATGAGGAGGAGGCACATCTCCAACGAGGCAGGATGCCCTTTGGTGGCCAGCGTAAGGGCAGTACACCGACGGAATCACACCGCAGAGCTCCGCCTGTGCAGGGCGGTGCCTCTGCCCGTCATTCAAAAAGTTCTTTGGTGTGGGCCTTTTTTGAGGCTAGTGCATCAGATCGCACAGCTGCTGTTTGCAACATATGTCTCAAGCGTATATCGCGTGGCCAAAACATCAGCCGCTTGGGTACCACATGCCTGACCAGACATATGTTGACCTGCCATGCAGCTCGTTGGCAAGCCTACCTCAAAGACCCACACCAAAGAACAAAGCGGACCTCTCCTTGCACCGCATCAGCTGGGATCTCCAACCCCACTATAACTTCAGTCCTCTCTGAAACATGCACTGAGAGGAATGAAGGTGTAGAATTAGGTGTGTCACAGCCAAGTACTTGCGGCCACTCTGCTAGCAGTACACCGACGTCCGATTCTAGCAGGCAAATTTCCCTGCCCCAGCTGCTGGACCGTCGAAAGAAGTTCACTCCCAGCCATCCACATGCCCAGCGGTTGAATGCTAGCTTGGCTAAATTGCTAGCGCTTCAACTGCTGCCTTTTCAGTTGGTAGACTCGGCCCCCTTCCGTGAGTTTTTGCAATGTGCGGTTCCTCAGTGGCAGGTTCCCAAACGCCACTTTTTCTCACGGAAGGCTATTCCGGCTCTCTACCGGCATGTGGAAGGCAATGTCTTGGCCTCGCTGGACAGGGCGGTCAGCGGTAAGGTGCATATTACCGCTGACTCATGGTCCAGCAGGCATGGACAGGGACGTTACCTTTCTTTCACGGCCCATTGGGTCACTCTTTTGGCAGCTGGGAAGGATGCAGGACAAGGTGCAGTAGTGTTGGAGGTTGTTCCACCGCCACGCCTACAAACTGCTACTAGTGGTTGTGACACACCTCTCTCCTCCACCCCCTCCTCTTCTTCTTCCTCCATGGCCTCTTCCTGTGCTTTGTCCTCTGAACCAGCGGTGCTCCGTAGCCGTTCAAGGGGCTACGCAAGTACGCAGGCAAAAAGATGCCATGCCGTGCTTGCGCTGGTGTGTTTGGGGGACAGAAGCCACACTGGGGCAGAGGTCCTGTCTGCTCTGCAGGGCCAGGCCGAGAGGTGGTTGACGCCACGCCAGCTTAAGCCAGGAATGGTGGTTTGCGACAATGGCACCAACCTCCTCTCTGCCCTCCGACAGGGACAACTGACCCATGTGCCCTGTGTGGCTCACGTCCTTAACCTGGTGGTGCAGCGGTTCTTGGGCAGGTACCCGGGCTTACAGGATGTCCTGAGGCAGGCCAGGAAAGTCTGTGTGCATTTCCGCAGATCTTATAATGCCAGTGCTCGCCTGGCTGAGCTGCAAAAGGAGTTGAACCTGCCCAAGAACCGCCTTATATGTGACATGCCCACCAGGTGGAACTCAACGTTGGCCATGCTGCAGCGGCTGCACACGCAGCAGAGGGCCATCAATGAGTACCTGTGCGACTACGGCACCAGGACAGGGTCAGGGGAGCTTGGTTTTTTTTCTCCACGCCAGTGGGGCATGATCAGGGATGCATGCACTGTCCTGGCACCATTTGAGGAGGCCACGAGGATGGTGAGCTGTGACAGTGCATGCATCAGTGACACTGTACCTCTTGTCCACCTGTTGGAGCACACGCTGCGTGGAATAATGGACAGGGCACTTGAGGCAGAACAGAGGCAGGAAGAGGAGGACTTCCTTGCCTCTCAAGGCCCCCTTTACCCAGATAGTGTTCCTTCTGTCCCACCCATCGCACAGGAAGAGGAGGAGGAGGAGGAGGATTGTGTCAGCATGGAGGTGGAGGCTGGCACTCAGCATCATCAGCAGCAGTCTTTTAGGGATGATTTACAGTCCCAAGAAACCAGTGGACTTGTACGTTGCTGGGAGGAGGTGGCTGCGGATCATGTCGTCCTTAGTGACCCAGAGGACTCCGGACCGAATGCCTCAGCTAACCTACGCTGCATGGCCTCCCTGATCCTGCAAAGTCTGCGGAAGGATCCTCGTATTCTTCGGATCAAGGAGAGGGACCATTACTGGCTGGCCACTCTCCTTGATCCACGGTACAAGGGTAAGGTTGCGGACCTTATGTTACCGTCGCAGAGGGAGCAGAGGATGAGACAACTCCGGGAGGCCTTGCAGAAAGGTCTGTGCAACGCGTTCCCAGAGACTGTGAGGTTACAAACTCCTGGTCCTGGACAACGAGTTGCTGAGGCTTTGGCCAGTCAAAGAAGGAGCGGTGGGGAAGGTGGCCGTCTGACCGATGCGTTCAGACAATTCTTTAGTCCGTAGCCCCAAAGTATGATCGGTTCCAGCAACCATCGCCAGCGTCTGATAAACATGGTGCAGGAATATCTAGGGGCAAGGTCAGACTTGGACACCTTCCCCACCGAAAATCCTCTGGCTTACTGGGTCTTGAGGATGGATCACTGGCCAGAGCTTGCACAGTATGCAATTGAGCTACTGGCCTGTCCTGCATCCAGCGTTCTTTCGGAACGCACATTCAGTGCTGCTGGAGGATTTGTCACGGATCACAGGGTGCGCCTGTCCACCGACTCGGTTGATCGACTGACTTTCATCAAGATGAACCAGTCTTGGATCACCACCAGCTACCACACACCTGATGCTGATATAACAGACTAATTGATTTTAACATGTCACATCCCTTCAAGACTGATGCTGATGCTGAGTGCCTGTGCTGTTATGTTGACTGGCTATCCTCCTCCTCCGAGTCCTCAATGATACGATTGATGATGATAGCTTGGAAGATCATTTTTGTTTATGGGTGCCGCCACCAGTGGCTAAGGCCCAATTTTTCAGCCCCTGTTTAACAGGGGCGTGTAATTACAATTTTTGAAGCAATACTTTGCAACAGGGCTCATTGCTGTGCTCCAAGTACAGTATCTGTGAGGGGTTGCAGTGTTGTGCCACCAGTGCCTAAGGCCCAATTTTTCAGCCCCTGTTCAACAGGGGCATGTAATTACAATTCTTGATCTAATAATTCACAGCAGGGCCCATTCCTGCACCCACCAAGAGTAACTCTGAGGGCTTACAGTGTTGTGGCAACACCACCACCACCACCACCACCACCACGAAAGGCCCAATTTTTCAGCCCCTGTTCAACAGGGGCATGCAATTACAATTCTTGATCTAATAATTCACAGCAGGGCCCATTGCTGCACCCACCAAGAGTAACTGTCAGGGCTTACAGTGTTGTGGCACCAGCACCACCATCAAAGGCCCAATTTTTACTACCACTGTTCAACAATTATATGTAATTACAATTCCTGATATACTAGTTGACAGCAGGGCGTTCCAGCACCAACCAAGAGTAACTGTGAGTGCTTACAGTGTTGTACCAACAACTAAGGGGCCTATTTCTGCAGAGTATATACGGCAGGTCCCTACTTTCAAACATCCAACTTACAAACGACTCCTACTTGCAAACGCAAGAAGACAACAGGAAGTGAGAGGAAATCTACCCCTAGGAAGGAAAATTCTCTCCTGTAAGAATTAATATGGGAGAAAGGTGTCTCCTCTGTACTGATGCTTTATCACCAATCCTTGTTTCAAGAAAAACACCACATTTCAAAAACAGTTGTCATTGGGACGGAAAGTAAGGTGAAATGTTCTGAACAGGGGCACAGACAGCAAAACAAATGTTACAGGGGTGATAACCCTTACCTATGTTTTCCAAAAAGTTTAAAAATAGATTTTTGGGCTGGAGCTACACTTAAACAATGTACCTGTTCAAAATTACAAACACATTCTACATAAGAACAAACCTACAGTCCCTGTCTTGTATGCACCGCCTGTATACGGCTGTTCAGAGTATATAGGGCCTTTTTTATTTTGTGTGCGGTGTTCCCCTTAATATCCATACAAGACCCAAAGGGGCTGGTAATGGGCTGGGGTAGGGGGGGGGGTCATGGGGTAGCTATGCCATTTTTCTTAAAGATTTTCATCCATATTACCGGGACCAGACATTACATTAAAGCCGCAAGCAGTTTTAAATGGCTTTTTTTTCCTTTAGAAGTTTCATTTTGTGCAGGGACAGTTCTAAACACGGGAAACACGTGGCACTTCACAGGCATACTTTAGACACCCCCCAGGTACGATATTTAAAGGAATATTTGACTTTTTTTTTTCACTTTATGCATCATTAAAATGACTGCTCCCGAAAAACGACCGTTTTTAAAACTTCTTTTTGCATTGATACATGTCCCCTGGTCAAGAACCCGGGTTCCCAAACCCTTTTTAGGACAATAACATGCATAATAGTCGCTATAATTAGCACTTTAGAATTCGAACGTTCGCATCCATTGTATTTAATAGGGTTCTAATGTTCGTACGAACGTTCGGTCCGTTCGCGGGTTCTGGTGCGAACCGAACCCGGGGGTGTTCGGCTCATCACTACTGAAGAACTGGATTTAACCTTGCCCTTTTTTATATGAAGAAGGATCTCTTATCCTAACACCAAGCCTCAATCATTTGCCTGCCACTATAGACGTTTACTTCTATATTATATAAGCTAGTGGGTTAGTCAGGGACAATATTGGCATCTCTACTGATGTTTTTGCCTGGAGGCACTGCACATTGGATGACTTAATTTATTTTATTTATTTTAGTTTGTAAAAATATGAGGATTATATTTTAAACACATATATTTTTCACAACTGCTGGTATCATATCAGATGCACTGTATGAGGCACTACTGGCTACGGCTACCTGCACGCCTCACCTTTTAAGGTATATTTTGTGTACACTGGTTTGTGCCTAACTTTTTAGTACCCCATCTGGGGGTAACACTTCTATATATTTCTGGTCCCAGTTAGGACTAGTGAGCAGCGCCACACCCCATATATACTACTCAGGTTTGAATTCCCTGCTTATCCCTTGGTTGAGTGATCCTCATGGGAAATCTGGCTGTGATGATTTTAAAACATACTCTGGTTAGAAATATTTGCCTTTCCACTTAAGGTAGGATTTGATCTAATATCCTTGATTCCTGTATATACAGGTTGTTATGAAATGTAACAAGTAAAAATAAATGATATTGAATGCTAATGGTATATATTTTGATACATTATAGACATTCACAATTACCCCCTGAAGAAGATCGTTTATATCAAATAGAGATTGAAACGCGCTGGGGATACCCTATATGGCAATCCATCGTGGTGAACTGTATATGGTTATTGTGATACTTGGATACCCAATAGAATTTTGTACATCAGAGCTCTTGTTGTTGTGCCTTTATATGTACACGTATCTTAACCCTTTCCAGTTTTTTGATCCTGTAATTTATGAAAAAATACTATGTAAGATTCAATCTCCTTTTATAAATGAATAAAGCAAAAAAACTTTTTTACAAATAAGCATTTAATTATTTAAGCTGCATATAGGCACCTGGGAGTAAAACCTTCTTTTTCTATATACCATTTTTGGGCTAGCAGCACTCTGTCCATATCCAGGGGTGGTGGGTACCAAACTTTGGCAAAGATTGGAAGACTGCTATGGGTCACCTGAAGTAATTGAAGATGCACTTCTTAAGAAAATTGAAAATTATCCAAAAATAACAAAGACAATCAGTACCTGAGAGAGCTTGGAGACATACTTTTAGAGCTGGAAGCAGCAAAAGCTGGTGGATACCTGCCAGGCCTCTCATATTTGAATATAGTACGTGGAGTCAACCCGATAATCAAGAAACTTCCTTACAACTTACAAGAAAGAAGGATCGCGCAAGCATCAAAATACAAGGAAGATCATTGAGTGGCATTTCCACCTTTCTCCTTCCTAGCAAAGTTCATCATGAATCAAGCTAAAATGCGCATTGACCCAGGCTTTGCCTTTTTGAACATGGAAGGCTCAAGCTCTGCAAAGACAGAGAAACAACTATCAGTGTACAATAAAGAACGCAGAGCAACAGTGTCTGTATGGAAGACAGAAGTACTGAGTCTGAAGCCAACCAAGATAAAGGCACAAGAATGAAAATTGACGACCCAGACAAGCAGTGTCCAATACATAACAAGCCCCATTCACTTAGAAAATGTTGCAGTTTCAGAAGCAAGACAATAGAAGAACGCAAGTCTTAAGGACAAAGGCATTTGTTTCAGATGCTGTGGTTCAACTCAACATCTTGCAAAAGACTGTGTGAAAGCAATACGGTGTAAAGAATGCAATAATGACAAGCATCTGTCTGTGTTGCACCCAGGACCAGCACCATGGAAATAGCAGAATCCAGTTATCCAAGAAGATCATGGGGGGAGCAAAAATAGTGCAACACCAGCAATAACCTCAAAGTGAACTGAGACCTGCACAGAGACATTTAGCTCTAGCTCATGCTACAAGATATGTTTAGTCAAGGTGTATCCTGACGGCCTCAGAGAGAGGGCAATCAGAATGTATGCAGTCTTAGACAAGCAAAGCAACAGATCTCTAGCAAGAACAGAGTTCTTTGACCCCTTCGGTGACAAAGGAAGTTAACTCCATATAATTAGTTTTTTAACAAATTTTGACAAATTAGTTAATTCCGAAATTTACGAATTTTTACATTTCCAAATTTTTGGATTTTCGGATTTCCGAAATTTAGAATTTCCATAATTTAGAATTTCCGAATTTTTGAATTTCCGAATTTCCGAATTTCCGTAAACTCTGAATTTCGGAAATTCGGATTTTCAAAATTGGAAAATCTAAAATTTGAAAATCTAAAATTCGAACATCTAAAATTCGAAAATGGGAAATTTGGAAAGTTGAATTTTCGAATTTCTGAAATCTGAATTTTTTGAATTTCCGAAATTCGGAATTCGGAAATTCAGCAGTTCGGAAATTCGGAAATTCAGCAGTTCGGAAATTAGAAAATTCGGAATTCCGAATTTTCGAATTTCAGAATTTCAGAATTCCAAATTTTCGAATTTCCAGAATTTCTGAAAAAAGCAAAAAAACGAATGAAACGAAAATGAAAAAAACGAATTTTTAGAATTTCCGAATTTCCGAAAAAGGCAAAAAAATGAATGAAACAAAAATGAAAAAAAACCCACAAATTTTTTGGCAGTGCACATGTCTAAGAGACATACTGAGAGTGCACAAGGTCAGAGAACAGTACAATAGGCCACACAATGCACCATACGCACAACGTCTTGACCTTGGATGAGTCATCATTGGTGATTTATATCTGGACGGAGCTCACAAGCCAGCAAAAGTGAATGCCTACAAAACAAACATGTTGCAAAATGGTCGCACATCATGTACCCCTGTACTGACAGGATACAGATTAAAGAGAGACTAGTCAACCCAATACAACAGCAAAGAGTTCAGAGCTGCATGGAGACTATAGCCTCAGCTGAAGATACAGATGAACTAGGATGTAAGGTGTTTGAAAGAACGCAATATGATGACAAACCAGCACCATCTGTTGAAGATAGCCTCTTCCTTGAGATCATGAACAGAGAAGTCTTCAGGGATGAGTCAAACAGCTGGGTAGCTCCACTACCTTTTTGTTCACCCTAAAATCAGCTTCCTAACAAAGGACAAGTGATGAAACGCCTCACTTCATTGCCATGCACTCTGGACAGAAAGCCAGATTTGAAAGAACACTTCCATGATATCTTCGACAGCGGTCAAGCTGAAAAAGCACCACCATTGGAAAAAAATCAAGAATGTTGGTACTTACCAATATTTGGAGTGTATTATCCTCAGAAACCAGGACAGATACGAGTAGTATTTGACTCCAGTGCAAAGCATTAAGGCATCCCCCTAAACAACCTACTCCTCAGTGGACCCGACCTAAATAATACACTCCTTGGAGTCCTCATCAGATTCCGAAAAGAACTTGTTGCAGTAACAGCAGATGTACAACAAATGTTCTACTGTTTCCTTGTCCGCAAAGATCACAGAGACTACCTAAGGTTCCTGTGGTATGAAGATAATAACTTCAACAGAGATGTCAGAGAATACAAGATGAAGGTACATGTGCTCGGAAACAGCCCTTCTCCAGCTGTAGCTATCTACAACCTCAGACGAGCAGTTCAGGAAGGTAAAGAAGAGCATGGCACATATGCCTAACAGTTCGTCATGAAACATTTTTATGTGGATGATGGACTCGCTTCTTTCTCCAGCAGCGAAGAGGCTATTGACATTCTAAAAATAACAAGAGAGATGTTGGCAGAATCTAACGTAAAGTTGCACAAGATACTGTAGCTTCCAACAGCAACAAAGTCATGGAAGCGTTTCCCTCAGAGGACGTGCAAAAGACCTCAAGGACCTGGATATAGGAACAGATTCACTACCACTTTAAAGAAGTTTAGGGCTCAGTTGGGATCTGAAAACTGACAGCTTCACATTTAGAGTATCCAGAGAAGAGAAGCCATTCACGAGAAGAGGTGTCTTGTCCACAGTCGACAGCCTTTATGACCCCCTGGGGTTCGTAGCCCCTATCACCTTGCAAGGTAAGGCTCTTATGAGAGAAATTGCCATTGAACATGAACAAAGTGAATGGGACACACCTCTACCTAAAGAGAAAGATATGCAGTGGAAGTTGTGGAGGGACTCATTGATAGAGCTTGAACAACTTATCATCCAAAGGTCATATGTCCCTGTTTTTTTGTCTGCCACGAAGCAGAGAGAATTGCAAATATTCTCAGATGCATCCACTATGGCTATAGCAGCTGTAGAGTAACTTAGAGTAGTAGACTTTAAAGGAAAAAGTTATGTTGGGTTTATTATGGGAAGATCCAAACTAGCCCCACGTCCAGCTCACACTGTTCCACGCTTAGAGCTTTGTGCTGCTGTCTTAGTAGTGGAAATGGCAGACTTGATTGTTGCTGAACTAGACATTGAGATCCATGCAGTGAAGTTTTACACAGACAGCAAAACTGTGTTAGGATATATTCACAATGCTTTGAGAAGATTCTATATGTGCGTGTCAAACAGAGTGACACACATATGAAAGTCCACACACCCAGAACAATGGCACTACATCAGCACAGATAAAAATCCAGCCGATCATGGGACTAGACCTGTACCAGTGGCTGTCCTCAAGCACACTAACTGGTTCTCAGGTCCATCTTTTCTGACTAGATCAGAACCTGAAGAGACCACTCAGTTAGAAACCTTTGAACTTATAGAACCAGACAGCGACAAAGAGTCACAGGAACAAGTTACAGCGTTCAGTACTATAACTACTAGAAGCAATCTTGGCACACACAGGTTTGAAAGATTCTCCAGCTGAAAGTCACTCATACAAGCAATAAGAAATCTTATTTACCTAGCCAAACCTTCTGCAGGGCTACAAACTCTGACAAGAATAATAGCAATCATCTTCCGCAAGCCAAAATCATCATCATCAAACTGAACCCTATGTTTGACGAAGAAGGAGTGATAAGAATTGGAGGTCGCTTGTCAGCAGTTGATGTGACTGTCGAAGAGAAACACCCCTTTATCATGCCCAAGAATCAACCCGATTTATTTCTGTTCGTAAGACACTATCACAAGCAAGTTGCACATCAGGGTCACCACTTCACTGAGGGAGCAGTCTGGTCAGCTGGATTATGGATCATAGGAAGTAAACGATTAGTCTCCAGTGTAATCTACAAATGTGTGATCTGCAGGAAAATTATAGGGAAACTTGAAGACCAAAAGATGTCAGACTTACCTGCAGATAGACTCGCTTCAAACTCACCATTCACTCATGTTGACCTAGATGTCTTTGGTCCATGGAACATCTCTTCTCTCCGAACCAGAGGAGACAGTGCAGAAAGTAAACATTGGGCTGTTCTGTTATCTTGCATGAGTACTAGGTCAATACACATTGAAGTGATTGAGTCTTTGTCTACCTCAAGTTTTATCAACGCTTTGAGAAGATTTTTCTCTATCCGAGGACCCATAAAGCAACTTCGCTCAGATTGTGGCACAAATTTTATTGGAGCCTGTAAGTAGTTGAAGATCATTACAGAAGACTCTGAGACAAGTGCTTATCTTCGAGATCAAAGATGCACTTGGACCTTCAATCCTCTGCATGCTTTACATATGGGAGGAGCTTGGGAGAGGATGATTGGAGTGGCTCGTCGCATTCTGGATACCATGTTTCTGAAGGTTGGCTCTACTCGCCTTACACATGAAGTTCTCACTACACTTATGGCTGAAGTCATAGCCATCATGAAGGCTCGACCTTTAGTTCCAGTGTCAACAGATCCAGAAATGCCATCAGTCTTGACACTTGCAATGCTTTTGACACAGAAGATTGAAACAGTGTCAGCAGACTTTGTCTCAAAGACCTATACACCAAGCAATGGAAGCAAGTTCAGAATCTTGCAGACATCTTCTGGAAAAGATGGAAACAAGAGTACCTGGTGATGCTCCAACTGTATACACTGGATAACCTGACCTAAAGTTTTGCCACGGTAGGTGAGATCATCTCATCTGAGGATGATCCAACTTCTTTATTTCAGTACTTAAGTGCCTGGATTTGCGACTCCTGTGATGGTGGTCCATTGGGAGAGGTATGATGGGGGTCATTTGCCCCCCCCCCCCTTTCTCAGCGGTGAGATCTACAGGGTTGCATTATTATTTGGCATAATATTCAAATTAGTACTGTTTCTGACGGGTTGGGATAGGTCCCAGAATATACTTGTTTATATGTTTATTATGTTCTAGGTCTGTGGGTATACCATCAAAGCGGCCGCCTACACCTATTGAAGTAGATTTTATAGCACATAGATGTGTTATCTGTGTTTGCATACAGTATATTACACATGTAATTTTTCCTTATATGGTGAAGACTGCCTATTGAGACCTGTTACTTTGCTTTGTTCTGTATAAATAAAGATTATATATTAAAAAAAGAAAAAAAAAAAAACAAACAGTACATTGAGGTTGACTTTTAAGTTGGAGATATCCTGTAAGGACGTTATTACACTGCAAAGCTTGGTGTCATCTGCAAAGACTGATATGGTACTTTTACTCCCAGGCCCTAAATCCTTTATAAATATATTAAAAAGCAGGGGGTCCCAATACTGAACCTTGGGGTACACCACTAATAACCCTGGACCATTCAGATTATGAATCATTAACCACTACTCTGAATACAGTCTTTTAGTCAGTTTTCTATCCATTTACAAACTGATTTTTCCAAGCATGTAAACTTTACCTTACCAACAGCTGTGTGTGGGGAATTGTGTCAAGCGTTTTTGCCAAATCTAAGTATACCACCTCCACAGCCACCCCTCTCTCCAATGGTTTTGCTCACCTTTTCATAAAAATAAATCATTTTTTTCTGACAACTTTTGTCTTCGTTTAATAGTAAGTTTTGAATAATGTATAGCTTGTCAGTTAAATAAACATCAAAAATTTTATGCAACGTTGGGCACTTGGAAAACTAGTTTCTGTCCCAATTTCATAGAAAAATGTTAATACATGTCTCAGAATGTGCCACCACATCCAAATATGAATACAGAGAGAAAAAAACAAAGGTGAATATGGACTTTAAATTGGTAGCCACCAGTAGACCCAAATGAAAAATTGCACTCAATGTAGTAAAAGTAGTAAAATGTATTATATAATCATGTTAAATTCAATATAATAAAACAGACATAGAAAAGGTATTCCAATGTATATGCATGGTATTGTCCCAAATGTGTCCTATTAGAACACGAGAGAATCTGTAGGTATACCCATGGATATGATGGACTCTGTAGTGGGTCTATAGAAGAGATCAAACATATCAGGGCCCAACAGGGAATAAGGTACAGAGGGATCACTACGCGTTTCGCTTGTCAGCTTCCTCAGGAGATCCTATTGATACTAGAAAATACAATATACATTACTGTATGCCAATACATATATACATATTCAAAAAAACTTCATACACTAACATCAAAAATTAAGTATATTGTATTTATAAATTATGGGACAATACAATTTACAATAAAAGGGAGAAAAAGAAAACAAAACCAAATATGTACTTATAAATAATAATTGAGTCCTCAAAAAAGACTTGCCTAGATTTCAGTTATGTAACATGTAACGCCCAGCCCCTAAACCACCGGAGGAAACAAAGGAATAGTACACAGGCGGCCCTAATGCGAGAGTGCATAGGATCTATTTCAGTCAGAAAAAGGAGCTTGCCATGCAATGAAAGCATACATCTGGTAAATAAATAAGTATGTGAAAGACAGCTAGTATAGTGGGAAAGAGAGGGTCTGTAGACCATACTTGTTGGTCTATATCTGGGTCTGGGTATAGGGGTACAGCCACTATAGTTTGATGTGCATAAGGATAGGGTAATGGAAAGGTGCATATTCATATTTACCTTATATTTTTATATTCCTATGTATATAACGGGATATATTTGTGCACCTAGCATATAAAGAGTTTGTCCAGGGGATTATGTCCAGTTAGTCAAGATATGAAGAGATGTGGGATGTCTATTTGAAATATTCTAATACTGTTCTTCATGAATGAAGATCTCCAACAATCATTTGTCCACTGTGGATATAGATATGGATTATATATATTAAAATAAGCTCCCACAAGTGTAGCGGGAGACAGGAGAGGATATCTAAATCTAGAGAGTTCTCTCATATATAAATCTTATAAACCTTCGACTCCACAAAAAAGAGGGAGGGAAGAGAGGACATTGAAGCTCACCTTGTGTGTAATGTACTCTGCTGATGATTGTCCCGAATCTTTTACTCCCCCGACTCGGATAGAGATAAGGCATTCATACGAATGGTCTCTTCTCGCCAACCCATATATATGGGACTGAGAAGATAATTGGCAGGGCAACTCTCCTCCCCACACTCACCACGCTACGTTCTGGGCGGTAAAAGTGCTGGCGCTTACGTCTCTCGGCATGCGCAGCTGAAGGAAAAAGCCACGCATGCCCAGAAATTTCGGGGTGAGCTACGAAAAAAAATCGCCCCTCCTCTCACTCTCGATGTGAATCGGCTAGTTTCGAGAGTGCGGCATGTGATCGTGCTAACATCCCATCACGTGACTTAAGCGATGAGGGATGTGAGGGATGTGCATAGCCCCGCCAAGGAGCATAGCATAGGGTGCTGTGTGAGGTCATCACACTGTTAACCTATCTACATGGGTTCTCATAGCGTGTGTCAAGACACAGCCTTACTGCGCACACTAGATGGAAACCCATCATGTGTGTAGGCTGGTATAAATGCCCCATGATTGGGAAGGAGCCCAAGGAACATGCTTTTTTCATATATATATATATATATATATATATATATATATATATATATATATATATATGAAAAAAATAAATAGATAAAATAAATACAAATAAATAAATAAAAAAGTGAAAAAATAATAACATCAAAAGAAAAATTAAGGTATAAAAATAGGAAAAAGGTAACAGTCTCACTGTGGGCTGTCCGCGCACCATCCACCATTCCTCCGTGTGTGGAAATATGTGGCAATGAGTCCACCATGAATCTGCAATCTGGTAACCGGCGTATTATCATAAATTCATTGTTTATACATCCATACATGTTGAACCCAAATATTGTTGCAATTTTAGCAAGTTCCACAACTCAAGGAATGTGATCCAAAAATGATTGTATGAATCTAATGGATATCTATGTATAATATAGAGGGAAAGAAACAAAAAAAATATCTAAAATAATTTTTATGGATGCAAGATCCATAAAATAGGCTATATGTATAGGTGGATAGACATACAGCTATTTCAAAATATTTTTAGGTTCCAGACTGATCGAGAAATGGCTTATAGCTAACACATTCATTTAGGCCGGGGGATCTTGTGGCCTGAAGGGTCACTATCCATTTGGTCTTTAATCTTAGGAGTTGAGGGTCAATGTTTCCTCCTCTCTGAGAAGTGGGAATATGTTCTAGTGCAAAAAATTCCATGACCAAGAGGTCAAAATTAGGGTATAACCCCACATGTCTACTGATGGCTGATTCGATTTTGCCATTTTTAAGTGAGTAGACATGGTCACGGATACGTTTCCAAAAGTGCCTCCGAGTCTTACCAACGTAAAATGCCTCACACCTGAAGGTCATAATATAGACCACCCCTACTGTTTGACAGTCTATGTGGTATTGGGGGTCCAGGTAGGGTCCAGGTAGTATAGTTTCGGTTTTATCCATTCACAGAACTCACATCTCCCACACCGATATGTCCCTCTATTTGTTGGCCTAAACTGTGAAGATACAGAGCTTGTAGGAAGATGGCTCCTCCTTAGATGATCTCTTAATGATTTCGGCCTTTTATAAGTTTGTATTTGGCCACAATGGCATCATCAGTGAGAAGGTGTCAATGTTGTGCCAACATTGCACGTAGTTGTGGATGCTGTTTGAAGAATCTCGTGATCAGTCTTGCTTGTAAGGGTTGACTATCTTGTTTTTTTTTAATGAATCAGTGAGTGTCTACTTTTTAGCTTTATCCTATTGAAGGCCTTCTTCAGGCAGATCTCCCTGCATGAGAAGCCTTCCCTGCAGCTCCTTTGCGCGTTTGAGAAAGTCATCCTCTTTGGTGCAGTTCTTTCCAAGCCTGAGATATTGTCCATAGAGGATGGTATGCACCAATGATTTGGGGTGGGCACTGTTGGCATGCAAGATAGTGTTTGCTGATGAAACTTTCCGATATAAATCGGAAAATAAATTACCATATTCATCCACATTAATCTGTACATATAGGAACATCACTGCTGATTGGCTACATTCCATTGTGACATTTAAATTAAAATAGTTTTGGCCAATCAGATATATGCAAGTATTCATTTCCGATCTCGTGCCATCCCAAATCATAAATACATTGTTGATGTACCTGTGCCATGACAACACGTGGCACAGTTCCATCGACACATCGTTGTTGAAAAACAGTTGACATTCCCACCCCACAGGTACAGGTTGGCGTACGATGGGGCGCATCGAGCCCCCATTGTCACCCCCTGCACCTGGAGGAAGTGGGACCCCCAAAACACAAACATTTTATGGGATAGGATGTATTCCAAAAGCTTCAGAACAAATGAGTTATAGGGCCATAACATTCTTTGTTTGGTTTTTAGAAACTCACAGATCACTTGTAGACCCCTAGTATGCGGTTGTCAGGAATTGGCGGCTAAAGAGACCAGACACATAGCTACACAAGGAAACTGAGACCAAACAATGAATTTATCATTAAAGTGACATTTATTTACAGTGAACACACACCAATAAACATACGCAGCAATCAGTGAAAACATAAACCACTCCAGCAAACAAGAACAAAAAAAAAAACAAATGAACCTAACTACTATCTATATACAATATCTACATCAGAATGGACAAAGGTAACAGGGATGCAAGGAAGGGGAACACGACTGGGTACAAGAGCAGGGAGCAAGGCAGAGGAGTGCAGGGCGGAACAGGAAACAGGAAGGTTCAATGCTGGGGTTCCACAGGTTATCTGCAGACTTAGCCCTGGGGTCATGTGACAGTACCGGAATCCAGACACTGAAGTACCTGGATCATGGCAAGACACAGATCATACTCTTTCATTTCCCGGGAGCCACGACCAGAGCCATGAAGGCAGATGCAGTTACCAGTTACCAAGGGTATGTCCGGACCACCAGGCTTTGGCACCATAGAAGCAACACACTGCCAGAGGGACTCAATCGAGGCAACTGTCAAATGAATCTCAGGCCCAGCAGATGACCTATTAGCAGGTGGACACTTAGCCTTTGCATAACAATCCAACTGAGCAACTGGCATAGAGTCAATAGAACCCGGTGGGGTGGTAGGAAGAAGATATCTAAAATCAATGGTAGACTTGTCATCGGACAGCAGGCCCTCAGAGGCAGGCAGGTTGTTGGGCACAGGACATCCAGAGGCAGGCTGGGAAGCAGACACTGGATCAGTAGGCTGGGCAACAGAGGCACATCAGATTGGGCAGCGGCACAGGTATCGGCATAGTCCAGCTGGGCAGCAGCCCTGGAATCAGCATAGTCTGGCCAGACGGCAGCCCCGGAATCAGCACATTCTGGCCGAGTGGCAGCCCCGGAATCAGCACAGTCTGGCCAGGCGGCAGCCCCAGAATCAGCACAGTCTGATTGGGAATTGACCCTATCGGCAAGCAGCAGCAGGGAGGAGGAATGGACTCCATTGGCAAGTGGCAGCATGGAGGAGGAATGGACCCCATTGGCAAGTGGCAGCATGGAGGAGGAATGGACCCCATTGGCAAGTGGCAGCATGGAGGAGGAATGGACCCCATCGGCAAGCAGCAGCATGGAGGAGGAAAGGACCCCATCGGCAAGTGGCAGCAGCATGGAAGAGGCATGGGCCCCATCGGCAGGCAGCATCAGCATAGAGGAGGCATTGACCCCATCAGCAGGTGGCATCAGCATGGAGGAGGCATGGACCTCATCAGCAGGCGGCATCAGCATGGAGGAGGCATGGACCCCATCAGCAGGTGGCATCAACATGGAGGAGGCATTGATACCATCAGCATGCAGAAACATGGAGGAGGACTGGATCACATCGGCAGCAGTCATCAGCATTGAGGAGGACTGGATCGCATCGGCAGTAGTCATCAGCATGGAGGAGGACTGGAAACCATCAGCAGCAGTCATCAGCATGGAGGAGCACTGGACACCATCAGCAGCAGTCATAAGCATGGAAGAGGACTGGATCGCACCGGCAGCAGTCACCGGCGTGGAAGAGGATTGGATCGCATCAGCAGCAGTCATTAGCATGGAGGAGGATAGGATCACATCGGCAGCAGTCATCAGCATGGAGGAGGCATGGACCCCATCAGCAGGTGGCATCAGCATGGAGGACGCATGGGCACCATCAGCAGGTGGCATCAGCATGGAGGAGGCATTGATATCATCAGCAGGCGGAAACATGGAGGAGGACTGGATCACATCGGCAGTAGTCATCAGCATGGAGGAGGACTGGACACCATCAGCAGCAGTCATAAGCATGGAAGAGGACTTGATCGCACCGGCAGCAGTCATCGGCATGGAAGAGGACTGGATCGCATCAGCAGCAGCAGTCATCAGCATGGAGGAGGACTGGATCACATCACCAGCAGTCATCAGCATGGAGGAGAATTGGGCACCATCAGCAGGTAACATAGATAAAGGCAGAGTTGTAAGAGCAGAAACGTTTTGTTTCTTTTTGGGCTTGGGTACTGGAGTCCTGCACGTAGTTGCATTGTGCTGACCAGAGTATACTGCTGATGGAAAGGTAGTAACAGTACTGGGGGAAATAGAGGGAAGAGTAGCAGAGGTACAGGAAGAGGCCTGAGACGTTGCTATGGGCAATGGTACTGCAGGGGGAGCTTCCAATGGATTACATACAGAGAAAGTGTGGTTACTGGTGGCAGGGTACTAATCTACAGGAGGTAACGAACGCTCAGTAGCAGCAGAGGTTGCTAAGGGTAACAGAGGAACAGATTCTTGATCTTTAGCAGCAGATCTGATTTTATGTGACTCATCTTGCACTGGGGATGTGATCTCTGACCAAGCTTGTAGCAGAGTGTGAATTAAAGTCAGTTGGCAATTAAACTCACATTGCAATTAAACAGTGCACAGCAGCAATACAATCCAACACCACCTGTTGTGATCAGGCTGAATACTGCTGGAAAAATGAACCTGCACAATGTTTCAGCAACTATCCCAAAAATCCAGCCTGGTACATAGTAAATGGGGGAGTAAAAACATCATGGCCCTGAGAGGTAAACTGAAATAACAGCTCAGAACAGACCTGAATAAAGGGTTGCACATTATTAAGAGTTAATCTGCCCTCAACAGCTAACGCATGTGCTGTCAGAATGCTTCCCAACAGCTCCTCCTCAGTGAGAGCCTGCCAAAGTGAACGACACAAAACTTTATCCCCTAACGCAAGCTGCACATGACAAATAACCTTCACTCTAAGCATTCTCCTGGGGAGAGGGAGGAGCAGCCTTAAATATCTACCTTGTAGCTGGAGACAGGTGTGGCTGATCAGAACCTGCTGGCTTCTGGGAGACACCTGCTGGTGGACACTGGAACTGCAGCCATCGGCCCAGTGAACCCCAGTGCCACAAGCAGATTAACTCAACCCTGACAGCAGTATTGAGCTATATAAAGCTTCTATATCAATTGTGGTAAGCCACACTCCCTGGGGGACCTGGAAGTCCTCCAGAGTGCATAGCAAGTCTCTTGTGTCCTGAGTATAAGATGGTAAAGAGGATACAAAGGGTCTAAGATAGACGTCTACAAGTTGACTTACATGTTCTGTCAAGCATCCCAATCCAGACACGATCGTCTGCCCAGCGGGTCCACGAGATTCTCGTGGACCTTAGGCAGAGCATAAACGGTTGGGGTAACAGGATGCCTGACATTTAAAAAGTTCCAAGTGTTTCTTATCTATGAGAGCAGTAGAGTAGAACTCATTTATAATAATTCTATACTTCTTGTAATACCTGGGGAGAATGATTTCTGAAATTAGTTTATACCTCTCTCAATTTGCATGTATCTTATGGCACATAGTGATAAAATGTTCCTTGTTCATCAGCACAACATTTCCCTCCTTATCAGAAGCTTTGCTGATCAAATTGAATTTACTTTCCAATTTCTTTAGAGCATTTTGTAAGGAAACTGCGAGATTTTGAGATCCGAGTTGAGGAGCATACGGTTGATGTCATAACTGACCTTCTGTACAAATTCACAGATGCTACAGTATGTCTGCAGGGTGGTAAAAACTGTGATTTGTTTTTATAGGTAAGGGGAGTGTCCTCCTCATCTGAGGGGCCAACATCCATGTCTGGTTCTTTCTCTATTTCACCTTCCTCATACAGGAGCATCAGGTCTTTCATACTTCGCTGTCAATCTTGGAATCCGAGGGTGCCCCATAGTGCTTATCCTGGTAGCGTTACATGTAGTGAGTTTTCTAACAAATAGATTTACTTCTTTTGTTGCTTTGAATTTTTTGATATTCTGATCTGGACAAAAGCTGAGACCTAATTGTAGCACCCTGGTCTCCTCGGCCGACAGTGAATAGTGAGAAAGGTTATTAATTTGCATTTCATCCGAATCTAAATAATTTTAGTCACAAATGTCTCCAAGTTGCTTTGTTTCTTGGTTTCCCCCAAAGGGAAAGATCCTAGTGCCTTTGGGGATTGTGTTCTATGTGGATCATTTTTACCATTCATGTGTAGCGGGGTATCGTTTCCTACCCACAGACTACAGTTCCCAGCACGCTTTGCGGCACCCAGGGTGCCATTCCCAGTGCAAGGACTGCTGGGGTGGACTTTAAAAGAAAAAGGAGGAGCCTCTATTTCTCTCTTTGGACGGGTGAGAGAGCGCCAGCTCAGAACTGCATTTGATTAACTGTGTTGCCTACTAACTTTGCCTAGGCCCATCAGTGATTACAGTTATACTCTGGAGAGACTGTCTGCTGAACTGAGTTTATTAGTCTCTCCAGCTTTGCTAAGTTAGTGATCATCACTGCCCCTTTGGATTACAGTTTGTTCTTTATGTGCACCACCGAGAGTTGCTAGTGAAGATTCTTCAACACACTATACCCCGAGTTATAGTCAGGCCTGACTGGGTAGTATAGGACATTGCTGGGCGCCATTTTTTGCTCACAAGGGAGGATAGCTGCCGCGGGGTTATTATATTGTCATTGCATTGCTGAATGTTATACCCTTTTGATGTGTACACCTATATTGCAGGGATCTGCATGAGATATTGTATACAAATTACCTTTTATACTTTTACCAATAGTAAAAAGTTATAGTTAAGTCATTTGGTTGTCAGCGTCAATTACTGTGCTGGGATACAAAGGGGTTGTACCATATAACAGTATAGATATAGTACAGTTATACCATCCTTCCCCCTTTCCTAACTGTGCCACGAGAGGTTAGAGCCGATTGTCAGGGGTTGACAGCGGTGCATTACAAGGCCCAAAACAAACAAGCAGCCCTCTTAAACTGAGGGTATCGCTATACATGTTACTTACTTTACCATCAGTTTTCTTGTATTCATCCATGTGTGTAAAGGAAGAAAAAGAAGCAGAAGGTCCACCACCAATAGTTTTATCATCACCACCTGTGCTAGTTTTGAAAGAAAAAATATGTGGTTGGTTAAACATTGTACCTGGTTTGTTCCCCTCAATATAGTTAGTTTTTTGGGGTTTTGCATTCCTTGTGTTAGCTGTGCCTTTTTTGTGTTTGCCTTGTCCCATGTGCTTAGATGCATTGGTGGAAGAGGACTCACTAAAGTGAGAGGAAAGTGATGTCATGGATGTCGAGATGTCATTCTCTGATTCCATTTGTGCTGAAATGTTTTTGTGCGGTCTGTTTCTATTTTTGTTATTCTGATGTGACCATTTGTAAACTTGGTCAGTACTATAGGCCAGCAATTCCCTGGATGTTTTTTTTTTTTTTTTCCTGTAATAATTTTCTTATTATGTGTTTCTGTAAATTCCTGCAAAGATTTCTGTTGGGCATCATAATTGCTAGATATATTAATACCTGAATCCTGTGTCAGAAGTGTTTGTATTTGTGTTCTCGATTGCCAGTAATTTAGTTCGGTAGTGTCCTTGTGGCAATTGCATCATTTTAAATGAGCATGCTTGGAGAATACTTTCCTATGCCTCTTTTAAATCCTAGCTTACTTGTGGTATTGTTGGAAAAATTTGGATACGTAATCCAAAGGGTACGCATTTGTGTTCTATGCATTTCTCAAAAAATCTATTATGCCAAGACAAATTGGACTTCTTGATCAATAGTTGTTTTAGTTTAAGAAAATGTGTGTCTGTATCGATATGTGTATTTTCTGGGCCAGAGATTTCTAACAACAATTTATCCATCATACCCTCCCATGATTGTCCGCAATAGTTTGCCACTTTAAAAAAAAGAAAAACTAGGTTCTTACTAACCACAGATAGATCAATTGCCCCAGAAATATGTAATAAGAGAAATCAATATATAATAACGAAATATATATATATTGTGGGGGGGTTAGCTTGGTAGCGGGTGTGTGTGACCCCCTGGATGGGCTCCCCACACAAAAACAGGCCCAGCAGACGGAGGTTGTGGTTTTCAAGATCAAAAAGGTGCGGTTTATTTCTCTATTTACAGTGACAAAAAACACAGCAAAGCAAAAAGAAACATAAACAAAATAAACCCTGGTCAGCTTGACCTCTGACTAAACATGCAGGTTTCCTAACTAACAACTGGGATCAGCCTGGTGCTGTCCTAGTCCCTAAGTCCCTGGTTTAGTAAATGTCCAAACAAATAGCCACACAGGCTTTGTCTCACCGCACAGGGGTTCACTCTCCCTAGACAGTCCACACAGGTCTGGGTCCAGGCATGAGCAAACACCTAATGAACCTGGGAGTTTTTATAGAGGCCTTAAACGAGCTGACAAGCTTCAGCTGGCCTCATCAACTCCCTGCCTGCACGACGCCCAGCCCTCTCCCTAGAGGTATGAATCATCCATGAGCCCACTAGCCTCAGCTGGGCTTCATCAACTCTCTCCCTAGTTGTATAAGTCGGCATAAAGCCTGAATCTGGGAGAAATATACCTACCCCCCTGGATGCAACCAGGTGACTTTACCTTCCTGCTGTCACATACCCCCCCCTCTTGTTTTAACCTTGGGGTTGGAACACCAGCAATCAGGCATTCATGTACTCGAGACAAAGCATCCACATTCCCCATTTGAACGCCAGGGCGATGCTTTACTGTGAAGTTGAATTCCTGTAGGGCCAGGAACCAACTATTCACTCTTCTATTTGTCTCCTTGTTTTGAGCCATCCACTTTAACGGAGCGTGATCCGTAACCATGTCAAAGTGCCTACCTAGCAGATAGTACCGAAGGGAATCTAGAGCCCACTTCACCGCTAAACACTCCTTTTCAACCGTGGCGTAATTTACCTCATGGGACTTCAACTTCCTGCTGAGGTAAATGACTGGGTGCTCTTCCCCGTTCCAGACCTGGGACAATACTGCTCCTAACCCCACATCTGACGCATCACTTTGTACGACAAAGTCTTTAGAGAAGTCGGGTGAGTACAACACTGGCTGGCTACATAAGGCTTGTTTCAAGAATTGGAATGCTGCCTCAGCCTCGGGGGTCCATTTAATCATGACCGACCCTTTCCCTTTCGTCAGGTTGGTTAGGGGCACAGCCTTAGAAGCAAAGTGGGGAATGAAGCGCCGATAATACCCCGCTATTCCCAGAAAGGCTCGTACCTGCTTCTTGCTGTTGGGACGTGGCCAACTCTGGATGGCCTCGACTTTGTTGAGTTGGGGTTTTATTACTCCCCTCCCAATGGTGTACCCAAGATATTTGGCCTCCTCCTGCCCAATGGTACACTTCTTGGGGTTAGCCGTAAACCCCGCTTCCCGGATAGAGTCTAGGACTGCTTGCACTTTTGGCAGATGTGAGGCCCAATCTGTGCTATGGACAATTACGTCATCCAGGTAAGCCGCAGCATACTTCCGATGGGGCCTCAGTATCTGGTCCATTTTCCGCTGGAATGTGGCCGGCGCATTCTGTAACCCGAACGGCATTCTCTTATATTGGAACGCCCCGTCTGGGGTTACAAATGCGGTTTTCTCTTTGGCCGACTTGGCCAGGGGAATTTGCCAATACCCTTTTGTGAGGTCAAGAGTCGTCATGTATCGGGCTGTTCCCAGCCGGTCGATCAACTCATCTATACGTGGCATGGGGTAGGTGTCAAATTTTGTAACTTTGTTCAACTGACGAAAATTGTTACAAAATCGCCAGCTCCCATCCGGTTTAGGCACCAACACAATGGGACTAGACCAATCACTTTGGGACTCCTCTATCACCCCTAAGTTCAGCATTTTCTGTACTTCCTCCCGTATTGCCTCCCGTCGGGCCTCTGGGATCCGATAGGGTTTTAACTTCACCCTTTCACCGGGCGGGGTAATAATATCATGCTCTACCCCAGATGTTTGTCCCGGCAGCTCAGAGAACACCTCCTTGTTGCGAAGCACAAACTCCTTAACCTCCTGTTGTTGGGGTTGTGACAAGGTGGCTGCTATTCCAACCTCCGGAATCACGCAACCAGTTTGAGCTGGTGACCAAGTTTCTGCGACTAGGGACTCTCTATCCCTCCAGGCTTTCAACAGATTAACGTGATAGATCTGTTCGGGCTTTCGCCTTCCTGGTTGTCTGACCTTGTAATTCACTTCGCTCACTTTTTCCATTATCTCGTAGGGGCCTTGCCATTTGGCAAGGAATTTACTTTCAACCGTAGGGACAAGTACCAATATCCTATCCCCGGGGAAAAGGTACGGGTCTTGGCTCCACGGTTGTACACTCTCTGCTGTTCCAACTGCGCTTGGGCCAAATGTTCCTTCACGATGGGCATTACCTGTGCAATTCGATCTTGCATCAGGGTGACATGCTCAATCACACTCCTGTGGGGAGAACTCTCACTTTCCCAAGTTTCCTTGGCAATATCCAACAGTCCTCTTGGGTGTCTCCCATACAGTAACTCAAAGGGGGAGAATCCCGTAGAGGATTGGGGCACCTCCCTAATAGCAAACATCAAATAAGGAAGTAGACAGTCCCAATCCTTTCCATCTCTATCCACCACTTTCTTCAACATTTGTTTTAGGGTTTTGTTGAATCTTTCAACCAGCCCATCGGTTTGGGGGTGATACACAGACGTACGCAATTGCGTCACTTTGAACAATTTACACAGCTCTTTCATAACCCGGGACATAAAGGGTGTACCTTGGTCCGTAAGCAGTTCTTTACAAATACCCACCCGGCTAAAAACAAGAGATAGCTCTTTGGCTATGGTTTTGGCCGAGGTATTTCGGAGAGGGATCGCTTCTGGATAACGGGTGGCATAGTCCATTATAACTAATATGTACTGGTGCCCCCTAGCGGACTTGATTATAGGACCTACCAAATCCATTGCGACCCTCTCAAACGGGACCTCAATGATGGGTAGAGGGACCAGCGGGCTACGGAAATGTGGCATCGGGGCCGACCTCTGACACACAGGGCAGGAGGAACAATAATTTTCTATGTCCTTCATCACCCCAGGCCAATAGAATCTCTGTAATACCCTCTCTCGGGTTTTCTCTGTCCCCAGATGACCTCCAAGAATGTGCCCATGGGCCAACTCCAACACCAACTTCCTGTAAGGTTTGGGCACCACAAGCTGCTCAACGGTTTCTTCTGCCCTTTTTGCCACCCGATACAGTAGGTCCTTCTCTACGCTGAAGTATGGGTAAGTGCAGGTATTATCTGGGTTCACTAACTCGCCATCTATTTCCACTACGTTTTCCCGTGCCTTTATTAGGGCGGGGTCTTTTAACTGTTCTGTGGCAAAATTTTCCCTGTGAACCTCAAGATCAGAAAACTCCACAGACGGTAGGTTTTCGTCTGAGGAGGTGGGCTCCTCTCCAGTTTCTTGAGTCTCGCCTGCCAATACTGACAAGGGAAATTCTGGAGAGTCCTCACCACTCTCAGAGGAGTTCTGGCTATCACCTTCCTGGTACATAGGGGCACCAGTGGGGGGCTCAGGATCATCCCACAGTTCCCAGAACTTCGGAAAATCCCTTCCCACAATGGCATCATGCGGTAATTGAGATACTAACCCCACTGGATGAGAGAGGGTACCTTTGGGGGTCTTGAAACACACTGTAGTCACTGGATACTCTCGGGTGTCCCCATGCACACAAATAACAGCTACCTTGCTATTCCCAGAGACCTCTGTTTTAACTAATTCAGCCTTTATCAGGGTCACAAGGCTACCTGAATCCAGTAATACGACAACATTTCTACCATTAATACACATTTTGCATAAATGTTTCTCAGTTCCCCGAATGGCAGTGCATGCGACTGTCGCACACAGCGACTGACGTCTGTCCGTCAGAAAGTCACATTGCATGGGTTCCTCCACAACCGGGCAATTTGCTGCAATATGTCCCGCTTGCCGGCAGCGGTAGCAAACAATCCTTTTGGCTGCCTCTTGAGCCCCCGACTTCCCAGGCTGTTCTCGCCAAACTTTGGGTAGAGCTCCCACCCTCTCACTCTCTCCACCCTCACCCCTTGGAATCCTCTTATCCGCCCTGGGGATGGTCTGGTCTTAGGGTGGAAAGTCCGAGAGTCTCTGGAAGAGGCCGTCAGGTTCTCTGTAGCCAAGTATTTCTCTACACGATCCACAAGACCACCGGCCGTCTCTGGGTCTCCATGGCTTACCCACTTTTGGATGGCAGTAGGAAGAGCTCTCAAAAACCGATCCATTACAACACGTTCCACAATCTCTGGTGCGGACAAAGTCTCTGGCTGTAGCCACTTCCTGCTCAGGTGAATGAGATCATACATTTGAGACCTGGGGGGTTTTCCAAGCTGGAAAGTCCAGTTATGCACACGCTGAGCCCGGACAGCCAGGGTGACACCCAGCCTTGCCAATATTTCAGCTTTTAGCATCACATAGTCTTTTGCTTGGTCAGGCTCTAGGTCATAGTAAGCCTTCTGCGATTCACCAGTTAACAGAGGAGCCACCAGTCCAGCCCACTGCTCCTCAGGCCACTTTTCTCTTTCAGCAGTCCTTTCAAATGTGGTCAAAAATACCTCTGGATCATCCTCTCCAGTCATTTTTGTCAATAAACGACTCACCCCAAAGGACGCGGTATTAGTGGGACGGCTTTCCTCACTGGTCTGCGGACGTTGCTGCATTACTGCTTCCATTTGTTGTAGTCTCTGCTCTTGCTTCTGTAACAGGTCTATGAAGCGGGCCTCAGATTGCTGCTGGGCTGCAAGGCTCTGTTGATGAGCTTGCTGCTGGGCTGCGAAGCTCTGTTGTTGAGCTGCAAGGCTCTTTTGCAAACCTGCATTTGTCTGCTGTTGATTGGCATTTGCTAGAGCCAGCTGTTTCAGTATCTCCTCCATGCTGGCTTAAAAAAAAAACTGCCACTGGTTCTCCACCAACTGTGGGGGGGTTAGCTCGGTAGCGGGTGTGTGTGACCCCCTGGATGGGCTCCCCACACAAAAACAGGCCCAGCAGACGGAGGTTGTGGTTTTCAAGATCAAAAAGGTGCGGTTTATTTCTCTATTTACAGTGACAAAAAACACAGCAAAGCAAAAAGAAACATAAACAAAATAAACCCTGGTCAGCTTGACCTCTGACTAAACATGCAGGTTTCCTAACTAACAACTGGGATCAGCCTGGTGCTGTCCTAGTCCCTAAGTCCCTGGTTTAGTAAATGTCCAAACAAATAGCCACACAGGCTTTGTCTCACCGCACAGGGGTTCACTCTCCCTAGACAGTCCACACAGGTCTGGGTCCAGGCATGAGCAAACACCTAATGAACCTGGGAGTTTTTATAGAGGCCTTAAACGAGCTGACAAGCTTCAGCTGGCCTCATCAACTCCCTGCCTGCACGACGCCCAGCCCTCTCCCTAGAGGTATGAATCATCCATGAGCCCACTAGCCTCAGCTGGGCTTCATCAACTCTCTCCCTAGTTGTATAAGTCGGCATAAAGCCTGAATCTGGGAGAAATATACCTACCCCCCTGGATGCAACCAGGTGACTTTACCTTCCTGCTGTCACAATATATATATATATATATATATTTTAATAATTTGGGACTACTGAGTTCCAATATCTCAAAAGAAAGAAGGGTGTTTCTACCACCCATGTAGGTACAACATAGAAGCATGTTGAGACAAGACTCAGAATGTGGCACCACATGTAAATATGAATACAGAGAGAAAAAAAACAAAGGTGAATATATAGACTTTAAATTGGTAGCTTTAAATTGGTTCCCTCCTCTTTAAGAAGTGCGAACATGTTCTAGTGTAAAAAATTCTATGACCGAGAGGTCAAAATAATAGTATAACCCCACATGTCTACTGATGGCTGATTCGATTTTGCCATTTTTAAGTAAGTAGACATAGTCACGGATACATTTCCAAAAGGGCCTTTGAGTCTTACCGACATAAAATGCCTTACACCTGCAGGTCATAATATAGACCACCCCTACGGTTTGACAGTTTATGCAGTATTGGAGGGTCCAGGTAGAGCCGTTGGGTAAGGTTATGTATTGTTTCGGTTTTATCCATTCACGGAATTCACATCTCCCACACCAATATGTCCCTCTATTTGTTGGCCTAAACTGTGAAGATACAGAGCTTTTAGGAAGATGGCTCCTCGTTAGATGATCTCTTAATGATTTGGCCTTTTTATAAGTTATGGTTGGTTTTTCACCAACCTATTTGGAGACGATGCAATGTTGTGCCAAAATTGCATGTAGTTGTGGATGCTGTTTGGAGAATCTCGTGATCAGTCTTGTTTGTAAGAGTTGACTATCTTGATTTTTTTAATGAATCAGTGAGCATCTACTTTTTAGCTTTACCCTATTAATGGCCTTCTACAGGCAGGTCTTGGTGTAGCCCCACCTGAGAAGCCTTCCCTGCAGCTCTTTGGCTTGTTTGAGAAAGTTATCCTCTTTGGTGCAGTTCCTTCTAAGCCTGAGATATTGTCCATAGGGAATGCTATGCACCAACAATTTGGGGTGGGCACTGTTGGTATGCAAGATAGTATTTGCTGATGAGGGTTTCTGACATAAATCGGAAAATAAATTGCCATATTCCTACACTTTAATCTGTACATCTAGGAACATCACTGCTGATTGGCTACATTCCATTGTGATTTTTTAAATTAAAATAGTTTTGGCCAATCAGATACATGAAAGTAGAAAGTAGGTTCTCTCGTGTTCTAATAAGACACATTTGGGACAATACCATGTATATATATTGGAATACTTTTTCTAGGCCTGTTTTATTGTATTGATTTTAACATGATTATATAATAAATTTCCACTTTTACTACATAGAGTGCTCTTTTTCATTTGGGTCTACTGGTGGTGGCTACCAATTTAAAGTCCATAATCACCTTAGTTTTTTTTTTTCTCTGTCCCAATTTCACTTAACATATACTTACTGGAAATGTATACAATGCCTATACATTCCAGAAAGGTCTCCTATGTCTTACCTTTTGGCCATAATATTTATCTGGTAGCATGCAATTCTTTATTCCAGTTTACTGTTTCTCACACTATTGTATGTTTATTGTCATTCTGTTGTCATAATGCTTGATTAAGCTAATGAAGCCTGGAGTTGCTATGTATGTTTCCTTCCTCTATAATATGTCCAAATCCTGACATGTACAGTATCTCACAAAAGTGAGTACACCCCTCACATTTTTGTAAATATTTTATTCTATCTTTTCATGTGACAACACTGAATGAATGACACTTTGCTACAATGTAGCGAGTGTACAGCTTGTATAACAGAATAAATTTGCTGTCCCCTCAAAATAACACACAGCCATTAATGTCCAAACCGCTGGCAACAAAACTGAGTACACCCCTAAGTGAAAATGTCCAAATGGGGCCCAAAGTGTCAATATTTTGTGTGGCCACCATTATTTTCCAGCACTGCCCTAACCCTCTTGGACATGGAGTTCACCAGAGCTTCACAGGTTGCCACTGGAGTCCTCTTCCACTCCTCCATGACGACATCACGGAGCTGGGGGATGTTAGAGTCCTTGTGCCCCTCCACCTTCCATTATAGGATGCCCCACAGATGCTCAATAGGGTTTAGGTCTGGACACATGCTTGGCCAGTCCATCACCTTTACCCTCAGCTTCTTTAGCAAGACAGTGGTCGTCTTGGAGGTGTATTTGGGGTTGTTATCATGTTGGAATACTGCCCTGTGGCCCAGTCTCCAAAGGGAGAGAATCATGCTCTGCTTCAGTATGTCACAGTACATGTTGGCATTCATGGTTCCCTCGATGAACTGTAGCTCCCCAGTGCCGGCAGCACTCATGCAGCCCCAGACCATGACACTCCCACCACCATCCTTGACTGTAGGCAAGACACACTTGTCTTTGTACTCCCCACCTGGTTGCAAATTTACACTGTTATACAAGCTGTACATGCACTACTTTACATTGTAGAAAAGTGTCATTTCTTCAGTGTTGTCACATGAAAAGAGAATTAAATATTTACAAAAATGTGAGGGGTGTACTCACTTTTGTGAGATACTGTACCTATGATTCTACAATACCTACTACTTCTTTCTTACTTCTGTTGCAATGTTTTTCTGTGAACATCATAATAAAAATTCATGCTTAAAAAAAAAAAAAGTGACAGAAAAGCTGTTTTAAAAAGATGCTAGCAAAGATCCCAAAGATGAAACTGAAACAATTACAAGCACAAGCAATCACCAGCAGTCAGAAGCACAACTGTTTTTCCTTGTCAAAAATATTTTATTGAATACAATAAGTTAAAAACAATAAATTACGTACTGTACATTATACAATTCAGAATTATTATATAATATTCATATGTGGTTACAAATATAGTGTTGATTAGGATATAAGGAAGTGTGAAAAGTTTAAACAATTAATTAACAGTTATGTGTTCAACCTAAGGAGATGTAGAAATCCAAACAGTAAATGATTCTAATAGCTATGAGTGTTGTGGAATTTCTGGCTGTTGTTTACAGAACACACAGCCTATAATTCCTGTGCTATCTAAGCACACATCAGATTTCATCTTTTTACAATAATGCTATCTTTAAGTTTGCTAAGTTCCACTCACCGTTCATTCCATCATTCATTCCAAGAAAGCACCACCATCACCTAGGTCTTATCATCACGTCATGCCAGAGCAGAGTGCCTCTGGGAGCTGTGTGTCTCTCCTTTATTAAAATCCCCACAGGATTAAAATCCCAACAGGAAGTGATGTCACAGCATGTGATCCTCACTAAAGTAGTTACCAACAGGAAGTGATGTCACAGCATGTGACCTTCACACAGGGAAAATAATACAAGGACATCCCTTCCAACAGGAAATGCAGTACATGAATCCCACTCAAGAAATATAGCTTAAAGGATTCAATACAATAATACATACAATGAATACAATAACGTATGATGGCTAAAGTTACCGTTGATAGGAATCCTTATTCTGCGCTATTCCATAGAATAATGCATATTCAGATTATACTATTATTGAATGGGGAAGGGAGGCTATCTGCAGACGCGCGCTACGAATCCCAACCAATGTTGATCAGACACAGCAGAGACAAGAGCCCGCATCTGCCTATAACCAATGATGTCGTTGCAGAGCGAGCATATCCCCTCCTCAACAATCGTCCATGCTAATGCACAGAGGGCCCCCGTCGGTGGACATATCCGCACCCTGCAAACATCACACTCCAACCTCAAGATGTTTTCCCCTATCAGACGGGATTCAACCAGCCTCAGACTACCCCAATCAGCTCTTTTAGAGCGGGTTGCGGAAGTACTAACACTGGGTGACACTATGACAATACATATTAAATACATCTTCATAAAAATCTCCACAACAGTCCTCCCTTTTTTGTCATATGCACCCCATGTGTCCATCGATGAAATTTGATATGCTTCTTACACCTGGAAATGAATCAGTCCTTAGTCCATAAAAAGGAAAACACGGCTTGACATGTAGACTCTACTCTTCAGGGGCATGACTTATAAAGGAGGACACGACATGGTGAGCTGTAGTAATCGCCGATCGGTCTGTGATCCTCTGTGTCTTGTATGTGGGTCCGGCTTCGGGGCGTCTCATCAAGGAAACTCTGGTCACGCGTCAAATCAGGCAACAGGAGCACCTCGTCACGACATAGAAAGAATAGAAATAAAACGACATGAGTAAATATTCCCACTTCCTTTAACCACGATCCGCTGTAAAAATAAAAATTAGATCCCCAAAGATCCCCAGACCCTTAAAAAGGACTCCCAGCCTTCACTTAGCTACAGCTCTGGCTTCAACAGTTACATGAAGAAGCCTATCCTTAATGGATGAGAATTGTTCAATCGTATCCCAAGCTCGAGCCCCCCCACCTTGTACATGCAGGACCCCATGCCCAGACCTGGTCGGGTTGGCGAACAAATCCCTTCTAGCTGTCCCTGCCATTCTTAATTTTTCGCACCATCAGATCCTCGCGATCGGCCAAGAGATAAGGTGCTGGGACAGCTTCACCATCACGCATGAACCTCTTGCTTTGGGGGAATTACCTTTATAAGCTGCAGATCCACAGAAACACCAAACTAAAGTTCAAACACACTTGTGGGCTACCTAGATACCCAAACCAACAAGAGACAGAGCCATTAAAACTAACCAATTTTACCCTCTAAAAATGCATCGTTAGATTCCATTGACAAGTGTCTGTTTGGAGTCTTCACTAGTTTGTCAAAACTCCTCATACCCATAATAACATCATAAATGGCATGTACCTCTGTCATCGCTGGGGACTAAAACTCGGTGAAGACTCAGAACAGACCATCGGTCCTGTTCGCTTTCTGAGCTAGTCAGGACATACACTTTACATAATAACTTGGGATGCTTTTCACCGTTACCCTTGCTAAAATTTACTAAACAACAAAAATATAAATAAACAAAGATACTCCTTATTCTTTGGTGTGGTTGAGCTGCTTCTTGCAGTGGCTGGCGTGGTCTCATCCCTCAAGCTTCTTTACAATGACCCAGTCACCTGGTTGGAAAGAATGTAAACTGATTATTGAGTCAGGGTCCAGGAGGGACTCGTGAACCCTGTGGTGGACATTTTGAAGTTCATGTCACAGCGATGGCACCTCCCCCATCAGCCGAGAATATAAGTGACAGCTAATGAGGAAAGTACGACTCTGGTTTTGATTGACCCCCAAACAACCCTCATATGACAATAACCCAGACATTGGGACTGTGGTCACTGCATAACCTGTGCGTGGCTTACAATACCTGGAACCATTGACAAAAGGTTCTTAGCCTCTGGGATGGGAACCTACTTCACCTGACTGCTGCTTGCCGATTCAAATTCTATCAAAGAAAGAGTCTTGGCACCAACTTGGTTAGAATTACAGGAGTTAACATTATTCGTTTGACAAAAAAAACTGTCATTCTTACATTTATCACTTCTCCCCCCCTTTCTTCCTCATTACAGACTGAAGGAAGAAGAGCGTGGTGCAGGAAAAAAGAAACAATGAAATAGCCTATGATACTTTTACCTCACTCGTATTTATCCATATGTACAGCTGTCTACATACACCTGTTCTCTATGTACAAACTCCTTGGACCTGAAAAATACTTATAAGCAAAATCACTACTCTCTCCTTCATATTTAACCTGCAAAGAATGGTAAACAATAATGACATTCCTGTACATTGGTAAATTGTCAATGACATTCTTTCAAAACCGATTCAAACAAAACCCTCTGTAACCCTTACTTTTCCCGTTCCTACAAAAATACAACAGCCGCGACGCATCGGAGGATCGCCGCGGTAAGTTCGAACATATTCACGTTACTACATACAAACATTCCGATACAAACTTGGGGGAAATACTTCCCAGTTTCCAAAACCACAAATGAAAAAAACAAAAACAGCCAGAATTCTCCCTTCACTCTTTCAGCAATAGAAAAAAATACAATGGGACAAACATGAGAGCAGCTCGAGAACCTTGCATGGACCAGCCATACAAAGTTCAAACAAATGGGCAAGAGAATTTAACCACCGTTCCTCCTCTGAGAATCACAATACCGTGTACTACACCTCCATCAACACTCATCATTACAGATTTCTGAAGCCACAGCTCAACTACATCCAAGGTACCTTTATTCTGAGGTCTCGTACCTCCAGACATCAAAAGTACCTTCCAAAGGAGTACACCTTACTGTACCCTCTGACCAGATATGTCATCCTTTAAGGGGTCTCATGTCCGGAGCCCCAAACCCAGACCTCATGTGCGGTGCAGTTGTCTGACTGGTGTGGAGCCTAATTTTTTTCCTCCAACGCATGGACGGCACATTACCCATGACGATTCGAAACGCTTATGAAGTGTCCCGCGTCCAGGACACCCTTGCACTAGTTTTCGGAGCAGTACTGCTTAGTGACCATTTTTACATTACTGGCACCCGGCGTATTCCGATTATTTTACACAGCCTCCCGGTATGCTAGAATCTACTCCTCACGTTTACATGCTCTTCAACCGATTATCGGCAGCCCTGTAAACATGTTTGTCAGACAACCTTCAAAGCACCATGAAATCCTCCACTATTCAAAACAATATTATGGCTTCTTTCTACCTGCATCTAGATGATACAATAATGGTGATGCCCCCCTGTTTGCTCTCTACCCAAAACTGTATTACAGTACAAAACTTTACAAAACTGGAACAAAATATAAAACACTTTTAAACGCAAAAATGCTTTCCATCTTCCTTCCAAACACAAATCTCACTGCCCAACCTTTCAGACAACCCCAAGCTCCTCCCACCAACTTCCCTCTGATATATAAAATGCTGAAAAGAAACTTCCGGTTATGCTCAGCTCTCAAAAAAAAAAACTGGTTTATTTACATATCAATTGTTCAGGAAGTGGGAGGGGGAGGGGAGGCCTAGCCCTAATCGCCTTGTCTATCAAGACTCCAATTTAAACATAAAAACACACCATTGTGCAAAATTCAGTGCAAAGTGGAGTTTTTACTTAAAAACAAAATCCAATACAAAAAAAACGTCGCTCATATACTGCAAAGTCAGCTGACCCTGCAATAGCTTACATTCACTTAAATGAAAACAGAGAAATCCCCATCCTTTTTTTTTTATATATATTTTTATTAATTTTTCAACAACATATAACACACTTTACAATACATAAAACACATATACCAACTCAATATTTCCCGAAAAGAAAAAAAAAAAAAAAAACGAAAACAATAATCTATACTCCTATATGAAAAGCCCAGCCCTGGAACCCCACACTCCACACTGACTAGGGGAATCAGGGCTGGGCAGAGAAGGGGGAAAAGGGTGCATGGGAGAAAAAGGAGAGGGAGAAAAAAAAAAAGGGCAGGGGGGGGGGAAGAGGGGAAAAGGGAGGGTACAATCCCTCGTTTTCTCCCCTAAGTGTTTTAAAATTTATTATGTGCTAGAACTCTAATGTTAGTGCCCTTTTAAATGAAAATACTTAATGTGGGGTGACAAAAAGTGATTCCAAAGACTTCTTCAAAGAGGGAAAAAAAAAAAAACCCCAAATATTAGAGTCCAAAAATGAGCTATATAAGTGACTAAAAAATAAATTTACAAATGGCTGTGTTGATGAGGTGACAAAACATATATGTAGAGATAAAAGGTGACAGGGATAAGTGGCCTCACCAGTATGTGAGAGAGGGGAAGGAAAAAAAAAAAAGGGGGGGAGGGGGTGAAAAATTGAGGAGGGGAGGGGGGATAGGGGAATAAGATCCCCTTATTCTCCCCCCGATATCTTATGTGATGAAACTCTAATATTTATACCCCTAAGAGTGAGGTGATTCCAAAAACTACTTCAGACTAAAAACCTGGTGTTAAGGTCCATTAATGGACTATTTAAAAAAATTTAAAAATTTAAAATTTACAGTTGGCTATATTGATAAAGTGACCCAACTTATATGTGAAAAGGAGAGGAAAAAAAAAAGGGAATACTTATACACAAAAAATTCACCCCCCTCCCCCTTCTCCATGTGCCTTGATCATACTTGATTTATCCCAACTTTTTTAAATTCTCTCTCTAAATACCAAAAAAAGGAGGGGAGGGGAATTAGGAAGGGATAGAAGGGGGAGGGGAAGGATAGGCCGGCATGTATGGCATCTAATAGTATGCCTGTCCCAGTACATTTTAAATTCTTAAGGGATAGGCCCGACAATAGCCCCAAAAGATCAACCTTAGGATATAAATAGCTTATTCAGTAAATATAGATTGAGTCTCAGTGAGATTGTGCAAGTATCTCTCTATAGGTTGTGGTGTCCTTGAACTCCATCCACGGGGTCCAAGTTAGGGTATGTTGTTGGAAAGTGTCCTTGTTACGATGAGTAATTTCTTCCATGAAATGTATCTCTGATATTTTTTGAAACCACTTTTTCACAGATGGAATCTCAGGCTGACCCCAAAGGATAGGTATAAGTGCTTTAGCCGTGTTAAGCAGGTGTGGAACTAGAGAACATTTATATTTTCTGACAGACTCCTTAGTAGAATGGAAGAGGATGACCCATGCGTCAACAGGAAGATTAATACTGGATATTTGTTGGATGATACAAATGATGCTAGACCAATAGGGGCGAATAAGTGGGCACGACCACCATATATGAGCATGAGTTGCTCTGTTCCCGCAGTTCCTCCAACACAACGGGGAGTTGGCAGGGAACATCTGATGAAGCTTTGATGGGGTATAGTGCCATCTAGTTAGCAATTTGTAATTGACCTCAGCCATCTTTGATGCAATTGAAGAGATATGAGTCAGCTGCAGGACTTTATCCTTTTGGCTATCTGGGATACTAGATTCCAGGTCTGCCTCCCACTTAGCAAAAAAGGGAGGGTAATTGTCTCCTTGGAGCTTGATAAGTGATTTGTAAAATACTGAGATACTGTGTTCCGGTATCTCCGTTGAATTGAAGATTTCCTCAATACTGTTTAAGTCCTGTATCCCTTTGAGCGGCTGAGGCAAAGTTCTAAGGAAGCCCTGTAGCTGGTTATATCTCCATTTGTCCAGAAACCCCCATCCTAACACCACCTGCATGGAGTTTGCATGTCCTCCCTGTGTCTCACTACTCTCCCCAGCAGTGCACAGGTCAAACTGTAAACGCATAAAACAGAAGAAAACTGCGCCAATCAACAAATATAATATAGCATCCAGGGGCCGATGTGCAAAAAGCAGTGCACACTCAGCAAAGGCACTAGCCACTAGATACCAAAAAATAATGTCCAATGATTTGAAAACATTTAATGATAAAAGTCCAGATGAATGCCCAGATGATGCAATAAAACCCCCAAAAAATTAAACCACAATACTGAATTATAGAACTAAAAATGATGGATTAATAGTCCCATTGCAAAGGCATAAATCCTGCAAAATCACTGAGATCTGAGATCAGTAGATGATTATGCAACACCCAGTGACATCAGCAAACAAAGGTAAGGTAACAGCTTACCAGAGGCAAGTCCATGAATGGTGGATGAACCATCGCAAGCCTCATGGACAACAACAACAATGGCGCCATTAACGCATGCAATTTTTCCCGCCAAAACCAGCATGGGACGTCACAATGAACACCACATGGGTTCCCCCACACAAAGAAAAACACAAATGGCCTCCACCAGGTTCCAACGCAGAAAAGACCGCACTACATTCGCACCAAACATCAAAAACTGAGAAATTCCACCAGCAACATAGCTGACGAATGCCACAGCACGGTCACATGATATCACACCCAAAGGAAAGGTGGCTGCACCTTCCCTTATAGGATACCCACAGGCTAAGGAAAAACTGTGCCTCAAAATGGCAGACAAACCACAAGGCTAATCAAAAGCCAAGAATAGCGCCATTAACGCATGTATTTCTTTTCCCGCCAAAACCAGCATCTCTTTAAAAGAAAATCAAAAATGTTTTTCTTCACAAAGACAGACTACACTTGAGATTCACACTCAACCATAGACACACACTCTAGGCTACTTCAACTTAGACCCTTTGGCCAACTAAACAGCTCATTCAATAAATGTTAGTTACATGACAATATTAAAAACATATTCATTTCTCTAAGTTAATATACTCTGAGATATTCACCACAAACATACAGTACAACATCAGATCATCTCTCAGGGCGTAGCTCTTCCAGTTACAGAGAGTCACCAACTTTCACCATTGTAACTGATAGATGCTGGCTGCCCCGCCCCCACTAAAGCACATGGCTTATGGCTCAATGCAGCGGCCATCTTTAACAAGGCAGCCAAACAATCTCAGTGTAGGCTGCACGAAATACCACAGCTATACCTTCATTTCATACACAATATACAGTTTCCATCAGCATTCACACACATACGATCGGATTCACAGGCATACAATCTCTCTCCCAACAAAATCACACACACGCACGATCGGACTCACAGACACACACACGATCGGATTCACAGACACACACACGATCGGATTCACAGACACACACACACACGCATGATCGGATTCACAGACACACACACACATGCATGATCAGATTTGCAGACATACACACACACGCAAACTTACAGCATTATTTCAAAAAGACGAAAAATTTGTTCTTTTAAAAAGTACAGCCTCTTCACGCATCACATCATACACCCATACTCCCCCTCTGCTGATGTGAAGCTCAAAGAGGCTGCAATTAGTCCCACCGTGAGTCGCCATCCTGTCGTGGAAATACAGGTTCTATGCAGAGCACACAGCCTATAATTCCTGTGCTATCTAAGCACACATCAGATTTCATCTTTTTGCAATAATGCTATCTTTAAGTTTGCTAAGTTCCACTCACCGTTCATTCCATCATTCATTCCAAGAAAGTACCACCATCACCTAGGTCTTATCATCACGTCATGTCAGAGCAGAGTGCCTCTGGGAGCTGTGTGTCTCTCCTTTATTAAAATCCCCACAGGATTAAAATCCCAACAGGAAGTGATGTCACAGCATGTGATCCTCACTAAAGAAGTTACCAACAGGAAGTGATGTCACAGCATGTGACCTTCACACAGGGAAAATAATACAAGGACATCCCTTCCAACAGGAAATGCAGTACATGAATCCCACTCAAGAAATATAGCTTAAAGGATTCAATACAATAATACATACAATGAATACAATAACGTATGATGGCTAAAGTTACCGTTGATAGGAATCCTTATTCTGCGCTATTACATAGAATAACGCATATTCAGATTATACTATTATTGAATGGGGGAGGGAGGCTATCTGCAGACGCACGCTACGAATCCCAACCAATGTTGATCAGACACAGCAGAGACAAGAGCGCGCATCCGCCTATAACCAATGATGTGGTTGCAGAGCGAGCATATTCCCTCCTCAACGATCGTCCATGCTAATGCACAGAGGGCCCCAGTCGGTGGACATATCCGCACCCTGCAAACATCACACTCCAACCTCAAGACGTTTTCCCCTATCAGACGGGATTCAACCAGCCTGAGACTACCCCAATCAGCTATTTTAGAGCGGGTTGCGGAAGTACTAACACTGGGTGACACTATGACAATACAGATTAAATACATCTCCACAAAAATCTCCACAACATGAGTAACTAAATAAAGATTTCCTTAGAAAACTTGGGTTAAAGGGGTTGTAAAGGTTTGTTTTTTATTTTCTAAATAGGTTCCTTTAAGCTAGTGCATTGTTGGTTCACTTACCTTTTCCTTAGATTTCCCTTGTAAATTTTTTTTTTCTTTGTTTTCTTTGTCTGAATTTTTCACTTCCTGTTCCTCCTCAGTAAGCTGTTCAGTAAGCTGTTCTGGCTGACTCAACACCACTCGGATGGTGGTGTGAAGTTTAGTGAGGAGAAACAGGAAGTGAGAAATTTAGACAAAGAAAACAAAGAAAAATAATAATTTAGAAGGGAAATCTAAGGAAAAGGTAAGTGAACCAACAATGCACTAGCTTAAAGGAACCTATTTAGAAAATAAAAAACAAACCTTTACAACCCCTTTAATGGATTGCCTTTCAAAACTGTTACTATATTCGTAACATTTGGAACAACAAAATCATAAGGTATAAGGAGAGACAGAGTAGAAAAGAAAAGTGAAGAGTAAAGAGTAAAGAAGAAGTAGTGGGGAATAGGGATGAGCTGAATACCCCCCAGTTCGATTCGAACCAGAACCTGCGAACGGACCGAAAGTTTGCGTGAACTTTAGAACCCTATTAAAGTCTATGGGACTCGAACGTTCGAAATCAAAAGTGCTAATTATGAAGGCTAATATGTAAGTTATTGTCCTAAAAAGGGTTTGGGGTCCTGCCCCAGGGTACATGTATCAATGCAAAAAGAAGTTTTAAAAACCTCAGTTTTTTCGGGAGCAGTGATTTTAATGATGCTTGAAGTAAAAAAAAAGTGAAATATTCCTTTAAATATCGTACCTGGGGGGTGTCTATAGTATGCCTGTGAAGTGGCACGTGTTGCCCGTGTTTAGAACTGTCCCTGCACAAAATGACATTTCTAAAAGGAAAAAAAGACATTTAAAACTGCTTGTGGCTTTAATGTAATGTCTGGTCCCGGCAATATGGATGAAAAACATTGAGAAAAATGGCATGGGTACCCCCCCAGCCCATTACCAGCCCCTTTGGGTCTTGTATGGATATTAAGGGGAACCCCGCACCCAAGTTAAAAAAAGGAAAGGTGTGGGGCCCCCAGGCCCTATATACTCTGAACAGCAGTATACAGGCGGTGCAAACAAGATAGGGACTGTAGGTTTGTTGTTAGGTAGAATCTTTTTGTAATTTTGAACTGGAACATTTTTAAAGTGTAGCTCCAGCCAAAAAATCTATTTTTTAGCTTTTTGGAAAACATAGGGAAGGGTTATCACCCCTGTAACATTTGTTTTGATATCTGTGCACCTGTTCAGAACATTTCACCTCACTTTCCGTCCCAATGACAAATGTTTTTTGAAAATTTTGTTTTTTTATTGAAACAAGGATTGGTGATAAAGCATCAGTGGAGAGAAGACACCTTTTTCCCATATTAACTCGTACAAGAGAGAATTTCCCTTCTTAGGGGTAGATTTCCTCTCACTTCCTGTTGTCTCATTCCATTTGCAAGTAGGAGTCGTTTGTAAGTTGGATGTTTAAAAGTAAAGGGCCTGCCGTATATACTCTGCAGAAATTTGGCCCTTAGGTGTTGGTGTTGCCACAACACTGTAAGCCCTCACAGTTACTCTTGGTGGGCGCTGGAATGCCCTGCTGTGAACTATTATATCAAGAATTGTAATTACATGCCCCTGTTGAACAGGGGCATAAAAATTGTGCCTTAGGCACTGGTGCCACAACACTGCAACCCCTCATAGATACTCTAGTTGGCGCGCAGGAATGAGCCCTGCTGCAAAGTATTGCATCAAAAATTGTAATTACACGCCCCGGTTAAACAGGGGCTGAAAAATTGGGCCTTAGGCACTGGTGCCACAACACTGCAACCCCTCACAGATACTGTAATTGGAGCGCAGCAATGAGCCCTGCTGCAAAGTATTGCATCAAAAATTTTAATTACACGCCCCCGTTAAACAGGGGCAGGAAAAATTGGGCCTTAGCCACTGGTAGCCGTGCCACAACACTGCAACCCCTCACAGAAACTCTAGTTGGCACGCAGGAATGAGCCCTGCTGCAAAGTATTGCATCAAAAATTGTAATTACACGCTCCTGTTAAACAGGGGCAGAAAAATTGGGCCTTAGCCACTGGTGGCGGTGCCCAGAAACAAAAATGTTCTTACATGCTATCAGCATGATCATTGAGGAGGAAGAGGATAGTCACTCAGCATAACAGGATAGTCACTCTACATCAGCATAGGCAGTCTTGAAGGGATCTGATCTTTCAAAGAAAATTATTCTGTTACATCAGCATCAGGTGATTGGTAGCTGGGGGTGATCCAAGACTGATTCATTTTTATGAAGGTCAGTCGATCGACCGAGTCGGTGGACAGGCGCACCCTGTGATCGGTTACAAAGCCTCCAGCAGCTGAACGTGCGTTCCGAAAGAACGCTGGATGCAGGACAGGCCAGAAACTCAATTGCATACTGTGCAATAGGGATGAGCTTCGAGTTCGAGTAAAACTCATGTTCGACTCCAACATTGCCTGTTCGCCCGTTCGCCGAACAGCGAACAATTTGGGGTGTTCGTGGAAAATTCGAAAAGCAGCGGAACACCCTGTAAAAGTCTATGGGAGAAATCTAAAGTGCTAATTTTAAAGGCTTATATGCAAGTTATTGACATAAAAAGTGTTTGGGGACCCGGGTCCTGCCCTAGGGGACATGTATCAATGCAAAAAAAAAGTTTTAAAAACTGCAGTTTTTTCGGGAGCAGTGATTTTAATAATGCTTAAAATGAAACAATAAAAGTGAAATATTCCTTAAAATTTCGTACCTGCAGGGGGGGGGGTGTATAGTATAGCAGCGCTTGTTTCCCATTCTTAGATCTGTCCCTGCACAAAGTGTAATTTCTATAGGAAAAAAAGTCATTTAAAAGCCCTCGCGGCTATAATGAATTGTTAGCTCCCGGCAATACAGAGAAAAGTCATTGATAACAATTTTTTTTTTAAATGCGTGGGGGTCCCCACAAATTCAATTACCAGGCCCTTCAGGTCTGGTATGGATATTAAGGGGAACCCTGCGTCAAATAAAAAAAAAAATGACGTGGGGTTCCCCCAAATATCCATACCATACCCTTCAGGTCTGGTATGGATTTTAAGGGGAATTCCACGCCAAATAAAAAAAAAATGGCGTGGAGTTCCCCCCCAAAAAACCATACCAGACCCTTTATCTTAGCACGCAACCTGGCAGGCTGCAGGAAAAGAGGGGGGACAAGAGAGCGCCCCCCCTCCTGAATCGTGCCAGGCCACATGCCCTCAACATGGGGACCCCTCAAAGCACCATGTTCCCATGTTGATGGGTACAAGGGCCTCATCCCCACAACCCTTGCCCGGTGGTTGTGGGGGTCTGTGGGCGGGGGGCTTATCAGAATCTGGAAGACCCCTTTAACAAAGGGGACCCCCAGATCCCGGCCCCCCTATGTGATATGGTAAGGGGTACATTGTACCCCTACCATTTCACAAATAAAGTGTAAAAAAAAAAAAAACACAGACACAGTTGGGAAAGTCCTTTATTAAAAATAAAAAAATAAAAAATAAAAAACCCATTCTGCGGTGATCCGATGTCTCGGCCAACGCCAAAGAGGGAGTTCTCCAAGCTCTCGCCACAGTTTGTTTTGCTGCTGTAAGCAAAAATATAAAAAAATTTAATTGGGCATGAGTCAGACTATCTGGTTTGAGATTAAGTAATGTCGTGGGAGGGTTACGTTAAACATTTTGGAGGCATATGTACTGTATATATTTCTTTCCAAAATGTTTGTACTGTCGGACAGGACTACCAAATGTGTTTGTATGTACCTTCTTCTGTGCAGCCGCGGAAACAATGACCAGGATAGTCAGGGATAAATTTTGTAATTTTGGCTGGTACTAAGTACCATCTAGTTAGTACTTTATAGTTGGTTTCCATAGTTATTACATTAGGGGAGGAAGATTTAATTGTGGACCAAATTTCTAACCATTCTGCCTCATTTAGGACATATTCCAAGTCCTCCTCCCATTTCCGCACGTAGGTAGGTAGGTTTATCAGTTTCAGCATTTATTATTAATTGAGAATAAAGGGAAGAGATTAGTCCTCTAGCCTGTGGGTCGTTTTTGCAAGCAAATTCAAAACTAGTGAACATTTCCGATTGTGGGATACCATATGTTTTGCAGAGAGACGGGAAGGGGATAAAGGATGATGAGTTAACAAAATTGTGAAATTAGAAGATAAAGGATATATCCAAGCCGGGTAAAAGGTTGGGTTTTTGAGGAAGGAGTGGAGAGGGTTGTGTGGAGATTGCAAATTGTGTTTAAATATATATGTATCCCAGATGGATAGGTAGTGTTTAGTTATAGGATTACTTAGGCCAAGTCGGTTTTTGGAATGAAGCCATTATATATTGGAAATCGATAAATGGTCACATTCGCAAGCCTCTATCGATACCCATAAAAGGTACTTCCTGAGTGGCATGATATTTGGCTAAACTAGCTATGCGAGCTGCTCTATAGTAAGTGGCAAAATTAGGTACTCCTAGACCTCCTAAGTTTTTAGATAAGTATAGTGTTTTGAGAGGTATATGCGGTTTTGAAGATCCCCATATAAATTTAGATGTTCTTTTCTGGATAATACGTAAGTAGTGGGCAGGGACTGTTATTGGTAATACTCCAAATAGGTATAGCAGTTTGGGTAGTATTGTCATTTTAACAACATTTATTTTCCCCATCCAAGAAATAGGGAGGTGGGACCAGTTATCCATTAGCTTCGTGATTAGAGTTGAGCGGACACCTAGATGTTCGGGTTCGACGGGTTCGACCGAACTTCGGAAAAAAGTTCGAGTTCGGGACTGAACTTGACCCGAACTTGACCCCAAACCCGAACCCCATTGAAGTCAATGGGGACTCAAACTTTTGAGGACTAAAATGGCTCTAAAATAGTAATGGAAAGGGCTAGAGGGCTGCAAATGGCAGCAAAATGTTGTTAAGAGCATGGCAAATGTGGATAGGGAAATAACATAAAAAAAAAAAAAAAAAAATCTAATAATATGCTGGAGGCCCCCTTTTCAGCAGAAGAGGTACAGGAAGTCATTAAGAACCTCAGAAACTCAACGGCACAATGCCACACATATGGTGGGAATGCCCAAGAATACGCCCTTTCTGTAAAAAATTATTAAATTTAATGGATCAGCTAGTGGGAAAATAAAATACTTTGAAATAAAAATGTAGCGGGGTGCTAAATTTAAGGGAAGTGTTTGAGTGGTAAATATACTCAAACACCCTAATTCTGTAGGATTCATGGACCATTTTGTCCTCGGGGGACAGTATTGGTGTGCAGTTCCCTGTGGCCTACAGGTGGTGCTGCCATGGTAGGCTAGGGTTGAACCGCCGATACAGTGCTGTGCCTTTTGTGTCCCCTCTTGGCAGTAGTTGTGCATGCCGGGAGAGGATATAAAAGGGGCAGATGCCTCCTGATCGGGGTCCGAGCCCCAGGCACCTTTGGCCTGGGGGCTGATGTCCAGTGGGGTCCGCGTCCAGGTGCCTTCGGCCTGGGTGCACGTGTTCCTGTTCCATCTCGGGCACCTTTAGCCCGGGGTGAGGTACTATCCTGGAGTTCCTGCTGCCCTGGGTATGGAGGCCTATGGGCGGGAGTAAAGCCTGGGGTCCAGAGCCTTCATCTGGAGTCCGCTAAGGGTTGAGGAGTCTTTGGGTGCCGCCTCGTGTAGGGGACCCTGTTCCAGGGAAGGGAGGAACCTTCCGATGGCCCGATGCTGGAGGCACGGTGAAGGTAGGGTCTGTTGACTCCCTGGAGAGATGTCTTTCCCTTGATATGGGCTATTTCTTAGAAGGAGAAGCTCAAGGTCATTCTGACTGTATCGGAGGCCTTATACACCCTGGTCTGTGGCAGAGACCAAAGTTCTCCAGGTCCGTGGCAGGGGCCTTGTACACCTGGTCTGTGGCATAGACCAACCTCACGGTCTTTGGTAGAGACTGTGCGCCTAAAACTGTTTGAGAATCCTAAGCAAGTGAATGTGCTACGTTTGTGCCTGGACCTCCTCCACACCTTAAGCTGTCCTGTTTTTTTGCTCTAACCTTTTCTATCCGAGTACAGTTTATTTTGCCATAAGAGAATAAACTTAGAGTTGGAGTTTCAGCTGGTGTGGACATTGACTTTACTGGGAATTCAAGGACTTACCTCTACCTACAGTAGAGGTGAGAATCATCCTCTGGAGGAGTTTTGACTCCGGCTGTGGACACGGCCTGTCAAGTACACCGCTCAACCTCTTTATACAGGAGGGTACGGGCTGGTAGTGCGGTGCGCCTTTCTCCCTCCTGCGAGGAGCCAACAACATAAAGGCAGGTAAGGGGGAAAGGATCTGTGCGCTACAAAAAAATAAAAATTATAATCTTGACCTAGGAGGACGAGGTCCATATGGAGTAGGAGGTTGAGGTGGCGGTGGATGTGGCTGTGTAGGTGGAAGCGGCGGTGGAGGAGGACGAGGTAGCCAACACTGGTTCAAAAATAAAACAATGGCTGGGTAAGGCCGGTGATGTGTCGAATTCTGTCCCCCGTCGGATAGTGTCCGCCCTGTACTGCGCTTGCTCAGTACGTAGGACAAGGGGATTTCGAAAATCTCACAAGACGAACGGCGACTGCGCGGTGAGTCCAGGTTCAAGCCACACCATCCGAGGTTCAAGCCGAGCCAAGCGAGGCCGTGCCCGAAGCGTGGCGATCGAAGCGAGCCCATGAGGGGCCCTGTTACTATGTGCTACTGTATGTCTACTTGGATGGTGGGGCTTGAACCTGCACTCACAGCGCAGGCACCATTCATCTTCGGAGATTTTGTGAATCTCCTTGTCCTCCGTACTGCGCAATCGCTGAGCCTGTGCAGTACGAGCTGGACACAATCCGATGGCCAGACAGTTTTTGTCAGAACACCGGTATACATGTCTATTCTGCACAAGGTACAGACAAGTCCTGTGGGATCCATGCCTGGTTCATTTTAATGAACGTGAGCTTGTCCACATTGGCTCTGGACAGGCGGCTGCGCTTGTCTGTGATAACGCCCCCTGCCGTGCTAAATACACGTTCAGATAATACACTGATAATACACTGGCTGCAGGGCAGGCCAGCACCTCCAAGGCGTAAAGGGCAAGCTCAGGCCATGTGCCCAATTTGGAGACCCAGAAGTTGAAGGGGGCAGACCCGTCATCCAGTACGCGTAGGCCTGTGCACACATACTGCTCAACCATGTTGGTGAAAGGCTGCCTCCTGCTAAGACGTTCCATCTCTGCTGGTGGTGCTGGTTGTTGTGGCGTGCTGACAAAGCTTTTCCACATTTTGGCCATGCTAACCCTGCCTTCTGAGGTGCTGGCGGTGCCCCGGCTGCGTTGGGGACCTACTCCTCCTCTACCTTGTGCTTCCACCGTATGCCCGCTGTCAGGTGGGAATGCCACCAGCAGCGCGTCTACCAGCGTGCGCTGGTACTCGCGCATCTTACGATCCCGCTCCAGTGAGGGAATTAAGGACGGTACGTTGTCCTTGTAACGGGGATCCAGCAGGGTGGCCACCCAGTAATCAGTACCAGTTAGAATGTGGGCAACTCGGCGGTCGTTGCGGAAACACTGCAGCATGTAATCGCTCATGTGTGCCAGGCTGCCCAGAGGCAAAGAAAAGCTGTCCTCTGTCGGAAGTGTATCGTCTGTGTCCTCTGTATCCCCCCAGCCAAGCACCAGTGATGGCCATGAGCTGGTCTGGGTGCCACCCTGCTGTGAACATGGTTCCTCCTCCTCCTCCTCATTCTCCACCTTGTAATCCTCCAGAACTCTGCCCTTGCTGCCGGGCAATTGTGTACCTGGCGTTTGTTGGTGCAGGAACCCACCCTCGTAGCCACTTGTGAAAGACTGCCCTGAAAGCCTTTGAAATGATCCCGCTTCCTCCTCCTCCTCCTGTGCCACATCCTCTTCCATCATCGCCCGAATCGTTTTTTCAAGGAGGCATAGAACTGGGATAGTAACGTTGAGAACGGCGTCATTGGCACTGGCCATGTTGGTGGAGTACTCGAAACAGCGCAACAAGGCACACAGGTCTCGCATGGAGGCCCAGTTATTGGTGGTGAAGTGGTGTTGTTCCGCAGAGCGACTCACGCGTGATTGCTGCAGCTGAAACTCCAATATCACCTGCTGCTGCTCGCACAGTCTGGCCAGCATGTGCAAGGTGGAGTTCCACCTTGTGGGCACGTCACATATGAGGCGGTGAGCGGGAAGGCCGAAGTTACGCTGCAGCGCTGACAGGCAAGCAGCAGCAGGGTGAGAACGCTGAAAGTGCGCACAGACGGCCCACACTTTCTGCAGCAGCTCTGGCATATTGGGGTAATTTTTCAGGAACCTCTGGACCACCAAGTTCAGCACATGCGCCAGGCAAGGGATGTGCGTCAAACCGGCTAGGCCCAGAGCTGCTATGAGATTTCGCCCATTATCGCACACCACCAGGCCGGGCTTGAGGCTCACTGATAGCAACCACTCATCGGTCTGTTGTTCCATGTCCCTCCACAACTCCTGCGCGGTGTGGGGTTTTTCCCCCAAACAGGAAAGTTTTAAAACTGCCTGCTGTCGTTTACCCCTGGCTGTGCTGAAGTTGATGGTGAAAGTGTTACCCTGACCGGATGAGGAGGCGGTAGAGGATGAGGAAGCGGAGTAGGAGGAGTTAGCAACAGGAGGCAAACTGAAGCGCCCTGCAATCCTCGGTGGTGGAAGGACATGCACTGCAACAGAAACAGGTAAACCTATGCAGATCGCTGAGTTATTAGATCTCTGAATCTGGACTCCTATATAAATCTCTCTCCCTGAAAGCACCAACAGGAATCTTGCCCTAAACTGTCTCTCTATCTTTTCTCTTAGATTGCAGAATCAGGACTAACTCATAGTATTTCAATCTCTCCCTAATAAGCAACAGCAGCCAGGATCCTCTCCCTATCTTGTTTAAAGCAGAGTGACGTGCTGTGCTGTGTGCCTCTAGCTTATATAGAAGCTGGGTCTCATGTTGCATTGGCCAATCACAGCCATGCCATTAGTAGGCATGGCTTTGATGGCTTCTAAGGGCACACCAGTTAAACAAAAAGGTGATTGGCTGTCCCCTGAAGCTTTTCTAAATGCGCCATTACATCGCCGAACACTGGACCCGAACCCGAACATACACACAATTGTTCGGGTCCGATACCCAAAAACTCAAATGTTCGGTCCCGAACTTTACAGTTCGGATTCGCTCAACCCTATTTGTGATGTGTTTTAGAATGTTAGGGTAGTTATCTGAGTATAGGTCTGATAAAGAGGCTGTAAGGTGAATCCCTAAAAACGGGATTGACTCTACGGCCCATGTGAAGGGTAGTGCTATTTTAGCTGATGTTAATTCTATTGTTGAATCACTGGAATAGAACTAGGTGGAATCCAACATAAACTTAGCTTATTCGCAGACGATATCTTATTATTTCTATCATCCCCCCAAGTCTCAGGCCCAAATCTTATACCCATTCTTAACAAATTTGCTACCATATCAGGATTAGAGTTCTATTAAAAAGGGCAAATAGTAAGGGGGAAAGTGGGCAGCCCTGACGTGTGCCTCTCCCTATATTAAAATATTCCGATTTATAGCCTGCATATTTTACATAAGCTTGGGGTTTGTTATAAAGAGTTGATATCCAACTAGTGAAGTGGGGACCGAATTCCCATTTCTGGAGAGTGTAGTGTAAGTATGGCCAGGTGTCAGGGTCAGCGTCTAAGGTGACCAGACACGTAGCTACACAAGGGAACTGAGACCAAACAAAGGATATATATAAATGAAAGTGATATTTATTTACAGTGAACACACACAAATAAACATACACAGCAACCAGTGAAAGCATAAACCACCCCAGCAAACAAGAACAAAAATAACTAATGAAACTAACTGCTATCTATATACAATATCTACAACATAAGGGACAAAGGCAACAGGGATGCAAGGAAGGGGACAAGACTGGGTACAAGGGCATAGAACAAGGCAGAGGGTGCAGGACGGATCAGGACACAGGAAGGTTCAGAAAGGTATCAGGCACAATCTGGTAGCAAGGAGGCAATCAGACAGGATAGTGACGCGCTGGGGGAAGAGAGGAGCAGCCTTAAGTATCCACCTGGCAGCTGGAGCCAGGTGTGGCTGATCAGAACCTGCTGGCTTCTGGGAGACAACTGCTGGTGGACACTGGAACTGCAGCCATCGGCAAAGTGAACCTTAGTGCCACCAGCAGGTGAACTCAACCCTGAAACCAGGTTACTGAATCAAAGGCTTTTCTAATGTCTAGAGACAGGAGGCATGTAGGAATGCGTCTTTTTCTGGCTATATATGCCAAAAGGGTAGCTCGACGTACATTATCGCTTGCTTGCCTCTTTGGCATAAATCCAAATTGGTTGTTATGTATAATTTTGCCAATTATCTTGTTGAGTCGTGTAGCTTTATTTTTTGCTAGGATTTTAATGTCCTGATTTAAGAGGGAGATGGGACGGAAGTTCATGCAGGATTTGTTATCTGATTGGGGTTTGGGGATCATGCAAATAATTGATAGTAATGATTTGCATCTAAAGGTATAGCCATCTATTAGGGTAGTGAATGTGTCCACGAGAATAGGAGAAAGGGTTTCAGAAAATATTCTGTAGTATAGGGCTGAGAAGCCGTCTGGGCCAGGCCTCTTGTTTATTTTCAGTTCTTTTATGGTTTTCAAGACTTCCGCTGTTGTTATGTGTTCTTCAAGCAAGATTGTCAGGTCACGAGGGGGCGTGTCCGGACGTGAAGCTGAGAGGACGTGTTGATGCTGGGCTCCACATGTCCAAAGACAATCCTTCCCCATCATCTCACTATTTTTGCCCGGAGACACCTTGAACTCCCTATATCCATCCATGGACACGTACTGTTGCAGTGCCTGCTGATATCGTCGAGGTTGCCCGGCTGTTATTGCATTTGGCCTGTGTCTAGCTCCACACTGCTGAGGCCTGCCGCCATCTTGAGGCCTGTGAAGCCTCCTATACCCCCGAGCCAGCGTGCTGTATACTACGAGGGGATCGCACTCCCCAGGCCTGTTTAACGGCTGCTGTATACATGGAGGACACTGGGCAGTGATACAGCAGTGATACAGCGGGAGCGATCAACGGAGGACAGCTCCACCATCCTGGGAACCGGCGCCATATTGCGGCCTGCGGACCCGGCTGAAGCCGCCCCCCTCAGGTACTGTGACTCATTGGCTGCCTCACCGTCCCTCGCCCTCACCCCCGAGCTAACCCCGGTGCTGCCACCTCCACCCTGCCTGCTGGGAACTGTCCCCTATCTTTTGCAGTGAAACTGCGGCCCGAGCGGATCGGAGCGTCCACGCCGCTCTCAGGAAAGTCCGCGGCTTCGGCCTACTCCCGGAGCACGGCGGCCATCTTAGTACACCCAGGAGCTCAAACTCCCCACAATTCCAGCTCTCCTGCATCCCAGCTCCATTCTTTCAAATCACAGTGGCCTGCTCTTTTATCTCCTCCCCACGGACATTATAGAGGTGCCCTTCTCAATAGGCAAGAGAACATAGCAAGTGATCAGCGGACATTTTGCTAAACCCTGAAATTTATTCACAGCCCCTATACTTATATCGAGAGAGTAGTTTAGGAAATGATTGGTTGCTTGAGTTACGAGAAGGAATATAGGGCGACTTGTCGAGAAATGGGAGGAGGACTTGGTTTGAGTCACCACATATGATGACTGTGTCCATTTTATGGGCATTTACCACTTGTAATAAGTGTGGAAGAAATGAGGTTGGTTGGTTGGTTGTTTGCTAGGGGCGTAGTATGATACTATCGTTACCGCATTATCCATGATATGACCAGTGAGTATTAGATATCGCCCCTCAGGGGTCTTTAATTTCTGACTGGATTAGGAACGGGGTAGATCTGTGAAAGGCTATAAGGGTTCCTCTCCTTTTGGCGCTGGCTGACACTGTAAAGACTTGTGGATAGAAAGGGCTCATATACTTTGGAGAGGAATTCACTGCAAATTGAGTTTCCTGTAGGCATTTGTGAGCCTTCTTAGCTTGAAAGGAACAAAATGCTTTGGTTCTTTTCTGTGGTATATTGAATCCCTGAACATTCAGGGAAAGAATGTTTAACCACTTGCTTACTGGGCACTTAAACCCCCTTCGTACCCAGACCAATTTTCAGCTTTCAGCGCTGACGCACTTTGAATGACAATTGCGCGGTCATACAACGCTATACCCAAATGATATTTTTTTTTTCTCCCACAAATAGAGCTTTCTTTGGGGGGTATTTGATCACCTCTGCGGTTTAAATTTTTGCGCTATAAACAAAAAAATACAGAAAATGTTGAAAAAAAAAAAACACAATATTTTTTACTTTTTGTTATAATAATATCCCAAATCTTTTTTTAAAAACTATTTTTTTTCTCAATTTAGGCCGATACATATTCTTCTATATATTTTTGGTAAAAAAAATTGCAATAAGCGTATAGTGATTGGTTTGCGCAAAAGTTATAGCGCCTACAAAATAGGGGATAGAATTATGAAATTTTTATTATATATATATTTTTACTAGTAATGGCAGCAATCTGCGATTTTTGTCAGGCCTGCGATATTGCGGTGGACATATCGGACACTTTTGACACTATTTTGGGACCATTCACATTTATACAGTGAATGAACAGTGCTATAAATATGCACTGATTACTGTATAAATGTGACTGGCAGGGAAGGGGTTAACACTAGGGGGAGATCAAGGGGTTAAATATGTTCCCTATTAGTGATTCTTACTGTGTGGGGGAGGGGACTGACTGGGGGAGGTGACCGATCTGTGTCCCTATGTACAAGGGACACAGCATCGGTCTCCTCTCTCCCTGACAGGACGTGGATCTCTGTGTTTACACACAGAGATCCACGTCCTGCCTCTGTAACAGCCGATTGCGTGTACCTGGCGGACATCGCGGCCGCCAGGCATGCACATCGGCATCATGTGACGCGGCGGGCACAGCTGTTCCCCGCTGCGTGCCCTTGGCAGCGCGCGCCGCAATGTTACACAGCAGGACGTCCAGGGACGTCCACCCGGCACTTGAGAGTGCAGACGTCTTTCGTCTATAGCGCGGGTCTCAAGTGGTTAGGGGTGCTATGATATATGATCTAAAAGGTAGCACTCACCAGTGTCTGATAATATCCGACTGGATGAATGGACCCGTGTGGACCCGTAAGAGGAAAAAGAAAGAGGAGGGACCAGTACTGTCAGAAGTATAGAGAAGCGGAGAGAACTGAAAATAAAAAGGATAAAGTTAGATAAAATGCAAAATATCACATATTGAAGAGTAAAGATTTCCTGTGATGGGGGGAATGGACCACCATCAGGGGGAGTGCAGCCCGTGTCGTTTGCCCACATATTATGGATGGGAAAACGAGGAGGGCCAATTGGGGCACACTGAACATCTGTGTGAGGAAGAAAAAGCCCTAATAATATTATTTTAAGAAAAAAAATGCAGAATAATTAGAAGTAAAACTAATACAAGTAAAAGTAGCAAAATTTTGAGTATAGCCTCAATTAAAAGAATAATAGTCAAAAATATAAATAGTGCCATCATCCATAATAAGTAATGAAAAGAAAACCTAATGAGCATAGGGTTATGGCTGCTAGTGCCATCAAACCCATGACTGATCACCAGGGATCCCGCTTGGTATTAGATTATTAATCCTGAGGTACATGAAAAATTTCTTATTGAATCTCATTAATAACTTTGTATTATGAGAAGACCGACTATCAACCTTGGGTGATAACTTTTATAAATAAAAATAGAATTAAATTAAATAAGACCTTCCACTTTGTCTTGGTAATTTTGGTAAAAAAAAAAAAAATATTATTGAAGAAAAAAAAAAGCAGAATAATTAGAAGTAAAACTACCCTTCACAAGTTTGTCAATAAGGCAGGCAGATTACTTTCAAGACTATGTAAAGGCCCCAACCGCCCGACCCATATTACTTCCCTCCGAGACGCATCGGGTACCATTAAAACCACTCAAAAAGGCATAAACGAAGCCATGCTACACTATTACTCCTCCCTATATGCGACAGACCACATAGATACACCGACAGCACTTGCCTTTCTTGAGAAAACGACCCTCACCTAAATCTCTCCTTCTCAACTAGATGCTCTGAACGCACCTATCTCCCTTACTGAAATCTCTAATGCCATTAGGAACCTAGCCCCATCTAAAGCCCCAGGCCCAGACAGCTTCACGGGTGAATTCTACAAATCCCTTCGAACAATCCTGGAACCCACCCTCCACGAAGTCTTTCAATGCATATGGTCAGGCAGAGCCTACCTACCCACAGGCAACCAAGCCATCATAAAATTATTAGCCAAAAAAGGTAAAGACCCACAAGAACCAGGTTCATATAGACCTATTTCACTCCTAAACCTTGACGTTAAGATCCTCTCTAAAATTATTGCCACCAGATTAGCCACCATCATACCCTCTCTGATACACCCTGCCCAATCAGGGTTCGTGAAGGGCAGGACTGCCACCATGAACATCAGAAAGGTGATGATGGCCTTGGAACACGCCAAATGTAACCCAAAGGGAGATTACGCTATCATCACCCTAGATGCGGAGAAAGCCTTCGACAACGTAAGTTTCAAATGGCTTTCCATGGTCATGACTAAAATGGGATTCTCCGGCCCTTTCGCTCACCTTATAAACTCCATGTACACGGCCCCGGCAGCTAGGCTGGTAGCGGCAGGTCCTCTATCAAACAAATTCCATTTTCACAAAGGCACGAGACAGGGCTGCCCCTTATCCCCACTCCTTTTCAATATTGCATTAGAACCCTTGTCTAGGTATCTGTCTCACATAGCCCCACTGCATGGCATCAACATTGGCAAACACGAACTACGCACCTCACTCTTCATGGATGATGTCCTTATATTCTCATCAAACACCTCCTCTGACATGCTTACAATTAAATCAATCTTTGACCAGTTTAGACTATGCTTGGGCCTTCGCATAAATTACAAAAAAAGTGAAATTCTCCCCATAGGCCCTCCCTGGACTCAAAACTCCATCTTTTAAGTCGCAAAATCCCACATCATCTACTTAGGAATAAAAATAGGGAAACTACCGTCCTCTCTCTATCATCTCAACTATCCCCCTCTGCTCACGAAAATTGCTCAAGAACTAGATAACTGGATGGATCTGCCCCTTTCGCTCCTGGGAAGATGCCATCTAGTGAAAATGGTCAGTTTCGCCCCCGTCCACTCTACCCACTTCAAACCATTCCCTTGCTTCTTCACCATAAAGACACTAAATTTCTGAAAACGATTTCCGACGTGTCCGGGAGCCGACCAAGGAAGACGTGCAGACATTGAGCTCCGCAACTGCACCTCTAATCTATAGCGATCCTCGCTAATACCTCACTGGAAATTACTCCAACTCTACCCCTATTGTTCCTGAGGACCACCTACCTGCAACCCGGCCTAAATTGTGACTCCGGGCCGGCCGTTCAGAACCTGCCAGGTCCGCTCCACGCAGCCCAGGCCCAACGCCATATTGGGGCCCACGGAGCCTCCAACGCCTCCCGGAGGATCTACGGATATCCCACGGGCATCCTGCGTCTCCATCCAGGCTTGGATGGAGGTGTCTGACCAGTGGGAAACCCCATCGGTCTTCTTCCCGGCCCGTGGTCGGCTCCGAAGCCTGGCCGCCATCTTGCGGCCTGCAGGAACATCAGCATCCTCCAGCCTAAAGTACCGCGGTCGGCGGGGTATACGGCGGGAGGCTCGGCTGCACTTGTACCTACACTGGACTGGTATATGTACCTGAGGGATCCCGGAACGTTCCGCCTCACACACCTGCGGCGGCCAGCTCTAAGAAAGTCCGCGGCTCCGGCCTACCCCTGGAGGTCAGCGGCCATCTTGCTGCTCCCTATACACCCAGCGCAGCATCCAGCACAAAGCACCATCTCGCACAGGGTAAGCGGGGCAGGGGCAAAGTACAAGGCACCAGAAGTAAGCTAATCCCTCCCCGGCTGGCGGACGGATAGGAGCACTAGGTGGGAGCCCTGATTCCATAGGCTCGAGGGGCGGCCATTTTGCTACACCCGACCATAGTGCTACTGGGTCCCCCCTTGCCCATCTGAAACTGCTTTGCCCTATATATTAAGACCTGACTATTCTGGTCTACGGGGCAGCTGAGCCTCTACCTCATCCATCTCGCCCTCCCCGCAATCCTCCAGTCACATACTAGCAAGAAGTGTAGCGGCCATCTTGCTCCACCCGGACTCAGTGCTGACTCTTACCACTAGCCTCAATCCACCCCCTCCTCAGCCACCAGTGCTGCCCAGGCTGCCGTATCACTGTCCTGCAGCACATACACCGGCACTCTCCTGTGCTTGCTCCAATAGGACAGTAGCATCACAGCAAGCGCTTATTCCCATTTGCAGCACGGGTCGCATTCTCTGCTCTTCCACTCCACCTATGGGGATGGACGGCTGAAGACATGTACCGCTGAGCCCTGTGCTCTCCCGACGACCACAGGCTGCGTTCCCAACCAATCACGCCCAATCTGCTGATGGCGGCTTCCAGCTCTACCTCTGCTGACTCCGCTGAACTGCAACAAGGTACTATCCAACGGTACCTGCTACGTACAGCCTCGCAGGACTCCCATACAGGGAAGGACAAACCTTCTTCAACCCGAACCCCAGGCAAACCAAAACCTCCTCCCCCGACTGCAGCAGCTTTCTCTGCCGGTGGGACCGGCTCGGGTATACACCCGGCTCCTCTGATGGATCCCACTACCTCTAGCGTAGACACTGTCTCGACAGAGATGCTTTCCCCAGGCTCCACATCCACTGCCATACTTTCTGCCTTCCGAGCTGACTTTGATTCCTGGGCTTCCAAAATGGAAACTTCTCTCCATGTTGAACTAAATGCCCTTAAACAACGGGTTTCCGCGTTGGAGGTCGCGGTTTCTGCTATGGTCATCACCCAAGAAGACCACTCAGCCCGCATAACGGCGCTTGAAAATGCATCTACGGCTCATCTCTCCCATCTACGGCAACACCAGCTCCGGATAGAAGATAGTGAGAACCGGAGCCGCAGTAACAACATCCGGCTGCAGGGGGTCCCGGAGGCAACCTCAGGTACCGATCTCAAACCCACTGTCATCGCTATCCTCAACCAGGTCCTGTACAGGGAAGTTACATCTCCCATTGAATTGGACAGAGTGCATAGAGTGGGAGGCATGGGGGGCGACCGCAGGGACCGCCCTCGTGACGTCCTCTGCTGGGTGCACTACTATACCTTGAAGGAAGAGATCTTGCGAAAGGCCTGGCGCCTGGGGCCACAAGACTTTAACGGATCATCTATACACCTATACCCGGACCTTTCCCGCAACACGCTGTACATGCGGCGAGTGGTCCGCCCTCTGCTGGAATTGATTCGCCAAGTAGGCGCCACGTACACTTGGGGCCACCCCTTCAGCATCAAAGTGACCTGGGAAGATAACCACAAATTTGTCCTGTCAGACCCGGACCAGCTTCCTGCCTTCTTCCTGTTCCTGGACCGGGACCCTATCGTCGTCCCGAACTGGTTGGACCCCCCGGATGACCGTCAGCGGATACTGGGCCCTCCTCTACAACGTCGAGGACGCCCACAGTCTAGATCGGTACCTTCCGGTCCTAGAGAACGGCGAGCCACTTCACCAGAAGACTGATCCGGACTCTGTCGACTGAGACCTGAAATGGTTCTTTCTGCTATATCCTTTTATCCACCAGGTGGATACAGTTCTTTTATGAGACTCCGGCCAGGTTTGCCTACTGTTTTCCCTGTTTTGTTTTGTCTTCACGGTTTTACTTGCGTTTACACCCCACTGACTCTTGCTCACTTTGTTATCTAAATGCTGCTAACGGTTTAGTTGCCTCACTTGGCATGGATAATATTTCACTGCCCTCAGCTGGTACAGTTGTGCTTGCTGGGGCTCTGGAAAGGCGGCCAGTGATGTTGATATGTTCTCTCACAGCATTGGCTCTGCGGGTTGGCTTGGTGTTTCCCGGACATAGCCCTTTGGCTTGTCCGGGGACCTCCGGGTCTTCCCTCGGGTTCTGGGCATCTATGTCCCTGGGGCTTGGGACTGGATGACCTTATCACTGACACCTTATGTGCGTTTACACAGATATCTGAGCTAAGCCATGACGACAATCATAGTTAATGCTGCTATAAACGTAGTAATTGGTGCTTCCAATCCCGCATGCTCACGCGGGAATACCTGTGCCTTTATTTTGTCACCAGTTTGTGTACACCTTGTTCTTCACTGATGTTATTTTTCTATGTAATTCTAGATTGTTTATTATACTCAAGCGTACCAATGGTATTAGTCTGACACTTTGCTCTTTAGTGACTAGGCAGTTGAGCATTAGATGCCACGGTCCTTGGGTGTGTTACATTTACAGTTATGTTATATATGCCTGCTAGGTTGTCGGGATCACAACTCAGCTGTTCTAACCCCGTTCTCTCCCCCTAAATAGGATTGGCACAGTTCGTGCCTACCACGTGATATTTCACGAAGTGTTACGTTTTTGCGCACACTTTAGTATTTTTGAGCCACCTTCTCCAGGTGCTTTCTCTGTTCAATCTCTTCCCCACCTCGCTCTACCTCCTCTCTTCCTCCCTTGTTGTGTTCTCCCCTTTTTCTTTTTTTTTTCTCTCTCTCTCCTTCCCCCCCTCCCCCCCTTTACTCCATCATGGCCCACACAGTGATTTCTCGCCCTGGGCTACAATTCTGTTCCTACAATGTCAATGGGCTTAATATTGCCACCAAAAGAGGACAAATCCTGTATCAAATGCACAAACGCCAAGTCAATGTGCTTCTTCTCCAAGAGACACATTTTCACTCTGCCTCCACCCCTTCCTGTTCCAGCAGATACTTCAACAGGTGGTTCCACAGCACTAGCCCAACCCAGAAAGCCAAGGGAGTGTCTGTAGCCTTTCATAAGACGCTCCCTATAGAGGTGCTTGATCATCTCTCGGCCCCCCAGGGGAGGTATGTTTTTGTGAAATTCGTGTTATGGGGTACCAAATTTATGGTAGCTAACATTTACCTTCCTAATATTAACCAAGTATCGGCCGCGTTACAATACTTGAGGATTCTGTCAGGATTCACGGAGGGTAAGCTTGTATTGGGGGGAGATTTTAACACCCCTCTTGAACCACTTTTAGATTCTTCCACAAACTGAGGGCTCTGAAACGGGCATTTTACGATCTGCGTCTAGTGGATGTTTGGAGGGTGTTGCACCCCACGGCCTGTAACTATACCCACTTCTCCCATGTTCATCACACCTATAGTCGCATAGACTACCTAATGAGTGACCATAGCTGTCTGGATTGGTCCACGGACTGCACCATAGACCCAATGGTCTGGTCCGACCACTCTCCTATACACATGACGTTCTCGCTCCCCTCCACTCCGATTAGGGAGTGGTCATGGCGCTTGAACGATTCGTTGCTTACGAATCCAGAATGTGTGACAAGGGTTTCGGATACAATATCTAACTTTTTTGCGGACCACGCTTCGGATACGACATTGTTGCCCTTTCAATGGGAGGCACTAAAGGCAGTTCTACGTGGTACCTTTATCCAAATGGGTACGCGTCTTAAAAAGGAGCGCTCAGCCGCCATAGAGGCAGCAAATCAAACGCTTAGAAACTTAGAAACTGAGCACAAACGGTCCCCGACAGTGACAATGCTGGCGGACGTTTCTAGGGCGCGATCACAACTCAGAGAACTTTATGAAGCCTCTGCACGCACATATGCAGGTAAGCTCACTTTCCATCAATATAAGTTTTGAGATAAATGTGGTAGGCCATTGGCTCGCTCCCTGCACCCAAAAGAAACTTCCGCCTTTGTGCCCCATATTCGGGGGGCGCAGGGAGAATTGGTCTCCTCACCCACTAAGATGGCTGAGGAATTCAGGGACTTTTATCAGTCCCTGTACAATATCCCTAAGTCTCAAGGGACAGGTTCCCCTTCTTTCGGGGTGGAAGACCAGTTGTCATATGTCTCGGAAACCGCGCTCCCCACATTGGATGATGACGCCATCGCTGATCTGGAAACCTCAATCACAGAAGACGAAGTTGCCAAAGCCATAGCGGGTACGCCGAGTGGAAAGAGCCCGGGCCCAGATGGCTTCACTCCTAAGTTCTACAAACTTTTTGCCGCCCTCCTCACACCCTTTCTAACTAAGATGTTCAACTCTTTGTCGGAGGGCTCAATGTTCCCTCCACAAACACTGGAGGCCCACATATCCCTCATCCCAAAGCCTGGCAAAGACCCTACTCTATGTGCAAGCTATAGGCCGATCTCTTTGATTGGGGTCGATTTGAAAGTCTTTGCTAAAATCCTAGCCAATAGATTACAACCATTGTTGCCTGGGATAATACACTTTGTGAGTGGCTGTGAGGCTAGGGACAATACCCTGAAGACCCTTCTTCTAACCAACTATGCCCGGTCCCACGATATCCCATTATGCCTCTTAACAGTCGATGCCGAGAAGGCATTCGACCGCGTAGACTGGCAGTTCCTTCGACTATCCCTGCAACAAATAGGCGTGGGAACTAATATGATGGCGAGAATAATGTCCCTTTACTCCTCTCCATATGCTAGGATTAGACTAAATGGCTCGCTATCTCCAGCCTTCTGTGTATCTAACGGGACGCGACAAGGATGCCCACTGTCCCCCCTCCTCTATGTTCTCACTATGGAACATCTGGCTACTAGGGATGAGCTTCGTGTTCGAATCGAACATACGTTCGACTCGAACATCGGCTGTTCGATCGTTCGACGAAGATCGAACGATTTGGGCCGTTCACGCCAAATTCGAGTGACGCGAACGGCCCACAATGCACTACGCCATCGCAGTGTCATCCAGGCGCTGTGATTGGCCAAGCATGCACTGTGACCCCGCATGCTTGGCCAATCACAGCGCCGGCAGCGAGGAGAGCAATGATTGGCCACAGGCAGGATGCCTGTGGCCAATTATTGCTGAGGGTGTTTAGTACACGCCCCACACTATAAAAGGCCGCCAGCACGGCGGCCTAGTGTAGTGTGTTCCGGAGCAGGGATAGAGCAGCATAGGCAGGGACAGTGACTTTTATTTCTTTCTTGTGTGACAGCAGGAAGGTAAAGTCACCTGGTTGCATCCAGGGGGGTAGATATATTTCGCCCAGATTCAGGCTTTACGCCGACTTATACAACTAGGTGGAGAGTTGTATAAGGCTAGTGGGCTCATGGATGACTCATACCTCTAGGGAGAGTGTGGGGCGTCGTGCAGACAGAGATGAGGAGACCAGCTGAACCTTGTCAGCTCATTTAGGCCTCTATAAGAACTCCCAGCTTCATTAGATGTTAGCTCATGCCTGGAACCAGACCTGTGTGGACTGTCTAGGGAGAGTGAACCCCTGTGCGGTGAGGCAAAGCCTGTGTGGCTATTTGTTTGGACTTTTACTAAACCAGGGACTTAGGGACTAGGACAGCACTAGGCTGATCCCAGTTGTTAGTTAGGAAACCTGTATGTTTAGTCAGAGGTCAACTTGACCAGGATTTATTTTGGTTATGTTTCTTTTGCTTTGCTGTGTTTTGTCACTGTAAATAGAAAATAAACCGCACCTTTTTTTGATTTTGAAAACCACAACCTCCGTTTGCTGGGCCTGTTTTGTGTGGGGAGCCCATCCCGGGTGTCACACACACCCGCTGCCGAGCTAACCCCCTCACAGTTGGTGGAGAACCAGTGGCAGTTTTTTTTAAGCCAGCATGGAGGAGATACTGAAGCAGCTGGCTCTAGCAAATGCCAATCAACAGCAGACAAATGCAGGTTTGCAAAGGAGCCTTGCAGCCCAGCAGCAGACAAACGCAACTTTGCAACAGAGTCTGGAGGCTCAGCAACGAGCCCAGCAGCAATCTGAGGCCCGCTTCATAGACCTGTTGCAGAAGCAAGAGCAGAGACTACAACAACAGATGGAAGCAGTAATGCAGCAACGTCCGCAGACCAGTGAGGAAAGCCGTCCCACTAATACCGCGTCCTTTGGGGTGAGTCATTTATTGACAAAAATGACTGGAGAGGATGATCCAGAGGTATTTTTGACCACATTTGAAAGGGCCGCTGAAAGAGAAAAGTGGCCTGAGGAGCAGTGGGCTGGACTGGTGGCTCCTCTGTTAACTGGTGAATCGCAGAAAGCTTACTATGACCTAGAGCCTAACCAAGCAAAAGACTATGTGATGCTAAAAGCTGAAATATTGGCAAGGCTGGGTGTCACCCAGGCTGTCCGGGCTCAGCGTGTGCATAACTGGACTTTCCAGCTTGGAAAACCCCCCAGGTCTCAAATGTATGATCTCATTCACCTGAGCAGAAAGTGGCTACAGCCAGAGACTTTGTCCGCACCAAAGATTGTGGAACGTGTTGTAATGGATCGGTTTTTGAGAGCTCTTCCTACTGCCATCCAAAAGTGGGTAAGCCATGGAGACCCAGAGACGGCCGATGGTCTTGTGGATCGTGTGGAGAAATACTTGGCTACAGAGAACCTGACGGCCTCTTCCAGAGACACTCGGACTTTCCACCCTAAGACCAGACCATCCCCAGGGGCGGATAAGAGGATTCCAAGGGGTGAGGGTGGAGAGAGTGAGAGGGTGGGAGCTGTACCCCAAGTTTGGCGAGAACAGCCTGGGAAATCAGCGGCTCAAGAGGCCGCAAGAAGGATCGTTTGCTACCGCTGCCGGCAAGCGGGACATATTGCAGCCAATTGCCCGGTTGTGGAGGAACCCATGCAGTGTGACTTTCTGACGGGCAGACGTCAGTCGCTGTGTGCGACAGTCGCATGCACTGCCATTCGAGGAACTGAGAAACATTTATGCAAAATGTGTGTTAATGGTAGAAATGTTGTGGTATTGCTGGATTCAGGTAGCCTTGTGACCCTGATAAAGGCTGAGTTAGTTAAAACAGAGGTCTCTGGGAATAGCAAGGTAGCTGTTATTTGTGTGCATGGGGACACCCGAGAGTATCCAGTGACTACAGTGTGTTTCGAGACCCCCAAAGGTACCCTCTCTCATCCAGTGGGCTTAGTATCTCAGTTACCGCATGACGCCATTGTGGGAAGGGATTTTCCGAAGTTCTGGGAACTGTGGGATGATCCTGAGCCCCTCACTGGTGCCCCTATGTACCAGGAATGTGATAGCCAGAACTCCCCTGAGAGTGGTGAGGACTCTCCGGAATTTCCCTTATCAGTATTGGCAGGGGAGACTCAAGAAACTGGAGAGGAGCCCACCTCCTCAGACGAAGACCTACCGTCTGTGGAGTTTTCTGATCTTGAGGTTCACAGGGAAAACTTTGCCACAGAACAGTTGAAAGACCCCGCCCTAATAAAGGCACGGGAAAACGTAGTGAAAATAGATGGTGAGTTAGTGAACCCAGATAATACCTGCACTTACCCATACTTCAGCGTAGAGAAGGACCTACTGTATCGGGTGGCAAAAAGGGCAGAAGAAACCGTTGAGCAGCTTGTGGTGCCCAAACCTTACAGGAAGTTGGTGTTGGAGTTGGCCCATGGGCACATTCTTGGAGGTCATCTGGGGACAGAGAAAACCCGAGAGAGGGTATTACAGAGATTCTATTGGCCGGGGGTGATGAAGGACGTAGAAAATTATTGTTCCTCCTGCCCTGTGTGTCAGAGGTTGGCCCCGATGCCACATTTCCGTAGCCCGCTGGTCCCTCTACCCATCATTGAGGTCCCGTTTGAGAGGATCGCCATGGATTTGGTAGGTCCTATAATCAAGTCCGCTAGGGGGCACCAGTACATATTAGTTATAATGGACTATGCCACCCGTTATCCAGAAGCGATCCCTCTCCGAAATACCTCGGTCAAAACCATAGCCAAAGAGCTATCTCTTGTTTTTAGCCGGGTGGGTATTTGTAAAGAACTGCTTACGGACCAAGGTACACCCTTTATGTCCCGGGTTATGAAAGAGCTGTGTAAATTGTTCAAAGTGACGCAATTGCGTACGTCTGTGTATCACCCCCAAACCGATGGGCTGGTTGAAAGATTCAACAAAACCCTAAAACAAATGTTGAAGAAAGTGGTGGATAGAGATGGAAAGGATTGGGACTGTTTACTTCCTTATTTGATGTTTGCTATTAGGGAGGTGCCCCAATCCTCTACGGGATTCTCCCCCTTTGAGTTACTGTATGGGAGACACCCAAGAGGGCTGTTGGATATTGCCAAGGAAACTTGGGAAAGTGAGAGTTCTCCCCACAGGAGTGTGATTGAGCATGTCGCCCTGATGCAAGATCGAATTGCACAGGTAATGCCCATCGTGAAGGAACATTTGGCCCAAGCGCAGTTGGCACAGCAGAGAGTGTACAACCGTGGAGCCAAGACCCGTACCTTTTCCCCGGGGGATAGGATATTGGTACTTGTCCCTACGGTTGAAAGTAAATTCCTTGCCAAATGGCAAGGCCCCTACGAGATAATGGAAAAAGTGAGCGAAGTGAATTACAAGGTCAGACAACCAGGAAGGCGAAAGCCCGAACAGATCTATCACGTTAATCTGTTGAAAGCCTGGAGGGATAGAGAGTCCCTAGTCGCAGACACTTGGTCACCAGCTCAAACTGGTTGCGTGATTCCTGAGGTTGGAATAGCAGCCACCTTGTCACAACCCCAACAACAGGAGGTTAAGGAGTTTGTGCTTCGCAACAAGGAGGTATTCTCTGAGCTGCCGGGACAAACATCTGGGGTAGAGCATGACATCATTACCCCGCCCGGTGAAAGGGTGAAGTTAAAACCCTATCGGATCCCAGAGGCTCGACGGGAGGCAATACGGGAGGAAGTACAGAAAATGCTGAACTTAGGGGTGATAGAGGAGTCCCAAAGTGATTGGTCTAGTCCCATCGTGTTGGTGCCTAAACCGGATGGGAGCTGGCGATTTTGTAACGATTTTCGTCAGTTGAACAAAGTTACAAAATTTGACACCTACCCCATGCCACGTATAGATGAGTTGATCGACCGGCTGGGAACAGCCCGATACATGACGACTCTTGACCTCACAAAAGGGTATTGGCAAATCCCCCTGGCCAAGTCGGCCAAAGAGAAAACCGCATTTGTAACCCCAGACGGGGCGTTCCAATATAAAAGAATGCCGTTCGGGTTACAGAATGCGCCGGCCACATTCCAGCGGAAAATGGACCAGATGCTGAGGCCCCATCGGAAGTATGCTGCGGCTTACCTGGATGACGTAATTGTCCATAGCACAGATTGGGCCTCACATCTGCCAAAAGTGCAAGCAGTCCTGGACTCTGTTCGGGAAGCGGGGTTTACGGCTAACCCCAAGAAGTGTACCATTGGGCAGGAGGAGGCCAAATATCTTGGGTACACCATTGGGAGGGGAGTAATAAAACCCCAACTCAACAAAGTCGAGGCCATCCAGAGTTGGCCACGTCCCAACAGCAAGAAGCAGGTACGAGCCTTTCTGGGAATCGCTGGGTATTATCGGCGATTCATTCCCCACTTTGCTTCTAAGGCTGTGCCCCTAACCAACCTGACGAAGGGGAAAGGGTCGGTCATGATTAAATGGACCCCCGAGGCTGAGGCAGCATTCCAATTCTTGAAACAAGCCTTATGTAGCCAGCCAGTGTTGTACTCACCCGACTTCTCTAAAGACTTTGTCGTACAAAGTGATGCGTCAGATGTGGGGTTAGGAGCAGTATTGTCCCAGGTCTGGAACGGGGAAGAGCACCCAGTCATTTACCTCAGCAGGAAGTTGAAGTCCCATGAGGTAAATTACGCCACCGTTGAAAAGGAGTGTTTAGCGGTGAAGTGGGCTCTAGATTCCCTTCGGTACTACCTGCTAGGTAGGCACTTTGACATGGTTACGGATCACGCTCCGTTAAAGTGGATGGCTCAAAACAAGGAAACAAATAGAAGAGTGAATAGGTGGTTCCTGGCCCTCCAGGAATTCAACTTCACAGTAAAGCATCGCCCTGGCGTTCAAATGGGGAATGTGGATGCTTTGTCTCGAGTACATGAATGCCTGATTGCTGGTGTTCCAACCCCGAGGTTAAAACAAGAGGGGGGGGTATGTGACAGCAGGAAGGTAAAGTCACCTGGTTGCATCCAGGGGGGTAGATATATTTCGCCCAGATTCAGGCTTTACGCCGACTTATACAACTAGGTGGAGAGTTGTATAAGGCTAGTGGGCTCATGGATGACTCATACCTCTAGGGAGAGTGTGGGGCGTCGTGCAGACAGAGATGAGGAGACCAGCTGAACCTTGTCAGCTCATTTAGGCCTCTATAAGAACTCCCAGCTTCATTAGATGTTAGCTCATGCCTGGAACCAGACCTGTGTGGACTGTCTAGGGAGAGTGAACCCCTGTGCGGTGAGGCAAAGCCTGTGTGGCTATTTGTTTGGACTTTTACTAAACCAGGGACTTAGGGACTAGGACAGCACTAGGCTGATCCCAGTTGTTAGTTAGGAAACCTGTATGTTTAGTCAGAGGTCAACTTGACCAGGATTTATTTTGGTTATGTTTCTTTTGCTTTGCTGTGTTTTGTCACTGTAAATAGAAAATAAACCGCACCTTTTTTTGATTTTGAAAACCACAACCTCCGTTTGCTGGGCCTGTTTTGTGTGGGGAGCCCATCCCGGGGGTCACACACACCCGCTGCCGAGCTAACCCCCTCACACTTGCTTAACCTGGATTCCTTTAGTTTAGGGAAAGAGAAGGATAGGTAGGGAGAGTGTCAGTGTGTTTTGTGCTTGTGCTATAGTGTGCTTAAAAAAAACATTTTTTCTAGGGACAGAAAACTGTAGGTAGGGAGAGTGTCAGTTTCTTTCACTGTGTAAGTCCTTGTTTCTAGGGACCTGGAAGGACAGTGAGTGAATTCTCCTTGTGCTATATTGTGCTTAAAAAAAACATTTTTTCTAGGGACAGAAAACTGTAGGTAGGGAGAGTGTCAGTTTCTTTCACTGTGCAAGTCCTTGTTTCTAGGGACCTGGAAGGACAGTGAGTGAATTCTCCTTGTGCTATATTGTGCTTAAAAAAAACATTTTTTCTAGGGACAGAAAACTGTAGGTAGGGAGAGTGTCAGTTTCTTTCACTGTGTAAGTCCTTGTTTCTAGGGACCTGGAAGGACAGTGAGTGAATTCTCCTTGTGCTATATTGTGCTTAAAAAAAACATTTTTTCTAGGGACAGAAAACTGTAGGTAGGGAGAGTGTCAGTTTCTTTCACTGTGCAAGTCCTTGTTTCCAGGGACCTGGAAGGACAGTGAGTGAATTCTCCTTGTGCTATATTGTGCTTAAAAAAAACATTTTTTCTAGGGACAGAAAACTGTAGGTAGGGAGAGTGTCAGTTTCTTTCACTGTGTAAGTCCTTGTTTCTAGGGACCTGGAAGGACAGTGAGTGAATTCTCCTTGTGCTTTATTGTGCTTAAAAAAAACATTTTTTCTAGGGACAGAAAACTGTAGGTAGGGAGAGTGTCAGTTTCTTTCACTGTGCAAGTCCTTGTTTCCAGGGACCTGGAAGGACAGTGAGTGAATTCTCCTTGTGCTATATTGTGCTTAAAAAAAACATTTTTTCTAGGGACTGAAAACTGTAGGTAGGGAGAGTGTCAGTTTCTTTCACTGTGTAAGTCCTTGTTTCTAGGGACCTGGAAGGACAGTGAGTGAATTCTCCTTGTGCTATATTGTGCTTAAAAAAAACATTTTTTCTAGGGACAGAAAACTGTAGGTAGGGAGAGTGTCAGTTTCTTTCACTGTGTAAGTCCTTGTTTCTAGGGACCTGGAAGGACAGTGAGTGAATTCTCCTTGTGCTATATTGTGCTTAAAAAAAACTTTTTTTCTAGGGACAGAAAACTGTAGGTAGGGAGAGTGTCAGTTTCTTTCACTGTGTAAGTCCTTGTTTCTAGGGACCTGGAAGGACAGTGAGTGAATTCTCCTTGTGCTATATTGTGCTTAAAAAAAACATTTTTTCTAGGGACAGAAAACTGTAGGTAGGGAGAGTGTCAGTTTCTTTCACTGTGCAAGTCCTTGTTTCCAGGGACCTGGAAGGACAGTGAGTGAATTCTCCTTGTGCTATATTGTGCTTAAAAAAAACATTTTTTCTAGGGACAGAAAACTGTAGGTAGGGAGAGTGTCAGTTTCTTTCACTGTGTAAGTCCTTGTTTCTAGGGACCTGGAAGGACAGTGAGTGAATTCTCCTTGTGCTTTATTGTGCTTAAAAAAAACATTTTTTCTAGGGACAGAAAACTGTAGGTAGGGAGAGTGTCAGTTTCTTTCACTGTGCAAGTCCTTGTTTCCAGGGACCTGGAAGGACAGTGAGTGAATTCTCCTTGTGCTATATTGTGCTTAAAAAAAACATTTTTTCTAGGGACAGAAAACTGTAGGTAGGGAGAGTGTCAGTTTCTTTCACTGTGTAAGTCCTTGTTTCTAGGGACCTGGAAGGACAGTGAGTGAATTCTCCTTGTGCTATGTTGTGCTTAAAAAAAACATTTTTTCTAGGGACAGAAAACTGTAGGTAGGGAGAGTGTCAGTTTCTTTCACTGTGTAAGTCCTTGTTTCTAGGGACCTGGAAGGACAGTGAGTGAATTCTCCTTGTGCTATATTGTGCTTAAAAAAAAACATTTTTTCTAGGGACAGAAAACTGTAGGTAGGGAGAGTGTCAGTTTCTTTCACTGTGCAAGTCCTTGTTTCTAGGGACCTGGAAGGACAGTGAGTGAATTCTCCTTGTGCTATATTGTGCTTAAAAAAAACATTTTTTCTAGGGACAGAAAACTGTAGGTAGGGAGAGTGTCAGTTTCTTTCACTGTGCAAGTCCTTGTTTCTAGGGACCTGGAAGGACAGTGAGTGAATTCTCCTTGTGCTATATTGTGCTTAAAAAAAACATTTTTTCTAGGGACAGAAAACTGTAGGTAGGGAGAGTGTCAGTTTCTTTCACTGTGCAAGTCCTTGTTTCTAGGGACCTGGAAGGACAGTGAGTGAATTCTCCTTGTGCTATATTGTGCTTAAAAAAAAACATTTTTTCTAGGGACAGAAAACTGTAGGTAGGGAGAGTGTCAGTTTCTTTCACTGTGTAAGTCCTTGTTTCTAGGGACCTGGAAGGACAGTGAGTGAATTCTCCTTGTGCTATATTGTGCTTAAAAAAACATTTTTTCTAGGGACAGAAAACTGTAGGTAGGGAGAGTGTCAGTTTCTTTCACTGTGCAAGTCCTTGTTTCTAGGGACCTGGAAGGACAGTGAGTGAATTCTCCTTGTGCTATATTGTGCTTAAAAAAAACATTTTTTCTAGGGACAGAAAACTGTAGGTAGGGAGAGTGTCAGTTTCTTTCACTGTGTAAGTCCTTGTTTCTAGGGACCTGGAAGGACAGTGAGTGAATTCTCCTTGTGCTATATTGTGCTTAAAAAAAACATTTTTTCTAGGGACAGAAAACTGTAGGTAGGGAGAGTGTCAGTTTCTTTCACTGTGCAAGTCCTTGTTTCTAGGGACCTGGAAGGACAGTGAGTGAATTCTCCTTGTGCTATATTGTGCTTAAAAAAAACATTTTTTCTAGGGACAGAAAACTGTAGGTAGGGAGAGTGTCAGTTTCTTTCACTGTGTAAGTCCTTGTTTCTAGGGACCTGGAAGGACAGTGAGTGAATTCTCCTTGTGCTTTATTGTGCTTAAAAAAAACATTTTTTCTAGGGACAGAAAACTGTAGGTAGGGAGAGTGTCAGTTTCTTTCACTGTGCAAGTCCTTGTTTCCAGGGACCTGGAAGGACAGTGAGTGAATTCTCCTTGTGCTATATTGTGCTTAAAAAAAACATTTTTTCTAGGGACAGAAAACTGTAGGTAGGGAGAGTGTCAGTTTCTTTCACTGTGTAAGTCCTTGTTTCTAGGGACCTGGAAGGACAGTGAGTGAATTCTCCTTGTGCTATATTGTGCTTAAAAAAAACATTTTTTCTAGGGACAGAAAACTGTAGGTAGGGAGAGTGTCAGTTTCTTTCACTGTGCAAGTCCTTGTTTCCAGGGACCTGGAAGGACAGTGAGTGAATTCTCCTTGTGCTATATTGTGCTTAAAAAAAACATTTTTTCTAGGGACAGAAAACTGTAGGTAGGGAGAGTGTCAGTTTCTTTCACTGTGCAAGTCCTTGTTTCTAGGGACTGGGAAGGACAGTGAGTGAATTCTCCTTGTGCTATAGTGTGCTTAAAAAAAACATTTTTTCTAGGGACAGAAAACTGTAGGTAGGGAGAGTGTCAGTTTCTTTCTGTCATGGATATGCATTAATGTCTGTCTGCCATCTTACCTTCCTCCTCATGTGTTCATCTAGAGACCAGACCTCCTTCACCTGGCTTCCTTTATAATCTCCTCCCAGCCTGACTCCACCCCAGGCCTTATCACTGAACACTATATTAACCTGTGCACTGCAAGCCTGCTTTGCTGATCAACGTGTTTGTTAGGCATTGTGTGTTTGGGTTCCTGCCTGCCGTGTGCTACATCTGTCTCTCTGTTACGTTATTGGCTTGTCCCCGACCATCCCTGTCTGCTCGTGACCCTTGACCTTCGGCTCGTTCTTCGTTATCCTTGTCTGCTTGTGGCCCCTGACCTTCGGCTTGTTATTCGGTTCTCTCTATCGTGTGCTGCTGCTTCCCCTTATCCTACGGGGCGTGAGCTAGGAAACTCCAGGGGCCGCGACCTGGTCCCAGCCTGCAGCGTAACATCCTCACCACTAGAGGCCCTGGAGAAGACCAGCTGGGTCTTAGACTCCGCGCCCTGGGGAATCTTGGCTCTCGCTTCCGTTGGGATCCCGGTTGTGCTCCTCTGGTCCCGCTTTCCACAACCACCCAGTTTCCTATCCACAGAAGCCAGCCATAGGGTTCACTACCTCGCGGTGCACTCCTGTCCCCCTACGGTGTGCATCTGTCACCTGGCCACAGGTGACCCTGACAGTTTGATCAGCCATGAACCCGGCTGACATCCCGCTTCCCGCGGATGATCCATTGCAGGGCATAGTTCGCAGACTTGAGACCCAGGAATCAAATCAGACCCAGGTGATGCGATTCCTCCAGGATCTGGCTTCTCGATTCGAGCAGCTTCAGGTCTCCTTGGGAACCCCGAATCCGCAACCCCAAGTACAACCAGCGGCTGTACCTATCGCACCAGTCGCAGCCTCACACTCACTAAGATTGCCAGCTCCGTTCCGTTTCTCTGGGGACTCCAAGGCCTGCAGGGGGTTTCTCAGCCAATGCACTATTCATTTTGAGCTTCAGCCTCAAAGCTTCCTATCTGACCGGGCTAAGGTAGCCTATATCATTTCCCTCCTCTCCGGTGAAGCTTTGGCCTGGGCTGCCCCCCTGTGGGAGAGGAACGATCCGGTGGTTTCCAGTCTGTCCGAATTCTTGAAGCTCTTTCGTAATATCTTCGAAGAGCCGGCTCGGGCTTCTTCAGCGGCTAGTGCTGTCTTACGTCTTCGCCAAGAATCTAGTTCAGTGGGGCAATATGCTCTTCAGTTCCGTATCCACACAGCTGAATTGAGCTGGAATAATGAGGCCCTGGTCGCTACCTTTTTACATGGCCTCTCTGACCGAGTGAAAGACGAATTAGCGGGAAGAGCCATTCCCGTCGGTCTGGACGATGTAATTTCATTATGCAACCAGATCGACATTCGTTTTCAAGAGAGGTCCTTAGAAAAAAGACGCCAGCACTCTCTGGGTCCTAGCCAGTCTGAGCTCCCCTCCCTTCATTCCGTGGAGCATCCTCTACCTGCTGAAGAACCTATGCAGCTGGGCCGGACCAGACTAACCCCCGAAGAACGTGCTAGGCGCAGAACTCTGGGCTTGTGCCTCTATTGTGGGGGCAAGGGTCATTTTCGTGACTCCTGCTCGCTTCGTCCGGGAAACGCTCGGGTCTAATACATTTGGAAGGTGGAGTATTGGACCCAGAAACATCACCTTCTCGCCTGCTCTTGCCGGTGTCCCTTCATGTAGGCACTTCTCCTCAGTCAACCCTTGCATACCTGGATTCCGGGGCTGCCGGCAATTTCATGGATTGGAGAACTGCTTCTTCTATGAAGCTTACCCTTTCACCTCTCACTACCCCATTGGTAGTCTCGGCAATTGATGGCACTGTTCTCCCAGGGGGCCCTATTCGCTTCCAGACGCTACCCATTAGGATGTCGGTAGGGATTCTCCACCAGGAGTGGATATCCTTTCTTATTCTACCCAAGGCCTCTACCCCAGTTGTATTGGGCCTCCCTTGGCTACAGCTCCACTCTCCACATGTGGACTGGGTCTCTGGGCAGATCCTGGCCTGGGGTTCCTCATGTTTCTCGTCGTGTCTTCTCAAGGTGACCCCCAAGGAGAGTCTTCCGGTTGCTGCCACTTCTGTTTCTTCTGACCTTCCCGCCGCATACAGCGATTACCGGGATGTGTTCTGTAAAAAATCAGCTGAGGTGCTTCCTCCCCACAGGTCTTTTGACTGTGCTATTGATCTTGTCCCCGGAGCAACTCTACCCAGGGGTCGTACCTACCCTCTGTCCATCCCAGAGACCCAGGCCATGTCGGAGTATGTAGCAGAGAATCTGGAGAGAGGGTTCATCCGGAAATCCTCATCGCCTGCAGGGGCAGGGTTCTTTTTTGTTGCCAAAAAGGATGGTACCTTAAGACCCTGCATCGATTATCGGGGTTTAAATGCGGTTACTATTAAAAATCGATACCCCTTACCCTTAATATCTGAGCTATTCGATAGGTTGAAGGGTGCCTCCATTTTCACCAAGTTGGATCTCAGAGGCGCGTACAATCTCATTCGAATACGGGAGGGTGACGAATGGAAGACTGCATTTAACACTAGAGACGGGCATTACGAATATCTGGTGATGCCTTTTGGTCTGTGTAATGCTCCAGCCGTGTTTCAAAACTTTGTCAATGAAATCTTCAGAGATCTGCTGTACCAGTTTGTTGTCATCTATCTGGATGACATTCTGATCTTTTCTGAAAATCTGCTCGTCCACAGAAACCATGTCCGCACTGTACTTCAACGTCTTAGAGAGAACAATCTCTATGCCAAGCTGGAGAAATGTTCCTTTGAATGTTCTGAGGTCCTGTTTTTGGGGTGCTTTGTCTCATGTTCGGGGCTTCGTATGGACCCTGGGAAGGTCTTGGCTATCACCAACTGGCCTCTTCCTGCTAGCCTCAAGGCCACACAGCGCTTTCTTGGCTTCACTAATTATTATAGGCAGTTCATAAGGAATTACTCTTCCATTGCCGCGCCTATTATCGCTTTGACCAAGAAGGGTGTGAATGCCAGAGACTGGCCTCCCGAAGCTGTCTCTGCATTTCACAACCTGAAACAGGCCTTTGTTTCTGGCCCCCTCTTGAGGAGACCAAATCCTGGGAATGCATTTTTTATTGAAGTGGACGCTTCCTCAATGGGGGTGGGAGCTGTGCTTCTTCAAATCTTTGAGAAGAGACGCCAACCATGTGCGTTCTTCTCCAAAAAATTTTCTCAGGCAGAGAGGAATTATGCCATCGGTGATCGGGAACTTCTCGCAATTAAATTGGCGTTAGAGGAGTGGCGTCATCTCTTGGAGGGTTCCCCTCACTCCATAACGATCTTTACCGATCACAAGAATTTACAGTATCTACAGAATGCTAAACGTCTGAATCCTAGACAGGCCAGGTGGAGTCTCTTCTTTGCCCGTTTTAATTTCACGATTACCTACAAACCTGGTTCCTGCAACGGTCGGGCTGATGCGCTCTCTAGGTCATTTGACACTTTGGACGAGGAGTCCGCCCCTGAACCTGAGCCGATCATTCCCACCTCATGCATTGTTGCCCACTCTACCACCCTGAAGTCTAAAATTCCGCCTGGTAAGACCTTTGTCCCCACTGAGCTAAGAGCTAAGATCCTTCGTTGGGGACATGATTCCAAGGTGGCAGGGCATTCTGGATTCCTCCGATCCTTCCTACTCATCAGTCGTCACTACTGGTGGCCTAATCTCCGCTCAGACGTCAAAGACTACGTTAAAGCTTGTCATGTCTGTGCTCAGTCCAAATCCTCCACACAAGCTCCTGCTGGTCTCCTCATGCCCTTGCCTATTCCTAAGGAACCCTGGGCCCATATTGCCATGGATTTTATCACCGATCTCCCACTGTCTGAGAATAATACAGTCATTTGGGTGGTAATCGATCGATTCTCCAAGATGGCTCATTTTGTTCCTCTTCCTGGTCTTCCTTCTGCCCCTGCCTTGGTTCCCATTTTCATTCGAGAAATTCTCCGCCTACATGGGGTCCCTTCTCATATTGTTTCCGACAGGGGAGTCCAATTCACGTCTCGTTTTTGGAGAGCCTTTTGCAAATCCCTCAATATTGTCTTGGATTTTTCTTCTTCTTACCATCCCCAATCCAATGGACAGACTGAGAGGGTTAATCAGGAGTTAGAGGTCTTTCTTCGCACCTTTGTGTCTTCTCACCATGACGATTGGTCCTCTCTACTCCCGTGGGCAGAATTCTCCCATAACAATCATGTGAATACCAGTTCGCAGAAGACACCCTTTTTCACAGTTTATGGAAAACACCCTCAACTTCCTCTTCCTATGATCTGTTCTCCAGACATTCCAGCTTTGGCTTCGGTTCAGGAGTCTCTCAATTCCGTTTGGGGTCACGTTCATGATTCCCTCCGGGCAGCTGCTGAAAAATTCAAAGGCTTTGCCGACCGCCGCAGGCATAAACCGCCTTCTCTTCAGCCAGGGGACAAAGTCTGGCTCTCTACCAGGAACATCAAGCTCCGAGTTCCTTCTCTGAAGTTTGCTCCACGATTCATCGGTCCATACACGGTAACTGCTAAACTGAATCCGGTTTGTTTCAAACTCCAGATTCCTAAGAGCCTTAAAATCACTAACTCCTTTCATGTTGCTCTTCTAAAGCCTTTAGTCCTCAATAAATTCTCTCGTCCTCTTCCTACCGTGGCTCCTGTCTCTGAGGATAATCAGGAGTACGAGATCAGTCAAATTCTGGACTCCCGACTCTGTAAAGGCGTTCTTCAGTACCTCGTTCATTGGAAAGGGTTTGGTCCTGAGGAGAGGTCTTGGATCACTGCATCTGAGGTCTTTGCACCTCGTCTGTTAAAGGAGTTTCATCTGAAGTTTCCCTCTAAACCTGGGCCCAGGCGGGGAAGGGGGAGGCCTCGTAAGAGGGAGGGTACTGTCATGGATATGCATTAATGTCTGTCTGCCATCTTACCTTCCTCCTCATGTGTTCATCTAGAGACCAGACCTCCTTCACCTGGCTTCCTTTATAATCTCCTCCCAGCCTGACTCCACCCCAGGCCCTATCACTGAACACTATATTAACCTGTGCACTGCAAGCCTGCTTTGCTGATCAACGTGTTTGTTAGGCATTGTGTGTTTGGGTTCCTGCCTGCCGTGTGCTACGTCTGTCTCTCTGTTACGTTATTGGCTTGTCCCCGACCATCCCTGTCTGCTCGTGACCCTTGACCTTCGGCTCGTTCTTCGTTATCCTTGTCTGCTTGTGGCCCCTGACCTTCGGCTTGTTATTCGGTTCTCTCTATCGTGTGCTGCTGCTTCCCCTTATCCTACGGGGCGTGAGCTAGGAAACTCCAGGGGCCGCGACCTGGTCCCAGCCTGCAGCGTAACATCCTCACCACTAGAGGCCCTGGAGAAGACCAGCTGGGTCTTAGACTCCGCGCCCTGGGGAATCTTGGCTCTCGCTTCCGTTGGGATCCCGGTTGTGCTCCTCTGGTCCCGCTTTCCACAACCACCCAGTTTCCTATCCACAGAAGCCAGCCATAGGGTTCACTACCTCGCGGTGCACTCCTGTCCCCCTACGGTGTGCATCTGTCACCTGGCCACAGGTGACCCTGACACTTTCACTGTGCAAGTCCTTGTTTCTAGGGACCTGGAAGGACAGTGAGTGAATTCTCCTTGTGCTAAATTGTGCTTAAAAAAACATTTTTTCTAGGGACAGAAAACTGTAGGTAGGGAGAGTGTCAGTTTCTTTCACTGTGTAAGTCCTTGTTTCAAGGGACAGAGAAGGACACCTGAAGGTAGCCCTTATTGATTTTTTCCCATCTCCCTGCAGGCCATCTATTAGAATGTCTGGAAGGCAAACAAGGAGAGGCAGACAGTCAGGAGGCAATAAAAGAGGGCAAGCAGGCTCTGTGTCTGGGGGCAACAGTGCTGGTCGTGGACGCGGTGCATTGTCATCAGCACATGGCCATGGGACACGCTTGTCCTTCTTTTCCGCAGCTGGACATGTTGAGCCACATCATGCCGAAGACTTGGTAGAGTGGATGACCAAGCCCTCCTCCTCCTCATCCTCTCTCACCCAGGCTCAGGGTACTGGCAAAGCAGCTGCCAAAGCGTCCTCTTCCCTGGTATCAATGTCAGACTCATCATCAGTCACTCCTTCCCTAGACCCACCATGTCCTCCTCCTGAGGAGTCCCCCGAACTGTTTGAGCACAGTGTTGGGTACATGCTCCAGGAGGATGCCCAGCGTTTCGAAGGGTCTGATGATGAAACCCAGCTACAGGAAGGCAGTAGGGTGAGAGCAGACAGAGGGGATGCTCAAGAAGGACACCAATCTGGCAGTCATGTTCCAGCAGCTGCAGCATACTGCCAGATTGGCTCCAGTGATGAGGAGGGAGGGGATGATGAGGTCACTGACTCCACGTGGGTGCCTAATAGGAGAGAGGAGGAGGAGGATGAGGAGGAGGCACATCTCCAACGAGACAGGATGCCCTTTGGTGGCCAGCGTAAGGGCAGTACACCGACGGAATCACACCGCAGAGCTCCGCCTGTGCAGGGCGCTGCCTCTGCCCGTCATTCAAAAAGTTCCTTGGTGTGGGCCTTTTTTGAGGCTAGTGCATCAGATCGCACAGCTGCTGTTTGCAACATATGTCTCAAGCGTATATCGCGTGGCCAAAACATCAGCCGCTTGGGTACCACATGCCTGACCAGACATATGTTGACCTGCCATGCAGCTCGTTGGCAAGCCTACCTCAAAGACCCACAACAAAGAACAAAGCGGACCTCTCCTTGCACCGCATCAGCTGGGATTTCCAACCCCACTATAACTTCAGTCCTCTCTGAAACATGCACTGAGAGGAATGAAGGTGTAGAATTAGGTGTGTCACAGCCAAGTACTTGCGGCCACTCTGCTAGCAGTACACCGACGTCCGATTCTAGCAGGCAAATTTCCCTGCCCCAGCTGCTGGACCGTCGAAAGAAGTTCACTCCCAGCCATCCACATGCCCAGCGGTTGAATGCTAGCTTGGCTAAATTGCTAGCGCTTCAACTGCTGCCTTTTCAGTTGGTAGACTCGGCCCCCTTCCGTGAGTTTGTGCAATGTGCGGTTCCTCAGTGGCAGGTTCCCAAACGCCACTTTTTCTCACGGAAGGCTATTCCGGCTCTCTACCGGCATGTGGAAGGCAATGTCTTGGCCTCGCTGGACAGGGCGGTCAGCGGTAAGGTGCATATTACCGCTGACTCATGGTCCAGCAGGCATGGACAGGGACGTTACCTTTCTTTCACGGCCCATTGGGTCACTCTTTTGGCAGCTGGGAAGGATGCAGGACAAGGTGCAGTAGTGTTGGAGGTTGTCCCACCGCCACGCCTCCAAAATGCTACTACTGGTTGTGACACACCTCTCTCCTCCACCCCCTCCTCTTCTTCTTCCTCCATGGCCTCTTCCTGTGGTTTGTCCTATGAACCCGCGGTGCTCCGTAGCCATTCACGGGGCTACGCAAGTACGCAGGCAAAAAGATGCCATGCCGTGCTTGCGCTGGTGTGTTTGGGGGACAGAAGCCACACTGGGGCAGAGGTCCTGTCTGCTCTGCAGGGCCAGGCCGAGAGGTGGTTGACGCCACGCCAGCTTAAGCCAGGAATGGTGGTTTGCGACAATGGCACCAACCTCCTCTCCGCCCTCCGACAGGGACAACTGACCCACGTGCCCTGTGTGGCTCACGTCCTTAACCTGGTGGTGCAGCGGTTCTTGGGCAGGTACCCGGGCTTACAGGATGTCCTGAGGCAGGCCAGGAAAGTCTGTGTGCATTTCCGCAGATCTTATAATGCCAGTGCTCGCCTGGCTGAGCTGCAAAAGGAGTTGAACCTGCCCAAGAACCGCCTTATATGTGACATGCCCACCAGGTGGAACTCAACGTTGGCCATGCTGCAGCGGCTGCACACGCAGCAGAGGGCCATCAATGAGTACCTGTGCGACTACGGCACCAGGACAGGGTCAGGGGAGCTTGGTTTTTTTTCTCCACGCCAGTGGGGCATGATCAGGGATGCATGCACTGTCCTGGCACCATTTGAGGAGGCCACGAGGATGGTGAGCAGTGACAGTGCATGCATCAGTGACACTGTACCTCTTGTCCACCTGTTGGAGCACACGCTGCGTGGAATAATGGACAGGGCACTTGAGGCAGAACAGAGGCAGGAAGAGGAGGACTTCCTTGCCTCTCAAGGCCCCCTTTACCCAGACAGTGTTCCTTCTGTCCCACCCATCGCACAGGAAGAGGAAGAGGAGGAGGAGGAGGAGGAGGAGGATTGTGTCAGCATGGAGGTGGAGGCTGCCACTCAGCATCATCAGCAGCAGTCTTTTAGGGATGATTTACAGTCCCAAGAAACCAGTGGACTTGTACGTGGCTGGGAGGAGGTGACTGCGGATCATGTCGTCCTTAGTGACCCAGAGGACTCTGGAGCGAATGCCTCAGCAAACCTACGCTGCATGGCCTCCCTGATCCTGCAAAGTCTGCGGAAGGATCCTCGTATTCTTCGGATCAAGGAGAGGGACCATTACTGGCTGGCCACTCTCCTTGATCCACGGTACAAGGGTAAGGTTGCGGACCTTATGTTACCGTCGCAGAGGGAGCAGAGGATGAGACAACTCCGGGAGGCCTTGCAGAAAGGTCTGTGCAACGCGTTCCCAGAGACTGGGAGGTTACAAACTCCTGGTCCAGGACAACGAGTTGCTGAGGCTTCGGCCAGTCAAAGAAGGAGCGGTGGGGAAGGTGGCCGTCTGACCGATGCGTTCAGACAATTCTTTAGTCCGCAGCCCCAAAGTATGATTGGTTCCAGCAACCATCGCCAGCGTCTGATAAACATGGTGCAGGAATATCTAGGGGCAAGGTCAGACTTGGACACCTTCCCCACCGAAAATCCTCTGGCTTACTGGGTCTTGAGGATGGATCACTGGCCAGAGCTTGCACAGTATGCAATTGAGCTACTGGCCTGTCCTGCATCCAGCGTTCTTTCGGAACGCACATTCAGTGCTGCTGGAGGATTTGTCACGGATCACAGGGTGTGCCTGTCCACCGACTCGGTTGATCGACTGACTTTCATCAAGATGAACCAGTCTTGGATCACCACCAGCTACCACACACCTGATGCTGATATAACAGACTAATTGATTTTAACATGTCACATCCCTTCAAGACTGATGCTGATGCTGAGTGTCTGTGCTGTTATGTTGACTGGCTATCCTCCTCCTCCGAGTCCTCAATGATACGATTGATGATGATAGCTTGGAAGATCATTTTTGTTTATGGGTGCCGCCACCAGTGGCTAAGGCCCAATTTTTCAGCCCCTGTTTTACAGGGGCGTGTAATTACAATTTTTTTAGCAATAATTTGCCATAGGGCTCATTGCTGTGCTCCAAGTACAGTATCTGTGAGGGGTTGGAGTGTTGTGGCACCAGTGCCTAAGGCCCAATTTTTCAGCCCCTGTTTAACAGGGGCGTGTCATTACAATTTTTGAAGCAATACTTTGCAACAGGGCTCATTGCTGTGCTCCAAGTACAGTATCTGTGAGGGGTTGTAGTGTTGTGCCACCAGTGCCTAAGGCCCAATTTTTCAGCCCCTGTTCAACAGGGGCATGTAATTACAATTCTTGATCTAATAATTCACAGCAGGGCCCATTCCTGCACCCACCAAGAGTAACTCTGAGGGCTTACAGTGTTGTGTCAACACCACCACCACCACCAAAGGCCCAATTTTTCAGCCCCTGTTCAACAGGGGCATGCAATTACAATTCTTGATCTAATAATTCACAGCAGGGCCCATTGCTGCACCCACCAAGAGTAACTGTCAGGGCTTACAGTGTTGTGGCACCAGCACCACCATCAAAGGCCCAATTTTTACTACCACTGTTCAACAATTATATGTAATTACAATTCCTGATATAATAGTTGACAGCAGGGCGTTCCAGCACCAACCAAGAGTAACTGTGAGTGCTTACAGTGTTGTGCCAACACCAACAACTAAGGGGCCTATTTCTGCAGAGTATCTACGGCAGGTCCCTACTTTCAAACATCCAACTTACAAACGACTCCTACTTGCAAACGCAAGAAGACAACAGGAAGTGAGAGGAAATCTACCCCTAGGAAGGAAAATTCTCTCCTGTAAGAATTAATATGGGAGAAAGGTGTCTCCTCTGTACTGATGCTTTATCAGCAATCCTTGTTTCACGAAAAACACCACATTTCAAAAACAGTTGTCATTGGGACGGAAAGTGAGGTGAAATGTTCTGAACAGGGGCACAGACAGCAAAACAAATGTTACAGGGGTGATAACCCTTACCTATGTTTTCCAAAAAGTTTAAAAATAGATTTTTGGGCTGGAGCTACACTTAAACAATGTACCTGTTCAAAATTACAAACAGATTCTACATAAGAACAAACCTACAGTCCCTGTCTTGTATGCACCGCCTGTATACGGCTGTTCAGAGTATATAGGGCCTTTTTTATTTTATGTGCGGGGTTCCCCTTAATATCCATACAAGACCCAAAGGGGCTGGTAATGGGCTGGGGTAGGGGGGGGGGGTCATGGGGTAGCTATGCCATTTTTCTTAAAGATTTTCATCCATATTACCGGGACCAGACATTACATTAAAGCCGCAAGCAGTTTTAAATGGCTTTTTTTTTCCTTTAGAAGTGTCATTTTGTGCAGGGACAGTTCTAAACACGGGAAACACGTGGCACTTCACAGGCATACTTTAGACACCCCCCAGGTACGATATTTAAAGGAATATTTGACTTTTTTTTTTTCACTTTATGCATCATTAAAATGACTGCTCCCGAAAAACAACCGTTTTTAAAACTTCTTTTTGCATTGATACATGTCCCCTGGTGCAGAACCCGGGTTCCCAAACCCTTTTTAGGACAATAACATGCATAATAGTTGTTATAATTAGCACTTTAGAATTCGAACGTTCGCATCCATTGTATTTAATAGGGTTCTAATGTTCGTACGAACTTTCGGTCCGTTCGCGGGTTCTGGTGCGAACCGAACCCGGGGGTGTTCGGCTCATCACTACTGGCTACTGCTCTACGTAACAATCCCTCTATCCAAGGCATAACAGTCGGGCCCACACATACTAAACGCGCCCTCTTTGCAGATGATCTACTCCTGTTCGTGACACACCCACACACATCCTTGCCCTCGGTTTTACAGGAGTTTCAGAAATTTGGAGAAGTTAGCAACTTCAAGGTCAACTACAATAAATCGGAAATCCTTAACATATCCCTGTCTACGTCGGTCCTGCGAAGACTATCATCTTCTTTCTCCTTCAAAACTGGTTCCCCCTCCATAAGGTATCTCGGAATTCAAATACCGGCGGATGCTTCCCAACTTTTCTCCCTGAACTTTGCCCCCCTACTTCTTAGGACCCAAGCAGATTTAATCAATTATGCGTCCAAACAGCTCTCATGGCTAGGTAGAGTGAATGCCCTGAAAATGGATGTTCTCCCTAGGTTCCTGTATTTGTTTCAGACCATCCCTATTCACATACCTAATTCGTACTTCAAGAAAATACGCCAGCTGTTCCCCAAATTTATTTGGAATGCGGCCCGTCCCAGGATACGATATGAAACACTTTCTCTTCCAAAGGCTCGGGGGGGGGGGCTGGAGCCCCAGATGCCTCCCTATACCATAAAGCAGCGGTGCTCACCCGCATACTAGATTGGTTTCACCACTCTTCAACCAAGCTTTGGGTTCAATTGGAAAGCCACATGAACCCAATTGAACTCTCCGCTCTCCCATGGACCTTGTCCACGGTCCGGGGGGGTTCGGGCCCTCTTAATGACCTTACCCATCAAACTATCCAGATTTGGGATCGCATGTTGTCCAGAAGGGGCTTATCAAACCACATGGGGCCTATGACTCCCTTCTTTGGGACCCAGGCCTTTTCGCCAGCTATGTCTGTAACAGGATTCGGACCATGGCGAAAAGAGGATCATAGGCGACTTGCCCAGGTCCTTTGCGCAGACCCCACTTTAAGGTCAGATACCCCTGCCGGTCTGACCTCCCGTCACCCCATGCAGTGACTTCAGAGGCAACAGACTACTTCTTACATCCGGACTTTCCCATCTATTACAGACATCCTTGCTGAACCGACGGGATTCGAGGAACTGCTCATGCAGGTGGAACCTCCAACACATGTTATATCTCAACTTTACTCCCTTCTGCTCGATATCTACTCCCCTGATCTCCCACCGTACACGGTGGCCTGGGAGACAGACCTACATCACCCTATCTCCCCTATTGACTGGCAAAAATGTTTTATCCTGACACACAAATTGTCCCTAGCCACTAAGACCCAGGAGAAGGGGTTTAAACTGATAACGAGATGGTACAGATGTCCATCATCTATTAACCACTTCAATCCGGAAGTGTCAGATACCTGCTGGCGGTGTCTCAGCTCCCGGGGAACCATGCGGAGGTACTGGCAGCAGATTTTCACACTTTACTGCAAACTGATGGCGACCTCTATCCACCCTTCATCTGAGGTGGCTCTCTTGTCTATACTCCCTGGGTCATTCAAATCAATCAGAAATGATGTATTGTGACACTTTCTGGCGGTGGCCAGAGTAGTGATTCCCCGTCATTGGAGATCGGCAACCATGCCTTCCCTGGGGGATTGGGCTATTGAAGTGGACCGCATTAGGGACCTCGAACGCCTGTTGGCGGAGGAAAATGGCAAAAGCGAACAGTTCTCTCTCACATGGTGTCATGGAAACCCTGTAAGGAACAGACGCCCTGGACTTCCTGGTTCCCGCCCCCGCAGGTGACGCCCGAAGGGCTATTTCAACTCCTCACTTGCAGACAGTCCCTGCTGTCTGCTCTACAGCGTTTATCCCAAGTGACCTGATCTGCCTTGTTTACCTGTATCTGACCCGGCTTCCTGTGACCCTCCTGCTATCTGCCTGTACCTGACCATCGGCCTGTTTTCTGACTTCGGTATTGCCTGATCCTTTTGTGCCTCGCTGCCTGCCAGTTTACCCGACCCCGGCTTGTCTGACGATCCTGCCTGACCTTGGCTCTTGTTCACCTGCTGCTGCCTAGTGGTTCCAGTTTACCTGCTGTGCCTCCCGGTCCGGGTCATCTGCTGAGTTCCTGGTTCCTGTCTGCTCATCTGCTGGTTCCTGTCTGCTCATCTGCTGGTTCCTGTTCACCTGCTGCTGCCCAGTGGTTCCAGTCTACCTGCTGTGCCTCCCGGTCCGGGTCATCTGCTGAGTTCCTGGTTCCTGTCTACTCACCTGCTGCAGTTCCTGGCTGCTCATCTGCTGGTTCCTGTCTGCTCATCTGCTGGTTCCTGTTCATCTGCTGCTGCCCAGTGGTTCCAGTCTACCTGCTGTGCCTCCCGGTCCGGGTCATCTTCTGAGTTTCTGGTTCCTGTCTACTCACCTGCTGTAGTTCCTGGTTCCTGTCCACTCACCTGCTGTAGTTCCTGGTTCCTGCCTCCTCACCTGCTGGTTCCTGATCACCTGCGGTAGTTCTTGATCCTGCCAGGCACTCGTACCCCTTCCACCTCCGTGCTTCCTGTTATACCACCAGGGGCCGCCGGTGGGAGCCGTAAGGGAGGCCTCCCTCTGCTAACCGGGCTCGTCACCGTCAGGTACGTGACACATGGACTTTGTGGTCCGTGTTCCGATACTCCTCTGAATTTATCTCCTGGGCGGAGTGTGCCCTGGACGAGGCCACCCTAGGACCTTGATGGAGTGATTTTGATTCCTGTCCCCTATCTGTTTGCCCCCTCCTATCTGCCTCTGACTCTTTTTCTTTTCTCTACACCTAAATACACCTCTAGGAATCCAGTGAGACAACGTACCATGGCTTCGATTTACCTACTGTCAATAACCCATTGAGTGACCCTACGTCATATTCTCCAAACAGATTTGTGTATAATCTCATCTGATGTGTTACATACGGGGGACCTATGATCCCCTCCACAGGAATACAGATAAAGGTTGCCTTACCTCACTTATTTTTTTTTCTACAGGGACTGATATCACAAAAAATCTCACGGGGGTCCTCTTTCACAGGTGCCCAACCCTTTTATGTGTAACTTAGCCCTGCTTTGTTCTGACACACATGATGCCTGTTGATGGTGTTTCCTATCAATGTTTTAATGTTTAAGACAAAGTATGTATTTTTCTGTCTTTTTCTTGCATAAAATAAAATAAGATTGAATTAAGACACTAAATTTCTCAATACGGCCATCTCCAAATTCCTTTCGCAAAATAAACGACCACATATAGCTTTCACGAAATTATATCTTCCTAGACGCAAAGGGGGTATCAGTCTCCCAAACATTAGAACCTACAACTTAGCCTGCCTACTGAGGACAGGTTTGGACTGGGTAGCCCAAACATCTCGCTATTCATATTTCCCTCTGGAATCCGCGATGGTCCACCCATACTCCTTGGTGGCCCTTCTCCACTGTAAGTGGAAATCCATTCCACCGCCATTTCAACATAACCTCCTGCTTCGCGACACTGCCATTGCTTGGAGAGAAGTCCGGAAAAGCCTCAAACTCTCACCCTTTATATACAGCCACCTTCCAATACAAAGAAACCCGAGCTTCCCCCCTGGTCTGGACCAGCAGCCTTACATCACCTGGCAAAAAAACGGCCTCACAAAATTTTCCTCACTATGTGACATTGAGACTGGTTGCCCCATCGCATTTCAAACCTTAGCAGATAAGTTCTCACTTCCGCAATCACATACCTTCCAATATAGACAATGCATCAGCTTTCTAAAAAAGGCTTGCAGGGAATATCGCAAAAGGTTCCAATCATCTCTCACGGATAACCTTATCTCAGAGGGCTCATACAAAATTTCGGACATCTACCAACCTCTTCTCCTGAAAACCACTCCTTCTCTGACATCCTCTTTAGAAGCCAACTGGGCAAAAGACTTCCCAGACACCGAGCTTGTGGACAAACTTTTACAAGGTCTTAATACCATACACAAACTGGTGCCCAACGAATCTTGGAGGGAAACCCAACTGAAGATTGTACATCAAGCTCACGTTCCTTTCCTCTCCAACAAACAGGTCCATTCCGCCCCCATGTGCCCTCTTTGTCAACACCCCAGGCCTTAACTGACACATTGCTTCTGGTCGTGTACCTACATCTCCACCTTCTGGGATTAAGTCCTATCGTACCTCTTTGCGGTGACTTTGCTGAAACTGCCCAAAGACTCCTCATCTTTGGCCATTGGGACCCCCAGCTACTACCCTGGTCACTGAACTCTACCCCCTCTTGCAAAGACTGGACCCGGATACGTCTTTTACTCGCCAGAAGATCCATCCTGAAAAATTGGATCTCCAACGTTCGCCCAAACACCTCACAAGTCAAAAGAGATCTCTTACAACTACTCTACAAGGACAAGGTCAACACGGATTTAACAAATGAAAAAAACAAAACACGTTTCTATCACAAATGGCAAGCTTTTATGGTGTCAACACTCACCACTACGGATATAGTAAATTTCGAGAATCTCTCTTTTTCATATCATGGGCCTCCCCCCTACACCATGGACGGAGCTGCTCTCTCCTGACAGACAGAACCGCAACATACGGAATCCAACTCTTATCACGTCATGAATCATCATGCGAGTCCACCTCTCGCCTACCAACCCCTTCTCTTCCTCCAAACAGACTGATGGAAAATGCTACCCTTGAAACCGCAACCTCAACTCCACTGTCTACCCCCATTCTACATCCATTGCATGAACTTCGTGCTCTTCTCCCCTATCCTCCCTCCTCCTCCCACCTCTCCCTGCCCCACATCTGTTCTTGGAATCCTCCAACAGTACCCTCTTGGTATCTCTAGGGACCCTCCTCATCCTTAGATCCATCCAGTTACTTTTTTTCTCATTAGGTAGGATAATACCCTTGCACTGCTATAACATGCATGTCTCCTATCCCCCCATGTGGGGCCTTGTTTACCACGCCACCACTAGGCTTCGAGACTCCTTGTTATTGTTATTGTTTTGTATTCTGTTACACTTCGTCATGAATGTCGTTCTGTGCAAAAATTATGATCACTATCGATGTTATACTCTGTATGATGCATCTTTCAATAAAATCTATTTTAAAAAAAAAAAAGAAGTAAAACTAATACAAGTAAAACCTGCTTGGTATTGGATTATTAATCCTGAGGTATATGAAAAAATATTTTAAAAAAATCAGTTATGTTGTCCATCAGATAGAGATTAGGTTAAATTAGACCTGAACAGAACGTAGATTTCTTATTGAACTCATTAATAACTTTGTATTATGAGAAGACCGGCCACCAACCTTGGGTGATAACTTTTATAAAAAATAAATAAAAATAATAATAATAATAATAATAATAATAATAAAAAAAAAAAAAAAATAGAATTAAATAAAATAAGACCTTTCACTTTGTCTTGGTAATTTTGGTAAAATAAAAAGGGGGGGGGGAGCTAAGTATATAAAAACATAAATTTAAACATACAAACATATATACAAAACATTCACGTTCATACAAACGCTTACATATATATTCACATTCATACCACAACGTATAATTGTATATGTACACCTAAATATACAAGTATGCTCGCTATCATACTGGTATTTGGATTTGGATTAGGTGTTTCAATATTGTGCTATACTGTAAGTTTAGGGAATAAAATGAGACCTCATCTGGGTTTCAAAGTAAGGGTTAGGTGAAAAGGTGTAAAGTAGATGGGCGATACTTAGTTCAATATAGTTGTAGCGGGGTGTTCCCCTTTAATGCAGAGAGACTACATTACCCAGAAACCCATTCGGCAATGTTCCGCCGCAGAGACTCATGGGAGGGGTTATAAAAGGAGGAGGCGAGGCTGGGCTCGGCCTCTTTGGGACACGAGACTTCAGAGACTGATCCTCCTGTGCGGACGTGTCGGAGTGCAGGGCCTGAAGCCTGAGGCCTTGCGCAGCACCAAAGAGCCTTCCACCCCTCTGCGAGCCTGGGTGGCATCTGACTTTGCTTGACTACAGCCTTGTTGGATCGGGGACCCGATCGCTGAAGAGACGGAGTGTGTGTGTGAGGACACAACAGTTGGAAGTTCCCGGACTGGGACCGTAGTCTGGGCGGGTGAGAGGGCATATGCCCAACCGATATACTGTTACTGCATATAGGCCTATAGACTGCCGTGGCCTATGAGTTGTTCTTAGTGCTCTTATTGAAGACCCTTGTTAGAACTGAACCTACCGTTCGCATAGTCAAGTTTCTACTCCATCTTTACCTACCCTATTGGATTACAAAGTTTTGTACTCTGTTAATGTGCACCACCGTTAAAGATCTGCCGGTGAAGAAAAAGGACTAAGTTGTAGATATCAGAACCAGGCCTGGTGGGATTTCTAAGGTGTTTTGGTTACTGCGCCACAGGGCACTTAGCTAACGGTCGCCCGCGTGGCGCACTTGTTATGTGTTAACCTTATAGTGTGTTAGTGTGGCTGGGCTCTGCATTACAAATGATTATTCTGTAAACTGTCATTGATGTTACCCTTTTCTTTACCAATAGCTTAAGTAAAATCTTACATTTATTTCAATTTAATATTGTCTCAATGCTCAGTTATTCATACAGTATAAGATATACAATTTACTGTCAGTACTAGCTGTGCCAGTAGGGGGTAGAGCATATTGCCGGGGGTTGGCGGAGCTGTCTTCAGGGCCCAAACTAAATCTGTGGCCTTCTTAGTTGGAGGTATCGCTACATAGTATTGTTTCAAAGTGTCTTCATATACTATTTAGTCCATGGCGTCTTCTCTGTATTTTGGAGGGGAATCCAGGCGACTTCTTTTGTGAGAGTGGGGATGATTTCCATTGTTTCCAGAAAGTTTTGAGGATTTTTGTGACGAAGATGACGCAAATCTTCTGCGTGGCGAATTGGGACCAGGTCCATGTTCCACCGAATGTAGATTTTGAAGGGTATTCTGTAGTTCTTCCTCTGATCTACAGATGAATTTAGAGCCTTGGTGTGCAAAACGGATAGAAAAAGGGAAACCCCATGTGGTGATTTTGTAGTATCTGAAGTTGGGGTTTCATTGCTCAGCAATTGGTAATGGTCAGTTGAGAAAGGTCAGCAAAAAGTTGATATTTATGTCCCTGGAACAATGAGTCAATTCTTTCTCTTGCTGCTGCTAGCAGTTTCTCCTTTGTGCGGTAAAAATTTAATTTTGCGATTATATCGCGTGGTGGAACCTCTGTCTTTTTGGGTGCAAGAGTGCGATGAATTCCATCCATTTCTAAACGTTCTGCTGGCAGTGTAGGCAGAAGTTCCTGAAATAAGGCAGTTATGGTATCTTGTAAAAAAGCAAGTCAACCAGCGCAAAAACAAAGAACAGCAGCTGAACACTGAGGGTCAAAATATCAAATCCCCAAATAGACAAGTAAAACAGGCAGTGCAGCGCAAAAAAAAACATATTAAAAGACAATAGCTAAAATGACACTAAAATAGTAATGATGTAGGTAAAAGACAGTCCATAGATCTTCACTGTAAGAGATAGCAAGCACCAAAAGTGTCCAAAAAGGTGACTCCTTAAGTATCTTATAGTGACTGTGTGATAATCTCCACCACCGATAATGGCAGCTCACCTTAGAACATAGACCCCTGAGCTAGTCAGTCAGGTCATGCAAGCAGTTTCCCACACTGGGGATGAATAGCCAGGGAAAACGGGATCAGCTACACAATGGAATTGATGGATGTCCACGAGTCAGATATAGAACTCACAGCACCAACTCAGGCAGTCAAATATTTATGGAAAGAGACATGGATATCTAGTGCTCTCCGTTTGATAACAGACATTTATTACATAAAAGGTTAAGAAGAAAAGCACTTACAAACAACGCACTGAACTGAACCCCAGTGCATGGGAATAATGGCATGTAGTCCGCGAGTGTCAGCATGAAAGGACGCGGGTGACGTCACGCTGGTTCACGTTATTCCGTACGCGTTGTGTCCCAAGAGGGCGGGACTTCATCAGCGGTAACGGAACGGCGTGAGTCACCCCTGCTATTAATACTATTAAAATGCCGTTCCGGCCAATCCAAGCAATGTAAACACATAGTTGTCATGGAGACCCAAACCAGCAGGAAATAACGAAGGCCGGGACAGGCAAAAATAGGACAAAGAAACGTATCATCCCAAAGGATATAATCCAATAAGAATAAAAAACATCTCTCGAACACATTTGACATATAATCAACTGTGTCATAGAAAAAACATAAAAAGCGTGTACAAGACCACCCTGCTGACTCTCATAGGACGATAATACAATGTAAAAAAAATATATATATAAAAAAAATACAAAAAATACAGAAAAATATATAGAGACAAAAGGGGGTTCATATAAGAGATAACACAATAAAAAAGGCATAAATACCAAAAATGTTTAAAAAATTCTATCGGTCAGAAATAAAACAATTTACATCAAACTCAACGTTCAAGCCAGCGGGTACTAAAACTTTTGTCTCATGAATCCAATGAGATTCCCTGCGGCTTAACTGGCGTATAAAACTACCACCTCTCCAATGTTTAATTACTCTCTCAATGCCCCAAAATTTTAAACCTCTAGGATTTTGGTTATGCACCAATTTAAAATGCCTAGACACATTGTGTGTTTTGACTCCCCTTTTGATGTTGTTTACATGCTCTCCCAGTCGAACATGAAGTGGTCTGGAGGTTCTGCCGATATATTGGAGACCACATTCACATTCAAGCATGTAGACAACACCAATGGTAGTGCAAGTGATCAATTGGCCTATCTTATATTGTCTATTAGTGGCCGTGGCAAGAAAGTCTTTCCGTTTTTTAATATTGCACTTAGAATGCCTGCAGGCTGTGTACCGCCCACAGGCATAAAAGCCAGAGAGGAAGGAGAAAAAACTATTTTCAGAGTGCACTGGGGGATTGACAACTAGAGTTGAGCGGACCCCTGGATGTTCGGGTTCGACGAACTTCACAAAAAAGTTTGACTTTGACCCGAACTTGACCCGAACTTGACCACGAACCCGAACCCCATTGAAGTCAATGGGGAACCAAACTTTTGAGGACTAAAATGGCTCTAAACAAGTAATGGAAAGGGCTAGAGGGCTGCAAATGGCAGCACAATGTTGTTAAGAGCATGGCAAGTGCTGTGCAAAAAAAAGGGGATATGGAAATAACTTAAAATAACATAAAATACGTAAAAAAAAATAATAATAATAATCTTGACCTAGGAGGACGAGGTCCATATGGAGTAGGAGGTTGAGGTGGCGGTGGATGTGGCGGTGTAGGTGGAAGCGGCGGTGGAGAAGGGCGAGGTAGCCAACACTGGTTTTAAAAAAAAAAAAATATTAAATTAGGGTACACCCCTGCATGACGTTGATTCCATGTGAGGTCGAGGACCTCATCGTCCTCCACATCATCTTCCACCCAGCCTTCACTCCTTCCCTCCTTGTCGGTCTGCACAATTGCGAAAGCAGCAGCAGTTGGAACCTGTGTTTCTTCATCATCCGAGACATGCTGCAATGGTCCTCCCATGTACTCATCTTGAAACATAAGTGGTTGGGCATCGGTGCACTCAATCTCTTCCACTTCTGGGGCAGGGCTAGGTGGATGGCCCTGGGAAACCCTGCTAACAGAGTCATCAAAAAGAAGAAGAGACTGCTGCATTATTTGGGGCTCAGACTGCTTGACTGATTTGCAAGGGGGTGAGGTGAAAGACTGATGGACATCCGCTGCAGGTGCCAACTCTGATCTTTCAGCAGGAGACTGGGTGGGAGACAATGTGAAGGAACTGGAGGCACTGTCAGCAACCCAATCTACTATCGCCTGTACTTCTCCTGGCCTCAACATTCGTAGAGCCGCATTAGGCCCGACCAAATACCGCTGCAGGCTCTGTCGCCTACTCGCACCTGAGGAAGGTGTTTCTCTTGTGTGTGTAGCTGGCACAGATCGACCACGTCCTCTCCCTGCAACAGGAGCTCCACCAGCAGCACCATGACCAGGGCCACGTCCCTTATTAGACGTTCTCCTCATATTTCTCAAATTTAGGATCTTGCCCTAAATGGGTGTTTTTTGAATAGCAGAATATAAGAACAGTATCTAAAGTGTGTATCTCACACATACAGATATGCAGGAAATGCACCAAAAAAAAAAATTATTTGCCCTAAATAAATTTTTTTGAATAGCAGAATAGAAGAACAGTATCTAAAGTGTGTATCTCACAAGTACAGATATGCAGGAAACACTGCAAAATATATATTTTTGCCCTAAATGGGTGTTTTTTGAATAGCAGAATAGAGCAACAGTATCTAAAGGGTGTATCTCACAGTAACATATGCAGTGCTGGTGCACTAAGCTTGCATAAAATGCCCGCCGACGCCAACCTAACTAACAGACGGATAAAAGTTATCTTTTCTCTGGCACTGGGCTTAGGGCAGGGTAAAAAGATTGTGCACTGCACCCACACGACAAAATCAAGGTAGATCGCTGAGTAATTTGATTTCTGAATCAGGACTCCTATCTAATTCTCTCCCTCAAAGCAGCAGCAGCAGCAACCTTTCCCTACACTATCTAAAGCAGTGTGACGTGCTGTGCTATGTAGATCGCTGAGTAATTTGATTTCTGAATCAGGACTCCTATGATAATTCTCTCCCTCAAAGCAGCATCAGCAACTTTTCCCTACACTATCTAAAGCAGAGTGACATGCTGTGCTATGTGCCTCTAGCTTATATAGAGGCTGGGTCACATGCTGCACTGGCCAATCACAGCCATGCCATTAGTAGGGATGGCTGTGATGGCTTCTAAGGGCACATGAGTTAAACAAATGTTGATTGGCTGCCCTGCAGCGCGCCATTACATTGCCGAACACCCTATTGACAACACCCCGGAGCTAAACGATCACGTGGAGAGGGGGCTTTTTTGTAAATAAATGCTGGTCTTGGTGGTAATAGAGGGCCCAAAACCTTATCTTGTTTTGTTTTAAAATAGACCAGTTATTAGAAACAAGTTTTTCAAATTTCTTGTGTTGAACATTGTAATTAAGAACCATTTTAAAATTTGAGATACCAATATTGGTTTCTTTAATTTTATAAGCAACCAATGGCCCCCTATTCAAAATGCGTAGAATCTCTATTTCTTTATCCAGAGAACCCTTATCATACCCTTTCTGTTGAAATCTGGATGACAGAATCTGAGACTGTGCAAGAAAATCATCTTCCCGTGTGCAATTTCGCCTGAACCTAATAAACTGGCCCTTGGGGATGTTGCATAACCATGACTTATGGTGGAAACTCCCCAATGGTATATAAGAATTGCGATCAGTGGGTTTTAAATAATTGCACAGACGGAATTGCTCACTGTCTTTCCAGATTTCTAAATCCTGGAACACAATATTTTCCATACTGATGTTCCACGTTAGTTGAATGTTCTTGGTATTCTCATTCATTGTCTCGATAAAACAATCGAGACTGGGTCGATCACCCTCCCATATAAGAATGAGATCGTCTATGTACCTTTTGTAGCAAACTAGCTGGGGGGGACGATTCTTGAAGACCACATCCTCCTCCCAGTGGGCCATGAAAATATTGGCCACACTGGGAGCAAAACGGGCCCCCATCGCCACTCCCCTCGTCTGCAAAAAGAACTGACGGTTGTACCAAAAATGATTTCTGGATAAGCAAAAACTGGGTCTATTCAAAAGAAAATCTTTATGTTTAGTGGGGAGGTCTGAGGATGACAGAGCCCACTGCACAGAGGATAATGCATCCTCATGTCCTATTATAGTGTACAGTGAGCCCACATCTGCGGTCACAAGGATGCTGGATGGTGAACAGGTAACAGATTCCAACAATTGGATAATATGTTTAGTATCCTTAAGGAAGGCCTCCGTTTTTTACACCAAAAGTTGAAGGAATGAATCAATATACTGCCCTACTCTAGATGAAATAGAGTAGATCCCGTTGACGATAGGTCTCCTCGGTGGGTTGACACTATCCTTATAGACCTTTGGTAGGCAGTATATGATCGGTGTCCTACAGAACAAGGGATCCAGGTAGAGTGCTTCCTTTTTATTAAGGACACTAGTAGCCTTACCCGATTCAACCAACAGATGTAACTCATCCTTATAGGTCAACATCGGGTCTCTATTCAGAATATGGTAAGTGTCATGATCACTTAGCAATCGATCCATTTCTGCTGTATAATAGGCTTTATCCAAGATGACTACCCCCCCCCCTTTATTGGCCCTTTCTGATATACTGAGGATCCACAACCTTCCGTATCCTCACTTTGTCCAAATCTTTGAACATCATATGTTTAAACACCTCTAAATATTTGTTGTCAACATTCAGAGGGTTAAACGTTGACTTATTACGGAGGCTAGAATGGACACTCTCAAATACTTTTGTTGATCTGATGGGGTTAGCCAGAAAATATTTTTTCATATTAAGGTTTCTAACAAACTTTTGAATATTGACATATGTTTGAAATTTGTTGAGATTCTCGGTAGGGACAAACTTTAAATTCCTGTCCAGAACTCGCTATTCATCCTCATCCAGAGTACAGCTACTCAGATTGTAAATGCCAGTGCCTATTGGGGCTTTGGTATTTTGTATTCTCCTACCCCCTCTCTTTCCTCTCTGGCCTTTCTTTTTTGTGATTGCCAATTTCCCTGTGGAGTTTGCTGGGGTGGGTGCCTCCACCAATCGCCAGGATTCGGCTGGTAGGTCAGAGGGCCCCTCCCCGGCCCACTCTGGGCCCCTGAAAAATCCCCCTCCCTCCCGTATAGCTTGATTCTGTAGGGGGGAAAATCTATTAGAAATAGGTACCTGACCTCCTCTCTAGAATTGAGGTTTCCCTCTACCTTGATTATAGGAGTAGGGGACCAGATCCTGTCTATGATTATCCCAACCTTGGGGAGATTCATAGTGATGTTGTTGATATTGGGGGTAATTTCTAGATGAGATTGATAAGAACCCCCCCTTTTTCCCCTTCCCCCACCTCTCTTACCCCTAGGGTTATTCCGTCTATAAGGTTGACCTTCCCTCTGAGGCAAGGGGCCTCGTTCAGGGTAATCTTAACTGTGAATAGTGTTTCTAATAGGGGTAAAGACAGGCAGGGGAGTAATATCATGGTTAGGAACATTATCTGGGATGGGTTGAATAGGGACACTGACATTTTGCCATTTGAAGATATTCACATTATTAAAATCATCATAATCCCTAATATATTTTTTCTTTTTATTATTTTGGACTTCTAAATCCCATTTAGATAGTTTATTTTTGAGCTCAGCTGATAATCTCAGAAACTCTTCGCTTTCCTTGAATGGTTCCATACGATTTTTAATGTCACAAATCTAAAATTCTAAAACTTTGATTTTTCTTAGTTTCCGTAAAAGTAAAAAAACAAGTAGTTCCAAACCTTTAACAAAAAAATCTCCCCATTCTTTCATGGACTCCTCATGTAAGAGTCCGTCATTAGGTGGGACATCCCATCTCAAACGACGTGGAACCAGCTGAGCAGCCAGGTACTGTTAAAAGGATGTGATGTCCCACCATGTTTTTACCTTTTTTTCAAATATATGACCCAATTTTTTGAAAGAATAGGCCAAATCGTTAGCCTGTTCATTGGGTGAGTTCCGGGAGAATACTTCCCCCAATTTCACCTCACGTATTTCTAGATATTGAAATACATCCATAAATGCAGCTGAATTGTGATAAATTGATAGGAAAATATAAAAAAGCAAGCCAACCAGCACAAATAAAACTAACAAAGAACAGCAGCTGAACACTGAGGGTCAAAATATCAAATCCCCAAATAGACTAGTAAAACAAGCAGTGCAGCGCAAAAAAAACGAATTAAAAGACAATAGCTAAAATGACACTAAAATTATGTAGGTAAAAGACAGTCCATAAATCTTCACTGTAAGAGATAGCAAGCACCTTATAGTGAAGATTTATGGACTGTCTTTACCTACATCATTACTATTTTAGTGTAATTTTAGCTGCACTGCCTGTTTTACTAGTCTATTTGGGGATTTGATATTTTGATATATTGTCAATTTATCACAATTCAACTGCATTTATGGATGTATTTCAATATCTAGAATCTCCATCTAGAAATTACCCCCAATATCAACAACATCACTATGAATCCCCCCAAGGTTGGGATAATCATAGACAGGATCAGGTTCTCTACTCCTGAAAGGTAGAGGGAAACCTCAATTCTCGCGAAGAGGTCAGGTACGTATTTCTGATAGATTTTCCCCCCTACAGAATCAAGCTATACGGGAGGGGGGATTTTTCAGGGGCCCAGAGTGAGCCGTGGAGGGGCCCTCTGACCTACCAGCCGAATCCTGGCGATTGGTGGAGGCACCCACCCCAGCAAACTCCACAGGGAAATTGCCAATCACAAAAAAGAAAGGCCAGAGAGGAAAGAGAGGGAGTAGGAGAATACAAAAGACCAAAGCCCCAATAGGCACTGGCATTTACAATCTGTAGCTGTACTCTGGATGAGGATGAATTGCGAGTTCTGGACAGGAATTTAAAGTTTGCCCCTACCCAGAATCTCAACAATTTCCAAACATATGTCAATATTCATAAGTTTGTTAGAAACCTTAATATGAAAAAATATTTTCTGGCTAACTGCATCAGATCAACAAAAGTAGTTGAGGGTGTAAATTCTAACCTCCATAATAAGTCAACGTTTAACCCTCTGAATGTTAACAACAAATATTTAGAGGTGTTTAAACATATGATGTTCAAAGATTTGGACAAAATGAGGATACGGAAGGTTGTGGATCCTCAGTATATCAGAAAGGGCATGGAATCCTTAGAGAAGCGAAAGGAAATAATTATCCGCCCGGCCGATAAAGGGGGGGGCTAGTCATCTTGGATAAAGCCTATTATACAGCAGAAATGAATCGATTGCTGAGTGATTGTGACACTTACCATATTCTGAATAGGGACCCGATGTTGACCTGTAAGGATGAGTTACATCTGTTGGTTGAATCGGGTAAGGCTACTAGTGTCCTTAATAAAAAGGAAGCACTCTACCTGGATCCCTTGTTCTGTAGGACACTGATCATATACTGCCTACCAAAGGTCCATAAGGATAGTGTCAACCCACCGGGGAGACCTATCGTCAACGGGATCGACTCTATTACATCTAGAGTAGGGCAGTATATTGATTCATTCCTTCAAACTTTGGTGTCAAAAACGGAAGCCTTCCTTAAGGATACTAAACATATTATCCAATTGTTGGAATCTGTTACCTGTTCACCATCCAGCATCCTTGTGACCACAGATGTGGGCTCACTGTACACTATAATAGGACATGAGGATGCATTATCCTCTGTACAGTGGGCTCTGTCATCCTCAGACCTCCCCACTAAACATAAAGATTTTCTTTTGAATAGTCTCAGTTTTTGCTTATCCAGAAATTATTTTTGGTACAACCGTCAGTTCTTTTTGCAGACGAGGGGAGTGGCGATGGGGGCCCGTTTTGCTCCCAGTGTGGCCAATATTTTCATGGCCCAGTGGGAGGAGGACGTAGTCTTCAAGAATCGTCCCCCCCAGGTAGTTTGCTACAAAAGGTACATAGACAATCTCATTCTTATATGAGAAGGTGATCGACCCAGTCTCGATTGTTTTATCGAGACAATGAATGAGAATACCAAGAACATTCAACTAACGTGGAACATCAGTATGGAAAATATTGTGTTCCTGGATTTAGAAATCTGGAAAGACAGTGAGCAATTCCGTCTGTGCAATTATTTAAAACCCACTGATCGCAATTCCTATATACCATTGGGGAGTTTCCACCATAAGTCATGGTTATGCAACATCCCCAAGGGCCAGTTTATTAGGTTCAGGCGAAATTGCACACGGGAAGATGATTTTCTTGCACAGTCTCAGGCCTCGTACACACGACCGATTTTCTCGTCGTAAACAGTCAAGAAAAGTGCCGCGAGAGTTTTTTTGTCTAGAAAAACGTTCGTGTGTATGGTTTTACGATGAGAAACTTGACGAGAATCTCGACGAGAAAATAGAGAACCTGCTCTCTATTTTCTCGTCAGGATTCCAGATTTCCTCGTCGTGTTTCTCGGCCTGTTTTGTGACGAGAAAATGGTTCGTGTGTATGCTTTTACGACTCTTCCAAAAGCGCGCATGCTCACAAGCAACTATGAGACGGGAGCGCATCTTCTGGTAAAACAAGCCTTCATAATGGAGAGAGCACATTCGTCACGCTCATAAATATTTCATCGTTTAAATGTTCTGCATTGAATTCTTCGTTAGAATGTTACATTAATCAAAACGAGAGACCTTCTTTTGCTGCTGATATTCACACAGAGTTCTGCCTTATTTTTAACCTTTTTCATGCTGCTCTTTATAAGATTTATGTGTATTATATCGTGCAAGTTTTTAGGAATAATTTAAATGGTTAGATTTTTCAAAATGATGTTAATTATAATTTCTCAATGTTTTGATAGCGATCTCACATTTAATTTTCTAATCTATATTTTTAAAATTTCACACCATGTTTTTGAGCTAATCAGATTTAGTTATTCTTTTGGGGGGGTGATATCTGTGCCTTTTATTGTCAGTCAAATGTATCTGCTTACTCCAAAGCTTTTTTTATTTTATTTAAAAATACACATAGTCAAGTATGAACTTAAACAAAAAACACATTTATTCATGTTTATAAATTAAATAAAGAGAAGGCAGCGCTGGAGAAGCTGCTGCCATTTGTGCATCCCAGGGACCCCAGAGCACACACCAACCCTGTGTGGACACTAAAATTGGGAGCTTGAGAAGGCCCACATTTCAGAACACAATCTGATGCTGGCCTCCCAGAGGTCAGGAACAGCAGCAGGTGAGATATATGTCCCAAGTGTGTGGTACTACAACAGGCTGCCTTCTGTCCGACCAGTGCGACCACAATGAAGCAAGGCCATCACTTCCTCTTCTTCCTGGCAACCTTCCCTGCAGCCTTTCCTGAAGCCTTTCCTGAAGCCTTTCCTGCAGCCTTTCCTGCAGCCTTCCTTCTTCGTTTAGCTGGAGGCTGGCCCACTGGAGGGGTACTCCTGTCAGGAGGAGGAGGTGGAGGTGTAGCAGAAGGGGGTGGGGCAGAAGAAGAAGGTGGAGGTGTAGCAGAAGGGGGTGGGGCAGAAGGTGGAGGTGTAGCAGAAGGGGGTGGGGCAGAAGGTGGAGGTGTAGCAGAAGGGGGTGGGGCAGAAGGTGGAGGTGTAGCAGAAGGGGGTGGGGCAGAAGGTGGAGGTGTAGCAGAAGGGGGTGGGGCAGAAGGTGGAGGTGTAGCAGAAGGGAGTGGGGCAGAAGGTGGAGGGGTAGCAGAAGGGGGTGGGGCAGAAGAGGAAGGTGGAGGTTGAGGTTGGGTCAGTTGGGCCACCTCACATATGGCGGTATTGGGGGTAATTTGCTCCATCACCCCCTTGTTGAGCAAGGTGATGAGCAGGGGTTCGCATAGGAGGCGTTGCTCCATGCTCATCACCTTGAACTTAGCCTCCACTAGGCCGGCAATGGCCTCTTCAGGGGATGTGGGCTCCTTGAGGGTGGCATGGGCCTCTTTAATAAGGGCCATTGCTGCGTCACTGGTGGTCCTGTCCCTCCTGCCTCTTTTGTGAAGCCTGATGGGAGGCACCTGGGATCTGGTGCTTCTCCTTTGCCCTGCCACCTCCTGTCTGCCACTGGGCCCTGCCACCTCCTGGCTGCCACTGGGCCCTGCCACCTCCTGGCTGGTACTGGGCCCTGCCACCTCCTGGCTGCCACTGGGCCCTGCCACCTCCTGGCTGGTACTGGGCCCTGCCACCTCCTGGCTGCCACTGGGCCCTTCCTCCTCCTGCCTGACAGTTTCCAGACCCTCCTCCTGGCTGATTTCATCCTGTGTATGAAAAAGAAACATAGTTTAATATGTTGGTTTAATCTTTGCCTCAAACTTTGTAATCCTGATGGAAGCAATTAGAATGTAAATGCATAAATCCTTGCTTTAAATTTACCACTACATCAGCTTGACTATTTACCACACAATTAAGTGCAGAATAATGTCTACAGATCATGATTTCACTTGTGGAATACAAAATAATGTATGTTTCTCATCCTGACATATTTGGGAAACATTAATTTTATCCCACTACATTTTCAGTTAATACTATACCTGGCTCCAGATGGACAAATCAGGATCATCCAGGATGGCTGCCTCCTCTTGCTCCAGAGAAGGCTCAGGTTGGCTGCAGGGAAGTCTGGGGGGAAGAGTGGAGAGTGATGGCCTTGGCTCAATGTGGTCATCCAGGAAGGACATCCTGCTGTAGTACCACAAAACCGGGACATAAACATCATCTGCTGCTGCTCCTGACCTCTGAGAAGCCAGCACCTTAGAGCGTTCAGTCCTGTAGGTACCTCTCAAGCTCCCAATTTTAGTGTCCACTTGTTTTGCTGTGGCTGTGGGCACCTTGGTATGCACAAATGGGAGCAGCTTCTCCAGCGCTGCTTTTCTCACCCCTTTTTTTTATGGATGGGGTTTTTGGTCTCCCACAGAGCCGGCAGCTCCCTTACCCGGTCAATAAATTCCGCCAGGAACTCTTTGTCGCTAATAAAGACATTCATATTGTATCTGCAAGTAAAATAATTTATATTTAAATAATGTGAGGCAAACAGTCTAACCTCCTTCACATCCTAGTCACCATATATATCCTCCACCAATCTCAAGACAGTATAGGCCCACAATTTTTACAAGTCTCACAAAATCACATACCTTCGTTCGCACGTCCGTCACTTGAACTCCTCTCTCCGCACACCGAACGTACTATAGTCACATGTGTGTTTGCTATATACACACCACGCATGCGTCCAAATTCGAACACGTCGCTCCGCACACGTCGCCCGCCCATGACGTTCTAACTAACATCTTTTCCCCGCCCCTTCTCTTTCGGCGCGCAGACAGATATGGCGGAGTTACAGCAGGTGTCTGATAATTCCGCAACTAGCGAGGAGACAAGCCCGGAGACCGAGGACACGTCACGATCAAGGAGGAGATTCAAGGCATCGAATATGTCTTTGGCGGAGATGGCGGAGATGGTGGACATCTTGGTCAAGGCTGATTATGATGCCAAGCATGGGCCGTATAGCAAACCAAATAGAAGGGAGGCCAAAATCCTCACTAAAGTTGTGAAGAGTCTGAGGGCGAAGTTCGGGGTGAAACGCTCAAATGAGCAGCTCAGAAAGAGGTGGTCAGACCTCAAACTGAGGGAGCCAGACCAGTTGAGGAGCATAAAGAGGATGCTCGCTAAAAGTAAGTAAAATGACGACCTTTCTGCTATTAATCTTTTTAGAAACTGACCTTTTTTTTTTTTTTTCATATTGGACTCCCTTCCAAAATGTAATATTTTGAACTAGGTTGGGCACAGTAATCGTTCGTTACGTTACCGACACTTCGTTCGGCCACTATCCGCGGTTTTGGCTTATTTAAGACCCCCAAAAGTAATTAGACATCTGCCATTTTTGATCAAGTATTGTGGCTAATTTTTAAGTCTAGATGATGTGTTTGTAAGGAGAATGAAATGCAAACTTTAATCAGTGTAAAGGAGAGGACACTCAGCAGCTGCTTCCACATCTGTACTTTGGAGCACTATAGTGTGGGCCACCAGACCCGCCTTTTTTGGGTGTCCCACACAGGTGCATCAGAGTTTATTTGTGGTGCCTCCATGTCCAAAAAATTACATCCAAATGTGAATACTAAACATATTTGGGGTCATAAATAATGCATTTTTCTTTAAATTCCGCACAAACACACACTTGTACCCCACTTCCAAACAATTTAGCCTGTTTTAAGTTTAAAAATGAGATTTTTACAGTGTGATAAATAGACCTTTGGTTTTATTCTCATAGGGGAGAGAAGACTGGGAGGAGGACACTCCAGGGAGCACATGCACCCCACAACTTCCAAGCAACCCCAAACTCCCAAAGATCCACAACCGAAAGATGTGCAGGAAGTTGAGGTGGAGGAAGGAGAAGTGCAGGAAGGAGAGGTGGATGACGTTGTGGATCTGGTCACCACAACAGGTCAGTATCTGACACCACAGCTTAAGGTAAGCGAGGTAGGCCTGCAGAGTTTTATTATTTTTTTTTTATGGTTTTTAGGGGATGGAAATGTTGTGAAGGATAGCACACCGTTCTCTGCTGACAGTGCCCTCCGCCTCATCCAGCAAGTGATGGAATGTAGCACGGAACTGGACCTAATTAAACAAAGAATCCATGTGATGGAACAAACATTTAAAGACATTCTCGATGTTTTGGGGAGAATTCAATAAGCCATCCAAACACATTTGTTTTTACATGTTTGTTTTTATATTTTTACTAATTTTTTGAGTAACAAAGCAGCCAAAAATTGAATATGCACACAGTGTGTGAACATGTGCTATCTGCCATCAGGGGATATCCATGTACGTCTTTTGTGGGTGCAACCCCTTCCTCGTATCAAAAGTCGGTGAACTGAGGAAGGGGATGCACCCCCAAAACACGTCCATTGATCACCCCTGATGGCAGATAGCACATGTTGACAATAGGGATCAGGATTGTAAACTTCCTATTTGCAAAAAATTAAAAATGTGTGCATATTGAATTTTTGGCTGGGCAAGGGGTGGCAGGACCCCATATTAGGACGGGCACATAGAGACATAGTTTGTGTAACTGAATGTCTCAGATTGCTCAGAGGTATCCAATGTTGTCATTTTAGAAATGCAAGTGGTATTTTTGTATTTTCATAAGCCAAAATTTGCCGGGTTGTGGCCAGGCCAACCCCAAAGTAAAAAAAAAAAAAAAAGTGCAGAGAGTAAAATATTTGACCACAAACAACGTGTAGCTTCTTTTTATAATACTCTCTAAGCTTATTTGGTTCTTTTGTAAGGTAACATAGTGAAATTGGTTGTTATTTACTAAAGTAAAATACACTTGCCACTACAAATGCACAAAGACAAACTAGGAGACAGGAAAGAACAAATAATTAAAGGTTTAAACAAGATTTTTATTGGGATACTTAGACATAGGCTGGCATAGGAATTGCCCCCCTACCCGTGAAATACTCCATGTATTTGTCCCGAACCACACAGGCATTTTGGGGGGGCAAGCCAAGACGGGCAGATTCCAGGCCCGGAAGGGGATTTGCAGGGGAAAGTCCAGCCTCTGGCAAAACTGAGGCCATATACGAATTAGATTTTTGGCTCAGAAAGTTGTGTAGCACACAGCAGCATAACACTACATAGTTTATTTTGTAGTCCGCCAAGTGGATGGAAGTCATAAAAAGGCGGAATCGGCTGGCCATTATGCCGAAGGCATTTTCAACGACTCTTCGGGCCCTGGCCAGCCGGTAATTGAACACACTCTTCTCTGGGGTCAGGGTCCTCTGTGGAAATGGCCTCATAAGATGCCGTCCGAGTCCGAAGGCTTCATCAGCCAAGAAAACAAAGGGGAGTCCTTCAATATTCCCTGCATCCGGTGGCAATGCAAGGTCGTCACTCTGGAGACGGAGGGCAAACTCCGTCTGGATGAAGGATCCCCCATCGGACATCCGGCCATTCTTCCCTACATCAACATAGAGGAATTCATACCGTGCTGACACCACCGCCATCAGCACAATGCTATGAAACCCCTTGTAGTTGTAGTAGTAGGACCCAGAACGGGGTGGCGGCACGATGCGGACGTGCTTCCCGTCTATGGCACCACCGCAGTTGGGGAAGTCCCACCGCGTGGCAAACTCCGATGCCACAGTCTGCCATTCCTGTGGCGTGGAAGGAAGCTGTGGAGTGAAACAAGATGAAATAATATTAGAAAAACAAAGGCATACATTACAAGCAAATTCTAAACCAAAAAATTAGAGACCAACATCAATCTAATTATATGTTTATTAAGGTGTGTAAAAAAAGTATAATGGAAGGCTCATTAATCATATTCATCACCACCTCTGATGGGCCATTACTAAATTATTTTGGGGGGGGGAGATGTGTTTGGCCACAGGATAGCATTGCAGTGGCGGTGCGTCCAGAGTGGGCGCTGGAGCACTGTCCCCTCTCTCCTGTGCCCATCACTCAGAACAATACATAGGTTCATGCGTTGCATGAACCTATGTATTGTCTATGCCGCACACTATTCAGGTGGATGGCCTCTTGTAAAGCGACCGACATATGAATAATTGCGTCATTTAGGGGGTTAAAATTGCAGAGCAGAAACAGGTATTAAAAAAGTCTGGCAAATTACAACCTGAGGGATGTAATTGGCTTCCTCAAAGAAAAATCGGGGACGCAAGGAGGGGGCATTCCTTGTGTAAACACTGACAGGCTGCTCTGGCAATCATGTTCACCAAGTCTGTTTAATGGTAACATGATTGGCTGATGCAACATGAAGGGAAGGAGAAGACATCAAGGACAGAAGAAGGATGGCGCTGACCACAAGAAGGTAAGTGCAGGGCTGGGGGGAAACTGGCTGCATTAGAGGGGACTAAATGGCTGCATTGGAGGGGACAACTGGGGGCGTTTATTAGGCAACAGAGCAAAAAAGGAGGAAGTTTATTTCCGAAATTGGGGTTGGAACCCCCCAACATTTGGAGCAACAGGCGCCCCTGCTGGAAAAGTTAGTGAGGGGAAATATTTAGGGAGGATAAAAAAGGGGCAATCTAAAGCTTCCAACATGCATGGGGACAAAGGGGACATTCTCAGCATATTACAATCATGGTAATTAGGGAAGGATGAAAGAAATACAATACATTAGCATACATGTAATACATAAAATGTGATGTTAAGGGAGAAAACTTACCCTAATATAGTCCTCCTGCAGGACTTGTATAATAGCAGAACAGGTGTCTGGGATTATGAGGCCCAGAGCCTGGGGGGAGATGCCTGTGGTGAACTTCAAGTCCTGAAGACTTCTCCCTGTCGCCAGGTAACGCAACGTGGCGATGAGCCTCTGCTCAGCACTGATGGCTTCCCGCATAACGGTGTCCTTCCTGGTAATATAGGGGGACACCAAAGCCAACAGTTCCTGAAAAACGGGGTCAGACATCCTCAGAAAATTCCTGTAGTCCTCAGGATTATTCTCGACGATCTCCCGCAGCAGGGGCATGTGGCAGAATTGGTCCCGCTGGAGCAACCAATTCTTGGTCCATGAACTCCTCCTCACACCATTCATGGACTGGTCTTGGTCCAAAACAAGCAGACCAACACCAAGCGCACGCACAGCACGAACTCGACGACGAGAACGTCCAGGCGACATGGCTAGGAAACGGTCGTCTAATCAGAACGTACAGAACAGAACGCACTTTAGAACAGCAAGGCCTATGAATAACGAACTGAAATTCAGAAACGAACAGGCAATAACGCACTGTAAAACAGATACGACCTGCCTAGACGCCCTGAAAGTCAAGATACGAACCCACAAGCACAAACTGAACCGCAGAAAACGATCTGAAAAGTACGAAGACTGAAAAGCGCGAATCGTCTCTTCCCAAACTTTTACTTCACACGCGGTAACACGAGATCAGCAAAAGCAGCCCAAGGGGTGGCGCCAAGAAAAAAGATCTTCCCCTTTATAGTGCCGTCGTACGTGCTGGACGTGAGCGCAGAGAACCACGAGGAAATTGGAAAATGACAGTGTGTACGCATAGAAAGCTTGACGAGAAAATCGACAAGCTTAACAAGAATCTCGTCGAAAAAAACGACGTGTTTTTTACGACGAGAAAATCGGTCGTGTGTACGAGGCCTCAGATTCTGTCATCCAGATTTCAACAGAAAGGGTATGATAAGGGTTCTCTGGATAAAGAAATAGAGAGTGTACGCATTTTGAATAGGGGGCCATTGGTTGCTAATAAAATTAAAGAAACCAATATTAGTATCTCTAATTTTAAAATGGTTCTTAATTACAATGTTCAACACAAGAAATTTGAAAAACTTGTTTCTAATAACTGGTCTATTTTAAAACACGATAAGGTTTTGGGCCCTCTATTACCACCACGACCAGCATTTATTTACAAAACGTGATCGTTTATCTCTGGGTGTTGTCGATCCCCCAGTGCACTCTGAAAATAGTTTTTTCTCCTTCCTCTCAGACATTTATGCTTGTGGGCAGTGCACAGCCTGCAGGCATTCTAAGTGCAATATTAAAAAACGGAAAGACTTCCTTGCCACGTCCACTAATAGACAATATAAGATAGGCCAATTGACCACTTGCACTACCATTGGTGTTGTTTACATGCTTGAAACGCAGTGGATTTTCCTTTTAAAATGTCTTTCTCCCCGGGGCTTAAATGTGGAGGTGGATTTGAATTGTTTTATAAATAATTTTTAATTCATTTTTATACAAATATTTTTCAACACATTTGGACCGGGGGGAACATTTCAATATTTGAGTATTTGGAGTTCATTCCCTGTAGTTTTTCAGAGATATTATCTAGTTCTTGTAGAATTGATGGTGGACCCACTATCAACTGTCACTCTAGAACATACTATTAAAGGAGGACTCTTGTTTCCATAAGTGCTGCATTCAATTTAGTGCAATCTATTTATTTATTTTTTTATTTAAAATGTTTACCCACCCCATGTAATGTAATTACATATATATCAGTCAGTTGTGATGTATATTATGGGAATCATTCATATCAGTGGGACTTTATTCCTTTTGATGACATCGGTGCAATGTTTCATTATCCAATGACATCTAAGGATCACCTAGCCATTTATCTATATGAGTTCTATTTAGTATTTAATATTATTGTCTTGAGGTCCTCTTTTGTTTCTGGTGAGCACGAGTATTTATTCGCGCTGCACTAGAGGCATGGGGCGCATATCAATACATACACATATATATTTTTTTAATATATTTTTTATTATTTTTTATGTGATGTTTTTTAAATAGTACTTCTTGTATATTACGTGCAATATACATTTATTTTAATTTAATCACTCTAATTAATATGGTTCACATGTTGTTGGTCTGCAGATCAAACTTCATCTGCAAAAGTTACTAATAAGCTTAGCAGTTTGTGAGCCGGTGAATCATGGTTGCGGGGAAACTCGATTAGCATGGACGCTAGTTACGAGACTTCCGCCCTCAGATTATGATGATTTGTGCATTGCTTCCGCCCGTAATAGACGTGACACGTATGCGCAGTTAGCATTGACCCATTCTCACCAATTAGAAGTGTTAGTATAAAGGGAGGGCTCTTATCGCTGTGTGACCAATCCCATGATTAAGTCCCTTGTGACGAAACATGTCGGGGTGTGGTTACACGGCGAGCCTCTGAACTAACGTGTGACGTGTGACGCATCAAGCCGAATCAGAAAGCGGAGGTTCCATACAGGGGAAGGGAGTGGTGAGATCTAAATCTTGCAGATCTATTTTGTGCTGATTTTGGATCCGCCGCGACCATCCTTCACTGGCTGAGGCATTTTGGATGTTTTTGCTGTGTATGCTGCCAGTTTTTTAAGGATATCATGTGAGTGTAATGATTGAAGGTTTTTAGCACAGTGTTTATTAAAACTGACCATTCGGTATTACACTATTGTGCACTTTCTATTATTCATATGTGGAGCAATCTGGATGACACAACTTTGGAAGTGGAATTTCTGGTAAACCTACCTGAGAGGTTGATTTATGCTTACACGCCAAACACGAGAGTGTGAGGCATATCATTGTGGTGAGTGTTACATCTGACGGAAGAGGTCTCACTGAACACTTGGGTGTGGTGGAAGATATGAAGATCAAAGATACACATCATTTATGAACTTTATGTTTGGAACACTATTTTTCACTTTATACATGGGTTTTTGTTTATTTAGTCATTGTGTTCTCAGGATTATTTTTGCAAAGATATATTTTTTGGAACACTTTATTTACACATTTAAGCGCCACCTATTTTTGTCACTTACTTGGTTTAGTGATCATTATACTATTTGAATGTGAATGTGGTCTCCAATATATCGGCAGAACCTCCAGCCCACTTCACGTTTGACTGGGAGAGCATGTAAACAACATCAAAAGGGGAGTCAAAACACACAATGGGGCTGATTTATGAAACGTTTGCGTCATGCATGCGCAACGGCAGTTTTGGTATTTACAAAACATTTGCGCCGGTAATGCAGCGCTATTCCCTATTTACTATAGTGTTCTCGGCGCATGGGAGGAGGCGCTCAGTGCGCCACTATGGACCTGGCGCACGGCATCTTCAAATTAAAATATAAAGAAGCTGGAAGTGCCAATATAATGGGGTGACGTGGGGTGATGTGAGGAAGTTTAGTGACAACTGCCCAAGTAACAAATATGCCCAAAATAGAATGAGAAAGTAACTTTTTATGAACCAGCCTGCTGCGCCTGCAAGTACGTTTATAACTGCAAGAGATCTTTTTGTGCTCTGCGTGGCAATTTTACTCGTTCAAATGTGTTTACTGCGCCGGCAAAATCTTAGTAAATGTCAAGTCACGTAAATCAATTTGCATAAGTTGAACAGGTGCACCTCCTAAACTTGCCGTTATATAACAGTCAGACAGCAAAATTTAATTTCTAAAGGAAAAAAAAGGCATTTAAAAGCACTCGCGGCTATAATGAATTGTCCGCTCCCATCAATATAGAGAAGCTATTGAAAGTCATTGAAAAAAAAAATGCGTGGGGGTTCCCCAAAATTCCATTACCAGGCCCTTCAGGTCTGGTATGGATATTAAGGGGAACTCCGTGCCAATTTTTAAAAAAAAAAATACGTTTGGGTCCCCCTCAAAATCCGTACCAGGCCCTTCAGGTCTGGAATGGATTTTAAGGGGAATCCCCGCGCCAAACAAAAAAAAAAAATGGCATGGGGGTCCCCCTAAAAATCCACACCGGACCCTTTATCTGAGTACGCAACCTGGGAGGCCGCAGGAAAAGAGGGGGGACGAGAGAGCGGCCCTCCTCCCTCCTGAACCGTACCAGGCCACATGCCCTCAACATAGGAAGGGTGCTTTGGGGTCCCCCCCAAAGCACCATGTCCCCATGTTGATGGGGACAAGGGCCTCATCCCCACAACCCTTGCCGGTGGTCCACTGCCACCCGGTGACCCCTCCCCCCTTTGACACCACGGGGAAAGTCCCTGTGAAATCCATGTGCGTCAGAGGGGGCGGGGTCACCGGGTGGCAGCGGACCCAGAGGAGAACTGATGAACTGAAGCGTCACACAGCAGGAACCTCAAATTCAAGTGGAGCGGTCGGAGAAAGAAGAGGGGAACAAGAAGCCGGAGCAAGATGCGGACGAGAACACCGAAGGAAGAAGGAAGATGAAGGTGAATATGAAGATGAAGATCAAGATGGAGGAAGAAACACGAATGGAGAAAAGAAGAAGGTAGAAGAAGAAGAAGGAAGAAGATGGAAGAAAGGAGAAGACATTAATAAAGAAATTGTCAAAAACCGGCTATTGTCATTTTTAACATTTTTGACACTTTTTTGTGAAATGGTAGGGGTACATTTGTACCCCATTACCATTTCACACAGGGGGGCGGGATCTAGGGTTCCCTTTGTTAAAGGGGGCTTCCAGATTCCGATAAGCCCCCCGCCCGCAGACCCCCACAACCACCGGGCAAGGGTTGTGGGGATGAGGCCCTTGTCCCCATCAACATGGGGACATGGTACTTTGAGGGGTCACAGACCCCCAAAGCATCCTCCCCATGTTGAGGGCATGTGGCCTGGTACGGTTCAGGAGGGGGGGCGCTCTCTCGTCCCCACTTTTTTCCTGTGGCCTGCCAGGTTGCGTGCTCGGATAAGGGTCTGGTGTGGATTTTAGGAGGACCCCACGCCATTTTTTTTTAAGTTTGGCGCGGGGGTCCCCTTAAAATCCATACCAGACCTGAAGGGCCTGGTACGGATTTTGAGGGGAAACCCCACGCCATTTGTTTTTAAAAATTTGGCGCGGAGTTCCCCTTAATATCCATACCAGACCTGAAGGGCACGCATTTTTTTTTTTTTAAAGACTTTCAATTACTTTTATCTGTATTGACTAGAGTTGAACGGACACCTGGATGTTCAGGTTCGGCCGAACTTTGGAAAAAGGTTTGAGTTCGGAACTGAACTTGACCCGAACTTGACCCCGAACCCGATTGAAGTCAATGGGGACCCGAACTTCGGATGACTAAAATGGCTCTAAAAAAGTAATGGAAAGGGCTAGAGGGCTGCAAATGGCAGCCAAATATTGTTAAGAGCATGGCAAGTGCTCTGCAAACAAATGTGGATAGGGAAATAACTTAAAATAACAAAAAAAAAATATATGCTGGAGGCCCCCTTCTCAGCAGAAGAGGTACAGGAAGTCATTAAGAACCTCAGAAACTCGATGGCACGATGCCACACATATGGTGGGAATGCCCCAAGAATACGCCCTTTATGAAAAAAAAAATATATTCAATTTAATGGCTAAGCTAGTGGGAAAATAAAATACTTTGAAATTAAAAAAAAAAGTATAATCTTGACCTAGGAGGACGAGGTGCATATGGAGTAGGAGGTTGAGGTGGCGGTGGATGTGGCTGTGTAGGTGGAAGCGGCGTTGGAGGAGGACAAGGTAGCCAACACTGGTTCAAAAATACAACAATGGCTGGGTAAGGCCGGTGATGTGTCGAATTCTGTCCCCCATCGGATAGTGTCCACCCTGTACTGCGCTTACTCCAAAATCACAAAATCTCCGAAGACGAACGGCCCCTGCGTGGTGAGTCCAGGTTCAAGCCACACCATCCGAGGTTCAAGCCGAGCTAAGCGAGGCCGTGCCCGTAACGTGGCGAGCGAAGCGAGCCTGTGAGGGGCCCTGTTACTATGTTCTACCGTATGTCCACTTGGATGGTGGGGCTTGAACCTGCACTCACGGCGCAGGCACCATTCATCTTCGGAGATTTTGTGAATCACCTTGTCCTCTGTACTGCGCAAGCACTGCGCCTGCGCAGAACGGGCCGGACACTATCCGATTGCCGGACAGTTTCTGTCAGAACACCGGTATACATGTCTATTCTGCACAAGGTACGGACAAGTCCTGTGGGATCCATGCCTGGTTCATTTTAATGAACGTGAGCTTGTCCACATTGGCTCTGGACAGGCAGCTGTGCTTGTCTGTGATATCGCCCCCTGCCGTGCTAAATACACGTTCATAGAATACACTGGCTGCAGGGCAGGCCAGCACCTCCAAGGCGTAAAGGACAAGCTCAGGACATGTGCCCAATTTGGAGACCCAGAAGTTGAAGAGGGCAGACCCGTCATTTAGTACGTGTAGGCGTGTGCACACATACTGCTCCACCATGTTGGTGAAATGCTGCCTCCTGCTAAGACGTTCCATCTCAGCTGGTGGTGCTGGTTGTTGTGGCGTGCTGACAAAGCTTTTCCACATTTCAGCCATGCTAACCCTGCCTTCTGAGGTGCTGGCGGTGCCCCGGCTGCGTTGGCGACCCCTTCCTCCTCCTCTTCCTTTGCCTTGTGCTTCCACCGTACCCCCGCTGTCAGGTGGGAATGCCACCAGCAGCGCGTCTACCAGCGTGCGCTTGTACTCGCGCATCTTACAATCCCGCTCCAGTGAGGGAATTAAGGACGGTACGTTGTCCTTGTAACAAGGACCCAGCAGGGTTGCCACCCAGTAATCAGCACCAGTTAGAATGTGGGCAACTCGGCGGTCGTTGCGGAGACACTGCACCATGTAATCGCTCATGTGTGCCAGGCTGCCCAGAGGCAACGAAAAGCTGTCCTCTGTGGGAGGTGTATCGTCTGTGTCCTCTGTATCCCACCAGCCACGCACCAGTGATGGCCATGAGCTGGTCTGGGTGCCACCCTGCTGTGAACATGGTTCCTCCTCCTAGATCTCCTCCTCCATCTCCTCCTCATCCTCCACCTCGTCATCCTCCAGAACTGTACCCTTGCTGCCGGACAATTGTGTACCTGGCATTTGTTGGTGCAGGAACCCATCCTCGTAGCCACTTGTGAAAGACTGCCCTGAAAGCCTTTGAAATGATCCTGGTTCCTCCTCCTCCTCCTGTGCCACATCCTTTTCCATCATCGCCCGAAGCGTTTTTTCAAGGAGGCATAGAACTGGGATAGTAACGCTGAGAATGGCGTCATCGGCACTGGCCATGTTGGTGGAGTACTCGAAACAGCACAACAAGGCACACAGGTCTCGCATGGAGGCCCAGTTATTGGTGGTGAAGTGGTGCTGTTCCGCAGAGCGACTCACGCGTGATTGCTGCAGCTGAAACTCCACTATCGCCTGCTGCTGCTCGCACAGTCTGGCCAGCATGTGCAAGGTGGAGTTCCACCTTGTGGGCACGTCACATGTGAGCGGGAAGGCCGAAGTTATGCTGCAGCGCTGACAGGCGAGCAGCAGCAGGGTGAGAACGCCGAAAGTGTGCACAGACGGCCCTCACTTTCTGCAGCAGCTCTGGCATATTGGGATAATTTTTCAGGAACCTCTGGACCACCAAGTTCAGCACATGCGCCAGGCAAGGAATGTGCGTCAAACCGGCTAGGCCCAGAGCTGCTACGAGATTTCGCCCATTATTGCACACCACCAGGCCGGGCTTGAGGCTCACTGCCACCAACCACTCATCGGTCTGTTGTTCCATGTCCCTCCACAACTCCTGCGCGGTGTGGGGTTTTTCCCCCAAACAGGAAAGTTTTAAAAGTGCCTGCTGTCGTTTACCCCTGGCTGTGCTGAAGTTGGTGGTGAAGGTGTTACGCTGACTGGATGAGGAGGAAGTAGAGGATGAGGAAGCGGAGTAGGAGGAGTTAGCAACTGGAGGCAAACTGAAGTACCCTGCAATCCTCAATGGTGGAAGGACATGCGCCAAACTGCTATCTGCCTCAGGCCCAGCCACCACTGCATTTACCCAGTGTGCTGTTAGAGAGATATAACGTCCCTGACCGTGCTTACTGGTCCACGCATCAGTAGTTAGGTGGACCTTGCCACAGATGGCGTTGCGCAGTGCACACCTGATTTTGTCCCCCACTTGGTTGTGCAGGGAAGGGATGGCTCGCCTGGAAAAGTAGTGGCGGCTGGGCACGATGTACTGTAGGACAGCCAATGCCATCAGGCTTTGAAAACTCTGCGTCTCCACCAGTCGGAATGACAGCATTTCAAAGGCCAGGAATTTTGAAATGCTGGCATTCAGGGCCAGGGATCGCGGGTGGGTGGGGGGTACTTCCTCTTCCGCTCCAGTGTTTGGGAGATAGAGAGCTGAACGCTTCCATGGGACATTGTGGAGATGGTTGGTGACCCAGGCGGTAGTGTTGCTGGCAGATCCTCTGTTTGCGGGTTGGCAGGTGCTACTGTCAATACAGAGGTGGATGAAGAGGCCGAGACTGCAGCAGAAAAGGAAGCAGGAGGAGTCAGAGACCTTTCTTTGTTTTTGAGGTGTCTACTCCACTGCATCTCGTGCTTTGCACTTAGATGCCTGGTCATGCAGGTTGTGCTCAGGTTGAGAATGTTTATGCCTCGCTTCAGGCTCTGATTGCACAGCGTGCAAACCAATCGTGTCTTGTCATCAGCACATTGTCTGAAGAACTGCCACGCTAGGAAACTTCTTGAACCTGGCTTTGGTGTGCTTGGTCCCTTGCTGCGTTGGGCAGTAGCAGACGTGCTGTCTAGGGGACGGACGCTCCGCTTTTGCACCCTGCTCCCTCTTCTGCTGTGCTGGTGGCTCTGTGCGACCACCGTCTCTTCCTCCGAACTACACTGGTCACCTGCATAACGTTGATTCCATGTGGGGTCGAGGACCTCATCGTCCTCCACATCATCTTCCACCCAGTCTTCACCCCTGTCCTCCTTGTCGGTCTGCACAATTGCAAAAGCAGCAGCAGTTGGCACCTGTGTTTTGTCATCATCCGAGACGTGCTGTGATGGTCCTCCCATGTACTCATCATGAAACATAAGTGGTTGGGCATCGGTGTCCAGTATCAGGGTTTTTTTATTTATTTTTATTTACTAAATAAAAAAAGAATAAAAAACCCTGATACTGGACATTTCTCCAATAGTGGGGATTGGGATGGAGAAGCAGGCTGCTGTGACCAGGAAGTTGTTTGCAGGAGAAAAGCGCACTAATATTCAGGGATCCTGATCCTGGCCTGGCTGGATTACTGGACAGAACAGAAATCATGTACAAGTACATGCTTGTGGAGCCATATAAAGTCAGATTCTTTACTACTTTTCAATAACACGTATTTACTATTTTATTTGTGGAACTATCAAGTCTCTTTCACACTGAGGCGCTTTGCAGGCGCTATTGCGCTAAAAATAGCACCTGCAATGCACCCCAAAAAAGCCGCTCAATTGTATCCAATGTGAAAGCCAGAGGGCTTTCACACTGGAGCGTTGCGCTTGCAGGAGGGTCAAAAAACTGCCCATTGAAATCAATGGGGTAGCGCCTCCAATACGCCTGCAAAACGCCGCAAAGATTCGTTATTGCAGACGTTTTTAACCCTTTTTCGGCCGCTAGCGGGGGTTAAAATACCCTCGCTAGCGCCCGCAAATCGCGGCAAAAAAACGGTATAGCGGCGCTAAAAATAGCGCCGCTATACCGCCAGCGCATCCAGAACCTCAGTGTGAAAGTAGCCTTAGAGACTTTATCACTCCTTAATTATTTTTGAATATTTTTATTATTTTCACTCAGTTTTTATCACGTTTTTATTGAACATTTCATTGATCCCTTTGATCATTAGTGGGTCTACACACGTTTATATGCACTTAGTGTGTGTCCAATTATAGTGTTTGATACAGTCAATATTTAGCACTTTATCTTTGCTGGATGTTAGGCATTTTATATGTTTATTGCGCGAGATCACTTTTTATTATTGTAGCACTTACCCCCATTTAAGGGACCAGCTGGTTTTGTTTTGGGCCTGTGGCAATTACCTCTCTAGAGTGGATCCCATAGCTCCGTTGTCTAGGCAAAAATCTCTTGGAATAATGCCAATGTCCACACAGGAGTAAAACCTAATCAGCAAGGCTTTATTCTTTTTCCTTTGAAAACTTGAAGAGAGAGAGTATGAAGTTGAGAGAAGTAGGGGAAGGTTCAGGCACGCAACACTTAAAGCTCAGTGTCTATCTTTCGTCACCACTCAAGCCTGAGGGGGTATTGCTCACCCGGATAGTCCCTACGAGAGCGGTCCTAGCAGCCTGGATGGAGCACGGATAACAGAGACGATGAATCCCTCTTTAGGTGAGTTTCCAGGCCTCTCTCCGAGACAGCAGTACCGTCGCTAATCTCCTGGGACTGATCCTCCCCTGGATTCCTTTCCCAAAGATGAGCCCCCTACAAGCGGGCAGCCTGGGAACCTTCTCTGAAGCGTAGGCCCTTGCCAGCGGAGCTGGGCCTTCATCGCAGCAACGGAGCCTCGGGCTGAAGGTGCCCGAGGCCCAAGCACACTCACGCACCTCGTGCCATGCGGGCCACGAGGCACAGACACTCTGGACCCAAGGTCCCCTGGAATGCCTGTGACACCTCATGGCGTCTGCCCCTTATGTACCCTCTCCCAGCATGCACAGCGGGTTGACCACACCCACTGCATGGCTGCCGAAAGAGGACACCCAAGGTGTTGCGATACCCCCCCGTAGTTCAACCTATGCCGGCGGTGACAGTGCCACCTACAGGCAAAGGAGAACACTACTGCCAGGCAGTATCACACCCAGAGCAGAAGCATTATTGAACCATTGATTGGTCTAAGCCCAACTATTGGCTCAGACTACACCTAAATTTCCACATAGCGCCCCCAAATATTAGGGGGGGGCGCTACATTATATTTCATTTTTTGTGTACTGTAAACACTGTCGGGTTTTGCTGCAATTTTTTTCAATTCACTATTATTTCTAACACTTAGTGACATTTGTTTACTCACATTTAGCGCGAACGACACTATTATACTAATGTTTACAACATCCATCACAAAATGAAGCGAAACTATCCTTCTGGTCACGAAAAGAGGAAAAAAAAAAACACCATGAGAGTGAATTGCGGGAACAACAATCAGGTAAACTTGTGTTCTCTCCTCTCCAAGTTTGATGTCAGCAAAGTAGAGTTATGTTTATGTGCATTTCTGATGTGTTTTTTTTGGTCTTGCTAACCTAGCTGGGCAGGCAGGCAGTGCATCTTTTGGTCTGTGTCTAGCTGCTAATGCCAGTCACTTCCAGGCAGGGATGGACTGGCCATCGGTACTACCGGGAGATTCCCGGTGGGCCGATGGCTCAGTGTGCCGATCGGAGGTCCGCGGTGTTGTGGAATTTCTAGGCTGTTTGCAGAGCACACAGCCTATAATTCCTGTGCTATCTAAGCACACATCAGATTTCATCTTTTTGCAATAATGCTATCTTTAAGTTAAATTTGAGATCCACTCACCGTTCATTCCCATTCATCCCAAGAAGCAAGCCTCACACATAGGTCTTATCATCAGGCCATTCCAGCATAGACTGCCTAGCCAACGCCTAATCATAGGCTTTTATTAAACTCAAAAGATCTCACACAGGAGGTGATTGGCTGCAGCAACCAATCCCCTCCCCCATGGGCGGGGACCTCACAGGATGTCCCTTTCTCACAGGAAAATGGCAATACCTGGTCATTCCTTCCAACAGGAGATGTCATACATGAATACAATAACGTAGGATGGCTAAAGTTACCGTTGATAGGAATTCTTATTCTGCGCTATTCCATAGAATAATGCATATTAAGATTATACTATTATTGAATGGGGGAGGGAGGCTATCTGCAGACGCATGCTACGAATTCCAACCAATGTTGATCAGACACAGCAGAGACAAGAGCGCGCATCCGCCTATAACCAATGATGTCATTGCAGAGCGAGCATATCCCCTCCTTAACGATCGTCCATGCTAATGCACAGAGGGCCCCCGTTGGTGGACATATCCGCACCCTGCAAACATCACACTCCAACCTCAAGACGTTTTCCCCTATCAGACGTGATTCAACCAGCCTCAGACTACCCCAATCAGCTCTTTTAGAGCGGGTTGCAGAAGTACTAACACTGGGTGACACTATGACAATACATATTAAATACATCTCCATAAAAATCTCCACAACAGTCCTCCCTTTTTTGTCATATGCACCCCATGTGTCCCTCGATGAGAGTTGATCTGCTTCTTACACCTGTAAATGAATCAGTCCTTAGTCCATAAAAAGGAAAACACGGCTTGACATGTAGACTCTACTCTTCAGGGGCATGACTTATAAAGGAGGACATGACATGGTGAGCTGTAGTAATCGCCGATCCGTCTGTGATCCTATGTGTCTTGTATGTGGGTTCGGCTTTGGGGCGTCTCATCAAGGAAACTCTGGTCACGCGTCAAATCAGGCAACAGGAGCACCTCGTCACGACATAGAAAGAATAGAAATAAAACGACATGAGTATATATATTCCCACTTCCTTTAACCACGATCCGCTGTAAAATAAAAATTAGATCCCCAAAGATTCCCAGACCCTTAAAATAGACTCCCAACCTTCACTTAGCTACAGCTCTGGCTTCAACAATTACATGAAGAACCCTATCCTTAACGGATGAGAATTGTTCAATCGTATCCCAAGCCCGAGCCCCCCCCCCCCCCCTCATGCAGGACCCCATGCCCAGACCTGGTCGGGGTTGGTGAACAAATCCCTTCTAGCTGTCCCTGCCATTCTTAATTTCCTGCGCCATCAGATCCTCGCGATCGGCCATGAGATAAGATGCTGGGACAGCTTCACCATCACGCATGAACCTCTTGCTTTGGGGGAATTACCTTTATAAGCTGCAGATCCGCATAAACACCAAATTAAAGTTCAAACACACTTGTGGGCTGCCTAGATACCCAAACCGACAAGAGGCAGAGCCATTAAAACTAACCAATTTTACCCTCTAAAAATGCATCGTTAGATTCCATTGACAAGTGTCTGTCTGGAGTCTTCACTAGTTTGTCAAAACTCCTCATACCCATAATAACATCATAAATGGCATGTACCACTGTCATCGCTGGGGACTAAAACTCGGTGAAGACTCAGAACAGACCATCGGTCCTGTTCACTTTCTGAGCTAGTCAGGACATACACTTTACATAATAACTTGGGATGCTTTTCATCGTTACCCTTGCTAAAATTTACTAAACAACAAAAATATAAATAAACAAAGATACTCCTCATTCTTTGGTGTGGTTGAGCCGCTTCTTGCAGTGGCTGACGTGGTCTCATCCCTCAAGCTTCTTTACAACGACCCAGTCACCTGGTTGGAAAGAATGTAAACTGATTACTGAGTCAGGGTCCAGGAGGGACTCGTGAAAACCTTTTGGTGGACATTTTGAAGTTCATGTCACAACGATCGCACCCACCCCATCAGCCGAGAATATAAGTGACAGCTAATGAGGAGAGTACGACCCTGATTTTGATTGACCTCCAAACAACCCTCATATGACAATAACCCAGACATCGGGACTGTGGTCACTGCATAACCTGTGCGTGCCTTACAATACCTGGAACCATTGTCAAAAGGTTCTTAGCCTCTGGGATGGGAACCTACTTCACCAGACTGCTGCTCGCCGATTCAAATTCTATCAAAAGAAAGACCGTCTTGGCACAAACTTGGTTAGAATTACAGAGGTTAACATTATTCGTTTGACAAAAAAAAACCTGTCACTCTTACATTTATCACTTCTCCCCCCTTTTCTTCCTCATTACAGACTGAAGGAAGAAATGCGTGGTGCAGGAAAAAAGAAACAATGAAATAACCTATGATACTTTTACCTCCCTTAGACTCATATTTATCCATATGTACCGCTGTCTACATACACCTGTTCTCTGTGTACAAACTCCTTGGACCTGAAAAATACTTAGAAGCAAAATCATTAATCTATCCTTCATATTTAACCTGCAAAGAATGGAAAAACAATAATGACATTCCTGTACATTGGTAAATTGTCAATGACATTCTTTCAAAACCGATTCAAACAAAACCCTCTGTTACCCTTACTTTTCCCGTTCCTACAAACATACAACAGCTGCGACGCATCGGAGGATTGCCGCGGTAAGTTCGAACATATTCACGTTACTACATATAAACACTCAGATACAAACGTGGGGGAAATACTTCCCAGTTTCCAAAACCACAAATGAAAAAAACAAAAACAGCCAGAATTCTCCCTTTACTCTTTCAGCAATAGAAAAAAATACAATGGGAAAAACACGAGAGCAGCTCGAGAACCTTACATGGACCAGCCATACAAAGTTCAAACAAACGGGCATGAGCCACCGTTCCTCATCATTACAGATTTCTGAAGCCGCAGCTCAACTACATCCATTCCAGAGGGATACCCAAAATAGTATCCTTGGACCACCTATGTTAATCTTTTTTTGGGGTTCAAAGGCCTTTGCCCCAAAACTAGGCTTTGTGCACTGTGTGACCGTCTGACTATGGGAAGCCTCCATTCCTTCCCTTTGCACAGACCTCCTTGTGTCCATGGCGATTCGAATCGGCTTATCATCTTAAACCTGCGTCCAGGTTAAACCGTTGCACCCATTTTCGGAGAGAACCGCCCGGTGTCTTCTTATACGGTGGATTGAAGAACTACCACCACTATATGGTCAAGTCCTCCAACTAGAAACCCTAACCAAGGTGTCATATCTATGGCTTGTTGTCCCAACACTTTTGTAACTACAGAACAACCACAGATCAACCCCCGAATTAGGCCTCTACCCCTCACAGTGCATGCATACACAAGCTATACACCCATACACTGCGTTGTCAGACTAAACCACACAGAACACTTATGCCAGTTTACCACCTGCAGAACAATGTGGCTTCTCTCTTTGTATCTAGATGATAAAATAATGGTGATGCCCCCTGTTTGCTCTCTACCCAAAACTGTATTACAGTACAAAACTTCACAAAACTGGAACAAAATATAAAAGACTTTTAAATGCCAAAATGCTTTCCATTTTCCTTCCAAGCACAAATCTCATTCAGACAACCCCAAGCTCCTCCCACCAACTTTCTGCTGATATATAAATGCTGAAAAGAAACTTCCAGTTATGCTCAGCTACATAAAAAAAACAAACTGGTTTATTTACATATCAATTGTTCAGGAAGAGGGAGGGGGAGGGGAGGCCTTGGGCCTTTTCGCCTTGTCTATCAAGACTTCAAAAAAAATCCATGGCTACACATCATATATATTTCAACCATTTAAAACCTTGTCAAGGAAATGATGGAGTAAACCCCCCTTTGCAAATGGGAGGGAATCCCCCTGACCCACATTCCCTGGAAGTCAAACCATAAGTTGGGACCCAAAATACAAACTCCTGCCAAAAGATGGCTATACAGTACAAGTTCCAAAAAATTAATTGCTCTCTGGGAAACTCCCAAATATCCAAACATAAAAACACATCATTGTACAAAAACTCTGTTAGTCTTACAATCTATCAAAATTCAGTGTAAAGTGAAGTTTTTCTTAAAACCAAAATCCAATGCAAAAAAAACGCCGCGCATATACTGCAAAGTCAGCTGACCCTGCAATAGCTTACATTCACTTAAATGAAAACAGAGAAACCTTCCTCCTAACACCATCTGCATGGAGTTTGCATGTTGTACCTGTCTCTGCGTTGGCCTCCTCCCACACTCCAACTGCTGGTAGGTCAGCCAGATCCCATCCATAAATAGGCCCCAGCATGTGCGTGTGTCCGCAAGCACGTTGTGGCCCCTCGGGGTAAGACCGCGCTATTTCAAGATACCACTCTACTCAACTCAAAAGGCGATGCTTAGAAAAACAATTTAAACCAGCAAATTCATTAAACAAAAACCAGTCTCTCAGTATATCACCCTGGTGTCTCACTACTCTTCCCAGCAATGCACAGGTCAAACTGTAAACGCATAAAACATAAGAAAACTGCGCCGATCAACAAATGCCAATACAGCATATTCAGGAGCCGTGTTTGCTAAACTGGAACTTCCTATCTCAAACTGTAAATGTCTCTCAAAATGGCCGAAAAGCCAGGACAGCAAAATGGTGGATGAAAACCGCACACCTCATGGACAACAATGGCGCCATTAATGCATGCAATTTTTCCCGCCAAAACCAGCATGGGACGTCACAATGAACACCACATTGGTTCCCCTACACAAAGAAAAACACAAATGGCCTCCACCAGGTTCCAACGCAGAAAAGATCGCACTATATTTGCACCAAACATCAAAATCTGCCCCAAAGGCTGAGAAATTCCACCAGCAACATAGCTGACGAATGGTCACATGATATCATACCCAAAGGAAAGGTGGCTGTACCTTCCCTTATAGGATACCCACAGCCTAAGGAAAAACTGTGCCTCAAAATGGCAGACAAACCTGCAAGGCTAACAAAAACCAAGAATGGCGCCATTACTTTTTCCCGCCAAAACCAGGATCTCTTCACTAGAGAACCAAAAATGCTTTTCTCCACAAAGACTGACTACACAATTGAAACTTTTCTAAATTATCATCAAAATCCACTGAAAAAGGTGTCAGCTACACTCTACAAGGACCACATGTACACTTACAAACTTAGCCTCCCTTTTGCCAACTAAACAGCACATTCAATAAATGTTAGTTACATGAACAATATTAAAAACATATTCATTTCTCTAAGTTAATATACTCTGAGATATTCACCACTTTTCTCTACCTAAAGTTCACACACAGTGGCCTCAGCTTCCATAACAAGCCATTGCAGAGACATACTATGTCTGCCTTCTAGCAATGCCTGGCCACTTGGATATGCGGCGGGAACTTTCAACTCAAAAACCAAACACTTTTGTTAAAATATTTTTACACTTATGGGGACATGTGTCTTTGTCCCCTATAAAGGCAAAAATCACAATTTATCCAGTTCTATTTTTCATAGAAATCACAAACACTACACACATACAGTACAATGTTGCTTGTAACATCAGATCATCATCCCTCAGGGCCCTTCCAGCACCATTGTCCTTCCCTTAGGGCATAGGCGCAGCAACACAAAACATTCTCCATTGCAAACAGTGGGCAAGCCCTTCCCCCATTCAAGCACATAGCTCACAAACAAACCTCTGAGAAATACAAAAAGCTCACCCAAACACACACCATTGCAGGCTGAATAATCCCACATCTATACCTTCATTTCATACACAATATACAGTTTACATCAGCATTCACACAGGCACAAACACTACACACAACTTTGTAATGAAAATTGGAAAGTCAATAGATACACAACCTTCAAACATGTTGGCAGTGATAGCCATGTTGCCTGCCCCGCCCCCGCTAAACCTCATGGGGGCAGCCATTTTCAGCTTCTCTCATACAAACATCCAGGCACACCCAGGCATACCCACACAGACACACACAATCAAATTCACAGGCATACGATCCATGACAAAATCACACACACATCTCTCGTACTGCAAACAGCATTATTTCAAAAAGACAAAAAAAATTGTTCTTTTATAAAGTAGAGCCCCCACACATTGGAACGTAGATGCACTCTCCCCCCCCCATCTCGATCCGATGTCCAAAGGGACTCCATCTATTCCCAAAGGTCCTGGCCCGCCATAACTGTTGTGGAATTTCTAGGCTGTTTGCAGAGCACACAGCCTATAATTCCTGTGCTATCTAAGCACACATCAGATTTCATCTTTTTGCAATAATGCTATCTTTAAGTTAAATTTGCTAAGATCCACTCACCGTTCATTCCCATTCACCCCAAGAAGCAAGCCTCACACATAGGTCTTATCATCAGGCCATTCCAGCATAGACTGCCTAGCCGACGCCTAATCATAGGCTTTTATTAAACTCAAAAGATCTCACACAGGAGGTGATTGGCTGCAGCAACCAATCCCCTCCCCCATGGGCGGGGACCTCACAGGATGTCCCTTTCTCACAGGAAAATGGCAATACCTGGACATTCCTTCCAACAGGAGATGTCATACATGAATACAATAACGTAGGATGGCTAAAGTTACCATTGATAGGAATTCTTATTCTGCGCTATTCCATAGAATAACGCATATTAAGATTATACTATTATTGAATGGGGGAGGGAGGCTATCTGCAGACGCACACTACGAATTCCAACCAATGTTGATCAGACACAGCAGAGACAAGAGCGCGCATCCGCCTATAACCAATGATGTCATTGCAGAGCGAGCATATCCCCTCCTTAACGATCGTCCATGCTAATGCACAGAGGGCCCCCGTTGGTGGACATATCCGCACCCTGCAAACATCACACTCCAACCTCAAGACGTTTTCCCCTATCAGACGGGATTCAACCAGCCTCAGACTACCCCAATCAGCTCTTTTAGAGCGGGTTGCGGAAGTACTAACACTGGGTGACACTATGACAATACATATTAAATACATCTCCATAAAAATCTCCACAACAGCGGCGATCTACCCGTCATCGTCAATCGCCGACAGCTGGCGCCTGACGGGTAGATCGAGATTTAGCCAGCATGCAGAGTAGCGCAGAAAGCGCGTGTAATAAGTTCTCTCTCATGTCACGGCAGTCACGCTGCTCCCCAGCGGCCCCTCCTCTCTTCTCGTCCATTCCCATTTGCTTGTGACATCATCTGGGATAGACAAGAAGAGAGGAGGGGCCGCCGGGGAGCAGCGTGACTGCCGTGACATGAGAGAGAACTTATTACACACGTTTCCTGTGCTAGTCTGCATGATGGCTGGTAAACTATGTGCCCCATAATGTGCTATGTGCCCCATGTCCTGATGTGCTATGTGCCACATGCCCTGATGTGCTATGTGCCCTGATGTGCTATGTGCCCTGTGCCCTGATGTGCTATGTGCCCTGTGCCCTGATGTGATCTGATGTGCCCTGTGCCCTGATGTGATCTGATGTGCCCTGTGCCCTGATGTGATCTGATGTGTTATGTGCCCTGATGTGATCTGATGTGCCCTATGCCCTGATGTGCTATGTGCCCTCATGTGCTATGTGCCCTCATGTGCTGTGCCTCAATGTGGTGTGCCCTGATGTGCTGTGATGGGCCCTGATGTGCTGTGCCCTGTACCCTGATGTGATGTGCCCTGATTTGCCCTGTACGTGTTGTGCCCTGATGTGCTGGGCTCTATACCCTGATGTGCTGTGCCCTGTGTACCCTGAGCTCTGTACCGTGCCCTGATGTGTACTGTACCCTGATGTGTTGTGCCCTGGGCCGGTCTGGATGAAGTCCAGGGCCACATCCCAGTCCAGCCCTGCTTCCAGGGCTGTGTTTTGTAACTTTCTGCCTGACAAAAGTAAAAGTAAAATTCAATTATTTATTAAGTTTGATAAACGACAAAGTGCAACGGTGTTTGTTTACTGCAGCTCGGAAAAGATAACCGCGTCGGGTGTGTTATCATGCGTTAGGCGCGTGCACGAAATGAAACGCGCATTTTTCAAGCAGAAATGTGAAGACCAGACAGACTGTAGGCTACAATATATGGGCGTGAATGATGGCATTCATCAAAGTACACATTATACATACTTTTAAGACACTGATTATCTAGTCTCAGACAATGTGTAGTTAAAGAGGAGGTCCACTGAATTTTTTTTTTTTAAAGTCAGCAGCTACAAATACTGCAGCTGCTGACTTTTAAAAAATGGACACTTACCTGCCCTGGGCGCCCGTGATGTCGGAAGCCGAAGGCGAGCAATCGCTCGTCTCTCGGCTTCCCACGCCACCTTCCTCTGTGAGGGAATCTGGAAGTGAAGTGCTGCGCCTTCACTGCCCGGTTCCCTACTGCGCATGCGCTAATAGCGCTGCGCCTTCTCACTGGTCCCCCGCTGTGTCCTGGGACCTGTGTGTTTCCCAGAACACAGCGGGGACGGGACGGGAAGTGGCATAGACTCCCGTGGGAGTTAATGCCGGAAGTGGGTGCAAATACCTGTCCCCTCCCCCTCCCCCCTGAAAGACCTTGGATAGAGGGGTGGCTGTGGACGTGGTATACTTGGATTTTGCAAAAGCGTTCGATACAGTTCCCCACACACGGCTCATGTGCAAGGTAAAGTCTACAGGATTGGAAATATCAGTTTGTAAATGGATAGAAAACTGGCTAAAAGACAGAATTCAGAGAGTAGTGGTTAATGATTCTTACTCTGAATGGTCCAAGGTTATCAGTGGTGTACCCCAAGGTTCAGTGCAGGGACCCTTACTTTTTAATATGTTTATAAATGATATTGGATCTGAGATCAAAAGTAACATTTCTGTCTTTGCAGATGACACCAAGCTATGCAGTGTAATAACGTCCTTCTAGGATGTCGCCAATTTACAAGCCGACCTCAATGCTCTGTCTAATTGGTCGACTATGTGGCAGATGAGGTTTAATGTTGATAAATGTAAAGTTATGCACTTGGGGGCTAAGAATAAGAATGCATCATATATACTAGGGGGAGTACAACTGGGGGGATCCGTAGTGGAGAAGGATCTGGGGGTTTTGGTAGATCATAAGCTCAATAATGGCATGCAATGCCAAGCTGCGGTTTCCAAAGCGAGCAAAGTCCTTTCTTGTATTAAGAGAGGTATGGTCTCCAGAGAGAGAGATATCATTTTGCCATTGTTCAAATCATTAGTAAGACCTCATCTGGAATATGCAGTTCAGTTTTGGGCCCCAGTTCTCAAAAAGGATATTGGGGAACTGGAGAAAGTGCAGAGAAGGGCAACCAAACTGATAAGAGGGATGGAGGAGCTCAGCTATGAGGAAAGATTAGAGGAACTGAATTTATTCACTCTTGAGAAGAGGAGATTAAGGGGGGATATGATCAACATGTACAAATATATAAGGGGTCCATATAGTGAACTTGGTGTTCAGTTATTCACTTTACGGTCAACACAGAGGACAAGGGGGCACTCTTTGCGTCTAGAGGAAAAGAGATTTCACCCCCAAATACGGAAAGGTTTTTTCACAGTAAGAGCTGTGAAAATGTGGAATAGACTCCCTGCAGAGGTGGTTCTGGCCAGCTCAGTAGATTGCTTTAAGAAGGGCCTGGATTCTTTCTTAAATGTACATAATATAACTGGGTACTGACGTTTATAGGTAAAGTTGATCCGGGGAATATCCGATTGCCTCTCGGGGGATCAGGAAGGATTTTTTTCCCCTGCTGTAGCAAATTGGATCATGCTCTGCTGGGTTTTTTTTTTGCCTTCCTCTGGATCAACTGTGGGTATAGAATTGGGTATATGGGATTGTACGTTATATTTTTATTTTTTTATGGTTGAACTGGATGGACTTGTGTCTTTTTTCAACCTGACTAACTATGTAACTATGTAACTATGTAACTATGAAAGGTGCCAAATGTGACACCGGAGGGGGGGAGGGTTTCCGAAAAGCAGAAGTTCCATTTTTGGCATCACTAGTTCACTATTTAAATATTACAAGAGCCAAGCCATAGTATAAATAGTATTTTATATTTGAAAATGTATAAAAGGAAATTGGGAGCCAGTTTAATTGGGTCTGATGCAGCTTAGTTATCTATAATTTGCAGGTGCTATGCTTAAGTTTGTCAGTAGAGGAGATGCTGGAGGATCATCAGCCAGTACAAGCACAGACTCAGTTGTTACACGTCCAGCCTCCACAGACAGTACTAGCATAGACCCGGTACAGCCAGCTTCAGCAAAAACAGCACAGCCGTCTAGCAACACAGACCCAGGTAAAGTACATGCATTCTCAGCCAGTACAGTACAGCCATCTTCAGCAATTACTAGCAACACAAACCCAGGTGAAGTACAGGCAGCCTCAGTCAGTACTAGCAGCACAACCAGAGGTGTACAGCCAGCAGCAGATACAAGCAGCTCAGACCCTAAAAGAACAGTTGCCGCTCCACCAAATGACCCAGCAGATTGGCCCCCAGTCTTAACAGACTTTATGAGGACTGAGATAGTGCGCAGAGGTCCATTCAAACCAGGACTGGATTTTTCTTTCCCTAAAGACAAGTCTAGAAGAGCTTTCCATTCAGGCTTATTACAGAGACAACTATCAAATGGGGAACGATTCAAAGGAGCTGGCTTACATACTCAAATCAAAAACAATGCTGTTTATTGTTTTTGCTGTAAGCTCTTTTCTACAAAAGACAACAAAATTATAAAGGAAGGTGTGAATGACTGGTCAAATATCAATGCCATTCTGAAACACCACGAGAGTAGTCCTGAACACACAAAAAATATGATTAAGTGGAGAGAACTTGATCTGCGTCTAAGTCGGGGACAGACTCTTGACCGGATACAAATGACCATTTACGAGGCTGAAAGAAAGAGATGGCAGGACGTCCTTACACGTTTAATAAGTATCACCCAGTCTCTGGCTAAACGAAACCTAATATTCAGGGGTTCGTCAGAAAAACTCTTCCAGCCAGATAATGGAAATTTCCTAAAAGAGGTTGAACTACTGGCAAAATTTGACCCCATTATGGAAAACCATCTCAGCAAAATTAAAGATGGAGAGACACATGCTCATTACCTTGGGCAGCACACACAGAATGAGATAATACAGATTGTGAGTGGCAAAATTCTGGAAGCAATAGTGACTCAAAAAAGAGACTCAAAGTGCTTCTCCATTATCTTGGACTGTACACCTGACATTAGTCACCAAGAGCAAATGTCCATTATTCTGAGAAGTGTGGCTTTAAAGGGAAAGCCAGAGATCAAGGAACACTTTCTGGGCTTTGTGAATGTTGAGGCTACAACAGGTTTAAATCTGTCCACTGTCATCTTAAATAAGCTGAATGAGCTGAAGATTTCATTTGAAGATTGCAGAGGGCAAGCTTTTGATAATGGGGCCAACATGAAAGGCAAGAACCAAGGAGTACAAGCCATACTGCTCAGAAAAACCCCAGAGCCGTGTTTGTCCCATGTGGAGCACATACTCTAAACCTTGTAATTGCAGATGCTGCCAAATCTTCAAAAGATGCAGTAGGGTTCTTTGGACATGTGCAAAAGCTCTTCACCATCTTTTCAGCTGGCACACAAAGATGGAGTGTTTTAAAGAAACACCTGAAGATAACCATGAAGTCATGGAGTGACACAAGATGGGAGAGTAGGCTCAAAAGCATTCATGCAATAAGGCACCAGGCATCTGAGGTTCGGGAGGCATTACTGGAAGCCAGACAGACAATCAATGATCCTGTGGCCAAAGTGGAGGCACAAGCACTTGCAGAGGAAGTTGGGTCCTACCGCTTCTTGATTTGCTGTGTTGTATGGTGTGAGATACTGACAATTACAAACATGGTGAACAAGCTCCTCCAATCTACCTCAATGCAGTTGGATATAGCAGTTAATTTAATCTCAAATGCAAAGGCTTCCCTCACTACATACTGGGAAACTGGATTCTCTGAGGCCCAGACAACAGCCAAAAGCATTTGTGAAGTAATGAATGTGGAGGCTGTTCTGAAAGAGAAGAGACTGAGAAACAGCAAGAGGCTTTTCAGCTATGAGGCTCCTGATGAACCAGTGACTGATGCACTGAAAAACCTTGAAGTCAACTTCTTTAACATGGTGGTCGACTCTGCTGTGACATCCATGGATGAGAGATTTGAAACACTCTACCAGGTGAAATCCAAATATGGAGTGTTGCTAAACTTCAGCACTGCCTCACAGATGTCTAGTGAATCTTTAAAGGCTCACTGCATGGAAGTTCAAAATACTCTAACCTTCAGAAATGACTATGACATCAGTGGAATGGATCTGGCACACGAGATTCAGAATTTACCTAATCTGCCATCAGATAAGATGACTGCATTTGAGTTGCTTTCATTTCTCTGTGAGAAAAACTTGGAGGAACTCTATCCTAATCTTTGGATAGCCCTAAGAATTGCAGTCACCCTGCCTGTAACAGTAGCATCATCAGAGAGGAAGTTTTTAAAATTAAAGCTCATCAAAAGCTACCTGAGGTCTCCTATGTCACAGGAACGTTTGAGTGGATTGGCCATCATGAGCATAAATCATGATGTGGGGAAACACCTGTCCTATGATGACATCATTGATGATTTTGCCTCAGGCTGGGTTCACACTAGTGCGACACGACATCCGTCCTACTTTGGATCCGACTTTGCCCTGCGACATGAAGCCGACATATGTCCGACTTTCAATGAACGGGGATCCGACTTGGATCCCCGCCAATATCAGGCACTGTGTTTGGTATGAATCTTGAGGGGGAACTCCAGGCCAAATTTTAAATAAAAAAAAAACGGCGTGGGTTCCCCTCCAGAGGCATACCAGGCCCTTGGGTCTGGTCTGGATTTGAACGGGCGCCCCTACGCCGAAAAAACGGCGTGGGGGTCCCCCCAAAATCCAAACCAGACCCTTATCCGAGCACACAACCTGGCAGGCCGCAGGGGAAGAGGGGGGGGACGAGAGAGCGGCCCCCCCTCCCTCCTGAACCGTACCAGGCCGCATGCCCTCAACATGGGGGTTTGGTGCTCTGGGGCAGGGGGGCAACCTGCGGCCCCCCCACCCCAGAGCACCCTGACCCATGTTGATGAGGACAGGGCCTCTTCCCGACAACCCTGGCCGTTGGTTGTCGGGGTCTGCGGGTGGGGGGCTTATCGGAATCCGGGAGCCCCCTTCAATAAGGGGGCCCCTGGATCCCGCCCCCCCACCCTATGTGAATGAGAATGGGGTACATCGTACCCCTACCCATTCACCTGGTGGAAAAAATTGCAATAAAAAAACACTACACAGGTTTTTAAAGTAATTTATTACACAGCTCCGGGGGTCTTCTTCCGACTCCGGCGCTCTTCTTCCGACTTCCGGGGGTCTTTTCCGACTTCGGGGGTCTCCGGTGTCGTCTCCCGCTCTCCGGTTCTTTCTTCCGCAGGGCCTCCGCTAACTTCTTTTTAGCTCTTTTGCTAATGGAGGCGCGGTCTTCCCGTCGTCGCCGTCGGCTTCTTCTTCCCTCTTCTCCTCCTCGATGTTGACGCGTCGCTTCCTCCCGCTGTAATACTGGCTCTCCGCTCCGCTCTGCATTAATATAGGCTTCTCATGACGTCACAGTCACATGTTCCGGGGCACATGGCCCCGGAGCATGTGACTGTGACGTCATGGGAACATGTGACTGTGACGTCATGAGAAGCCTATATTAATGCGGAGCGGAGCGGAGAGCCAGTATTACAGCGGGAGGAAGCGACGCGTCAACATCGAGAAGGAGAAGAGGGAAGAAGAAGCCGACGGCGACGACGGGAAGACCGACCCCTCCACTAGCGAAAGAGCTAAAGAAGTTAGTGGAGGGGCCGGCAGAAGGACAACGGAGAGCCGGACGAGACAACGGGAAGACCGGGCCTCCGTTAGCAAGAGAGCTAAAAAGAAGTTAGCGGAGGCCTGGCGGAAGAAAGAACCGGAGAGCGCGGAGACGACACTGGAGACCCCCGAAGTCGGAAAAGACCCCCGAAGTCGGAAGAAGACCACCGGAAGTCGGAAGAAGACCCCCGGAGCTGTGTAATAAATTACTTTAAAAACCTGTGTAGTGTTTTTTTATTGCAATTTTTTTCCACCAGGTGAATGGGTAGGGGTACGATGTACCCCATACTCATTCACATAGGGTGGGGGGGCCCCCTTATTGAAGGGAGCTCCCGGATTCCGATAAGCCCCCCGCCCGCAGACCCCGACAACCAACGGCCAGGGTTGTCGGGAAGAGGCCCTGTCCTCATCAACATGGGGACAGGGTGCTCTGGGGTGGGGGGCCGCAGGTCGCCCCCCTGCCCCAGAGCACCAAACCCCCCATGTTGAGGGCATGCGGCCTGGTACGGCTCAGGAGGGAGGGGGGCCGCTCTCTCGTCCCCCCCTCTTCCCCTGCGGCCTGCCAGGTTGTGTGCTCGGATAAGGGTCTGGTTTGGATTTTGGGGGGACCCCCCACGCCGTTTTTTTGGCGTAGGGGTGCCCGTTCAAATCCAGACCAGACCCAAGGGCCTGGTATGCTCCTGGAGGGGGAACCCACGCCGGTTTTTTATTTAAAATTTGGCCTGGAGTTCCCCCTCAAGATCAGTACAGCACAAGTCGCATGCCAAAGTCGGACCATGCAAGACTGCGGTCCGACTTTGATCCGACTTCAATGATAGTCAATGGGCTGAAGTCGGATCAAAGTCGGACCAAAGTAGTACAGGGAGCATTCTCAAAGTCGGACCGACATGTGTCGGACCAGTTAAGACGGCTCCCATAGGGAAACATTGATTTTCACACGTCATGCGACATGAGCTCCCAATGTCGGAGCGTTTGTCGCCCCAGTGTGAACCAGGCCTCAAGAAAGTGCAGAAAAGGAACACATTTGTAACATGTAACAAGTAGTGTAAATGACCGCTTAACTAACTATGTGAAATTCTTCTCAGTTTCTTCTACAGTCCAAATAGTCTGGTGGTGCCCATACTGATGCCTAAAGTGCCCAGGCTGTAGAGAGAACCAAAGTTAATCCCAAAAGCCAAAGTTCAGGGTTATAATTTATTATTTTATTATTTATGTTTACGTTAATATTCACTTATTTAATAATATTCACTTGTTATCTTAATATTATAGAAAATACTCTATTCAATAAATATTTAGTTTGAACCTCATTCTGTTCTATATTGTTGTACTTATTCTTTGACTGTTTTTTTTAACGGCGGGAGGATTGTTTTGGGAGCATTGAAGTGTCAGGTGTAACTGTGTGGCAATGGCAAATGGTTTACATAGGTAGAGGGCCCCTTAGCAGATATTGGCTTAGGGCCCCAGGGAGGTCAGGATCGGCACTGGGTGAGGTGAAAGACTGATGGACATCGGCTGCAGGTGCCAACTCTGATCTTTCATCAGACTGGGTGGGAGACAATGTGAAGGAACCGGAGGCACTGTCAGCAACCCAATCTACTATCGCCTGTACTTGTCCTGGCCTCAACATTCGTACAGCCTCATTAGGCGCATCAAAATACCGCTGCAGGCTCTGTCGCCTACTCGCACCTAAGGAAGGTGTTTCACTTGTGCGTGTTGCTGGCACAGATCGACCACGTCCTCTCCCTGCAACAGGAGCTCCACCAGCAGCACCACGACTGGGGCCACGTCCCTTTGACGTTCTCCTCATATTTTTCAAATTTAGGATCTTGCCCTAAATGGGTGTTTTTGGAAGAGCAGAATACACCCACAGTATGTAAAGGGTGTATCTCAACGTAACATATGCAGTGCTGGTGCACTGAGCTTGCAGATAAAAGTTAGATTTTCTCTGGCACTGGGCTCATGGCAGTGTAAAAAGACTGTGCACTGCAACCCAACCAGGTAAATCCATGCAGATCGCTGAGTTATTAGATTTCTGAATCTGGACTCCTAGATAAATCTCTCTCCCTGAAAGCAGCAACAGGAACCTTGCCCTACACTGTCTCTATCTTTTCTCTCAGTAGATTGCAGAATCAGGACTAACTCCTATCATTTCATTCTCTCCGTCACAGCAACAGCAGCCAGGATCCTTTCCCAATACTGTCTAAAGCAGAGTGACGTGCTGTGCTGTGTGCCTCTAGCTTATATAGAGGCTGGGTCACATGCTGCACTGGCCAATCACAGCCATGCCATTAGTAGGCATGGCTGTGATGGCTTCTAAGGGCACACCAGTTAAACGAAAGTTTATTGGCTGCCCTGTAGCTTTTAGAAATGCGCCATTACATCGCCGAACACTGGACCCGAACCCGAACATACAGTCAATTGTTCGGGTTCAGGACCCAAAAATCCAAAAGTCTGGTACAAACCCAAACTTTATAGTTCGGGTTCGCTCAACCCTAGTATTGACAGGAACCAGCGATTCATTACAGCCGCAAGTACTTTTAAAAATTACTATTATTTTACTTTAGAAATGTCATTTTGCTCTCGAACTGTTATAAACATGGAAAACATGCGCTACTTTACAGGCATACTATAGACACCCCCCCAGGTATGATATTTAGGGCCAGTTCACACAAGATGCAGTGCAGTGCTTTTTTTTGATGCATGAAAAATGCAAAGAAAGTTGATCATATTAATGCCAATGGCATAGTTCACACCACTGCAGTCCGTTCCAGTGTGTTTCAGAAAGGAAAAAAAAATTGGTCATGCTGCATTTTTTATGTACAGAACTGTACTGGACCACAGTAAAACACATCAAAAACGCTACGGAACGTACCAAAAACGCACTGGAATGCACCGGAATGCACCTAAATGCACCAAAGACGCACTGCAACACACTTGTCCTAAGTGAAAAGAGGGGAAAAAAAGCACTGGACTGCATCAAAAACGCATCAAAAATGCACTGGAACGCGTCAAAAACGCGCATGCAGAAAAGCACCTGGAACGCATCCAGACTGCGTTTCTATGGTGTGAACTGGCCCTTAGGGCCAGTTCACACCATAGAAACGCAATCCGGATGCGTTCCAGGTGCTTTTTTGAATGCGCGTTTTTGATGCGTTCCAGTGCATTTTTGGTAAGTTTTTGATGCAGTCCAGTGCTTTTTTTTTACCCCTCTTTTTTATTAACCATAGATAAGGACAAGTGTGTTCCAGTGCATTTAGGTGTGTTCCGGTGCATTCCAGTGCATTTTTGATGCGTTTTGTAGCGTTCCAGTACAGTCCAGTGCAGGTAAAATGCAGCATGTTCTACTTTTTTTGTGGAACTGGAACAAACACTGACATTTAGAACCATGTAACCAACTTTCCATGCATTTTTGATGCATAAAAAACGCAATGCACTGCATGTGGTGTGAAATGGCCCTTAAGCAATTTGGCATATTTAAAGGCACTTCTCCTTGTTTTGTTTTTGGTGTTGTCCAAATTGGTGACATTGATATATGTCCCTTAGGGTGGGACCTGGGCCCCGATTTTAAGGCCAATAACTAGAAGAAAATCCAGCCAAGTGGGGACTAGCAAAATTAACAAGTCAGTTCCCATAGACTGCAATGGTATTTGTTGTATAACTTTTGCCCATGTTAGGCTCTTTGTTTGCCCCCCGGACCGGGGGGTGTTTGTCCCGTCTCTAATTTTGTAGCATGCTGGATGATGTGCTTAATTTTGGACGAGGGGGGGGTATTTTCTGCTAGCTGCATTTGTGTTGGTCTGAGCATGCCTAGGGACTTAGGTTTTTTTTTTTGGTGCATTTTCTGTGTGAACAGCACCTGGATATTTCTGGGCATGCTCAGAGAGAGTGTGTTTTTTGGGTTAGTAATTGAAGGACATCCTTAACAGGTGTACACACTTTGAAGTTCAGTCTCTACATTGGGTGAACTTGCATTTTGGGTGTTTCATGGACTGTGCATGTGTTTTCAATTGCCGCATTAGCAAACAAACCTATGTTATATAAAGCTTGCAGATAGCATGCTCTCCCTTGCCCTGAAAAGAGGCAAGATTGTGTGTGTGACCGGTCAGCCGGCAAAATGTACATTTTGGTGTCCTTATCGAGTTTGTAACACATGCATTTTATTTGTTATGTCTTTGCAATACAGATGTTTGTTTTACTTTTGATTGTTTTTTTTTGTGTGGGGGATATATTCCCCTGAAATATTTTTGATGTTGTTAATGTGTGTCATTTGTTCACTTTGATTTAAAGTGGTGTTCCGGCCTAAATTACACTTTTTAAATAAAAATACCTCTAGAATACACAACCTTAATCTATTCTAGTAAAGTTAGTCTGTAAACTAAGGTCCGTTTAGTTAGGTTATTACAGCATTTAGATCGTTTATAAATTAGAAATAGGCCGTGGCCATCTTTGGTGTGGTTACATGAAGCCAGAAAGTATGATTTCCTGGATTCCAGGCTTGCAAATCTCACACAAGCTCAGTGCTTCTCAAGCAGTCTAAAATTGGTTTCACTTTCAAGTTTCCTTTGCTCTCCAGTTGCCGCCCACTATTTATGTAAACATCATTAAAAATATCCTATTGGTAATCGGTATCGGCGAGTACTTGAAAAAAAGTATCGGTACTTTGTACTCGGTCTTAAAAAAGTGGTATTGGGACAACCCTAATATATATACATATATATATATATATATATATATATATACACACACACACACACACACATATATATATATATTAGGGTTGTCCCAACTTTTTTAAGACCGAGTACAAAGTACCGATACTTTTTTTTCAAGTACTCGTCGATACGATTACCAATACTTTTTTTTAATCTCATGTGACAGTGACACATGTGTCAGTATTTTTTTTATTTTTTTTTTATTTGCTATTTCTACAATGTTTTATTTTTTTAAGGGGGGGGGGGGGGTGGACAGTGTCAGTGTGTTTTTTTGTATTTTTTATTATTTTTAACAATTTATTATTTATTGCAATTCTTTTTTATCAGCACTGTTGGGGGGCTTTGGTGAGATATCAGGGGTCCTAACAGACCTCTGACCTCTCCCCTTTGAGACAGGGAAAGGGACTACTAGGGACACAGATTCCCCAGTCCCTTTCTCAGCAGCCTCAGCGGCTCCTCTCCATTCATAAACTGAAACATTGTAAATGTTTCAGTTATGTGATTGGACAGAGTCAGTGATCACTGACTGTAAACATTCGGAAAACTGAGAAGCCGGATTTACCGTCTCCTAATTCCGCTCTCCATCCTGACAGATCGAGGGGGACACGGAGCAGCACGGAGGAGAAGAGAGGGGGACGGCACGGAGGATAAGAGAGGGGGACGGCACGGAGGGGGACAGCAGCAGAATGGAGGGGGACTGGAGGAGGATACGGGGACAGTCATCAGTGATACTGCACACTACGGTACACACGAAACACTACGCTACACACAAAACACTGCACACTACACACTAAACTACGCTACACACTAAACACTGCACACTACGCTAAACACTGCACACTACGCTACACACAAAACACTGCACACTACACACTGCACACAACGCTACACACTAAACACTGCACACAACGCTACACACTACGCTACACACTAAACACTGCACACTACGCTACACACTAAACACTGCACACTACACGCTACACACTAAACACTGCACACTACGCTACACACAAAACACTGCACACTACGCTACACACTAAACACTGCACACTACGCTACACACAAAACACTGCACACTACGCTACAAAGTAAACACTGCACACTACGCTACACACAAAACACTGCCCACTAAACACTGCACACTATGCTACACACTAAACACTGCACACTACGCTACACACAAAGCTACACACTAAACACAAAGCTACACACTAAACACTGCACACTACGCTACACACAAAGCTACACACTAAACACTGCACACTACGCTACACACTAAACACTGCACACTACGCTACACACTAAACACTGCACACTACGCTACACACTAAACACTGCACACTACACTACACACTAAACACTGCACACTACGCTACACACTGCACACTACGCTAAACACTGCACACTACGCTACACACTAAACACTGCACACTACGCTACACACTAAACACTGCACACTACGCTACACACTAAACACTGCACACTACGCTACACACTGCACACTGCACACTACGCTACACACTGCACACTGCACACTACGCTACACGCTAAACACTACGCTACACACTAAACACTGCATACTACACACTAAACACTACACACTACGCTACACACTAAACACTGCACACTACGCTACACACTAAACACTATGCTAAACACTGCACACTACGCTACACACTAAACACTGCACACTACGCTACACAATTAACACTGCACACTAATCTACACATGAAACACTGCACACTACACACTAAACTACGCTACACAAAAAAAACTGCACACTACGCTATATTCCGGCAGGAGAGTGGACCCCAGAGATGTGGAATGCGGTGGGGAGAGCGGATGACCTCCGGCGGAGTGACAGCGGTGTGAAGATCCGACGGACCGCGCTGAATGCGGGGGTGCCGACAGGCTGCAGCTTCCAGGTCCTCTGTAGTGTGGACACGGAGGAATCACTCACCACTGAGTGGAGGAGAAAGCCGGCTGGTGCTTCCGCTGGTGGGTGCAGACCAGCTGCACGGCCAGCGGTAGACAGCAAGGGGGAGGGCCAGAGGTAGCAGCTCAGTGACCCCGGCGGGGGAAAAAAACTCAAATAGGAAGGCAAACTTCCATTAATGGAGAGCCAGTAGGACATGAGGGAGACAGGCAGTCATGTCACACTGACTGCCTGTCACAACAGGAAATGATCCGGAGGAGGAGGAGGACTCAGGGGCGGCGGCTCACAGCCAAGTGAAGGCCGGTCCCACTCACCAGCGATCCAATCCCACGCTACGCCAGTGGTGAGGCGTGACCATGGCAACACATGCCTGGTTTCCCTCACTTAAAATGGCGCCTGGCATCGCGTTATTTCTGGTTTCGAAATAACGCAATGCTACGGCTCAGGGACAGCTATGCCTTCTGGGATTGAAGACAAACATCTCCCAGGAGACATAGCGGTCCGTGGATGACGCGCCGAGTCTGATTTCGCCGCGGCCGCAAAAATAAATATATAAAATTATAACAGTGAGTTTTTTAAATAACAATTTTTTATATGCCAAATCAGCATAAGGGGGCAGAGCTGCAGAGGATGCAGATAAGTTGTAAAAGAGGGTGGAACTCCACTTTAATTGTCTGTGCTGCATTATTTTGCTAAATCTTTCTCAAGATGTGACTAATGTTTCAAATTTACCTAAATGTCTTTTTTATTTATTTATTCTTTTGCTTCCCTTTGTGTTTTCCAAGTCCTGTTTTGTTGACCAATAAAATTTGATGCAAAGTTTGATGTTTGTTTTTTTTGTTTTCTATGCAACAAATGTGGCAGCTGTAGCTTAACTATGCTTATTGGCATGTCAAAACAGGTGTGATTTGTCTACCCTGGTGCCTTCATGGTAGCATATGCATGTATTGCGTGCTGCCATGGATAGTCACCAGGAAATAAAAAATACAGAGCGGTAAGTATTCAATTTTCCTTTTTACTGCAGTGGTTCTCAGCCTCGGTCCTCAAGTACCCCCAACAGGACATGTTTTGTGAATTTATCTTATTGAGAATTGCTCTCCAAAATACCAAACCATTGACTGTGATTTAAAGCACATGTGCAAGATGAAGGAAAACCTGCAAACATGGCCTGTTGGGGGTACTTGAGAAGCACTGATTTAGAGCACTGCACTTAAAAATAGCTCAAGGCAATACGATTCTAATTGTGGGCATTTTGAGGGAAACCAAGTAAGTGTTAGAACCCCTGCTTGTTTTGTTTTTTTTAGGTTGGGCTTTGTGTCCCTTTTTAGTAAAATTGGCTTCAATTTCTGTCACACAGCTAAACAGGAAGTGAAGGTAAAAGCCTACCAATGTCTTTTCTTGGGGACACACAGATCAATCTAACTAGTGTCCCCATTAAGCAAATTGCACTCTAGCACTTTGTTGTGTACACCCCAAATCATTGGGTAGTTTGGGGTTTAGTAAAGGCAAATCCACTCTGCAGTACAAGTGTAGTTGCTGAAAATCTGAGCGGAAGCACTGGTGATTGTAACATCCAATCATGTAAAAGCAAAGATGGTGTTTTTTTTGTTTCCTTGCATGTCCCCCTCGGATATCCAGCAAGTGCACTTGTAGTGCAAAGTGGATTTGCCTTTAGTAAATAAACCCCAAAGTCCAAAATACCTAATAATTTGGGGTGTACCCAGAAAAATGCTGGAGTGCAATGTACATAATGGGGAAAGTATTTAGATTGACATGTGTGCCCCCAAGGAAAGACATTGGTAGGGATTTACCCTCACTTCCTGTGTGGCTATGTGACAGGAAGTTAATTATTTGGAAGGATAAAGTGGCCAAAATTTGGGAGTTGTCTTCACCCTATCAGGGTCTAGACTTCTAATCCCTCTGCACTCTAAGCAAAAATAAGAAAGGATTTAATTTAGTTTAACTTTGCAAAGACACATTCCTAAGTTGAATTGTGATGCCAGTCAATGGCCCATTTAGACCCTCTTTAATCAGTTGAGATCAGCGCTATAGCTGATCGACGGCCACAGCACGGTCCTCAATTGCCAGGAGTCCTTCAATAGACGTCCTCCCCTTTGCGTACGCGTGCACTGGGGTCACTGAGTCACTGAGACTCGGGTGATGACAGATCCGAGTAAGGGGCCGATCCCTGCCCCTTACCACGTGATCAGCTGTCAGCCAACTAAGGTTGAAAGCGGCGTTTCTAAACGTGCGTTTTGTCGCTTTTGCATGGCGAGTTTTACCGCATTTGCGTCTATAAGCGTTTAGTTAGTTACCATCATAAGGAGCCGCCCTAAGCTCAAAAAACAGTATTATTAACCATTTCAGCTATTTTGTGAGACCAGAGTGAGTAGCAGCAGCTGAGAGAGCAGCAGTGTACTTGTATTTAGTGTGTTACTTGCCACATCACTTGCCACAAGTTGTGGATTGTCCACTTGCCACGTCACCTGACACAAGTTGTGGATTGTCCACTTGCCATGTCACCTGGCCATGTCACCTGGCACAAGTTGTGGATTGTCCACTTGCCACGTCACCTGGCCACGTCACCTGCCCCAAGTTGTGGATTACCCACAATGTAATGGAAGCAATTACATTTTTTTTGTATATATTTTTAATGGTTTTTCATCATTTGCCATCATTTTGGAGTTTTTCAATGTAAAAAAATAGATCACCTTTAAAAACGCTTCTAAGCGAAAACGCGGCTAAACGCCGGTACCGCGTCTGAAACGTGGAAATCTTTGACGTGTGAACGCATTTTTGGGCTTTCTTAAAAAGGAGGTTAAACGCAACTCCCTAAGGGGCAGTTCACACCTTGGAAACGCAGTCCGGATGCATTCCAGGTGCTTTTGTGCATGCGTGTTTTTGATGCAGTCCAGTGCTTTTTTTCCCCCTTTTTTCTTAGGCCTCATGCCCACGGACGGACGTTTTAAAAAACGGTCTGTAAGGCTTGATTCCCACTAATGCGTTTTTTGGTGCATTTTGCATGAATGCAGGGAAATTTTTTAACATGGGTTCCTATGGAACATGTTCACATCAATGCATTTTTGTGCCTCTGCATTTTTGGAAAGGGTCGGGGACTTTTTTTTCCCCAGCAAAAAACTGCGTTTTGCATGTAATATAATTCAATGGACCCGTGATTTTGCGGCATTTGCGTTTTTTTTTTAACCTGTTTATAGCTGGTTGTTAAAGGAAATACAGTATAAAAAAAAAAAAAAAACATTGCCGGCTATAAAAAAAATAAAAAAATATTGAGAAAATAACAGCGTGGGGTCCCCCCCAGGTCCTTACCAGGCCCTTTGGTCTAGTATGGATTCAGAGGGGACCCCGCCCCCACACACACCAAAAAAAAAAATGGCATGGGGTCCCCCCAAAATCCATACCAGACCCTTATGCGAGCATGCAGCCCGGCAGGTCAGGAAAGGGGGGGCGAGCGAGCATCCCCCTCCTGAACCGTACCAGGCCCAGGGTTGCCAACTTTCAGTAAATTTACGAACAGTTTGTAAAATCCATAATTGTTGCATCTGTCCATGAATGTCAGTTACGGACACGCAGCCTACATGTCCGTAATGGACATTCAAGGACAGATGCAAAAAGTACAGATTTTACAAACTGTTCGTAAATTTACTGAAAGTTGGCAACCCTGACCAGGCCGCATGCCCTCAACATGGGGGGGTTGGGTGCTTTGGGGCAGGGGGCAAGGGCCTCTTCCCGACAACCCTGGCCGTTGGTTGTCGGGGTCTGCGGGCGGGGGGCTTATCGGAATCCGGGAGCCCCTTTAATAAGGGGGCCCCCAGATCCCTGCCCCCCACCCTATGTGAATTAGTATGTGGTACATCGTACCCCTATCCATTCACCTGGTGGCAAAATAAGTCAATAAAAAAACACAACACAGGTTTTTAAAGTAATTTATTAGGCAGCTCCGGGGGTCTTCTTCCAACTTCGGGGGTCTTCTTCCAACTTCGTTTGTCTTCTTCCAACTTCGGGGGTCTTCTTCTGCTCTCCGGTGGTCATCTCCGGTCTTCATCATCGTCTTCTTCCCTCTTCTCTCCGCCCGATGTTGCCTCGTCGCTGTCTGCCGCTACAATGCTGTGTGCACGGAGCGCAACGACTTATATTGGCATGGGGTGTGGTCACCAGGTGACGTCACAGTCCCATCATTCCCTGGGACTGTGACGTCATACGGGGGCGGGGTCACCGAGTGGCATCATCGGGCAGAGAGAAGAGGGAAGAAGACGACAATGAAGACCGGGACCCCGCTAGCAAAAGAGCTGGAAGAAGATAGCGGGGAGCCCGGAAGAAGGCAGAAAGAACCAGAGATTGTGGAGAAGGCACCGGAGAGCAGGAGAAAAACCAGAGAGCGCGGAGACGACACCGGAGAGCTGAAGAAGAGACTCCCGAAGTCGGAAAAAGACCCCAGAAGTCGGAAGAAGACCCCCCAAAGTCGGAAGAAGACCCCCCGAAGTCGGAAGAAGACCCCCGGAGCTGCCTAATAAATTACTTTAAAAACTTGTGTTGTGTTTTTTTATTTACTTTTTTTGCCACCAGGTGAATGGGTAGGGGTACGATGTACCCCATACTCATTCACATAGGGTAGGGGGCCCCAGATCTGGGGCCCCCCTTATTAAAGGGGGCTCCCGGATTCCGATAAGCCCCCAGCCCGCAGACCCCGACAACCAACGTCCAGGGTTGTCTGGAAGAGGCCCTTGACCCCATCAACATGGGGCAGGGTACTTTGGGGGTGGGGGGGCGCAGGGCGCCCCCTGCCCCAAAGCACCCAACCCCCCCATGTTGAGGGCATGTGGCCTGGTACAGTTCAGGAGGGGGGGGCGCTCGCTCGCCCCCCTTTCCTGACCTGCCGGGCTGCGTGATCGGATAAGGGTCTGGTATGGATTTTGGGGGGACTCCCACGCCGTTTTTTCTGCGTAGGGGGGTTCCCCTTAAAATCCATACCAGACCTATGGGCCTGGTATGCTCCTGGAGGGGAACCCATGCCGTTTTTTTATTTAGTGGTAGTTTTATACGCCAGTTAAGCTGCAGGAAATCTCATTGGATTCATGAGACAAAAGTTTTAGTACCCGCTGGCTTGAACGTTGAGTTTGATGTAAATTGTTTTATTTCTGACCGATAGAACTTTAACATTTTTGGTATTTATGCCTTTTTTATTATGTTATTTCTTATATGAACCCCCGTTTGTCTCTATATTTTTCTGTATTTTTTCTATATATATTTTTTTTTTACATTGTATTATCGTCCTATGAGAGTCAGCAGGGACGCGGGTTGTCTTTTACACGCTTTTTATGTTTTTTCTATGACACAGTTGATTATATGTCAAATGTGTTTGAGAGATGTTTTTTATTCTTATTGGATTATATCCTTTGGGATGATACGTTTCTTTGTCCTATTTTTGCCTGTCCCGGCCTTCGTTATTTCCTGCTGGTTTGGGTCTCCATGACAACTATGTGTTTACATTGCTTGGATTGACCGGTACGGCATTTTAATAGTTTTAATAGCGGATGACTCACACCGTTCCGTTACCGCTGATGAAGTCCCGCCCCCTTGGGATGCAACGCGTACGGAATTACGTGAACCAGCGTGATGTCACTCGCGTCCTTTCATGCTTACCCTCGCGGACTACATGCCATTATTCCCATGCACTGGGGTTCAGTTCAGTGCGTTGTTTGTAAGTGCTTTTCTTCTTAACCTTTTATGAAATAAATGTCTGTTATCAAACGGAGAGCACTAGATATCCATGTCTCTTTCCATACATATCTGACTGCCTGAGTTGGCGCTGTGAGTTCTATATCTGACTCGTGGACATCCATCAATTCCATTGTGCAGCTGATCCCGTTTTCCCTGGCTATTAATCCCCAGTGTGGGAAACTGCTTGCATGACCTGACTGACTAGCTCAGGGGTCTATGTTCTAAGGTGAGCTGCAAACCATTATCGGAGGTGGAGATTATCACACAGTCACTATAAGATACTTAAGGAGTCACCTTTTTGGACACTTTTGGTGCTTGCTATGTCTTACAGTGAAGATTTATGGACTGTCTTTTACCTACATCATTACTATTTTAGTGTCATTTTAGCTATTGTGTTTTAATTTGGGTTTTTTTGCGCTGCACTGCCTGTTTTACTAGTAATGGTATCATGTAGGTTTGTCAATGACTCTGGTATACCTCTGATGCGAATGTTGGAGCGTCTGGCCCTATTCTCAAAATCTTTCAGTTAAGATTGTAAAGTAAAATTTTCCTCCTTAAGATTTTCCAGTTCAGCCATGTAGTCCTGTGCTGAGTTTTCAATCTCATCTACTCTGGTTTCCAACGCTTCTGTGTGGCTATCCAGCTCCCTTATCTCTTTTGTGAGGCTCTTTGTGATATGTTCTGAGGTTTGCCTCAGAGCTTTGTTAAGCATTTTTTCAAACTGCCTTAATAAAGCTGGAGAGGCTGGGGAGTCTTGTGAAATATACTGTATGTTTCATTTGTTTCTGAGTCCAACTCGCCAAGGGAGTCTGTATGTATAGGTTGGTGTTTCTGTGAGAGCGCTGAGGCTTATGAGGAGGAAGGCATCGGTGCCAGTGGCGTACTAACTAGGGGGCGGGGGGGGCGTTCCGCCCGGGTGCTCCGGGTGTCACACACTGGGGGGGGGTGTCGGGCGGCACCCCTGTCCTCCAAGTCCCTTGTATGAATCAATGACAGTGCGGCGTGGTAGCGCAGCGGCTATGTGAAACCCTGACAGTGCAGGGAGAGCCCAGCTGTGACAGGGTGTGGGGGTGTCCGAGTCGGGTGCGGACTGTACTGCTACCCAGGAGACACACAGGACCGGCCACTGCGGGCAGGAGAAAAAAAAACACTGTCTCTCGCTCTCTTGTGCAGTAGGGGAGGGAGAGGGAGAAAAGGTAAGGCAGCGTTGAATAGAGGACAGGAAATGCCGGAGAAGTAGCAGGAGATTGGTTGCTAGGTGGTCCTAGCAACCAATCATTATCTTGTGAATAGGAAAGTGCAAGGTAGGAACGAACACAGAGCAATGCAACATGCGGGGGTCCAGAGCTGTGGGGGGGGGGGGGTAATGTGCAGGGGGTCCAGAGCTGTAGGGGGTGAGTAATGTGCAGGGGGTACAGAGCTGTGGGGGGGTATTTTACAGGGGGTCCAGAGCTGTGTGTGTGGGGGGGGGGGTAATGTGCAAAGGGTCCAGATCTGTAGGGGGGTAATGTGCAGGGGGTCCAGAGCTGTAGGGGGGTAATGTGCAGGGGGTCCAGAGCTGTAGGGGGGTAATGTGCAGGGGGTCCAGAGCTGTAGGGGGGGGTAATGTGCAGGGGGTCCAGAGCTGTAGTGGGGGTAATGTGCAGGGGGTCCAGAGCTGTAGGGGGTAATGTACAGGGGGCCCAGAGCTGTAGGGGTTAATGTGCAGGGGGTCCAGAGCTGTAGGGGGGATAATGTGCAGGGGGTCCAGAGCTGTGGGGGGCTGTGTAATGTGCAGGGGTCCAGAGCTGCAGGCTGGGGGACTGTGTAATGTAAAGGGGTCCAGAGCTGCAGGGTGGGGGGCTGTGTAATGTAAAGGGGTCCAGAGGTGCAGGGTGCTGTGTAATGTAAAGGGGTCCAGAGGTGCAGGGTGCTGTGTCATGTAAAGGGGTCCAGAGGTGCAGGGTGCTGTGTAATGTAAAGGGGTCCAGAGGTGCAGTGTGTTATGTAATGTAAAGAGGTCCAGAGGTGCAGGGTGCTGTGTATTGTAAAGGAGTCCAGAGGTACAGGGTGCTGTGTAATGTAAAGTGGTCCAGAGGTGCAGGGTGCTGTGTAATGTAAAGGGGTCCAGAGGTTTGTAATGTAAAGGAGTCCAGAGGTGCAGGGGGTTTTGTAATGTAAAGGAGTCCAGAGGTGCAGGGGGTTTTGTAATGTAAAGGGGTCCAGAGGTGCAGGGGGTTGTGTAATGTAAAGGAGTCCAGAGGTGCAGGGGGTTGTGTAATGTAAAGGGGTCCAGAAGTGCAGGGTGATGTGTAATGTAAAGGGGTCCAGAGGTGCAGGGTGCTGTGTAATGTAAAGGAGTCCAGAGGTGCAAGGGGTTGTGTAATGTAAAGGGGTCCAGAGGTGCAGGGTGCTGTGTAATGTAAAGGGGTCCAGAGCTGCAGGGGTGGGCTGTGTAATGTAAAGGGGTCCAGTTGTGGAGAGGGGGTACAAAGTAGTGACAAAGAGATATTGAAGGATGCAGATGTCTGCAGGGGGCACAGTGGGGTGTTTTTACATTTTAAAGTGGGGGGGTGCCAGATATGAGAGCCGCCCCGGGTTCCAAATGCTCTAGGTATGCCCCTGATCTGCGCCATTTTAGCTGTGGCCCGCGCTTTGGGTTCCTTAATGAAGGGGTTTTTGGTTTTGGTGCGGGTGCCACCCAGCACCATAATTTTGCCCCAAACTGTACCTCTGTATTCCAGGAGGTGTCCGGTGTGTTTCTGTGTGACTGGAACCGGCGGACTCCGGTTATTCTGTAGCTGTTCTCCTCACACACTCTAATGCCGTGTACACACGACCGTTTTTAATGTCATTGAAAAAAACTGCATTTTTCTCAACGTGATTCTTCTCAAGCCTGCCTTGCCTACACACTATCGTGGTAAAAAATGTTTGTGTAAAGCGCAGTGACGTACAACACGTCGGACGGCACTATAAAGTGGAAGTTCCATTCGGATGGCGCCACCCTTCATGTTAGTAAAGTTTGTTGAGAGACGATTCGCGCTTTTCAACCTCGTGCTTTTCAGTCCGTTACAGCGTGACAAATGTGCTATCTCCATTACGAACGCTAGTTTTACCAGAACGAGCGCTCCCGTCTCATACTTGATTCTGAGCATGCACATTTTTTTCACGTCGTTAAAGCCCACACACGGCCGTTTTTCATGACGAGATAAACAACGATGTAAAAAACAACGTGAAAAATTAGAGCATGTTCCAATTTTTTTCATGGCCGTTTTTCACGTCGTGAAAAATGCTCTGAAGCCCACACACGATCATTTTTAATGACCATTTTAAAAAATGTCATTTTTCTCGTCATTAAAAACGGTCGTGTGTACGTGGCATAACAGTGCATGACCATTCCTGTCAGAGTCCAGGGGGTGTACACAACAGTTTTTCACTCCCCACTCAAATCTCCCACTTTTCAGCTTTCAGCCAGCAAAGTGTGGCAATCTTAATTGCATAGTTACACTGGGCCAGCTTGGACCAATAAAATTATATTTCATAATTGAGGGATGGCCGAGAAAGCTGGAAATCCCTGTATTAGTTGGCACTTTTACAGTAATCACCACTATCTTCTGGGTCTAATGTAAATATGCAAACAAGATCATACTTAGAGGTCAGCTTTAAGCTTTATTAAGTATTCAGTTTTCAATAGTTGCACAACTGTTAGATAAAGTGGTACTACAGTCTAAACATTCTTCCCTTAATGCATTTTCTGGTTTAAGGTAAAAAATTTCCCACTGCCTATGCTTACCCCCCACCCCCCGTCCCTAAATACCTGGCTCAATGTCTCAACTCCAGAAATGTCTCCAGGTACAGCACTGCTCTCTTCATTTACGGTATTCACATGGCGGCTGCTATGTGACACTTACAGCTTGACTCGGGGCCCAATGGCAGGAGGTCTTTTACATAAATGTCTTTCCCAAGATACTTGTCATAACACCTTTAAATTTGCTTTCACTTTTCAGTAAAATAATAATAACAAAAGCATCTGGGTTGTTTTTACTAGCATAATGTTGTCAACCAGTAAACAATGTATTCACTGTTCATGCATTGGAAGAATATCAAATATATATTAATCTCTAGAAATGTTTTTTCGCTGTGATTGGCAATGTATTTTCATCGAGGGACATCTTTTTTTCTTTTTAAATAAAGAAATTGTCAAAAACTGTCTCTGTGCGTTTTTAACTTTTTTTCACTTATTTGATGAATGGGTAGGGGTACTACGTACCCCATACTCATTCACATAGAGGGAGGCTGGGATCTGGGGGCCACTTCTTAAAGGGGGCTTCCAGATTCCGATAAGCCCCCTGCCCACAGACCCCCACAGCCATGGACCAGGGTTGTGGGGATGATACCCTTGTCCCCATCAACATGGTGAATGGGTAGGGTAAAATGTACCGCATATCCATTCACATGGGGGGGCAAGATCTGGGGGCCCTCTTCCTAAAGGTGGCTTCCAAATTCTGATAAGCCCCCTGCCAACAGACCCCCTCAACTACAGCCCAGGGTTGTGAGGAAGAGACCCTAGTCCCCATCAACATGGGAACAAGGTGCTTTGGGGCGGGGGGGTCAGAACCCCCCATGTTGAGGGCATGTGGTATGGTTCAGGAGGGGGGTGCTCGCTCACCACCCCTCCATTCCTGACCTGCCAGGCTGCGTACTTGGATAAGGGTCTGGTATGGTTTTTGCCCCCCCCCCCCGCAGTTTTATTTTTAAATTGTGCCATTGGGTTCCCCTTATAATCCATACCAGACCTGAAAAAATAAATTAATAGCCGGGTGCCGACAATTGCTACTGCGAATCAATTTAGATGTGATTTGACTTGTTTTTTTTTTATCCTTTAGAAATGTATTTTTTGCTGCAGCATGTTCTATACTCTCTACAGATGCATTACTTTACAGGCAGACTAAGGGGACCCCACTGGCACTATATTTAAATACATTTTTATTTTTTATTGTTGCACTTAAGTATCATTTAAAATGTTATTTAAAAAAAATAATTTGCATTGATACTTGTCCCCCAGGACAGTCCCCGGACCCCATACCCGTTTTTTGGCCAATTACTTGCATATAAGAATTTAAAATGGGCACTTTTGATTGCTCATGTTCGGCTCCCATAGACTTCAATGGAGGTCGCTGTTTGGGGAAGAACTTTTCCCCTGTTCAGAAATTCTGCTGCAAACCGCACAGGGGTGTATCTGGCTCATCTCTATTCAAATGAACAGTCTATTTGCCTCAACCCAAAGTCTCTTAAGAGGAAAGGAAACATGTCAGGTGGATATAGGTGAAATTATGGTGTTGAACATGTGAGATGCAGAGGTGTTTGGGAGACCAGGCATTAAAAGTGCCTTAAATCTGATTGTTTGCTAATGTAATAATATTTCTCTCATATACAGTATACCCAAAACTTATAATGGCTATTAATATTTGTACTAGTTTTTAGAAATCAAAATTCTTCAACCAAAATTCTTTAACCAGCAACACAGATCTAGATTTCATAGAACTTAGAAGTGCATGTGAATTACCTCAAATGTTGTTGACCATTGCATACGGTATATGAAACGGTATAGCAGTTTTGTTGCACTGAAGACATTTTGCCAGTGTGCAGTAGGTCTATTGTACCCTACTGTACATATAAAACCTGTAATTTCTAAGCTCTTCAACGCACACAGCGTTTATCCTCACACAGAGACACTCACTAGCAGCCACTGCAGTTAGCAAGCTGCTCACCATCCTCCACCATCCTTCACTCTGCTCTCACCAGCACCTCATTATATTGGTTGTGTGCACCTGAGCACCTGCACCTGAGCACACACCATGCTGGCTGTCCACAAGACCCGGACACAGGGTTGGAGATCCCATCCCACCCAAGACTCTGAAGGATCTCCAAGCCACAGAACCCCATGCAGAAATAGCAAAATCTGAGAAAACTGCCAGAGCAGTTTTCTCTGTTTTTAAATTTACGCTCTGTAGCTCTGCACTCAGGCGATGTGCAGCCTCTGTGTCCACTTTAACCTAATTTTCATTGGGACAGAGCCTCGCTCTGCCACAATACTTATTGACCCTCACTGATTTAAAAAAAAGGGTGAAAAATTTGCTTCTGACTTTTTCTCTGACTCTCTAGATATACAAGTCTTTTTTTTTTTTTCAAAATCAGTGACTTAAAGTACTGAAGCCATTGGGTCACGATAAAAACCAGTCAACTAATATATTAAGGTGGTTAGCAATGGCCGTGTTTTATGCAATGGGGTATTTATCTTTGAGAGCTTCATGCAGCTGAAAATAGAAATACAATTTTTTTTCCTAACATAATCTAACAATCCATACATTTAACAATAAACTACCTTTGCAAGCCACTGACTTTAAGGAATACCCTTTGAGAACTATTATTTTTATTGTAGAAAATGGCGCTAAACAACATCATCATACGTACAGATTGTATACAAGCCAAAAATTATATGAAAAAGTCAACTGCATTGTTCTTTTAGAAAAAACTATGGTGCTTAGGTAATTGTTTAATAGAGCATGGATTTTAAATACAGTGGAACCTTGGATTACGAGCATAATCTGTTCCAGGAGAATGCTCGTAATCCAAAGTACTCGCATATCAAAGCGAGTTTTCCCATTGAAGTCAATGGAAATGAAAATAATTTGTTCCGCATTGACTTCAATGGGATGCAGTACCGCGTTTGGCCTGAGGTGGGGCGCTGGAGAGCCTCGGAAACGTCCGAAAAGGCCCGAGATTTGCCATGGTCAGCTGTGCTTTTCTTGGGCCTTTCTGTGCATTTCTGAACGGCGCCAATCAGCTGAGATTGGCAACGTTTGGCTCTGCTCGGCTCCGACGCCCCCCCCCCACCTCCGGCCAAATGCGGTACTGCACCTGCTTTGGCCTGAATCGTGCTCGTTTTGCGGGACAACACTGGCAAACCGAGTCACGATTTTTTAAAATACAGTGCTTGTATTGCTAAACACTCGTTAACCGCGTTACTCACAATCCGAGGTTCCACTGTAGTTGAAAGTTTCTTGCTGCGTCTTAAATGTTGTTGAATTACCTGGAATATTTTAGATTTCACTTACATTTTTGGTATTGGTGCCTTTTTTATTATGTTATTTCTTATGCAAACCCCCTTTTGTCTCTATATATTTTTCTGTATTTTTTGTATTTTTTCTATATATTTTTTTTTTTTACATTGTATTATCGTCCTATGAGAGTCAGCAGGGACGCGGGTTGTCTTGTACATGCTTTTTATGTTTTTTCTATGACACAGTTGATTATATGTCAAATGTGTTTGAGAGATGTTTTTTATTCTTATTGGATTATATCCTTTGGGATGATACGTTTCTTTGTCCTATTTTTGCCTGTCCCGGCCTTCGTTATTTCCTGCTGGTTTGGGTCTCCATGACAACTATGTGTTTACATTGCTTGGATTGACCGGTACGGCATTTTAATAGTATTAATTGCGGGTGACTCACACCGTTCCGTTACCGCTGATGAAGTCCCGCCCCCTTGGGATGCAACGCGTACGGAATTACGTGAACCAGCGTGACGTCACTCGTGTCCTTTCATGCTTACCCTCGCGGACTACATGCCATTATTCCCATGCACTGGGGTTCAGTTCAGTGCGTTGTTTGTAAGTGCTTTTCTTCTTAATCTTTTATGAAATAAATGTCTGTTATCAAACGGAGAGCACTAGATATCCATGTCTCTTTCCATACATATCTGACTGCCTGAGTTGGCGCTGTGAGTTCTATATCTGACTCGTGGACATCCATCAATTCCATTGTGCAGCTGATCCCGTTTTCCCTAGCTATTCATCCCCAGTGTGGGAAACTGCTTGCATGACCTGACTGACTAGCTCAGGGGTCTATGTTCTAAGGTGAGCTGCAAACCATTTTCGGTGGTGGAGATTATCACACAGTCACTATAAGATACTTAAGGAGTCACCTTTTTGGACACTTTTGGTGCTTGCTATGTCTTACAGTCTTTAACCAGCAACACAGATCTAGATTTCATAGAACTTAGAAGTGCATGTGAATTACCTCAAATGTTGTTGACCATTGCATACGGTATATGAAACGGTATAGCAGTTTTGTTGCACTGAAGACATTTTGCCAGTGTGCAGTAGGTCTATTGTACCCTACTGTACATATAAAACCTGTAATTTCTAAGATCTTCTCCTTAAAATACTGTGATATTGGGGTGTTTTAGCTCAAGTGGATAGATGCATTTTTATGCAGTGAGTCCATATTAGACAGGCATTCTAGTTAAGGGCCTGGTAGCCAACGTTTATTTAAACAGAAAAACAAAAGCAAAATGTCTATTCAGGATTCCCACGCAGGGGTTTAACTTCATTTAGCAGTCCAAAATTAAGAAAAACATACCAAGCCACCTGGCTCTCTTGTTAGCTGTTCCTCTGCTTGCTTTAGGTACTGATACCTTAAACCGCCAGATCTTCCAGTCTCACAGTCTTGGATACACACAGCTTTGGGCTTCTTAAACACACACAGCTTGAAGTCCCCTAATGCACACAGCTTTAACGCCCTTCAACGCACACAGCGTTTATCCTCACACAGAGACACTCACTAGCAGCCACTGCAGTTAGCAAGCTGCTCACCATCCTCCACCATCCTTCACTCTGCTCTCACCAGCCGCTCATTATATTGGTTGTGTGCACCTGAGCACCTGTACCTGAGCACACACCATGCTGGCTGTCCACAAGACCCGGACACAGGGTTGGAGATCCCATCCCACCCAAGACTCTGAAGGATCTCCAAGCCACAGAACCCCATGCAGAAATAGCAAAATCTGAGAAAACTGCCAGAGCAGTTTTCTCTGTTTTTAAATTTACGCTCTGTAGCTCTGCACTCAGGCGATGTGCAGCCTCTGTGTCCACTTTAACCTCATTTTCATTGGGACAGAGCCTCGCTCTGCCACAATACTTATTGACCATCACTGATTTAAAAAAAAGGGTGAAAAATTTGCTTCTGACTTTTTCTCTGACTCTCTAGATATGCAAGTCTTTTTTTTTTTCAAAATCAGTGACTTAAAGTACTGAAGCCATTGGGTCATGATAAAAACCAGTCAACTAATATTTTAAGGTGGTTAGCAATGGCCGTGTTTTATGCAATGGGGTGTTTATCTTTGAGAGCTTCATGCAGCTGAAAATAGAAATACAATTTTTTTTCCTAACATAATCTAACAATCCATACATTTAACTACCTTTGCAAGCCACTGACTTTAAGGAATCCCCTTTGAGAACTATTATTTTTATTGTAGAAAATGGCGCTAAACAACATCATCATACGTACAGATTGTATACAAGCCAAAAATTATATGAAAAAGTCAACTGCATTGTTCTTTTAGAAAAAACTATGGTGCTTAGGTAATTGTTTAATAGAGCATGGATTTTAAATACAGTGGAACCTTGGATTACGAGCATAATCTGTTCCAGGAGAATGCTCGTAATCCAAAGTACTCGCATATCAAAGCGAGTTTTCCCATTGAAGTCAATGGAAATTAAAAGAATTTGTTCCGCATTGACTTCAATGGGATGCAGTACCGCGTTTGGCCTGAGGTGGGGCGCTGGAGAGCCTCGGAAACGTCCGAAAAGGCCCGAGATTTGCAATGGTCAGCTGTGCTTTTCTTGGGCCTTTCTGTGCATTTCTGAACGGCGCCAATCAGCTGAGATTGGCAACGTTTGGCTCTGCTCGGCTCCGACGCCCCCCCCCCCTCCTCCGGCCAAATGCGGTACTGCACCTGCTTTGGCCTGAATCGTGCTCGTTTTGCGGGACAACACTGGCAAACCGAGTCACGATTTTTTAAAATACAGTGCTTGTATTGCTAAACACTCGTTAACCGCGTTACTCACAATCCGAGGTTCCACTGTAGTTGAAAGTTTCTTGCTGCGTCTTAAATGTTGTTGAATTACCTGGAATATTTTAGATTTCACTTACATTTTTGGTATTGGTGCCTTTTTTATTATGTTATTTCTTATGTGAACCCCCTTTTGTCGCTATATATTTTTCTGTATTTTTTGTATTTTTTCTATATATATATATTTTTTACATTGTATTATCGTCCTATGAGAGTCAGCAGGGACGCGGGTTGTCTTGTACATGCTTTTTATGTTTTTTCTATGACACAGTTGATTATATGTCAAATGTGTTTGAGAGATGTTTTTTATTCTTATTGGATTATATCCTTTGGGATGATACGTTTCTTTGTCCTATTTTTGCCTGTCCCGGCCTTCGTTATTTCCTGCTGGTTTGGGTCTCCATGACAACTATGTGTTTACATTGCTTGGATTGACCGGTACGGCATTTTAATAGTATTAATTGCGGGTGACTCACACCGTTCCGTTACCGCTGATGAAGTCCCGCCCCCTTGGGATGCAACGCGTACGGAATTACGTGAACCAGCGTGACGTCACTCGTGTCCTTTCATGCTTACCCTCGCGGACTACATGCCATTATTCCCATGCACTGGGGTTCAGTTCAGTGCGTTGTTTGTAAGTGCTTTTCTTCTTAATCTTTTATGAAATAAATGTCTGTTATCAAACGGAGAGCACTAGATATCCATGTCTCTTTCCATACATATCTGACTGCCTGAGTTGGCGCTGTGAGTTCTATATCTGACTCGTGGACATCCATCAATTCCATTGTGCAGCTGATCCCGTTTTCCCTAGCTATTCATCCCCAGTGTGGGAAACTGCTTGCATGACCTGACTGACTAGCTCAGGGGTCTATGTTCTAAGGTGAGCTGCAAACCATTTTCGGTGGTGGAGATTATCACACAGTCACTATAAGATACTTAAGGAGTCACCTTTTTGGACACTTTTGGTGCTTGCTATGTCTTACAGTCTTTAACCAGCAACACAGATCTAGATTTCATAGAACTTAGAAGTGCATGTGAATTACCTCAAATGTTGTTGACCATTGCATACGGTATATGAAACGGTATAGCAGTTTTGTTGCACTGAAGACATTTTGCCAGTGTGCAGTAGGTCTATTGTACCCTACTGTACATATAAAACCTGTAATTTCTAAGCTCTTCTCCTTAAAATACTGTGATATTGGGGTGTTTTAGCTCAAGTGGATAGATGAATTTTTATGCAGTGAGTCCATATCAGACAGGCATTCTAGTTAAGGGCCTGGTAGCCAACGTTTATTTAAACAGAAAAACAAAAGCAAAATGTCTATTCAGGATTCCCACGCAGGGGTTTAACTTCATTTAGCAGTCCAAAATTAAGAAAAACATACCAAGCCACCTGGCTCTCTTGTTAGCTGTTCCTCTGCTTGCTTTAGGTACTGATACCTTAAACCGCCAGATCTTCCAGTCTCACAGTCTTGGATGCACACAGCTTTGGGCTTCTTAAACACACACAGCTTGAAGTCCCCTAATGCACACAGCTTTAACGCCCTTCAACGCACACAGCGTTTATCCTCACACAGAGACACTCACTAGCAGCCACTGCAGTTAGCAAGCTGCTCACCATCCTCCACCATCCTTCACTCTGCTCTCACCAGCCGCTCATTATATTGGTTGTGTGCACCTGAGCACCTGTACCTGAGCACACACCATGCTGGCTGTCCACAAGACCCGGACACAGGGTTGGAGATCCCATCCCACCCAAGACTTTGAAGGATCTCCAAGCCACAGAACCCCATGCAGAAATAGCAAAATCTCTGTTTTTAAATTTACGCTCTGTAGCTCTGCACTCAGGCGATGTGCAGCCTCTGTGTCCACTTTAACCTCATTTTCATTGGGACAGAGCCTCGCTCTGCCACAATACTTATTGACCCTCACTGATTTAAAAAAAAGGGTGAAAAATTTGCTTCTGACTTTTTCTCTGACTCTCTAGATATGCAAGTCTTTTTTTTTTTTTCAAAATCAGTGACTCAAAGTACTGAAGCCATTGGGTCACGATAAAAACCAGTCAACTAATATTTTAAGGTGGTTAGCAATGGCCGTGTTTTATGCAATGGGGTATTTATCTTTGAGAGCTTCATGCAGCTGAAAATAGAAATACAAATTTTTTTCCTAACATAATCTAACAATCCATACATTTAACAATAAACTACCTTTGCAAGCCACTGACTTTAAGGAATACCCTTTGAGAACTATTATTTTTATTGTAGAAAATGGCGCTAAACAACATCATCATACGTACAGATTGTATACAAGCCCAAAACTATATGAAAAAGTCAACTGCATTGTTCTTTTAGAAAAAACTATGGTGCTTAGGTAATTGTTTAATAGAGCATGGATTTTAAATACAGTGGAACCTTGGATTACGAGCATAATCTGTTCCAGGAGAATGCTCGTAATCCAAAGTACTCGCATATCAAAGCGAGTTTTCCCATTGAAGTCAATGGAAATGAAAATAATTTGTTCCGCATTGACTTCAATGGGATGCAGTACCGCGTTTGACCTGAAGTTTGGCGCTGGAGAGCCTCGGAAACGTCCGAAAAGGCCAGAGATTTGCCATGGTCAGCTGTGCTTTCCTTGGGCCTTTCCGTGCATTTCTGAACGGCGCCAATCAGCTGAGATTGGCAACGTTTGGCTCTGCTCAGCTCCGATGCCCCCCCCCACCTCAGGCCAAATGCAGTACTGCACCCGCTTTGGCCTGAATCGTGCTCGTTTTGCGAGACAACACTGGCAAACCGAGTCACGATTTTTTAAAATACAGTGCTTGTATTGCTAAACGCTCGTTAACTGCGTTACTCGCAATCCGAGGTTCCACTGTAGTTGAAAGTTTCTTGCTGTGTCTTAAATGTTGTTGAATTACCTGCAATATTTTAGATTTCACTTACATTTTGGGGGAAAAAAAACATTTTAAAAGCACATAAAAATGAAAATATTATATTTTCTTTACAGTTTTACTTAGCGTGTTCACCACTGTTTATCTTTTTTAAGTTATAAAAAAAAAAATGACAAAAATAAAGTATTGTATTATATCATCAACATGAGCTGTGTAAATGTACAATAAAATCTATGAGCCAGCAAGTATGATTGATTGCCAAGGGCAGAATTCCAGCCCCTAGCCTAGTTTATTTTGTGAACTGTAGCTTTAGATATCCTTACAAGCCACAGAGATATTGATTTGATATACACTAGATGGCTCTTTATGCTCTTTGGGAAATTTATTGTGCAGAGTCAGAGCTTAAACTTATGGGAAAAGCAGCTATTTAAATTGAAGAGGGCTATCATTGTTTGACTCCTGGGTCATTCAGGTTACCAAGTGGCCTGAGTGTGGCTAGATCGAAGTAGGCCTTGGGGATTAATGCTCATCAGTTTTGAATGTCATATCCCTTCACTGGACTTGAGTTATTGCTAATAAGGCCTTGCTAGGGCCTATGACATTTTGCTGCACTATAAGTTAACCATCATAACCCTTTCTTTATGTCATACTAGTTTAAATTGCGTTAGAGCAAAAACACTTTTGCCCTCCACTTGCAGTATTCAGTGACCAAACAATAAAATAATGCCTTTAAGGGATCCATGTCCATAATATTATTAACAAGAACAAAAGATTAAACAGTATTTATTTTATTTTTTTTGTAAAACATAAGCAATATAAGATAGCATTTTATTTATCCATGAAATATATTTTTCAGTGTCCACTGTACAATGTAGCACTTTTTGTTTTTTGTTTGTATCACACAGAATTTTGGATGTATATCTGATCCCAGTGTTGCCAACCCCCTGAAGTGAAATTTACTGGCAAGGATGCCAAAATTTCCGAACGGCACCAATTTTTTACTGGCAAAAATCATGAAAATTGCTGGCAGAGCCGCATTTTTTACTGACGCTGCAAAAAAAGTACCTAAAATTACTGTTTTCAGTGCTAAACAGTGCAAGTATAAATATTTGAACTATAAACACATAGCTAGTGCTATTAGAGCCCATTCACACAGGGGCGTCTTTGGATCCGACTCCAAATCGCCCCAGGTCGCCCCTAGTCGCCTCAGGTCGCGCTGGCTGAAGAAATCAATGTAAGTTAATGGAGCTGTCCTTATGCACACTACTGCAGTCGCTCCAACTTCAAAAAAGTCCCTGTACTACTTCAATCCGACTCCTAGGCGACCTGTAACCATTCATTTCAATGGGAGTCGCCTCTCACTGTCTTAATAGGAGCAACTCTCCAGGAAGAAAACATAAATTTATCAGGCAAACCTCTCCCTCCCCCCTCCCTCCCACAGAGCTGATTCTTGTTTGATTGGCCACTGGAATGTCTCCTGTCCTGCAGGCAACTTGGAGTTGCCTTGTAAGTAGCTCCAGGTCGCGCTGTGATTCATTCTCAAGTCGTGTCTGAGTTGCCTCATAAAATCGTGCTGGAAGTCGTGTTGCCCCTGTGTGAATGGGCTCTTAGCAATGTGTTTAAGTTAAACAAAAAAAACCGTATTTCTCCATTGACATGAAGCCAGGTCAGGTTACTATAACCCAGCCAGCACTGGGTTCCCCCCTTACATCAGAGTCTGCAGGGATCCCCCTTACAGTAAAAGGGAACTCTTATGTAAAGAGGAACACTGCAGATCATGATCTAAGGGGGAAATCTGATGTAAGGGGAGGCTCTGGTGACCAGGGACCACCTTATATCAGAGTCCACTGCATTCCCTTTACATCAGAGTTCCCACTTACATCAGGGTCTGCAGCATTACCCTTTCACTGTAAGGGGTAATCCTGCAGACCCGGATGTGAAGGGGAATGCCAGGAACTCTGATGTGGGGGCACTCTGGTGACTAGAGACCACCTTCTGCAAAGTGAATACACCAAGGTAAGGGGAGTTACTAATATAGGGGGGAACCTTTATATCAGTGCCCCTTACATTATTGTATTCATTCCCCCCTTACCTCAGCAACCCCCCCAAGACTGGCCTGGCGGCACTGTCACTGACCTCCTCTCAGGTGCATTGTGCAGGGCTCAGTCAGATGGCTCCAGCTTGGTGGCTCTGGTTTTCCTATAGTCTCCTCTCCACAGTCCACACACGTCCAACTTCTCCCGTGACCCCCACATGATGTAGGAAATGGTCAGAGGCTGTGGGCAGGATACAGGAACAGGAGATTGTCAGAGGCTGCGGGCAGGAGATGGTAAGAGGCTGCGGGCAGGAGATGGTCAGAGGCTCAGGGCAGGAGATGGTCAGAGGCTCAGGGCAGAAGATGGTCAGAGGCTGCGGGCAGGAGATGGTCAGAGGCTGCGGCAGGAGATGGTCAGAGGCTGCGGGCAGGAGATGGTCAGAGGCTGCGGGCAGGAGATGGTCAGAGGCTCAGGGCAGGAGATGGTCAGAGGCTCAGGGCAGGAGATGGTCAGAGGCTCAGGGCAGTAGATGGTCAGAGGCTCAGGGCAGGAGATGGTCAGAGGCTCAGGGCAGGAGATGGTCAGAGGATCAGGGCAGGAGATGGTCAGAGGCTCAGGGCAGGAGATGGTCAGTGGCTCAGGGCAAGAGATGGTCAGTGGCTCAGGGCAGGAAATGGCCTCCTCTACAGTGTCCTCCTCACCCCCCAGAAATGTCCTGCTGGGGCCCGTCACTCACGATGCTCCTCTCTGCACCGTTGCGATGCGCTTCCCCCGTGAAACCGCCGCGCCGAGAACTGAGAACGAGTGCTGTTTAAAAATGGCGCCAGGCGGCGACATCATGTTACTTCGCATGCGCCGCCCAGCTGAGATTCTACGATCTTCCCCGAGTCCTGCAGGCTTCGGAACGGCGCATGCGCAGTTGCATGACCGGGCCGCAGCCATCTTTCTTACTGGCACCGGCTGTCCGTAACGGACATTTGCGGATACCGCGAAAATGGGGTGAAAATACCGTACTGTCCGTAAATTAACGGACGGTTGGCAACACTGTCTGATCGGTGTTGTAACAATCGCTAGAGTTGAGCGGACACCTGGATGCTCGGGTTCGACGGGTTCGGCCGAACTTCACAAAAAAGTTCGAGTTCGGGACCCGAACTTGACCTGAACTTGACCCCGAACCCGAACCCCATTGAAGTCAATGGGGACCCAAACTTTTGAGGACTAAAATGGCTCTAAAAAAATAATGGAAAGGGCTAGAGGGCTGCAAATTGCAGTAAAATGTTGTTAAGAGCATGGCAAGTTCTCTGCAAACAAATGTGGATAGGGAAATTACTTAAAATAACATAATTAGGGTACACCCCAAAAGAGTGAGAAAGATCAAAAATACAACAATGGCTGGGTAAGGCCTGTATACATGTCTATTCTGCACAAGGTACGGACAAGTCCTGTGGGATCCATGCCTGGTTCATTTTAATGAACGTGAGCTTGTCCACATTGGCTCTGGACATGCGGCTGCGCTTGTCTGTGATAACGCTCCCTGCCGTGCTAAATACACGTTCAGATAATACACTGGCTGCAGGGCAGGCCAGCACCTCCAAGGCGTAAAGGGCAAGCTCAGGCCATGTGCCCAATTTGGAGACCCAGAAGTTGAAGGGGGCAGACCCGTCATTCAGTACGTGTAGGCGTGTGCACACATACTGCTCCACCATGTTGGTGAAATGCTGCCTCCTGCTAAGACGTTCCATATCAGCTGGTGGTGCTGGTTGTTGTGGCGTGCTGACAAAGCTTTTCCACATGTTGGCCATGCTAACCCTGCCTTCTGAGGTGCTGGCGGTGCCCCAGCTGCGTTGGCGACCTTTTCCTCCTCCTCTGCCTTCGCCTTGTGCTTCCACTGTGCCCCCGCTGTCAGGTGGGAATGCCACCAGCAGCACGTCTACCAGCGTGCGCTTGTACTCGCGCATCTTACAATCACGCTCCAGTGAGGGAATTAAGGATGGTACGTTGTCCTTGTAATGGGGATCCAGCAGCGTGGCCACCCAGTAATCAGCACCAGTTAGAATGTGGGCAACTCGGCGGTCGTTGCGGAGACACTGCAGCATGTAATCGCTAATGTGTGCCAGACTGCCCAGAGGCAACGAAAAGCTGTCCTATGTGGGAGGTGTATCGTCTGTGTCCTCTGTATCCCCCCAGCCATGCACCAGTGATGGCCATGAGCATGTCTGGGTGCCACCCTGCTGTGAACATGCTTCCTCCTCCTCATCTCCTCCTCCTCATCCTCCACCTCGTCATCCTCCAGAACTGTGCCCTTGCTGGACAATTGTGTACCTGGTGTTTGTTGGTGCAGGAACCCACCCTCGGAGCCACTTGTGAATGACTACCCTGAAAGCCTTGGAAATGATCCCTCTTCCTCCTCCTCCTCCTCCTCCTCCTCCTGTGCCACATCCTCTTCCATCATCGCCCAAAGCGGTTTTTCAAGGAGGCATAGAACTGGGATAGTAGCACTGAGAACGGCGTCATCGGCACTGGCCATGTTGGTGGAGTACTCGAAACAGCGAAACAAGGCACACAGGTCTCGCATGGAGGCCCAGTTATTGGTGGTGAAGTTCCGCAGAGCGACTCACGCGTGCGTGCTGCAGCTGAAACTCCACTATCGCCTGCTGCTGCTCGCACAGTCTAGCCAGCATGTGCAAGGTGGAGTTCCACCTTGTGGGCACGTCACATATGAGTCGGTGAGCGGGAAGGCCGAAGTTACGCTGCAGCACTGACAGGCGAGCAGCAGCAGGGTGAGAACGCCGAAAGTGCGCACAGACGGCCCGCACTTTCTGCAGCAGCTCTGGCATATCAGGGTAATTTTTAAGGAACCTCTGCACCACCAAATTCAGAACATGCGCCAGGCAAGGGATGTGCGTCAAACCGGCTAGGCCTAGAGCTGCTACGAGATTTCGCCCATTATCACATACCACCAGGCCAGGCTTGAGGCTCACTGCCACCAACAACTCATCGGTCTGTTGTTCCATGTACCTCCACAACTCCTGCGCGGTGTGGGTTTTTCCCCCCAAACAGGAAAGTTTTAAAACTGCCTGCTGTCATTTACCCCTGGCTGTGCTGAAGTTGGTGGTGAAGGTGTTATGCTGACCGGATGAGGAGGCGGTAGAGAATGAGGAAGCGGAGTAGAAGGAGTTAGCAACAGGAGGCAAACTGAAGCGCCCTGCAATTCTCAGTGGTGGAAGGACATGCGCCAAACTGCTATCCGCCTCAGGCCCAGCCGCCACTGCATTTACCCAGTGTGCTGTTAGGGAGATATAACGTCCCTGACCGTGCTTACTGGCCCACGTATCCGTAGTTAGGTGGACCTTGCCACAGATGGTGTTGCGCAGTGCACACCTGATTTTGTCCCCCACTTGGTTGTGCAGGGAAGGGTTGGCTCGCCTGGAAAAGTAGTGGCGGCTGGACACGACGTACTGTGGGACAGCCAATGCCATCAGGCTTTTAAAACTCTGCGTCTCCACCAGACGGAATGACAGCATTTCAAAGGCGAGGAATTTTGAAATGCTGGCATCCAGGGCAAGGGATCGCGGGTGGGTAGGGGGGTACTTCCTCTTCCGCTCCAGTGTTTGGGAGATAGAGAGCTGAACGCTTCCATGGGACATTGTAGAGATGGTTGGTGACCCAGGTGGTAGTGTTGCTGGCAGATCCTCTGTTTGCGGGGTGGCACTACAGAGGTGGATAAAGAGACCGAGACTGCAGCAGAAGAGGAAGCAGGAGGAGCCAGAGACCTTTCTTGGTTTTTGAGGTGTCTACTCCACTGCAGCTCATGCTTTGCACTTAGATGCCTGGTCATGCAGGTTGAGAACGTTTATGCCTCGCTTCAGGCTCTGATTGCACAGCGTGCAAACCACTCGTGTCTTGTCATCAGCACATTGTCTGAAGAACTGCCACGCTAGGGAACTCCTTGGACCTGGCTTTGGTGTGCTCGGTCCCTTGCTGCGTTGGGCAGTAGCAGGCGTACTGTCTAGAGGACGGACGCTCCGCTTTTGCACCCTGCTCCCTCTTCTGCTGTGCTGGTGGCCCTGTGCGACCACCGCCTCTTCCTCCGAACTACACAGGTCACCTACATGACGTTGATTCCATGTTGGGTCGAGGACCTCATCGTCCTCCACATCATCTTCTACCCAGTCTTCACCCCTGCCCTCCTTGTCGGTCTGCACAATTGCGAAAGCAGCAGCAGTTGGCACCTGTGTTTCTTCATCATCCTAGACATGCTGCGATGGTCCTCCCATGTACTCATCTTGAAACATGAGTGGTTGGGCATCGGTGCACTCAATCTCTTCCACTTCTGGGGCAGGGCTAGGTGGATGGCCCTGGGAAACCCTGCTAACAGAGTCATAAAAAAGCAGAAGAGACTGCTGCATGATTTGGGGCTCAGACTGCTTGGCTGATTTGCAAGGGGGTGAGGTGAAAGACTGATGGGCATCGGCTGCAGGTGCCAACTTTGATCTTTCAGCAGGAGACTGAGTGGGAGACAATGTGAAGGAACTGGAGGCACTGTCAGCAACCCAATCTACTATCGCCTGTACTTGTCCTGGCCTCAACATTCGCAGAGCCGCATTAGGCCCGACCAAATACCGCTGCAGGCTCTGTCACCTAGTCGCACCTGAAAAAGGGGTTTCACTTGTGTGTGTAGCTGGCACAGATCGACCACGTCCTCTCCCTGTAACAGGAGCTCCACCAGCAGCACCACGACTGGGGCCACATCCCTTATTTGACGTTCTCCTCATATTTCTCAAATTTAGGATCTTGCCCTAAATGGGTGTTTTTTGAATAGCAGAATAGAACAACAGTATCTAAAAGGTGTATCTCACATGTACAGATATGCAGCAAACACTGCAAAAAATTTTTTTTTGCCCTAAATGGGTGTTTTTAGAATAGCAGAATAGAACAACAGTATCTAAAGCAGGGATCTCAAACTGGCGGCCCTCCAGCTGTTGCGAAACTACAAGTCCCATCATGCCTTTGCCTGTGGGAGTCATGCTTGTAATTGTCAGCCTTGCAATGCCTCCTGGGACTTGTAGTTTCGTAACAGCTGGAGGGCCACTAGTTTGAGACCCCTGATCTAAAGGGTGTATCTCACACGTACAGATACAGACTAGGCCGCAATTTAAGATTTTTCACCTAAATGTGTCTTTTTGAATAGCAAAATAGAGCAACAGTATCTAAAGTGTGTATCTCACACGTACAGATATGCAGGAAACGCTGCAAATTTTTTATTTTTTGCCCTAAATGTGTTTTTTTTAATACCAGAATAGAGCAACAGTATCTAAAGGGTGTACCTCACACGTACAGATACAGGCTAGGCCACAATTTAAGATTTTTCCCCTAAATTTTTTTTTTTTTTAGAAAAGCAGAATAGAGCAACAGTATCTAAAGGGTATATCTCACAGGTACAGCAGAAAGCGCACCAAACTAAAAAAATTTGCCCTAATTTATTTTTTTTGAATAGCAGAATAAAACAACAGTATCTAAAGTGTGTATATCACACGTACAGATCTGCAGGAAACACTGCAAAATATTTTTTTTGGCCCTAAATGGGTGTTTTTAGAATAGCAGAATAGAGCAACAGTATCTAAAGGGTGTATCTCACACGTACAGATATGCAGAAAACGCACCAAATTTTTTTTTTTTGCCATAATTTTTTTTTTTTTTTTCCGAATAGCAGAGTAGGAGAACAGTATCTAAAGTGTGTATCTCACACGTACAGATATGCAGAAAACGCACCAAAATTATTTTTTTGCCCTAATTTTTTTTTTTGAAAAGCAGAATAGGAGAACAGTATCTAAAGTGTGTATCTCACACGTACAGATATGCAGAAAACGTTGGCAACAATTTTTTTTTGTCCTAATTATTTTTTTTTGAATAGCAGAATAAAACAACAGTATCTAAAGTGTGTATCTCACTAAATACAGATATGCAGGAAACGCAGCAAAATATATATTTTTTTTGCCCTAAATGGGTGTTTTTAGAATAGCAGAATAGACCAACAGTATCTAAAGGGTGTATCTCACAGTAACATATGCAGTGCTGGCGCACTGAGCTTGCATAAAATGCCCGCTGACGCCAACCTAACTAACAGACGGATAAAAGTTATCTTTTCTCTGGCACTGGGCTCAGGGTTGGGTAAAAAGTTTGTACACTGCACTCACACAACAAAATTGCAGTTCGGGTTCGCTCAACCCTAGACATTACAGTTTACTCTACTGAGTCTTTATGGTATTTTTTTTCATAAGCATACAAGAAGTTGCTAGGATGGGACATTTTTTTATATATTGACAGGGCAAATTATATGTATCATGATTTTGGGCACTTTTTTTTACTATTTTTCATTGTCTTTTCTTTTTTCCATGACCTCTGTTTATGCATATGTACACTCTGTTGAAGCACTCTAATTCACCTTGCTACATATGTGCAAATGTTGCACCTACCGCAGAGCAAATGACAACAGGGTGCTAAATATTTTGTGCGTCCATGTTCACACAGCAAAAATAGGGGGGAAAGATAGACCACCTTCAAAGTGGTTATTTATTAGGACTAATTTGGCATATACCCAGACTAAGTAAAAAATATATAGTTTATTTCAATCAATATGGTAAAAAAACAATCTTAATGTACACGTATCAAAAATACCTTTATAAATAACAAACATCACTCCCCTGTTGTCTTCAATTGACATAAATATTTACAAAACGTCACAAGTGGCTGACTGGTTAAGTTTCAAATCTTTGCTATTCCTGCCAGTCCTTCTTATTCCCTCAGAAATATTGAGTGTGGATCAGTGCCTTAAATAAGGTTCTATAGGTGTGTTCATGGGTGTGTTATCTTGTTAGGATGAATAGCTGATAGTTGTGGCTAGGGATGAGCTTCGAGTTCGAGTCGAACCCATGTTCGACTCGAACTTCGCCTGTTCGGTTGTTCGTCGAATTGCGAACATTATGGGCCGTTCGCGCCAAATTCGAGTGGCGTGTCACGGCCCATAATTCACTGCGGCATCGCAGTGCATTGCTGGCTGATGATTGGCCAAGCATGCACTATGACCCGCATGCTTTGGCCAATCACAGCACGCAAAAAACGGAGAGCCATAATTGGCCAAAGCCAGGGTGGCTTTGGCCAATTATGTCTCAGGGGGTTTAGTACACGCCCCACCCTATATAAGGCCGTCTCCGTGGCGACCTTGTGTAGTGTGTTGCGGTGTTGGTTAAAGAGAGGTCTTACAGAGAGAGAGAGTCAGTGTCATTTATATTGAGTTAGATAGAGCAGGCAGGCGAGTCAGTTAGCTGCAGTTAGTGTGTAGAGGATATATATGCATCCTAGGTGTTGTATATATATTTATACACTGTATTCAGTTTAGATAGATCCATTCCTGTTATTCTCTATACTGTGACAGGCAGGCAGGTGATTGTGCTAGCTGCAGTCAGTGTTTCACTTAGTGTACTGTGTGCTTTGCATAGCGTTCACCTAAAGCTTACCTGAACACAGTTAGTGACTAATAGTGGTGTTCTCATAATAAAACCACAGTGTCACGTACCTGACGGTGACGAGCCCGGTTAGCAGAGGGAGGCCTCCCTTACGGCTCCCACCGGCGGCCCCTGGTGGTATAACAGGAAGCACGGAGGTGGAAGGGGTACGAGTGCCTGGCAGGATCAAGAACTACCGCAGGTGATCAGGAACCAGCAGGTGAGGAGGCAGGAACCAGGACCTACAGCAGGTGAGTGGACAGGAACCAGGAACTACAGCAGGTGAGTAGACAGGAACCAGGAACTCAGAAGATGACCCGGACCGGGAGGCACAGCAGGTAGACTGGAACCACTGGGCAGCAGCAGATGAACAGGAACCAGCAGATGAGCAGACAGGAACCAGCAGATGAGCAGACAGGAACCAGGAACTGCAGCAGGTGAGTAGACAGGAACCAGGAACTCAGCAGATGACCCGGACCGGGAGGCACAGCAGGTAGACTGGAACCACTGGGCAGCAGCAGGTGAACAGGAACCAGCAGATGAGCAGACAGGAACCAGCAGATGAGCAGACAGGAACCAGCAGATGAGCAGACAGGAACCAGGAACTCAGCAGATGACCCGGACCGGGAGGCACAGCAGGTAGACTGGAACCACTAGGCAGCAGCAGGTGAACAAGAGCCAAGGTCAGGCAGGATCGTCAGACAAGCCGGGGTCGAGTAAACTGGCAGGCAGCGAGGCACAAAAGGATCAGGCAATACCGAAGTCAGAAAACAGGCCGATGGTCAGGTACAGGCAGATAGCAGGAGGGTCACAGGAAGCCGGGTCAGATACAGGTAAACAAGGCAGATCAGGTCACTTGGGATAAACGCTGTAGAGCAGACAGCAGGGACTGTCTGCAAGTGAGGAGTTTAAATAGCCCTTCGGGCGTCACCTGCGGGGGCGGGTACCAGGAAGTCCAGGGCGTCTGTTCCTGACAGGGTTTCCATGACATTGCCCCCCCCCCAAGGGGCAGCCTCCGGATGTCCCTAGGAGCAAACTTTTAGGGGTGAGACCTCCTGAAGGCTTGTATCAGGTCTTTGGTGTGAATGTTCTCTTCGGGTTCCCAGGAGTTCTCCTCTGGTCCGTAACCCTTCCATTTTATTAAAAATTGACTCTGGCTATTTCTTCTTCGTGCGTCTAAAATAGCTTCTACCTCGAATTCCTGTTCCCCGTCTATGATGACGGGATCAGGGCGAGTCGGGGTCCCACCTGGGAATGGGTTGGAGACTGACGGTTTCAATAGAGAAACATGAAAAACAGGGTGGACCCTCAGGGAGTCGGGGAGCTCCAGCTCGTAGGCCACCTCGTTGATTTTCCTTTTGATAGGAAAAGGCCCTAGAAACTTGGGGCCCAATTTCTTGGACGGGCAAGCCAATCTTAGATTGATGGTGGAAAGCCATACTTGGTCGCCCGGTGCCAGCGCTAATTCACCCCGTCTCCTCCTGTCGTAGACCGTCTTGTTATACTCCTGAGTTCTTGCCATGGCTTCGCGTAGAAGCTGGTTGTTAGAGGAGAAGAAATTCACTTTTTCCAGAACTGCGGGCACTGAGCACTCAGGGAGAGAGTTGGGCAGAAATGTGGGGTGAAACCCGAAGTTCGCAAAAAATGGGGTCTGGTTAGTTGCGGAGTGGATGGAGTTATTGTAGGAGAACTCCGCTAGCGGAAGCAGGGAGAGCCAGTCATTCTGAGCAAAGGAGGAGAAACAACGCAAATATTGCTCGAGGGTCTGATTTGTTCTCTCAGTCTGTCCGTTGGTTTGAGGGTGGTAAGCCGAAGAGAATGATAGCTCTATTCCCAGAGTCTTGCAGAGGGACCTCCAGAACCCGGGAGGTAAATTGTACCCCCCGATCGGAGACTATATTAGCAGGTACCCCGTGGAGCCTGACGACTTCTTTAATGAACATTTGTGCAGTTTCCGGGGCTGAGGGGGTCCCTCTCATAGGAACAAAATGTGCCATCTTGGACAGACGGTCCACAATCACAAAGATGGTGGTGTGATTCTCAGCCGGGGGGAGTTCAACTATGAAGTCGATAGAAAGCATTTTCCACGGTCTCTCTGGAACGGGTAAGGGCTTCAGTAGTCCCCAGGCTTTGGATCTGGACCCTTTATTCCGGGTACATGTAGTACAGGATTCCACGAACCTCCTGCAATCCTCGCGTAGTCGAGGCCACCAGAAGGTACGTTGTACCAACTCAGTGGTCTTAGCCACGCCAAAGTGCCCAGCAAGGGCATGATCGTGGCAGAGCTCTAGCACGGTTATCTTTAGTTCTTCTGGTATGAATATCCTGTCTTGGTGCCAGAGTAATCCATCCTTGGTTTGCAGATCCAGTTCAGGAGAGGGTTCCTGTCTAGTGGTGGCTTGTCTGATCCGGGAGAGTAGGTCCTCCTGAAGTAGGAGAAAATTCCCAGGAGCGAGGATTGTATCGGGTGAGGAGAGTTCTTTGGATCCATGAAACATTCGGGACAAGGCGTCAGGTTTAGTGTTCTTGGCACCGGGGCGGTATGTCACATGGAAGGAGAACCGGGAAAAAAACAGGGCCCATCTGGCTTGTCGTGGTTTTAGTCTTTTTGCAGTTTTCAGGTACTCTAAGTTCTTATGGTCGGTGAATACTAAGATCGGGTGAGCAGCACCTTCAAGTAAGTACCTCCATTCTTCCAGGGCGGACTTAATCGCCAAGAGTTCCCGGTCTCCCACGTCATAGTTCTTTTCTGCCGCAGATAATTTGCGAGAAAAGAAAGCCACCGGATGAAGCAAAGCTTTGGTTCCTTGCATCTGTGACAATATTGCCCCTACTGCAACCTCAGAAGCATCTACCTCAAGTACAAATGGTAGGGACGAATCTGGGTGTTTTAAGATGGATGCAGAGGTGAAGAGCCCTTTGAGATCCTCAAAGGCCTTTTGGGCCTCAGGGGACCAGTGGAAGCGGGTACCTTGCATGGTTAGCTGAGTAATGGGTGCAATGATGGCGGAGAACCCCCGGATGAATTTACAATAAAAGTTGGCGAATCCAACGAACCGTTGGATTCCCTTCTTATCCACTGGCGCTGGCCAGTCCAAGATTGCGGTGATCTTCTGTGGGTCCATCCTGATGCCTTCGCCAGAGATGATTAATCCCAGAAATGCTATGCTCTCCCGCTCAAACTCGCATTTCTCAGCCTTCGCATATAGTTTATGCTGCCGAAGCCGGTCTAACACACTTCTGACATGCCTGCGATGAGAGTCAAGGGAGGAAGAGAAGATTAGTATGTCATCTAAATAAGCAATCACAAAGAGATCTAAAAAGTCCCGAAGAACATCATTAATTAAATACTGGAAGGTGGCAGGGGCATTGCACAGCCCGAAGGGCATCACTAAATATTCGAAATGTCCGAACCGGGAGCGGAAGGCGGTTTTCCACTCATCGCCCTCCTTGATTCGGACCAGGTTATAGGCTCCCCGGAGGTCAAGCTTAGTAAAAATAACGGCAGCTCCCAATCTTTGGAACAACTCTGCTACCAGAGGAAGAGGATAACGATTTTTAATGGTGACCTTATTTAGTTCACGGTAGTCTACACATGGCCTGAGGGTATGGTCCTTCTTTTCTACAAAGAAAATGCCTGCGCCTGCTGGCGACGTAGAGGGGCGAATGAACCCCTTTAAAAGGTTCTCATCGATGTAGTCCTTCAGGGCCCCCTGTTCCACCTCCGTTAAAGGGAAAATCCTACCAAAAGGAATAGCTGCTCCGGGAAGTAGATCAATGGGGCAGTCGTAGGCTCGGTGGGGTGGTAGTGTCTCTGCCCCCTGTTTACTAAACACATCGAGAAAGTCCAGGTAAGCGTCAGGGATGGCCTGACGTATTCCGGCCTCAGTGTCGGTACACATTAAGGTGGCAGGCCCAGGGGGTTTGTGTGAGCCACAGGACCGTTGGCAGTAGGAGGAAGGAAACGTGATCACCCCCGTGACCCAGTTAATGGTAGGATTATGGGCTTGTAGCCAGGGCATACCGAGAATTATGGGGAACAGTGGAGAGGAGATAATATCCAGCCGTAGATATTCTCGGTGCACCCCGGTAGAGGAGAAGACAGTGACAGGTAGGGGAGCCGTCTCTTCGACCACGGGCCCCGACTTGATAAGGGACCCATCAGCCAGGTGAACCCGTAGTCCATGGGTCTTGGGAAGTAGAGGAATCAATTGAGTACGGGCAAAAGTTGAGTCCATGAAGCAACTACAAGCCCCAGAGTCAATAATTGCGACGACTTGCAGGGTCCTTCCTGGGAGCTGCAGGGAGATAGAAAGAGCGAAGTGAGAGGAGGATTTAGTCTGAGGGTTGATCACAGCAGGGAATACTGACAAGCACTTACGGAACTTCAGGGGACAGTTCCTAACGAAGTGACCGGGCTCCCCGCAGTACAGGCACAGGTTGTGCGCGCGTCGGCGTTGGCGTTCCTCCGGAGTAAGGGAAGGGCGGAGGACCCCAAGCTGCATGGGTTCAGGAGCATCGTACGAGGGGGTCAAGGGTGCTGCAGAAGCTGGGTGCGGATGACTGGGGACCCGGGGAAGCATCCAGGTCGGCCGGGTGAAGCCCGTGGCCCTCTCAACCCTCCGTTCCCTCAGGCGTCGGTCGATCTGAATTGTCAGATCGATCAGTAGGTTCAAATTTTCTGGTACTCCTACCCTAGCCAGTTCGTCCTTCAGGGGGTCAGAAAGGCCTATACGAAACTGGTGACGGAGGGCAGCGTCATTCCAGCTGGTGTCTGCGCTCCAGCGCCTGAATTCAGCTACATAGTCTTCCGCTGCTCTGCGTCCCTGCTGAAGGGTCCGCAGGGCGTTCTCTGCAGTGACCGAGAGCTGAGGGTCCTCGTACAATTGGGCAATGGCGTCAAAAAAAAGTGTAAGGCTGTCCAAGGACGCATCTTTGCGTTCTAGCAGGCGGTGGGCCAGTTCTGTGGGTCTCCTGAAAGCAGCGAAATTACAAAGCCCACCTTGGTAGCTTCTAAGGAAAAGGTGCGGGGCTGTAAGGCAAAGTACAACTCACAAGAGTTCCGGAAAGCCCTGAACTTGCTCCGGTCCCCGGAGAATCTTTCGGGTGTAGGGACCCTGGGTTCAGGGGGAAGCATGACCACCGTGGGCGCAGCTCCTGCCCCGACGGAAGAAGTGGAGGCACGTAGACCCCCTTGAGCTCCATCGGGGTTGGTGAGGGCCCGCATTTGTCCTTCCAGGTGAGTGTAGCCTTGCTGGAGGCTCTTAACGGCCTCGGTCAGTCCTGCCAGGTGTCGGCATAGTTCCTCCATAGGTGAGGCTCCCTGCTCGGGCTCAGACATGGCTGTCTGCTACTGTCACGTACCTGACGGTGACGAGCCCGGTTAGCAGAGGGAGGCCTCCCTTACGGCTCCCACCGGCGGCCCCTGGTGGTATAACAGGAAGCACGGAGGTGGAAGGGGTACGAGGGTGGCTTTGGCCAATTATGTCTCAGGGGGTTTAGTACACGCCCCACCCTATATAAGGCCGTCTCCGTGGCGACCTTGTCTAGTGTGTTGCGGTGTTGGTTAAAGAGAGGTCTTACAGAGAGAGAGACAGTGTCATTTATATTGAGTTAGATAGAGCAGGCAGGCGAGTCAGTTAGCTGCAGTTACAGTGTGTAGAGGATATATATGCATCCTAGGTGTTGTATATATATTTATACACTGTATTCAGTTTAGATAGATCCATTCCTGTTATTCTCTATACTGTGACAGGCAGGCAGGTGATTGTGCTAGCTGCAGTCAGTGTTTCACTTAGTGTACTGTGTGCTTTGCATAGCGTTCACCTAAAGCTTACCTGAACACAGTTAGTGACTAATAGTGGTGTTCTCATAATAAAACCACAGTGTCACGTACCTGACGGTGACGAGCCCGGTTAGCAGAGGGAGGCCTCCCTTACGGCTCCCACCGGCGGCCCCTGGTGGTATAACAGGAAGCACGGAGGTGGAAGGGGTATGAGTGCCTGGCAGGATCAAGAACTACCGCAGGTGATCAGGAACCAGCAGGTGAGGAGGCAGGAACCAGGAACTACAGCAGGTGAGTGGACAGGAACCAGGAACTACAGCAGGTGAGTAGACAGGAACCAGGAACTCAGAAGATGACCCGGACCGGGAGGCACAGCAGGTAGACTGGAACCACTGGGCAGCAGCAGATGAACAGGAACCAGCAGATGAGCAGACAGGAACCAGCAGATGAGCAGACAGGAACCAGGAACTGCAGCAGGTGAGTAGACAGGAACCAGGAACACAGCAGATGACCCGGACCGGGAGGCACAGCAGGTAGACTGGAACCACTGGGCAGCAGCAGGTGAACAGGAACCAGCAGATGAGCAGACAGGAACACGCAGATGAGCAGACAGGAACCAGCAGATGAGCAGACAGGAACCAGGAACTCAGCAGATGACCCGGACCGGGAGGCACAGCAGGTAAACTGGAATCACTAGGCAGCAGCAGGTGAACAAGAGCCAAGGTCAGGCAGGATCGTCAGACAAGCCGGGATCGGGTAAACTGGCAGGCAGCGAGGCACAAAAGGATCAGGCAATACCGAAGTCAGAAAACAGGCCGATGGTCAGGTACAGGCAGATAGCAGGAGGGTCACAGGAAGCCGGGTCAGATACAGGTAAACAAGGCAGATCAGGTCACTTGGGATAAACGCTGTAGAGCAGACAGCAGGGACTGTCTGCAAGTGAGGAGTTTAAATAGCCCTTCGGGCATCACCTGCGGGGGCGGGAACCAGGAAGTCCAGGGCGTCTGTTCCTGACAGGGTTTCCATGACACACAGGCAGAGAGCTGCAAATATTTTCAGTTAGTGTACTGTGTCCTCTGCACATTTTTTACCTAAAATTAACTGAAGACAATTGCTGCTTTTTTCATACTAATACTACAGCAAGCAGTTGATTCTGATAGCTGCATTATAGTCAGTATATATATATATATATATATATATATATATATATAGTGACAGCATGCAGGTAAAATCACCAGGTTGCATCCAGGATGGAATGTATATATGTCCTAGATTCAGGCTTTATGCCGATTTATACCACTAGGGGGAGTGCGGGGAGTCTTGCAGGGGAAGAGTTAATGAGCCCAGCTGAAGTAAGTGGGCTCGTTAGGGCCTCTACAAGAACTCCCAGCATGCTAAGGGAGATGCTCAAACCTGGAACCAGATCTGTGTGGATAGTCTGGGGAGTGTGATCTCTGTGCGGTGAGCCAAAGCCTGTGTGGTTATTGCTAAGAACTTCAAAAAAGCAGGGAGCTAGGGACTGGGACAGCACAAGGCTGTACCCAGTTGTTAGTTAGGGACACCAACGTGTGTAGTGAGCGGTCAAGTTGACCAGGATTTCTTTTCATGTTTCTTTTGTTTTTGCTGTATTTTTTTTGTCTGTATATAGTTCAAATAAAACCACACCCTTTTGTTTTCTCCTACCACTGTCTGCTGTGCCTGTTTTTGTGTGGTGAACCCATCCAGGGGGTCACACACACCCGCTGCTGAGCTAACCCCCTCACAGTTGGTGGAGAACCAGTGGCAGTTTTTTTTAAGGCCAGCATGGAGGAGATACTGAAACAGCTGGCTCTAGCAAATGCCAATCAGCAGCAGACAAATGCAGGTTTGCAAAAGAGCCTTGTAGCCCAGCAGCAAGCTCATCAACAGAGCCTTGCAGCCCAGCAGCAAGCTCATCAACAGAGCCTTACAGCCCAGCAGCAGACAAATGCAACTTTGCAACAGAGTCTGAAAGCTCAGCAACAAGCCCAGCAGCAATCTGAGGCCCGCTTCATAGACCTGTTACAGAAGCAAGAACAGAGACTACAGCAACAAATGGAAACGTTAATGCAGCAACGTCCGCAGACCAGTAAGGCAAGTAGTTCCACTAATACTGCGTCCTTTGGGGTGAGTCGTTTATTGACAAAAATGACTGGAGAGGATGATCCAGAGGTGTTTTTGACCACATTTGAAAGGACTGCTGAAAGAGAAAAGTGGCCTAAGGAGCAGTGGGCTGGACTGGTGGCTCCTCTGTTAACTGGTGAATCACAGAAAGCTTACTATGACTGTTGTGGAAGTACAGGTTGTATGCAGAGCACACAGCCTATACTTCCTGTGCTAAACATGCACACACTTCAGATATCATCTTTTTGCAATAATGCTATCTTTAGGCTAAGTTCCACTCACCGTTCATCTAATCATTCATTCCAAGAAGCAAGCCTCACACATAGGTCTTATCATCAGGCCATCCCAGAGCAGAGCGTCTAGCCGACGCCTCCTCAAAGACTTTTATTAGACTCCAAAGATCTCACAGACAGGAGGTGATTGGCTGCAGCAACCAATCACCTCCCCCTCACAGGATGTCCCCTCCACACAGGAGAATGACCATACAAGGACATCCCCTTCAACAGGGTTTCCCATTACATGAATACCACACAAGAAATATATACAATTCAATACAATAATACAATGAATACAATAACGTATGATGGCTAAAGTTGATAGGAATCCTTATTCTGCGCTATTCCATAGAATAACGCATATTCAGATTATACTATTATTGAATGGGGGAGGGAGGCTATCTGTAGACGCGCGCTACGAATCCCAATCAATGTTGATCAGACACAGCAGAGACAAGAGCACACATCTGCCTATAACCAATGATGTCGTTGCAGAGCAAGCATATCCCCTCCTCAACGATCGTCCGTGCTAATGCACAGAGGGCCCCCATCGGTGGACATATCCGCACCCTGCAAACATCACACTCCAACCTCAAGACGTTTTCCTCTACCAGACGGGATTCAACCAGCCTCAGACTGCCCCAGCCAGCTCTTTAGAGTGGGCTGCGGAAGTACTAACACTGGGTGACACTATGACAATACATATTAAATACATCTTCATAAAAATCTCCACAACAGTCCTCCCTTTTTTGTCATATGCACCCCATGTCCATCGATGAAACTTGATCTGCTTCTTACACCTGGAAATGAATCAGTCCTTAGTCCATAAAAAGGAAAAAACACGGCTTGACATGTAGACTCTACTCTTCAGGGGCATGACTTATAAAGGAGGACACGACATGGTGAGCTGTAGTAATCGCCGATCCGTCTGTGATCCTCTGTGTCTTGTATGTGGGTCCGGCTTCGGGGCGTCTCATCAAGGAAACTCTGGTCACGCGTCAAATCAGGCAACAGGAGCACCTCATCACAACATAGAAAGAATATAAATAAAAACGACATGAGTATATATATTTCCACTTCCTTTAACCACGATCCAATGTAAAAATAAAAATTAGATCCCCAAAGATCCCCAGACCCTTAAAAGGACTCCCAACCTTCACTAGCTATAGCTCTGGCTTCAACAGTTACATGAAGAACCCTATCATTAACGGATGAGAATTGTTCAATCGTATCTTAAGCCTGAGCCCCCCCCCCCCACCTTGTACATCCAGGACACCATGCCCAGACCTGGTCGGGGTTGGTGAACAAATCCCTTCTAGCTGTCCCTGCCATTCTTAATTTCTCGCGCCATCAGATCCTCGCGATCGGCCACGAGATAAGATGCTGGGACAGCTTCACCATCACGCATGAACCTCTTGCTTTGGGGGAATTACCTTTTATAAGCTGCAGATCCACAGAAGCACCAAACTAAAGTTCAAACACACTTGTGGGCTGCTTAGATACCCAAAGCGACAAGAGACAGAGCTATTAAAACTATAACCAATTTTACCCTCTAAAAATGCATCGTTAGATTCCATTGACAAGTGTCTGTTTGGAGTCTTCACCAGTCTGTCAAAACACCTCATACCCATAATAGCATCATAAATGGCATGTACCTCTGTCGTCACTGGGGACTAAAACTTGGTGAAGACCCAGAACAGACCTAGCAATCGGTCCTGTTCGCTTTCTGAGCTAGTCAGGTAATACACTTTAAATAATAACTTGGGATGCTTTTCATCGTTACCCTTGCTAAAATTTACTAAACAACAAAAATATAAATAAACAAAGATACTCCTCATTCTTTGGTGTGGTTGAGCCGCTTCTTGCAGTGGCTGGCGTGGTCTCATCCCTCAAGCTTCTTTACAACGACCCAGTCACCTGGTTGGAAAGAATGTAAACTGGTTATTGTTTCAGGGTCCAGGAGGGACTCGTGAACCCTGTGGTGGACATTTTGAAGTTCATGTCACAGCGATCGCACCTCCCCCATCAGCCGAGAATATAAGTGGCAGCTAATGAGGAAAGTACGACTCTGGTTTTGATTGACCTCCAAACAACCCTCATATGACAATAACCCAGACATCGGGACTGTGGTCTCTGCATAACCTGTGCGTGGCTTACAATACCTGGAACCATTGACAAAAGGTTCTTAGCATCTGGGATGGGAACCTACTTCACCAGACTGCTGCTTGCCGATTCAAATTCTATCAAAGAAAGACAGTCTTGGCACAAACTTGGTTAGAATTACAGAGGTTATTATTAGTTTGAAAAAAGACTGTCACTCTTACATTTATCACTTCTCCCCCCTTTTCTTCCTCATTACTTACAGACTGAAGGAAAAAATGTGTGGTGCAGGAAAAAAGAAACAATGAAATAGCCTATGATACTTTTACCTCCCTTAGACTCGTGTATTTATCCATATGTACCGCTGTCTACATACACCTGTTCTCTATGTACAAACTCCTTGGACCTGAAAAATACTTATAAACAAAATCATTACTCTATCCTTCATATTTAACCTGCAAAGAATGGTAAACCATAATGACATTCCTGTACATTGGTAAATTGTCAATGACATTCTTTCAAAACTGATTCAAACAAAACCCTCTGTGACCCTTACTTTTCTCGTTCCTACAAAAATACAACAGCCGCGATGCATCGGAGGATCGCCGTGGTAAGTTCGAACATATTCACGTTACTACATACAAACATTCAGATACAAACGTGGGGGAGATACTTCCCAGTTTCCAAAACCACAAATAAAAAAATAAAAAAAACAGCCAGAATTCTCCCTTCACTCTTTCAGCAATAGAAAAAAATACAATGGGAAAAACATGAGAGCAGCTCGAGAACCTTGCATGGACCAGCCATACAAAGTTCAAACAAACGGGCATGAGAATTTAACCACCATTCCTCCTCTGAGAATCACAAAAGCGTGTACTACACCTCCATCAACACTCATCATTACAGATTTCTGAAGCCACAGCTCAACTACATCCAAGGTACCTTTATTCTGAGGTCTCGTACCTCCAGAAAATGTACCTTCCAAAGGGACTACACCTTACTGTACCCTCTGACCAGATATGTCATCCTTTAAGGGGTCTCATGTCCGGAGCCCCAAACCCAGACCTCATGTGCGGTGCAGCTGTCTGACTGGTGGGGAGCCAAATTGTTTTCCTCCCAAGCATGGACGGCACATTACCCATGACGATTCGAATCGCTTATGAAGTGTCCCGCGTCCAGGACACCCTTGCGCTTTATTTTCGGAGCGGTTATGGTTTGAGGCTTTATTACCATAATCGACCCCCGGAATCCCGATTATTCTACACGGCCTGACCGGGGCTGTTAGCGTACTACTCCTCACGTTTATGCTAATCACAGGAATTCCGATTATTCTACACGGCCCGACCTGTCTCACGATAAACGTGTTTGTCAGACGAGCTGCAAAGCACCATGAAATCCTCCACTATTCAAAACAATATTATGGCTTCTTTCTACCTGCATCTAGATGTTACAATAATGGTGATGCCCCCCTGTTTGCTCTCTACCCAAAACTGCATTACAGTACAAAACTTCACAAAACTGGAACGGAATATAAAATGCTTTTAAACGCAAAAATGCTTTCCATTTTCCTTCCAAACACAAATCTCATTGCCCAACCTTTCAGACAACCCCAAGCTCCTCCCACCAACTTTCTGCTGATATATAAATGCTGAAAAAAAACTCATGTTACATGCTCAGCTCTCAAAAAAAACAAACTGGTTTATTTACATATCAATTGTTCAGGAAGAGGGAGGGGGAGGGGGGAGCCTAGCCCCAATCGCCTTGTCTATCAAGACTCCAAAAAAATCCATGGATAAACATTATATATTTCAACAATTTAAAACCTTGTCAAGGAAATTATGGAATAAACCCCCCTTTGCAAATGGGAGGGAATCCCCCCTGACCCATATTCCCTGGAAGTCAAACCATAAGTTGGGATTCAAAATACAAACTCCTGCCAAAAGATGGCTATACAGTACAAGTTTCAAAAACAATAAATTGCCTTCTGGGAAACTCCCAAATATTTAAACATAAAAACACACACCACTGTACAAAAACTCTGTTAGTCTTACAATCTATCAAAATTCAGTGTAAAATTTAGTTTTTACTTAAAAACGAAATCCAATACAAAAACCGACGCTCATATACTGCAAAGTCAGCTGACCCTGCAATAGCTTACATTCACTTAAATGAAAACAGAGAAATCCCCATCCTAACACCATCTGCATGGAGTTTTCATGTTCTCCCTGTGTCTCACTACTCTCCCCAGCAGTGCACAGGTCAAACTGTAAACGCATAAAACAGGACAAAACTGCGCCAATCAACAAATGCCAATACAGCATATCCAGGTGTTTCGCTTGCGTCTATCTAGCAAGGTTACTCTGTGGTATAACAAGGAAGCTGAGACTTCTGCAGTGTGTAAATGTGCTTTTACTATACAAGATGCTGTACATACAAAACTATTACAATATTAGGAATATACTACAAGACTGACAGATTTCTATAACAAGCAAAATGCCTAGAAAATAGAACATACACACACACTATTATCCAGCGCTCATGGAAAGTCCCAATAACTAGTGAAGACTTTGGGAATAATGATGAAAAAAGCTTAGTTTGTTTATTGGTAACAATAAAAAGGGGGAATCCACTCCCAAATATACAGAAAGCAGGTAAAACTTTACTCTCTAGCTGCCATTGATATGCCCCTTGTTAAACTTGCAAAAAAATCCGTGGAACAAGGAGGGGTTAAAAAAAGTCAGCACAAGGCCTGCAAACTGATCCCTCTGTGGGTACAGTACCTTGGATGATATGATCTGACCGAGCAGCGTATGGAGGACCCTCCAGCGAGGGATACAGATCCAGGTTCGTAGTGCAGCTGGGACGAGAGGAATCACTCCCTGTGTTCTTCCAGATCTATAACGTCATCCGGCTGCGACACCAGCTGATGTGTCAGGGAGCAGGCAGTGTGGTGAGCCAGAAGGCTGTCCTGCAAGTTCTTCTCCTACGGGGATATCAGCGTCACTGCTCTCTGCTATGCTCTCAGCGTCACTGCTCTCTAGTGGAGTAATAGAGGAATGACCACTTCAGGAAATTGTTCAAATCAGCACATGAGCACAATAGCCAGGGAGATTTCAATGCAGAGCCGTTCCTGAATAATAGCAGTATATAAAAGATGTAATATCTTGAAAAGAGAAGGGGATAGTGCCTCGACTAACGTTTCACGCTTCCCTGAGCGCTTTATCAAAGTCAAGGCATAGAGGCACCTCTGATAATTAAATAGGGATAAGGGGAGGGGTTTGTGTGGCCTACAATGGCAGGGGGATGTGATAGTACTTTTATTTTTAACCCCTACCTTGCTCGCCAGATAAGAATATAACATAAACATTAAAAAACATTAAAAAACAAAAAACAGACAACAAAACACAATGGATCATTACGAAAAATCTTCTATAAAATAATATCTTATTAAAATAGTATATTTTTAATATTTTTTATATATTTATATAAAACTATTTATATAAAGCTACATGTCTCAATTCCCTCGTTTAACCCCTTGGGGGCCAATGAATCGAACATAAATATCCAAAAGACCTCCCTTCTGCATAGGAGGGAAAATCTTTCGTTACTAGTTAGTGTTCCCTTAGGGATGGATTCGATTACAAATACCTCTAGGCATTTGAAATCCCTATTGTGTACACGGTCAAAGTGACGAGGTACGCTGTGATCGTTACATCCCTTCTTAATGAGTCGGCGATGATCTCCGACTCTTGCGCGCAGTGCGCGTATGGTGCGTCCTACGTAAAATAAACCGCAGGGGCACCGCAAGACGTAAATAACAAAGTCAGTGGAACAGGTAACAAATTGTCTTATTCTAAATTCTTTACTTGGATTTACCCTAATTCTGTCAGTACCATGCACAATAAACTGGCAGGTTAGGCATGCTCTTTTTTTGCACTGAAAAATGCCTTTTCTATCGTTAAAATAGGACCTAATGTCCAAAGGAGATCTCGTGGGTTTTGCTTGCACTTTACTGGGGGCCAGTATGTTTTTGATGGTTCTTGCCCTACGAAAAGTTATATGTGGAACCGGAGGTAATACCGGAGCTAGTCTCTGATCCAACTGAAGGATATTAAAATGTTTCTTAATTATCCTAGATATTGACTTATATTTATCATTGTAGGAAGATACAAATCTTACCGTTTTGGTATTATAACATAAGTCTTTCTGTACTTTCTTAGTCTGTTCGGAACCCACAAAGGATAAAAAGGCTTCCCTGATAAGCTCACAGGGATAGCCCTTGTCCTCAAATTTCCTTGACATCAGACTGCTCTGTTCCACATAGTCTTCATTTCTGGTGCAGTTCCTTCTGAGTCTATTAAATTGCCCCTTGGGGATGTTATGTTTCCAGGTAGGATGATGGCAGCTTTTATAATGGAGATACGAGTTGCCACTAGTAGGTTTTGTATGGTTTTTAGTGATAATCTTCTCAGAATCACTTGTTAACACCAAATCCAAGAAAACCAATTCTTTTTGATCCAACACGTACGTAAACGTTAAACCAAACGTGTTGGTATTACAGTGGGCCACAAAGGAGGAGAAAACATCTGGGCTCCCGTTCCAGATGAGCACAATGTCGTCAATATAGCGACCATAAAACACTATGTGCTCCGCAAACGGGTTGTTAGACCAGACGTATTCCTCCTCCCAATGGCCCATGGTCAAGTTGGCATATACTGGAGCAAAGTTCGCTCCCATGGCTGTGCCTCTAGGTTGGACGTAAAACTGCTCACAAAAAGTAAAATAATTATGCTTCAAGCAACATTCTATGGATTCAACCACGAACTGGGATTGAAGTGAGTTGAAATCTCCACTCTTGGATAAAAAATATTGTACCGCTCGAAGCCTATCTCATGGGGTATGGAAGTATACAATGAAGCTACATCCAGAGAGGCCCACATGTACCCCTGCTCCCAAGAATAATGCTGGAGAGCTTCAATTACTTCATTGGAATCTTTGATATAAGAGGGTAATTGTAAAACCAAGGGTTGCAAAATAAAATCAATATACATGGATAAACCATTAATAAAACTACTTGTACTTGCTACTATGGGTCGCCCGGGGGGATCAATCAGAGATTTGTGAATCTTAGGGAGATGGTAAAAGTGAGGGGTGCTACATTCTGATGGTAATATGAATTGTCTCTCTTTTTTCGTAATCACTCCTTTTTCCCACGCTGCATACACTAGGGATTTTAGCTCTACTTGATACTCCAATAGTGGATCACTATATAGCCTAAGATAAGTATCCGTATCTGCTAGTAGGCGACTTGCTTCTTTAATATAGTCCACCCTATTCTGTATAACAATACTGCCTCCTTTGTCGGCCTGCCTAATAGTAATTAGGAGATTCGTTTTTAGGTCGTTCAACGCCTGATTCTCATCCTTAGTCAAATTGAAATGTCTAGGATTCTTGGGCATATCGCATACGGCTAGTAGATCTTTATATACTGCCTGATAATAGGTCTCAATGAACGGTCCTTTGGAGTTACTTGGAAAAAAGGTTGATTTCGGCTTAAAGGAGGTGTAGAGTATGGGGGGCTCTAACTGAGCCGTCGGTGTGTATCTATCCGTTTGACCTTCTAGCCATAAATCTTCTAACATCTGTAGGGCCTCTTCATCCAGTGTAGTCACCGGTATAGGTTCTGTCAACAGAACAGGTTCAGGTATCTTACCATCAATCTCTTTCTGACTGGCATGAGGATTAGGAGCAAAATGGCGTTTCAGCGTGAGTAGACGTATAAACTGATTTAGGTCCTTAAATAACCCAAATTTGTTCGGACCAGTTGAAGGGGAGAAGCTTAAGCCCTTTTGGAGTACTTTATTTTCTGACTTCGTGAGAGTGTGGGACGACAGGTTATAAATTTTGATGGTACTAACTATTCTATTTGTTCTGACCTTTCTTTCTTGTTGCTCCTTATATCGAGTCCCTCCTCTTCGTCCTCGTCGAGTTTTCTTTTTTCTTGTACTCCCTTTGGAGGTAGAGGATGAAAATTCTGACTATTGGGCGACGTGGGTACATTCATAGTTCCCTGTGGGGATATTCTGTTGCTGGTATTTTCTAGGGTCCTGGGTCTAGCTCCTAACGTAATGTATTTTTCTAAATCTTGAGATAAAGGGCTAAAACTATTATGAATAGGTATATTGTACACTGTCAATGGAGGAACCGATGGAAAGGTAGAATGAAGCACAATAGGAGATTCCAAATGTGCAGAGGTAGAAGGTATGGTCATATCTGTGGCAATACTATCTGGAGCAACTCCAGATGTAACATCCACAGGTAAAAGAATCTGAGAGTCCCTCACTGCTTGTGAGGCTCTAGAAGATGGAATATTGGTGATCCTTTGTGAAAGTGAAGGTGGAAATATACGTTCATTCTGTTTATATTTTGAAGTTTTTTTACCCTGAATTTTAACCTTCTTGGTTTTGCTACCGTGTTCCTTTTGTATCAATGGACCAATACTCTCTAGTTTAGGACGTTTCCAATCATAGATTTGACCATTGCTGTAGTCAAAGAGGTCCCATTCTAGTTTATTGGTTTTCTTGAGAATAAGGTTATCTTCATCTTCTTTTACATTTTTATTCAACACTTCTAGCCATTTGTGATACAAGCAAGATGTGCTGTAATCTTTAATGCTGGCCTCTTTTGCTATGGCCTGTTGTTGTGCCATTTCCAATTTCCTTTCTCTCTGAATAATTAAAATTTTTATCCATTTAATGGTACAAAATTCTGCTACTGATCTCCATTCTTTACTAAGGTCCTCGTCCAAAAAACTACATTGTTTTTTGATTCGAAGGCCTCGTGGGGTTATTCCTAGCTCTAAATATTTTTTAAGGAAAGCCAAATCCCACCATTGTGTTTGTTCATATTGTTTGGCATCTTGTAATTGAAAAAAAGCTTTTCTCATTCGTATTTCAAATATTTCTGTGTGGGGCAGATTACTGGAATTAGCTGCTTCCCTATGTTCTATAGCAACATTATTTATTTTTTTTCTAATATTATCAAAAATTGCTTGAAGTCTATTCGCCCTATCAGCATGATCAAATTGATCCATATCAAAAAACACGCAACCGCTGGACAAAACAACAACAACACATATGCAATGACACAATTAGAACAAAGAAAACAAAGAAAGGGATAAAAGCATGGATATTTAAAAATACATTAATTTAAAAAGATTCAATGCAATGGTCACATTTACATCAAAAAACACTTATGTAGACAAATCATATCTATGGATATAAACATTATTATTGTCTTCAATTTAAAAATCCCCAATATCTGTGTAAAGTGTCCACCGATAAGCTGCTAAGTGGGAGTCCAGATTTAACACTACGATAAAACAACAAAGATCACAAGCGCTAAAAAAGGTGGAACAAAAAAAAAAAAATGTTTTTTATGATGAGTAATAAATCGCAAAAATCCCAAATATTCAAAAAAATATAAACAAAAGGGGAGGACCAAAATCCAGAGCAGCAAGAAAAAATTTGTACCCGGAAGTACAAAACGCACACCATACACACACACACAGCGCTCATGGAAAGTCCCAATAACTAGTGAAGACTTTGGGAATAATGATGAAAAAAGCTTAGTTTGTTTATTGGTAACAATAAAAAGGGGGAATCCACTCCCAAATATACAGAAAGCAGGTAAAACTTTACTCTCTAGCTGCCATTGATATGCCCCTTGTTAAACTTGCAAAAAAATCCGTGGAACAAGGAGGGGTTAAAAAAAGTCAGCACAAGGCCTGCAAACTGATCCCTCTGTGGGTACAGTACCTTGGATGATATGATCTGACCGAGCGGCGTATGGAGGACCCTCCAGCGAGGGATACAGATCCAGGTTCGTAGTGCAGCTGGGACGAGAGGAATCACTCCCTGTGTTCTTCCAGATCTATAACGTCATCCGGCTGCGACACCAGCTGATGTGTCAGGGAGCAGGCAGTGTGGTGAGCCAGAAGGCTGTCCTGCAAGTTCTTCTCCTACGGGGATATCAGCGTCACTGCTCTCTGCTATGCTCTCAGCGTCACTGCTCTCTAGTGGAGTAATAGAGGAATGACCACTTCAGGAAATTGTTCAAATCAGCACATGAGCACAATAGCCAGGGAGATTTCAATGCAGAGCCGTTCCTGAATAATAGCAGTATATAAAAGATGTAATATCTTGAAAAGAGAAGGGGATAGTGCCTCGACTAACGTTTCACGCTTCCCTGAGCGCTTTATCAAAGTCAAGGCATAGAGGCACCTCTGATAATTAAATAGGGATAAGGGGAGGGGTTTGTGTGGCCTACAATGGCAGGGGGATGTGATAGTACTTTTATTTTTAACCCCTACCTTGCTCGCCAGATAAGAATATAACATAAACATTAAAAAACATTAAAAAACAAAAAACAGACAACAAAACACAATGGATCATTACGAAAAATCTTCTATAAAATAATATCTTATTAAAATAGTATATTTTTTATATTTTTTATATATTTATATAAAACTATTTATATAAAGCTACATGTCTCAATTCCCTCGTTTAACCCCTTGGGGGCCAATGAATCGAACATAAAAATCCAAAAGACCTCCCTTCTGCATAGGAGGGAAAATCTTTCGTTACTAGTTAGTGTCCCCTTAGGGATGGATTCGATTACAAATACCTCTAGGCATTTGAAATCCCTATTGTGTACACGGTCAAAGTGACGAGGTACGCTGTGATCGTTACATCCCTTCTTAATGAGTCGGCGATGATCTCCGACTCTTGCGCGCAGTGCGCGTATGGTGCGTCCTACGTAAAATAAACCGCAGGGGCACAGCAAGACGTAAATAACAAAGTCAGTGGAACAGGTAACAAATTGTCTTATTCTAAATTCTTTACTTGGATTTACCCTAATTCTGTCAGTACCATGCACAATAAACTGACAGGTTAGGCATGCTCTTTTTTTGCACTGAAAAATGCCTTTTCTATCGTTAAAATAGGACCTAATGTCCAAAGGAGATCTCGTGGGTTTTGCTTGCACTTTACTGGGGGCCAGTATGTTTTTGATGGTTCTTGCGCTACGAAAAGTTATATGTGGAACCGGAGGTAATACCGGAGCTAGTCTCTGATCCAACTGAAGGATATTAAAATGTTTCTTAATTATCCTAGATATTGACTTATATTTATCATTGTAGGAAGATACAAATCTTACCGTTTTGGTATTATAACATAAGTCTTTCTGTACTTTCTTAGTCTGTTCGGAACCCACAAAGGATAAAAAGGCTTCCCTGATAAGCTCACAGGGATAGCCCTTGTCCTCAAATTTCCTTGACATCAGACTGCTCTGTTCCACATAGTCTTCATTTCTGGTGCAGTTCCTTCTGAGTCTATTAAATTGCCCCTTGGGGATGTTATGTTTCCAGGTAGGATGATGGCAGCTTTTATAATGGAGATACGAGTTGCCACTAGTAGGTTTTGTATGGTTTTTAGTGATAATCTTCTCAGAATCACTTGTTAACACCAAATCCAAGAAAACCAATTCTTTTTGATCCAACACGTATGTAAACGTTAAACCAAACGTGTTGGTATTACAGTGGGCCACAAAGGAGGAGAAAACATCTGGGCTCCCGTTCCAGATGAGCACAATGTCGTCAATATAGCGACCATAAAACACTATGTGCTCCGCAAACGGGTTGTTAGACCAGACGTATTCCTCCTCCCAATGGCCCATGGTCAAGTTGGCATATACTGGAGCAAAGTTCACTCCCATGGCTGTGCCTCTACGTTGGACGTAAAACTGCTCACAAAAAGTAAAATAATTATGCTTCAAGCAAAATTCTATGGATTCAACCACGAACTGGGATTGAAGTGAGTTGAAATCTCCACTCTTGGATAAAAAATATTGTACCGCTCGAAGGCCTATCTCATGGGGTATGGAAGTATACAATGAAGCTACATCCAGAGAGGCCCACATGTACCCCTGCTCCCAAGAATAATGCTGGAGAGCTTCAATTACTTCATTGGAATCTTTGATATAAGAGGGTAATTGTAAAACCAAGGGTTGCAAAATAAAATCAATATACATGGATAAACCATTAATAAAACTATTTGTACTTGCTACTATGGGTCGCCCGGGGGGATCAATCAGAGATTTGTGAATCTTAGGGAGATGGTAAAAGTGAGGGGTGCTACATTCTGATGGTATATTGACGACATTGTGCTCATCTGGAACGGGAGCCCAGATGTTTTCTCCTCCTTTGTGGCCCACTGTAATACCAACACGTTTGGTTTAACGTTTACGTACGTGTTGGATCAAAAAGAATTGGTTTTCTTGGATTTGGTGTTAACAAGTGATTCTGAGAAGATTATCACTAAAAACCATACAAAACCTACTAGTGGCAACTCGTATCTCCATTATAAAAGCTGCCATCATCCTACCTGGAAACATAACATCCCCAAGGGGCAATTTAATAGACTCAGAAGGAACTGCACCAGAAATGAAGACTATGTGGAACAGAGCAGTCTGATGTCAAGGAAATTTGAGGACAAGGGCTATCCCTGTGAGCTTATCAGGGAAGCCTTTTTATCCTTTGTGGGTTCCGAACAGACTAAGAAAGTACAGAAAGACTTATGTTATAATACCAAAACGGTAAGATTTGTATCTTCCTACAATGATAAATATAAGTCAATATCTAGGATAATTAAGAAACATTTTAATATCCTTCAGTTGGATCAGAGACTAGCTCCGGTATTACCTCCGGTTCCACATATAACTTTTCGTAGGGCAAGAACCATCAAAAACATACTGGCCCCCAGTAAAGTGCAAGCAAAACCCACGAGATCTCCTTTGGACATTAGGTCCTATTTTAACGATAGAAAAGGCATTTTTCAGTGCAAAAAAAGAGCATGCCTAACCTGCCAGTTTATTGTGCATGGTACTGACAGAATTAGGGTAAATCCAAGTAAAGAATTTAGAATAAGACAATTTGTTACCTGTTCCACTGACTTTGTTATTTACGTCTTGCGGTGCCCCTGCGGTTTATTTTACGTAGGACGCACCATACGCGCACTGCGCGCAAGAGTCGGAGATCATCGCCGACTCATTAAGAAGGGATGTAACGATCACAGCGTACCTCGTCACTTTGACCGTGTACACAATAGGGATTTCAAATGCCTAGAGGTATTTGTAATCGAATCCATCCCTAAGGGAACACTAACTAGTAACGAAAGATTTTCCCTCCTATGCAGAAGGGAGGTCTTTTGGATATTTATGTTCGATTCATTGGCCCCCAAGGGGTTAAACGAGGGAATTGAGACATGTAGCTTTATATAAATAGTTTTATATAAATATATAAAAAATATTAAAAATATACTATTTTAATAAGATATTATTTTATAGAAGATTTTTCGTAATGATCCATTGTGTTTTGTTGTCTGTTTTTTGTTTTTTAATGTTTTTTAATGTTTATGTTATATTCTTATCTGGCGAGCAAGGTAGGGGTTAAAAATAAAAGTACTATCACATCCCCCTGCCATTGTAGGCCACACAAACCCCTCCCCTTATCCCTATTTAATTATCAGAGGTGCCTCTATGCCTTGACTTTGATAAAGCGCTCAGGGAAGCGTGAAACGTTAGTCGAGGCACTATCCCCTTCTCTTTTCAAGATATTACATCTTTTATATACTGCTATTATTCAGGAACGGCTCTGCATTGAAATCTCCCTGGCTATTGTGCTCATGTGCTGATTTGAACAATTTCCTGAAGTGGTCATTCCTCTATTACTCCACTAGAGAGCAGTGACGCTGAAAGCATAGCAGAGAGCAGTGACGCTGATATCCCCGTAGGAGAAGAACTTGCAGGACAGCCTTCTGGCTCACCACACTGCCTGCTCCCTGACACATCAGCTGGTGTCGCAGCCGGATGACGTTATAGATCTGGAAGAACACAGGGAGTGATTCCTCTCGTCCCAGCTGCACTACGAACCTGGATCTGTATCCCTAGCTGGAGGGTCCTCCATACGCCGCTCGGTCAGATCATATCATCCAAGGTACTGTACCCACAGAGGGATCAGTTTGCAGGCCTTGTGCTGACTTTTTTTAACCCCTCCTTGTTCCACAGATTTTTTTGCAAGTTTAACAAGGGGCATATCAATGGCAGCTAGAGAGTAAAGTTTTACCTGCTTTCTGTATATTTGGGAGTGGATTCCCCCTTTTTATTGTTACCAATAAACAAACTAAGCTTTTTTCATCATTATTTCCAAAGTCTTCACTAGTTATTGGGACTTTCCATGAGCGCTGGATAATAGTGTGTGTGTATGTTCTATTTTCTAGGCATTTTGCTTGTTATAGAAATCTGTCAGTCTTGTAGTATATTCCTAATATTGATATAGTTTTGTATGTACAGCATCTTGTATAGTAAAAGCACATTTACACACTGCAGAAGTCTCAGCTTCCTTGTTATACCACAGAGTAACCTTGCTAGATAGACGCAAGCGAAACACCTGGATATGCTGTATTGGCATTTGTTGATTGGCGCAGTTTTGTCCTGTTTTATGCGTTTACAGTTTGACCTGTGCACTGCTGGGGAGAGTAGTGAGACACAGGGAGAACATGAAAACTCCATGCAGATGGTGTTAGGATGGGGATTTCTCTGTTTTCATTTAAGTGAATGTAAGCTATTGCAGGGTCAGCTGACTTTGCAGTATATGAGCGTCGGTTTTTGTATTGGATTTCGTTTTTAAGTAAAAACTAAATTTTACACTGAATTTTGATAGATTGTAAGACTAACAGAGTTTTTGTACAGTGGTGTGTGTTTTTATGTTTAAATATTTGGGAGTTTCCCAGAAGGCAATTTATTGTTTTTGAAACTTGTACTGTATAGCCATCTTTTGGCAGGAGTTTGTATTTTGAGTCCCAACTTATGGTTTGACTTCCAGGGAATATGGGTCAGGGGGGGATTCCCTCCCATTTGCAAAGGGGGGTTTATTCCATAATTTCCTTGACAAGGTTTTAAATTGTTGAAATATATAATGTTTATCCATGGATTTTTTTGGAGTCTTGATAGACAAGGCGATTGGGGCTCCCCCCTCCCCCTCCCTCTTCCTGAACAATTGATATGTAAATAAACCAGTTTGTTTTTTTTGAGAGCTGAGCATGTAACATGAGTTTTTTTTCAGCATTTATATATCAGCAGAAAGTTGGTGGGAGGAGCTTGGGGTTGTCTGAAAGGTTGGGCAATGAGATTTGTGTTTGGAAGGAAAATGGAAAGCATTTTTGCGTTTAAAAGCATTTTATATTCCGTTCCAGTTTTGTGAAGTTTTGTACTGTAATGCAGTTTTGGGTAGAGAGCAAACAGGGGGGCATCACCATTATTGTAACATCTAGATGCAGGTAGAAAGAAGCCATAATATTGTTTTGAATAGTGGAGGATTTCATGGTGCTTTGCAGCTCGTCTGACAAACTCGTTTATCGTGAGACAGGTCGGGCCGTGTAGAATAATCGGAATTCCTGTGATTAGCATAAACGTGAGGAGTAGTACGCTAACAGCCCCGGTCAGGCCGTGTAGAATAATCGGGATTCCGGGGGTCGATTATGGTAATAAAGCCTCAAACCATAACCGCTCCGAAAATAAAGCGCAAGGGTGTCCTGGACGCGGGACACTTCATAAGCGATTCGAATCGTCATGGGTAATGTGCCGTCCATGCTTGGGAGGAAAAAAATTTGGCTCCCCACCAGTCAGACAGCTGCACCGCACATGAGGTCTGGGTTTGGGGCTCCGGACATGAGACCCCTTAAAGGATGACATATCTGGTCAGAGGGTACAGTAAGGTGTAGTCCCTTTGGAAGGTACATTTTCTGGAGGTACAAGACCTCAGAATAAAGGTACCTTGGATGTAGTTGAGCTGTGGCTTCAGAAATCTGTAATGATGAGTGTTGATGGAGGTGTAGTACACGCTTTTGTGATTCTCAGAGGAGGAATGGTGGTTAAATTCTCATGCCCGTTTGTTTGAACTTTGTATGGCTGGTCCATGCAAGGTTCTCGAGCTGCTCTCATGTTTTTCCCATTGTATTTTTTTCTATTGCTGAAAGAGTGAAGGGAGAATTATGGCTGTTTTTGTTTTTTTTTCATTTGTGGTTTTGGAAACTGGGAAGTATCTCCCCCACGTTTGTATCTGAATGTTTGTATGTAGTAACGTGAATATGTTCGAACTTACCGCGGCGATCCTCCGATGCATCGCGGCTGTTGTATTTTTGTAGGAACGAGAAAAGTAAGGGTCACAGAGGGTTTTGTTTGAATCAGTTTTGAAAGAATGTCATTGACAATTTACCAATGCACAGGAATGTCATTATGGTTTACCATTCTTTGCAGGTTAAATATGAAGGATAGAGTAATGATTTTGTTTATAAGTATTTTTCAGGTCCAAGGAGTTTGTACATAGAGAACAGGTGTATGTAGACAGCGGTACATATGGATAAATACACGAGTCTAAGGGAGGTAAAAGTATCATAGGCTATTTCATTGTTTCTTTTTTCCTGCACCACGCATTTCTTCCTTCAGTCTGTAAGTAATGAGGAAGTAAAGGGGGGAGAAGTGATAAATGTAAGAGTGACAGTTTTTTTTCAAACTAATAATAACCTCTGTAATTCTAACCAAGTTTGTGCCAAGACTGTCTTTCTTTGATAGAATTTGAATCAGCAAGCAGCAGTCTGGTGAAGTAGGTTCCCATCCCAGATGCTAAGAACCTTTTGTCAATGGTTCCAGGTATTGTAAGCCATGCACAGGTTATGCAGAGACCACAGTCCCGATGTCTGGGTTATTGTCATATGAGGGTTGTTTGGAGGTCAATCAAAACCAGAGTCGTACTTTCCTCATTAGCTGCCACTTATATTCTCGGCTGATGGGGGAGGTGCAATCGCTGTGACATGAACTTCAAAATGTCCACCACAGGGTTCACTAGTCCCCCCTGGACCCTGAAACAATAACCAGTTTACATTCTTTCCAACCAGGTGACTGGGTCGTTGTAAAGAAGCTTGAGGGATGAGACCACGCCAGCCACTGCAAGAAGCGGCTCAACCACACCAAAGAATGAGGAGTATCTTTGTTTATTTATATTTTTGTTGTTTAGTAAATTTTAGCAAGGGTAACGATGAAAAGCATCCCAAGTTATTATTTAAAGTGTATTACCTGACTAGCTCAGAAAGCGAACAGGACCAATTGCTAGGTCTGTTCTGGGTCTTCACCAAGTTTTAGTCCCCAGCGACGACAGAGGTACATGCCATTTATGATGCTATTATGGGTATGAGGAGTTTTGACAGACTGGTGAAGACTCCAAACAGACACTTGTCAATGGAATCTAACGATGCATTTTTAGAGGGTAAAATTGGTTATAGTTTTAATAGCTCTGTCTCTTGTCGGTTTGGGTATCTAAGCAGCCCACAAGTGTGTTTGAACTTTAGTTTGGTGCTTCTGTGGATCTGCAGCTTATAAAGGTAATTCCCCCAAAGCAAGAGGTTCATGCGTGATGGTGAAGCTGTCCCAGCATCTTATCTCGTGGCCGATCGCGAGGATCTGATGGCGCGAGAAATTAAGAATGGCAGGGACAGCTAGAAGGGATTTGTTCACCAACCCCGACCAGGTCTGGGCATGGTGTCCTGGATGTACAAGGTGGGGGGGGCTCAGGCTTAAGATACGATTGAACAATTCTCATCCGTTAAGGATAGGGTTCTTCATGTAACTGTTGAAGCCAGAGCTATAGCTAGTGAAGGTTGGGAGAGCTTTTAAGGGTCTGGGGATCTTTGGGGATCTAATTTTTATTTTTACAGTGGATCGTGGTTAAAGGAAGTGGAAATATATATACTCATGTCATTTTTATTTCTATTCTTTCTATGTTGTGATGAGGTGCTCCTGTTGCCTGATTTGACGCGTGACCAGAGTTTCCTTGATGAGACGCCCCGAAGCCGGACCCACATACAAGACACAGAGGATCACAGACGGATCGGCGATTACTACAGCTCACCATGTCGTGTCCTCCTTTATAAGTCATGCCCCTGAAGAGTAGAGTCTACATGTCAAGCCATGTTTTTTCCTTTTTATGGACTAAGGACTGATTCATTTCCAGGTGTAAGAAGCAGATCAAGTTTCATCGATGGACATGGGGTGCATATGACAAAAAAGGGAGGACTGTTGTGGAGATTTTTATGAAGATGTATTTAATATGTATTGTCATAGTGTCACCCAGTGTTAGTACTTCCGCAGCCCACTCTAAAGAGCTGGCTGGGGCAGTCTGAGGCTGGTTGAATCCCGTCTGGTAGAGGAAAACGTCTTGAGGTTGGAGTGTGATGTTTGCAGGGTGCGGATATGTCCACCGATGGGGGCCCTCTGTGCATTAGCACGGACGATCATTGAGGAGGGGATATGCTTGCTCTGCAACGACATCATTGGTTATAGGCAGATGCGTGCTCTTGTCTCTGCTGTGTCTGATCAACATTGATTGGGATTCGTAGCGCGCGTCTACAGATAGCCTCCCTCCCCCATTCAATAATAGTATAATCTGAATATGCGTTATTCTATGGAATAGCGCAGAATAAGGATTCCTATCAACTTTAGCCATCATACGTTATTGTATTCATTGTATTATTGTATTGAATTGTATATATTTCTTGTGTGGTATTCATGTAATGGGAAACCCTGTTGAAGGGGATGTCCTTGTATGGTCATTCTCCTGTGTGGAGGGGACATCCTGTGAGGGGGAGGTGATTGGTTGCTGCAGCCAATCACCTCCTGTCTGTGAGATCTTTGGAGTCTAATAAAAGTCTTTGAGGAGGCGTCGGCTAGACGCTCTGCTCTGGGATGGCCTGATGATAAGACCTATGTGTGAGGCTTGCTTCTTGGAATGAATGATGAGATGAACGGTGAGTGGAACTTAGCCTAAAGATAGCATTATTGCAAAAAGATGATATCTGAAGTGTGTGCATGTTTAGCACAGGAAGTATAGGCTGTGTGCTCTGCATACAACCTGTACTTCCACAACAGTCATAGTAAGCTTTCTGTGATTCACCAGTTAACAGAGGAGCCACCAGTCCAGCCCACTGCTCCTTAGGCCACTTTTCTCTTTCAGCAGTCCTTTCAAATGTGGTCAAAAACACCTCTGGATCATCCTCTCCAGTCATTTTTGTCAATAAACGACTCACCCCAAAGGACGCAGTATTAGTGGAACTACTTGCCTCACTGGTCTGCGGACGTTGCTGCATTAACGTTTCCATTTGTTGCTGTAGTCTCTGTTCTTGCTTCTGTAACAGGTCTATGAAGCGGGCCTCAGATTGCTGCTGGGCTTGTTGCTGAGCTTTCAGACTCTGTTGCAAAGTTGCATTTGTCTGCTGCTGGGCTGTAAGGCTCTGTTGATGAGCTTGCTGCTGGGCTGCAAGGCTCTGTTGATGAGCTTGCTGCTGGGCTACAAGGCACTTTTGCAAACCTGCATTTGTCTGCTGCTGATTGGCATTTGCTAGAGCCAGCTGTTTCAGTATCTCCTCCATGCTGGCCTTAAAAAAAACTGCCACTGGTTCTCCACCAACTGTGAGGGGGTTAGCTCAGCAGCGGGTGTGTGTGACCCCCTGGATGGGTTCACCACACAAAAACAGGCACAGCAGACAGTGGTAGGAGAAAACAAAAGGGTGTGGTTTTATTTGAACTATATACAGACAAAAAAAATACAGCAAAAACAAAAGAAACATGAAAATAAATCCTGGTCAACTTGACCGCTCACTACTAGGGATGAGCTTCGTGTTCGAGTCGAACATACGTTCGACTCGAACATCGGCTGTTCGATCGTTCGACGAAGATCGAACGATTTGGGCCGTTCGCGCCAAATTCGAGTGACGCGAACGGCCCACAATGCACTACGCCATCGCAGTGTCATCCAGGCGCTGTGATTGGCCAAGCATGCACTGTGACCCCGCATGCTTGGCCAATCACAGTGCCGGCAGCGAGGAGAGCAATGATTGGCCACAGGCAGGATGCCTGTGGCCAATTATTGCTGAGGGTGTTTAGTACACGCCCCACACTATAAAAGGCCGCCAGCACGGCGGCCTAGTGTAGTGTGTTCCGGAGCAGGGAAAGACAAGCATAGGCAGGGACAGTGACATTTATTTCTTTCTTGCTTTACCTGGATTCCTTTAGTTTAGGGAAAGAGAAGGATAGGTAGGAAGAGTGTCAGTGTGTTTTACTGTGCGAGTCCTTGTTTCTAGGGACAAAGAAGGAAAGTGAGGGGAATTCTCCTTGTGCTATAGTGTGCTTTAAAAAAACATTTTTTCTAGGGACAGAAAACTCTAGGTAGGGAGAGTGTCAGTTTCTTTCACTGTGCGAGTCCTTGTTTCTAGGGACAAAGAAGGAAAGTGAGGGGAATTCTCCTTGTGCTATAGTGTGCTTTAAAAAAACATTTTTTCTAGGGACAGAAAACTCTAGGTAGGGAGAGTGTCAGTTTCTTTCACTGTGCGAGTCCTTGTTTCTAGGGACAAAGAAGGAAAGTGAGGGGAATTCTCCTTGTGCTATAGTGTGCTTTAAAAAAACATTTTTTCTAGGGACAGAAAACTCTAGGTAGGGAGAGTGTCAGTTTCTTTCACTGTGCGAGTCCTTGTTTCTAGGGACAAAGAAGGAAAGTGAGGGGAATTCTCCTTGTGCTATAGTGTGCTTTAAAAAAACATTTTTTCTAGGGACAGAAAACTCTAGGTAGGGAGAGTGTCAGTTTCTTTCACTGTGCGAGTCCTTGTTTCTAGGGACAAAGAAGGAAAGTGAGGGGAATTCTCCTTGTGCTATAGTGTGCTTTAAAAAAACATTTTTTCTAGGGACAGAAAACTCTAGGTAGGGAGAGTGTCAGTTTCTTTCACTGTGCGAGTCCTTGTTTCTAGGGACAAAGAAGGAAAGTGAGGGGAATTCTCCTTGTGCTATAGTGTGCTTAAAAAAAACATTTTTTCTAGGGACAGAAAACTCTAGGTAGGGAGAGTGTCAGTTTCTTTCACTGTGCGAGTCCTTGTTTCTAGGGACAAAGAAGGAAAGTGAGGGGAATTCTCCTTGTGCTATAGTGTGCTTTAAAAAAACATTTTTTCTAGGGACAGAAAACTCTAGGTAGGGAGAGTGTCAGTTTCTTTCACTGTGCGAGTCCTTGTTTCTAGGGACAAAGAAGGAAAGTGAGGGGAATTCTCCTTGTGCTATAGTGTGCTTTAAAAAAACATTTTTTCTAGGGACAGAAAACTCTAGGTAGGGAGAGTGTCAGTTTATTTCACTGTGCGAGTCCTTGTTTCTAGGGACAAAGAAGGAAAGTGAGGGGAATTCTCCTTGTGCTATAGTGTGCTTTAAAAAAACATTTTTTCTAGGGACAGAAAACTCTAGGTAGGGAGAGTGTCAGTTTCTTTCACTGTGCGAGTCCTTGTTTCTAGGGACAAAGAAGGAAAGTGAGGGGAATTCTCCTTGTGCTATAGTGTGCTTTAAAAAAAACATTTTTTCTAGGGACAGAAAACTCTAGGTAGGGAGAGTGTCAGTTTCTTTCACTGTGCGAGTCCTTGTTTCTAGGGACAAAGAAGGAAAGTGAGGGGAATTCTCCTTGTGCTATAGTGTGCTTTTAAAAAACATTTTTTCTAGGGACAGAAAACTCTAGGTAGGGAGAGTGTCAGTTTCTTTCACTGTGCGAGTCCTTGTTTCTAGGGACAAAGAAGGAAAGTGAGGGGAATTCTCCTTGTGCTATAGTGTGCTTTAAAAAAACATTTTTTCTAGGGACAGAAAACTCTAGGTAGGGAGAGTGTCAGTTTCTTTCACTGTGCGAGTCCTTGTTTCTAGGGACAAAGAAGGAAAGTGAGGGGAATTCTCCTTGTGCTATAGTGTGCTTTAAAAAAACATTTTTTCTAGGGACAGAAAACTCTAGGTAGGGAGAGTGTCAGTTTCTTTCACTGTGCGAGTCCTTGTTTCTAGGGACAAAGAAGGAAAGTGAGGGGAATTCTCCTTGTGCTATAGTGTGCTTAAAAAAAACATTTTTTCTAGGGACAGAAAACTCTAGGTAGGGAGAGTGTCAGTTTCTTTCACTGTGCGAGTCCTTGTTTCTAGGGACAAAGAAGGAAAGTGAGGGGAATTCTCCTTGTGCTATAGTGTGCTTTAAAAAAACATTTTTTTCTAGGGACAGAAAACTCTAGGTAGGGAGAGTGTCAGTTTCTTTCACTGTGTGAGTCCTTGTTTCTAGGGACAAAGAAGGAAAGTGAGGGGAATTCTCCTTGTGCTATAGTGTGCTTTAAAAAAACATTTTTTCTAGGGACAGAAAACTCTAGGTAGGGAGAGTGTCAGTTTCTTTCACTGTGCGAGTCCTTGTTTCTAGGGACAAAGAAGGAAAGTGAGGGGAATTCTCCTTGTGCTATAGTGTGCTTTAAAAAAACATTTTTTCTAGGGACAGAAAACTCTAGGTAGGGAGAGTGTCAGTTTCTTTCACTGTGCGAGTCCTTGTTTCTAGGGACAAAGAAGGAAAGTGAGGGGAATTCTCCTTGTGCTATAGTGTGCTTTAAAAAAACATTTTTTCTAGGGACAGAAAACTCTAGGTAGGGAGAGTGTCAGTTTCTTTCACTGTGTGAGTCCTTGTTTCTAGGGACAAAGAAGGAAAGTGAGGGGAATTCTCCTTGTGCTATAGTGTGCTTTAAAAAAACATTTTTTCTAGGGACAGAAAACTCTAGGTAGGGAGAGTGTCAGTTTCTTTCACTGTGCGAGTCCTTGTTTCTAGGGACAAAGAAGGAAAGTGAGGGGAATTCTCCTTGTGCTATAGTGTGCTTTAAAAAAACATTTTTTCTAGGGACAGAAAACTCTAGGTAGGGAGAGTGTCAGTTTCTTTCACTGTGCGAGTCCTTGTTTCTAGGGACAAAGAAGGAAAGTGAGGGGAATTCTCCTTGTGCTATAGTGTGCTTTAAAAAAACATTTTTTCTAGGGACAGAAAACTCTAGGTAGGGAGAGTGTCAGTTTCTTTCACTGTGCGAGTCCTTGTTTCTAGGGACAAAGAAGGAAAGTGAGGGGAATTCTCCTTGTGCTATAGTGTGCTTTAAAAAAACATTTTTTCTAGGGACAGAAAACTCTAGGTAGGGAGAGTGTCAGTTTCTTTCACTGTGCGAGTCCTTGTTTCTAGGGACAAAGAAGGAAAGTGAGGGGAATTCTCCTTGTGCTATAGTGTGCTATATCCTTGTTTTTTGGACAGTCAGGGAAATTGTCGTTGTGCTATTCTGTGCAAAAGCAATCATCCTGAACCATATTTAGAAATCCTTAAGTAAAGGGACAGAGAAGGACACCTGAAGGTAGCCCTTATTGCTTTTTTCCCATCTCCCTGCAGGCCATCTATTAGAATGTCTGGAAGGCAAACAAGGAGAGGCAGACAGTCAGGAGGCAATAAAAGAGGGCAAGCAGGCTCTGTGTCTGGGGGCAACAGTGCTGGTCGTGGACGCGGTGCATTGTCATCAGCACATGGCCATGGGACACGCTTGTCCTTCTTTTCGGCAGCTGGACATGTTGAGCCACATCATGCCGAAGACTTGGTAGAGTGGATGACCAAGCCCTCCTCCTCCTCCTCATCCTCTCTCACCCAGGCTCAGGGTACTGGCAAAGCAGCTGCCAAAGCGTCCTCTTCCCTGGTATCAATGTCAGACTCATCATCAGTCACTCCTTCCCTAGACCCACCATGTCCTCCTCCTGAGGAGTCCCCCGAACTGTTTGAGCACAGTGTTGGGTACATGCTCCAGGAGGATGCCCAGCGTTTCGAAGGGTCTGATGATGAAACCCAGCTAGAGGAAGGCAGTAGCGTGAGAGCAGACAGAGGGGATGCTCAAGAAGGACACCAATCTGGCAGTCATGTTCCAGCAGCTGCAGCATACTGCCAGATTGGCTCCAGTGATGAGGAGGGAGGGGATGATGAGGTCACTGACTCCACGTGGGTGCCTAATAGGAGAGAGGAGGAGGAGGAGGATGAGGAGGAGGCACATCTCCAACGAGGCAGGATGCCCTTTGGTGGCCAGCGTAAGGGCATTACACCGACGGAATCACACCGCAGAGCTCCGCCTGTGCAGGGCGCTGCCTCTGCCCGTCATTCAAAAAGTTCCTTGGTGTGGGCCTTTTTTGAGGCTAGTGCATCAGATCGCACAGCTGCTGTTTGCAACATATGTCTCAAGCGTATATCGCGTGGCCAAAACATCAGCCGCTTGGGTACCACATGCCTGACCAGACATATGTTGACCTGCCATGCAGCTCGTTGGCAAGCCTACCTCAAAGACCCACACCAAAGAACAAAGCGGACCTCTCCTTGCACCGCATCAGCTGGGATCTCCAACCCCACTATAACTTCAGTCCTCTCTGAAACATGCACTGAGAGGAATGAAGGTGTAGAATTAGGTGTGTCACAGCCAAGTACTTGCGGCCACTCTGCTAGCAGTACACCGACGTCCGATTCTAGCAGGCAAATTTCCCTGCCCCAGCTGCTGGACCGTCGAAAGAAGTTCACTCCCAGCCATCCACATGCCCAGCGGTTGAATGCTAGCTTGGATAAATTGCTAGCGCTTCAACTGCTGCCTTTTCAGTTGGTAGACTCGGCCCCCTTCCGTCAGTTTGTGCAATGTGCGGTTCCTCAGTGGCAGGTTCCCAAACGCCACTTTTTCTCACGGAAGGCTATTCCGGCTCTCTACCGGCATGTGGAAGGCAATGTCTTGGCCTCGCTGGACAGGGCGGTCAGCGGTAAGGTGCATATTACCGCTGACTCATGGTCCAGCAGGCATGGACAGGGACGTTACCTTTCTTTCACGACCCATTGGGTCACTCTTTTGGCAGCTGGGAAGGATGCAGGACAAGGTGCAGTAGTGTTGGAGGTTGTTCCACCGCCACGCCTCCAAAATGCTACTACTGGTTGTGACACACCTCTCTCCTCCACCCCCTCCTCTTCTTCTTCCTCCATGGCCTCTTCCTGTGGTTTGTCCTATGAACCAGCGGTGCTCCGTAGCCGTTCACGGGGCTACGCAAGTAAGCAGGCAAAAAGATGCCATGCCGTGCTTGCGCTGGTGTGTTTGGGGGACAGAAGCCACACTGGGGCAGAGGTCCTGTCTGCTCTGCAGGGCCAGGCCGAGAGGTGGTTGACGCCACGCCAGCTTAAGCCAGGAATGGTGGTTTGCGACAATGGCACCAACCTCCTCTCCGCCCTCCGACAGGGACAACTGACCCATGTGCCCTGTGTGGCTCACGTCCTTAACCTGGTGGTGCAGCGGTTCTTGGGCAGGTACCCGGGCTTACAGGATGTCCTGAGGCAGGCCAGGAAAGTCTGTGTGCATTTCCGCAGATCTTATAATGCCAGTGCTCGCCTGGCTGAGCTGCAAAAGGAGTTGAACCTGCCCAAGAACCGCCTTATATGTGACATGCCCACCAGGTGGAACTCAATGTTGGCCATGCTGCAGCGGCTGCACACGCAGCAGAGGGCCATCAATGAGTACCTGTGCGACTACGGCACCAGGACAGGGTCAGGGGAGCTTGGTTTTTTTTCTCCACGCCAGTGGGGCATGATCAGGGATGCATGCACTGTCCTGGCACCATTTGAGGAGGCCACGAGGATGGTGAGCAGTGACAGTGCATGCATCAGTGACACTGTACCTCTTGTCCACCTGTTGGAGCACACGCTGCGTGGAATAATGGACAGGGCACTTGAGGCAGAACAGAGGCAGGAAGAGGAGGACTTCCTTGCCTCTCAAGGCCCCCTTTACCCAGACAGTGTTCCTTCTGTCCCACCCATCGCACAGGAAGAGGAGGAGGAGGAGGAGGAGGATTGTGTCAGCATGGAGGTGGAGGCTGGCACTCAGCATCATCAGCAGCAGTCTTTTAGGGATGATTTACAGTCCCAAGAAACCAGTGGACTTGTACGTGGCTGGGAGGAGGTGGCTGCGGATCATGTCGTCCTTAGTGACCCAGAGGACTCCGGAGCGAATGCCTCAGCAAACCTACGCTGCATGGCCTCCCTGATCCTGCAAAGTCTGCGGAAGGATCCTCGTATTCTTCGGATCAAGGAGAGGGACCATTACTGGCTGGCCACTCTCCTTGATCCACGGTACAAGGGTAAGGTTGCGGACCTTATGTTACCTTCGCAGAGGGAGCAGAGGATGAGACAACTCCGGGAGGCCTTGCAGAAAGGTCTGTGCAACGCGTTCCCAGAGACTGGGAGGTTACAAACTCCTGGTCCTGGACAACGAGTTGCTGAGGCTTCGGCCAGTCAAAGAAGGAGCGGTGGGGAAGGTGGCCGTCTGACCGATGCGTTCAGACAATTCTTTAGTCCGCAGCCCCAAAGTATGATCGGTTCCAGCAACCATCGCCAGCGTCTGATAAACATGGTGCAGGAATATCTAGGGGCAAGGTCAGACTTGGACACCTTCCCCACCGAAAATCCTCTGGCTTACTGGGTCTTGAGGATGGATCACTGGCCAGAGCTTGCACAGTATGCAATTGAGCTACTGGCCTGTCCTGCATCCAGCGTTCTTTCGGAACGCACATTCAGTGCTGCTGGAGGATTTGTCACGGATCACAGGGTGCGCCTGTCCACCGACTCGGTTGATCGACTGACTTTCATCAAGATGAACCAGTCTTGGATCACCACCAGCTACCACACACCTGATGCTGATATAACAGACTAATTGATTTTAACATGTCACATCCCTTCAAGACTGATGCTGATGCTGAGTGCCTGTGCTGTTATGTTGACTGGCTATCCTCCTCCTCCGAGTCCTCAATGATACGATTGATGATGATAGCTTGGAAGATCATTTTTGTTTATGGGTGCCGCCACCAGTGGCTAAGGCCCAATTTTTCAGCCCCTGTTTTACAGGGGCGTGTAATTACAATTTTTTTAGCAATAATTTGCCATAGGGCTCATTGCTGTGCTCCAAGTACAGTATCTGTGAGGGGTTGGAGTGTTGTGGCACCAGTGCCTAAGGCCCAATTTTTCAGCCCCTGTTTAAAAGGGGCGTGTCATTACAATTTTTGAAGCAATACTTTGCAACAGGGCTCATTGCTGTGCTCCAAGTACAGTATCTGTGAGGGGTTGTAGTGTTGTGCCACCAGTGCCTAAGGCCCAATTTTTCAGCCCCTGTTCAACAGGGGCATGCAATTACAATTCTTGATCTAATAATTCACAGCAGGGCCCATTGCTGCACCCACCAAGAGTAACTGTCAGGGCTTACAGTGTTGTGGCACCAGCACCACCATCAAAGGCCCAATTTTTACTACCACTGTTCAACAATTATATGTAATTAAAATTCCTGATATAATAGTTGACAGCAGGGCGTTCCAGCACCAACCAAGAGTAACTGTGAGTGCTTACAGTGTTGTGCCAACACCAACAACTAAGGGGCCTATTTCTGCAGAGTATATACGGCAGGTCCCTACTTTCAAACATCCAACTTACAAACGACTCCTACTTGCAAACGCAAGAAGACAACAGGAAGTGAGAGGAAATCTACCACTAGGAAGGAAAATTCTCTCCTGTAAGAATAAATATGGGAGAAAGGTGTCTCCTCTGTACTGATGCTTTATCAGCAATCCTTGTTTCAAGAAAAACACCACATTTCAAAAACAGTTGTCATTGGGACGGAAAGTGAGGTGAAATGTTCTGAACAGGGGCACAGACAGCAAAACAAATGTTACAGGGGTGATAACCCTTACCTATGTTTTCCAAAAAGTTTAAAAATAGATTTTTGGGCTGGAGCTACACTTCAACAATGTACCTTTTCAAAATTACAAACACATTCTACATAAGAACAAACCTACAGTCCCTGTCTTGTATGCACCGCCTGTATACGGCTGTTCAGAGTATATAGGGCCTTTTTTATTTTATGTGCGGGGTTCCCCTTAATATCCATACAAGACCCAAAGGGGCTGGTAATGGGCTGGGGTAGGGGGGGGGGGGGGGGGGTCATGGGGTAGCTATGCCATTTTTCTTAAAGATTTTCATCCATATTACCGGGACCAGACATTACATTAAAGCCGCAAGCAGTTTTAAATGGCTTTTTTTTCCTTTAGAAGTGTCATTTTGTGCAGGGACAGTTCTAAACACGGGAAACACGTGGCACTTCACAGGCATACTTTAGACACCCCCCAGGTACGATATTTAAAGGAATATTTGACTTTTTTTTTTTCACTTTATGCATCATTAAAATGACTGCTCCCGAAAAACGACCGTTTTTAAAACTTCTTTTTGCATTGATACATGTCCCCTGGTGCAGAACCCGGGTTCCCAAACCCTTTTTAGGACAATAACATGCATAATAGTTGTTATAATTAGCACTTTAGAATTCGAACGTTCGCATCCATTGTATTTAATAGGGTTCTAATGTTCGTACGAACTTTCGGTCCGTTCGCGGGATCTGGTGCGAACCGAACCCGGGGGTGTTCGGCTCATCACTACTCACTACACACGTTGGTGTCCCTAACTAACAACTGGGTACAGCCTTGTGCTGTCCCAGTCCCTAGCTCCCTGCTTTTTTGAAGTTCTTAGCAATAACCACACAGGCTTTGGCTCACCGCACAGAAATCACACTCCCCAGACTATCCACACAGATCTGGTTCCAGGTTTGAGCATCTCCCTTAGCATGCTGGGAGTTCTTGTAGAGGCCCTAACAAGCCCACTTACTTCAGCTGGGCTCATTAACTCTTCCCCTGCAAGACTCCCCGCACTCCCCCTAGTGGTATAAATCGGCATAAAGCCTGAATCTAGGACATATATACCTTCCATCCTGGATGCAACCTGGTGATTTTACCTGCATGCTGTCACAATATATATATACATATATATATATATATATATATATATATATATATATATATATACTGACTATAATGCAGCTATCAGAATCAACTGCTTGCTGTAGTATTAGTATGAGAAAAGCAGCAATTGTCTTCAGTTAATTTTAGGTAAAAAATGTGCAGAGGACACAGTACACTAACTGAAAATATTTGCAGCTCTCTGCCTGTGTGTCATGGAAACCCTGTCAGGAACAGACGCCCTGGACTTCCTGGTTCCCGCCCCCGCAGGTGACGCCCGAAGGGCTATTTAAACTCCTCACTTGCAGACAGTCCCTGCTGTCTGCTCTACAGCGTTTATCCCAAGTGACCTGTTCTTCCTTGTTTACCTGTATCTGACCCGGCTTCCTGTGACCCTCCTGCTATCTGCCTGTACCTGACCATCGGCCTGTTTTCTGACTTCGGTATTGCCTGATCCTTTTGTGCCTCGCTGCCTGCCAGTTTACCCAACCCCGGCTTGTCTGACGATCCTGCCTGACCTTGGCTCTTGTTCACCTGCTGCTGCCTAGTGGTTCCAGTTTACCTGCTGTGCCTCCCGGTCCGGGTCATCTGCTGAGTTCCTGGTTGTGATCTTTGTTGTTTTATCGTAGTAGAAAATAGAACAGCCTATGGTCTATTACAGTACAAATACATTACATTTAAAGGTTACTTAACTTCGATTACGCTATGTTCATGATCTCCATTGTTTGGTGACCAGGCATTTTCTTCTTATGATGAGTGGCTTCTCCTCTCTTATAGCAACATGATGTGTGTGTCCCTCCTAGCTTACTGTCCTGCTTTTATGTGTGTCAGGCTGTTTACCATTGTTACCAAAACAGAAAACATAGATGTATTTCAACAATAGCATTGAATACAACAATGCTATCTACCTATTGTCTACTCAAAACGAAACCTGTAATCTAAACTGTAATTCTTTTCAGTTTGAGAGCTGAAAGAAATCTCAAACAGGTAATGTCTTACTGTGGCTATAGAGACATTAGCATATTGGATACAACAATGGTATCTAACCTATTGTCTACTCAAACGAAACCTGTAATCTAAACTGTAATTCTTTTCAGTTTGAGAGCTGAAAGAAATCTCAAACAGGTAATGTACTATAATACAACAATGGTATCTAATCCCATTGTCATTTGTTTGAGAAATCTACTCAAACCAAATGCTGACAGGTAATCTGACCAACTCACTATTGTAAAATTGTCCCATGTATCCTATGTCTGATTAATATAATAAAAATCATATTTTTTTAACAAACGCAATACACCAGGGGCCGTGTTTGCTAAACTGGAACTTCCTATCTCAAACTGTAAACGTCTCTCAAAATGTCCGACAAGCCAGGACAACAAAATGGTGGATGACCACCGCACACCTCATGGACAACAAAATGGTGGATGACCACCGCACACCTCATGGACAACAACATGGTGGATGACCACCGCACACCTCATGGACAACAACATGGTGGATGACCATTAACGCATGCAATTTTTCCCGCCAAAACCAGCATGGGACATCACAATGAACACCACATGGGTTCCCCCACACAAAGAAAAACACAAATGGCCTCCAGATTCCAACGCAGAAAAGACTGCACCAAATTCGCACCAAACATCAAAAACTGAGAAATTCCACCAGCAAAATAGCCGACGAATGCCACAGCACGGTCACATGATATCACACCCAAAGGAAAGGTGGCTGCACCTTCCCTTATAGGATACCCACAGGCTAAAGAAAAACTGCGCCTCAAAATGGCAGACAAACCACAAGGCTAACAAAAGCCAAGAAATGGCGCCATTAACGCATGTATTTTTTTCCCCGCCCAAAACCAGCATCTCTTTAAAAGAAAATCAAAAATGTTTTTCTCCACAAAGACAGACTACACTTGAGATTCACACTCAGCCATAGATACACACTCTAAGCTACTTCAACTTATACCCTTTGGCCAACTAAACAGCACATTTAAAAAAATGTTAGTTACATAAACAATATTACAAACATTTTAATTTCTCTAAGTTAATATACTCTGAGATATTCACCACACACATACAGTACAATGTTGCCTGCATGCCTGCCCAGAGTTTCCTTCCCTCAGGGCATAGCCCCAGAAACACAAAGCAGTGGGCAAGCCCTTCCCCCATTCAAGCACATGGCTCAATGCAGCGCCATCCTCAACAATGCCATGGCTGCACAATACATTGCACAAAGGTAATTTTCCCAAACAGCCATCTCTCTTACATTTCATCCACAATATACTGTTTCCATCAGCATTCACACAGGCTCAAACACTACACACGACTTTGTTCTGAAAATTGGAAAGTCAGATATACACAACTTTCAAACATGTTGGCAGTGATAGCCATGCTGCCTGCCCCTTCCCCACTAAAGCACATGGCTTATGGCTCAATGCAGTGGCCATCAATAATAATGCAGCCAAACACTCTTACAGCAAGCAGCTTCCCCACATAAACATCCAGGCTCATACGATCGGATTCGCAGACATACAATCTCTCTCCCAACAAAATCACACACACACACACATCTCTCATACTGCAACCCTACAGCATTACCTCAAAAGGATGAAAAATTTGTTCTTTTACAGAGTAGAGCCCCCACACATCGGGTCGTAGATCCACTCTCCCCCCCATCTCGACCTGATGTCCAAAGGGGCTCTATCTAGTCCCTTCAGAGTCGCCATCCTGTTGTGGAAGTACAGGTTGTATGCGGAGCACACAGCCTATATTTCCTGTGCTAAACATGCACACACTTCAGATATCATCTTTTTGCAATAATGCTATCTTTAGGCTAAGTTCCACTCACCGTTCATCTCATCATTCATTCCAAGAAGCAAGCCTCACACATAGGTCTTATCATCAGGCCATCCCAGAGCAGAGTGTCTAGCCGACACCTCCTCAAAGACTTTTATTAGACTCCAAAGATCTCACAGACAGGAGGTGATTGGCTGCAGCAACCAATCACCTCCCCCATGGGAGGGGACATCACAGGATGTCCCCTCCACACAGGAAAATGACCATACAAGGACATCCCCTTCAACAGGGTTTCCCATTACATGAATGCCACACAAGAAATATATACAATTCAATACAATAATACAATGAATACAATAACGTATGATGGCTAAAGTTGATAGGAATCCTTATTCTGCGCTATTCCATAGAATAACGCATATTCAGATTATACTATTATTGAATGGGGCAGGGAGGCTATCTGTAGACGTGTGCTACGAATCCCAATCAATGTTGATCAGACACAGCAGAGACAAGAGCATGCATCTGCCTATAACCAATGATGTCGTTGCAGAGCGAGCATATCCCCTCCTCAACGATCGTCCGTGCTAATGCACAGAGGGCCCCCGTCGGTGGACATATCCGCACCCTGCAAACATCACACTCCAACCTCAAGATGTTTTCCCCTACCAGACGGGATTCAACCAGCCTCAGACTGCCCCAGCCAGCTCTTTAGAGCGGGCTGCGGAAGTACTAACACTGGGTGACACTATGACAATACATATTAAATACATCTTCATAAAAATCTCCACAACATGACCTAGAGCCTGACCAAGCAAAAGACTATGTGATGCTAAAAACTGAAATATTGTCACGGCTGGGTGTCACCCTGGCTGTCCGGGCTCAGCGTGTGCATAACTGGACTTTCCGGCTTGGAAAACCCCCCAGGTCTCAAATGTATGATCTCATTCACCTGAGCAGGAAGTGGCTACAGCCAGAGACTTTGTCCGCAACAAAGATTGTGGAACGTGTTGTGATGGATCGTTTCTTGAGAGCTCTTCCTACTGCCATCCAAAAGTGGGTAAGCCATGGAGACCCAGAAACGGTCGATAATCTTGTGGATCGTATAGAGAAGTACTTGGCTACAGAGAGCCTGACTGCCTCTTCCAGAGACTCACGGACTTTCCACCCTAAGACCAGACCATCCCCAGTGGCGGGTAAGATGATTCCAAGGGGTGAGGGTGGAGAGAGTGAGAGGGTGGGAGTTCTACCCAAGGTTTGGCGAGAACAGCCTGGGAAGTCAGGGGTTCAAGAGGCAGCAAGAAGGATTGTTTGTTACCGCTGCCGACAAGAGGGACATATTGCAGCAAATTGCCCGGTTGTGGATGAACCCATGCAATGTGACTTTCTAACGAACAGACGTCAGTTGCTGTTTGCGACAGTCACATGCACTGCCATGTGGGGAACTGAGAAACATTTATGCAAAATGTGTGTTAATGGTAGAAATGTTGTTGTATTGCTGGATTCAGGTAGCCTCGTGACACTGATAAAGGCTGAATTAGTTACTACAGAGGTCTCTGGGAATAACAAGGTAGCTGTTATTTGTGTGCATGGGGACACCCGAGAGTATCCAGTGACTACAGTGTGTTTTGAGACCCCCAAAGGTACCCTCTCTCATCGGGTGGGATTAGTGTCTCACTTGCCTCATGATGCCATTGTGGGAAGGGATTTTACAAAGTTCTGGGAACTATGGGATTGTCCTGAGCCCCCCACTGGTGCCCCTATATACCAGGAATGTGATAGCCAGAATTCCTCGGAGAGTGGTGAGGACTCTCCAGAATTTCCCTTGTCGGTATTGGCAGGGGAGACTCGAGAAACTGGGGAGGAGCCAACATCCTCAGACGAAAACATGCCATCTGTGGAGTTTTCTGATCTCTAGGTTCACAAGGAAAATTTTGCCACAGAACAGTTAAAAGACCCCACCCTAATAAAGGCACGGGAAAACATAGTGGAAATAGATGGCGAGTTAGTGAACCCAGATGAGACCGGCACTTACCCATACTTCATCGTGGAAAAGGACCTACTGTATCGGGTGACTAAAAGGGCAGAAGAAACCATTGAGCATCTTGTGGTGCCCAAACCTTACAGGAAGTTGATGTTAGAGTTGGCCCATGGGCACATTCTTGGAGGTCATCTGGGGACAGAGAAAACCAGAGAGAGAGTATTGCAGAGATTCTATTGGCCTGGGGTCATGAAGGAAACAGAAAATTATTGTTCCTCCTGCCCTGTGTGTCAGAGGTCGGCACCGATGCCACATTTCCGTAACCCGCTGGTACCTCTTCCCATCATTGAGGTCCCCTTTGAGAGGATCGCAATGGATTTGGTAGGTCCGATAATGAAGTCCGCTAGGGGGCACTAGTACATCTTGGTTATAATGGACTATGCCACCCGTTATCCGGAAGCGATTCCTCTCCGAAATACCTCGGCCAAAACCATAGCCAAAGAGCTATCTCTTGTTCTTAGCCGTGTGGGTATTTGTAAGGAACTGCTTACGGACCAAGTTACACCCTTTATGTCCCGGGTTATGAAAGAGCTGTGGAGGTTGTTCAAAGTGACACAATTGCGTACATCTGTGTATCACCCCCAAACAGATGGGTTGGTTGAAAGATTCAACAAAACTCTAAAACAAATGTTAAAGAAGGTGGTGGATAAAGATGGAAAGGATTGGGATTGTCTAATTCCCTATTTAATGTTTGCTATTAGGGAGGTACCCCAATCCTCTACGGGTTTCTCACCCTTTGAGTTACTCTATGGGAGACACCCAAGAGGGCTGTTGGATATCGCCAAGAAAACTTGGGAAAGTGAGAGTTCTCCACACAGGAGTGTGATTGAGCATGTCGCCCTGATGCAAGATAGAATTGCACAGGTAATGCCAATCGTAAAGGAACATTTGGCCCAAACGCAGTTGGCACAGCAGAGAGTGTACAACCGTGGAGCCAAGACCCGGACCTTTTCCCCGGGGGATAAGATATTGGTACTTGTCCCTATGGTTGAAAGCAAGTTCCTTGCCAAATGGCAAGGCCCCTACGAGATAATGGAAAAAGTGAGCGAAGTGAATTGCAAGGTCAGACAACCAGGAAGGCGAAAGCCCGAACAGATCTATCACATTAATCTGTTGAAAGCCTGGAGGGATAGGGAATCCCTAGTCGCAGAAACTTTGTCACCAGCTCAGTCTGATTGCGTGATTCCTGAGGTTGGAATAACAGTCACCTTGTCAAACCCCCAACAACAGGAGGTTAAGGAGTTTGTGCTTCGCAAAAAAGGAGGTTTTCTCTGAGCTGCCGGGACAAACGTATGGGGTAGAGCATGATATTATTACCCCGCCCGGTGAAAGGGTGAAGCTAAAACCCTATCAGATCCCAAAGGCCCGACGGGAGGCAATACGTGAGGAAGTACAGAAAATGCTTAAGTTAGGGGTGATAGAGGAATCCCAAAGTGATTGGTCAAGTCCCATAGTGTTAGTGCCTAAACCGGATGGGAGCTGGCGATTTTGTAACGATTTCCGACAACTGAACAAAGTTACAAAATTTGACACCTACCCCATGCCACGTATAGATGAGTTGGTCGACCGGTTGGGAACAGCCCGATACATGACAACTCTTGATCTCACCAAAGGTAATTGGCAAATTCCCCTGGCCAAGTCGGCCAAGGAGAAAACCGCATTTGTAAACCCAGATGGGGCGTTCCAATATAAAAGAATGCCGTTTGGTTTACAGAATGCGCCGGCAACATTCCAGCGGAAAATGGACCAGATACTGAGGCCCCATCAGAAGTATGCTGCGGCTTACCTAGATGATGTAATTATCTATAGCACAGATTGGGCCTCACATCTGCCAAAAGTGCAAGCAGTCCTAGACTCTGGGAAGCTGGGTTTATGGCCAACCCCAAGAAGTGTACCATTGGACAGGAGGAGGCCAAGTATCTTGGGTACACCATTGGGAGGGGAGTAATAAAACCCCAAGTCAATAAAGTCGAGGCCATACACAATTGGCCGCGTCCCAACAGCAAGGAGCAGGTACGAGACTTTCTGGGAATCGTTGGTTATTATCAGCGATTCATTCCCCACTTTGCTTCTCAGGCTGTGCCCCTAACCAACCTGACAAAAGGGAAGGAGTCTGTCATGGTAAATGGACCCCAGAGGCTGAGGCAGCATTTCAATTCTTAAAAAAAGCCTTATGTAGCCAGCCAGTGTTGTACTCACCAGACTTCTCTAGGGACTTTGTCGTACAAAGTGATGCATCCGACGTTGGGTTAGGAGCAGTATTGTCCCAGGTCTGGAATGGGGAAGAGCACCCAGTCATTAACCTCAGCAGGAAATTGAAGTCCCATGAGGTAAATTATGCCACGATTGAGAAGGAGTGTTTAGCGGTGAAGTGGGCTCTAGATTCCTTTCGGTACTTTAGGTAGGCACTTTGACATGATTACTGATCACGCTCCTTTAAAGTGGATGGCTCAAAACAAAGAGACAAATAGAAGAGTAAATAGGTGGTTCCTGGCCCTACAGGAATTCAACTTTACGGTAAGGCATCGCCCTGGCGTTCAAATGGGGAATGTGGATGCTTTGTCTCGAGTACATGCATGCCTGATTGCTTGTGTTCCAACCCCAAGGTTAAAACAAGAGGGGGGGTATGTGACAGCATGCAGGTAAAATCACCAGATTGCATTCAGGATGGAAGGTATATATGTCCTAGATTCAGGCTTTATGCCGATTTATACAACTAGGGGGAGTGCGGGGAGTCTTGCAGGGGAAGAGTTAATGAGCCCAGCTGAAGTAAGTGGGCTCGTTAGGGCCTCTACAAGAACTCCCAGCATGCTAAGGGAGATGCTCAAACCTGGAACCAGATCTGTGTGGATAGTCTGGGGAGTGTGATCTCTGTGCGGTGAGCCAAAGCCTGTGTGGTTATTGCTAAGAACTTCAAAAAAGCAGGGAGCTAGGGACTGGGACAGCACAAGGCTGTACCCAGTTGTTAGTTAGGGACACCAACGTGTGTAGTGAGCGGTCAAGTTGACCAGGATTTCTTTTCATGTTTCTTTTGTTTTTGCTGTATTTTTTTGTCTGTATATAGTTCAAATAAAACCACACCCTTTTGTTTTCTCCTACCACTGTCTGCTGTGCCTGTTTTTGTGTGGTGAACCCATCCAGGGGGTCACACACACCCGCTGCTGAGCTAACCCCCTCACAATATATATATATATATATATATATATATATATATATATATATATATATATACATCCAACCTTTGTGCAGCTACATCTCACTGCAGGCCATTAGTATGTCTGGAAGGCAAACAAGGAGAGGCAGACAGTCACAAGGCAATAAAAGAAGGGCAAGCAGGCTCTGTGTCTAGAGGCAACAGTGCTGGTCGTGGACACGGCGCATCCTCATCAGCACGTGGCCGTGGGACACTCTTGTCCTTCTTTTCGGCAGCTGGCCATGTTGAGCTCAACATGCCCAAGACTTAGTAGAGTGGATGACCAAGCCATCCTCGTCCTCCTCATCCTCTCTCACCCAGGCTCAGGGTACTTTGTCTGGCAAAGCAGCTGCCAAAGCGCCCTCTTCCCTCAGCTCAATGGCATCAGTCACTCCTTCCCTAACCCCACCATGTCCTCCTGAGGAGTCCCCCGAACTGTTTGACCACAGTGTTGGGTACATGCTCCAGGAGGATGCCCAGTGTTTTGAAGGCTCCGATGATGGAACCCAGCTAGAGGAAGGCAGTAACGTGAGCCCAGAGAGAGGGGGTAGTAACGTGAGCCCAGAGAGGGGGGGTGCCCAAGGACAGCTATCTGGCAGTCATGTTCCCCCAGCTGCAGCATACTGACAGATTGGTTCCAGTGATGAGGAGGGAGGGGATGATGAGGTCACTGACTCCACGTGGGTGCCTGATAGGAGAGAGGAAGAGGAGGCACATCTCCAACGAGGCAGAATGCCCTCCAGGGGCCAGCTTAAGGGCAGCACACCGACTGCATCACACCGCAGAGCTCTGCATGTGCAGGGCGCTGCTGTCTCTGCGCGTTATTCCAAAAGTCCTTTGGTGTTGGCCTTTTTTCAGACATGTGCAGCAGATCGCACCATTGCCATTTGCAACATATGTTTCAGGCGTATCTCACGTGGCCAAAACATCAGCCGCTTGGGCACCACGTGCTTGACCAGACATATGTCGACCTGCCATGCAGTTAGTTGGCAAGCCTACCTAAAAGACCCACACCAAAGAAAAAAGCAGACCTCTCCTTGCTCCTCATCAGCTGGGATCTCCAACCCCACTATACCTTCAGTCCTCTCTGAAACCTGCACTGAGACCTGCATGAGTTTGTGGAATGTACAGTTCCTCAGTGGCAGGTTCCCAAACGCCACTTTTTCTCACGAACGGCGATTCCGGCTCTCTACCGGTATGTGGAAGGCAATGTCTTGGCCTCGCTGGACAGGGCGGTCAGCGGTAAGATGCATTTGGTGACTCTGCTTGCAGCTGGGAAGGATGCAGGACAAGGTGCAGTAGTGTTGGAGGTTGTTCCGCCACCACGCCTCCAAAATGTTACTACTGGTGATTCTGACACACCTCTCTCCTCCACCCCCTCCTCTTCTTCTTCCTCCATGGCCTCTTCCTGTGCTTTGTCCTTGGAACCAGCGGTGCTTCGTAGGCTTTCAATGGGCTACGCAAGTACGCAGGCAAAAAGATGCCATGCGGTGCTTGAGCTGGTGTGCTTGGGGGACAGGAGCCACACTGGGGCAGAGATTCTGTCAGCTCTGCAGGGGCAGGCTCAGAGGTCATTGATGCCACGGCAACTTAAGCCAGGAAAGGTGGTTTGCGACAATGGCACCAACCTCCTCTCCGCCCTCCGACAGGGACAACTGACCCATGTGCCCTGTTTGGCTCATTTCCTTAACTTGGTGGTGCAGCGGTTCTTGGGCAGGTACCCGAGCTTACAGGAGGTCCTGAAGCAGGCCAGGAAACTCTGTGGGCATTTCCGCCAGTCATATAATGCCAGTGCTCTGCTGGCTGACCTGCAAAAGGAATCCAACCTGCCCAAGAACCGCCTAATCTGTGACATACCCACCAGGTGGAACTCTACATTGGCCATGCTGCAGCGGCTGCACATGCAGCAGAGGGCCATCAATGAGTATCTGTTGCAATATGGCACCAGGACAGGGTCAGGGGAGCTTGAATTTTTTTTCCCCACGCCAGTGGGCCATGATCAGGGATGCATGCACTGTCCTGGCACCATTTGAGGAGGCCACGAGGATGGTGAGCAGTGACAGTGCATGCATCAGTGACACTGTCCCTCTTGTCCACCTGTTGGAGCACACGCTGTGTGGAATAATGGACAGGGCACTTGAGGCAGAACAGAGGCAGGAAGATGAGGACTTCCTTAGCTCTCAAGGCCCCCTTTATCCAGACAATGTTCCTGCTGGCCCGTCTATCACACAGGAAGAGGATGAGGAGGAGGAGGATTGTGTCAGCATGGAGGTAGAGCCTAGCACTCAGCATCAGCAGCAGTCTTCAAGGGATCAATTACAGTCCCAAGACACCTATGGACGTGTACGTGACTGGGAGAAGGTGGCTGCGGATCATGTCATCCTGAGTGACCCAGAGGACTCCGGACCAAATGCCTCAGCAAACCTATGCTGCATGACCTCCCTGATCCTGCAAAGCCTGTGGAGGGATCCTCGTATTCGTGCGATCAAGGAGAGGGATCATTACTGGCTGGCAACCCTCCTTGATCCATGTTACACGGGTAAGGTTGCAGACCTTATCTTGCCGTCACAGAGGGAGCAGAGGATGAAGCATCTTCGGGAGGCCTCGCAGAAAGGTCTGTGCAACGCGTTCCCAGAGACTGGGAGGTTACAAATTCCTGGTCATGGACAACGTGTTGCTGAGGCTTCGGTCAGTCAAAGAAGGAACGGTGGAGAAGATGGCCGTCTGACCGATGTGTTCAGACAATTTTTTAGTACGCAGCCCCAAGGTATGATCGGTTCCAGCAACCATCGCCAGCGTCTGGTTTACATGGTGCAGGAATACCTAGGGGCAAGATCAGACTTGGACACCTTTCCCACCGAAAATACTCTGGGTTACTGGGTCTTGAGGATGGATCACTGGCCAGAGCTTGCACAGTATGAAATTAAGCTACTGGCCTGTCCTGCATCCAGCGTTCTTTCGGAACGCACATTCAGTGCTGCTGGAGGCTTTGTAAGCAATCACAGGGTGCGCCTGTCCACCAACTCGGTCGATCGACTGACCTTCATAAAAATGAATCAGTCTTGGATCACCACCAGCTACCAAGCACCTGATGCTGATGTAACTGAATAATTGTTTTTGAAATGTCAGATCCCTTCAAGACTGCCTATGCTGATGCTGAGTGACTATCCTGTTATGCTGAGTGACTATCCTCTTCCTCCTCAATGATCATGCTGATAGCTTGTAAGAACATTTTTGGTTCTGGGCTCCGCCACCAGTGGCTAAGGCCCAATTTTTCAGCCCCTGTTTAACAGGGGCGTGTAATTACAATTTTTGATGCAATACTTTGCAGCAGGGCTCATTGCTGCGCTCCAAGTACAGTATCTGTGAGGGGTTGCAGTGTTGTGGCTCCAGTGCCTAAGGCCCAATTTTTCTGCCCCTGTTTTTTTTAATAAATTGTTTATTTATAATTTTTCAAAATATACAGAATAAGCCTGTGATCCAGACCATAGCATACAATCAGACATGGTAAACATAGAAAGATATGAAAAACAATGTATCAAAGATCTTGGGTATACACTCCAAGGGATGGGACAAGAAGTATTACAACACTAAAACTCTAAAAGAACAAGGGGTGCATAGGAGGTCTGACGTGTCTAATAAATCATGGGTGTGCTTGCTGAGAGTAAACAAACATGAACGGGTCATATGTAACGTGTAAAGGAGAGGGAAGGAACTCTCCCTGTTGTATAACCATAGGGAACCCAGGGTTAGTATCCTGGAATCAACATGGATTTGGATCCGGTTCAGCACTGTATACCGAGGAATCCCAACTGTCCCAAATGCAATCGAACTTGGGAAGAGTGTCAGCAACTACAGCGGTGAGGCGTTCCATCCTCCTAATATCAGCCACAGCTGCTAGGAAGTGAGCAATGGTGGGGGGGCAGTATCCCTCCAACGTTGGGGGATAACTCGTTTGGCTGCTAACAGGAGAAAAGCCATCAACCTATGATGGTGTTTGGGCAATCTTGGGAGGGGGAGACCTAACAACATATGTGGGGGTTGGAAAGGAACAGGGGCCCCAAGAACCTCTTCCAGACATACATGGACTTGCATCCAGAAGGGGATCAATATCGAACATTCCCAAAAAATGTGGAGATGTGTGCCTATAGAGGAACCACACCTCCAGCACTGGCTGTGGGGGGTCAACTTTCGGGCTGCAAGGAACTCGGGGGTCCTATACCAAAACATAAGTATTTTATAAGTGGTTTCTTTGTGGGCCACACACCTGGAAACCTTGGATGCCGCGACCCATATCTTCCCCCAGTCTAATAGTGATATAGGCCTGGTCAGAATGTTAGACCATTTCTACATATATGAATGTAGTTGCCCGGTAATAGGGGGGGCTGAGTGTAAGATTTGGTAAATAGTAGATATTTGATGGGGCTCATAGGCTCCTTGGGAGCACAGCTGTTCAAATTCAGTGTTGGGTTCTAATGTCAGATTGGGGGCTTTGGAGGCAAAAAAATGTCTAATTTGGAGAAAGGAAAAGAAAAGGGATTTTGGGACTTGATGTTTGGACTTTATCTCAGAAAACGAGAGTAGCGTACGTGTTACCGGGTGTACAAGATGACGAAATTGAAAAATACCCGCCTGATTCCATGGCAACATAGATTCATAAGAGAGGCTATCAGGAATGTCTGGATTAAAAAGCACATTTGTAAGGGGGGACAAGGGGATGACAGGAAGTACTTACTAGAACACCGCTTCCAAATGGTAAGGGTAAAAAGCATGGGGTTCAAACAGATTTCGCGCAATTGAGGGATATCTTTTTCAGAGGAAGGCCATAACATGGAGCATGGGTGAGCAGGGACTGTAATTCCCATCTCAATCTCCGACCATCTATTCGGAGCTTTTCTAGACATCCAAGAGGTTATAGCTCTCAAATGAGTGGCATATTAGTACTTTATGACATCTGGGGCCCCCAGACCTCCACGAGAACGCGGAGCTAAAAGGACTGTGCTAGCTATTCTGTGAGAAGCATCATTTCAAATAAAATTTAGAAAATGTCTGTGGATGGTTTTCAGTTGTGTCATCGGGATCGGGATGGGGAGAGTCTCAAAAAAATATAATAATTTAGGGAGTATGGACATTTTGAGGACGTTTATCCTCCCCAGCAGAGACAGGGGTAATTTCGTCCAAGACTTTAGTAATCTATGTATTTCTGAAAACAGTGTGGGGAAATTTACCTGATATAAGGTAGAATACGAGGGGGATATGTGTACACCTAAGTATTTGAGGGATTGAGTGCACCAGCGGTGTCTAAAGGTTTTTTGTAGATGGGTAAGCGTATCAGGTGGGACATTTATTGGTAAGGCTTCTGTTTTAGATGGGTTTACTTTAAAGCCCGAGAGGCTGCCAAATAGGTCAAGAAGTTTGTGGAGAGAAGGTAATGATATGTGTAGGCGTGTGATGGTCAACAGAATATCATCTGCAAAGAGGGACAGCTTGTACTCCCTGTGTCTCAGCGCCACTCCCCCTATGTCGGGGTGAAGTCTTATGGCAGCAGCTAAAGGTTCCAGGCTGAGGATAAACAGTAGAGGGGACAAGGGGCAACCCTGTCTAGTCCCATTGCTAAGGGGGAATGGCGAAGAGACAGAAGAAGACAGCTGGACCTGGGAGGTGGGGATGGAGTATAATGCGGTAAGAGCTTGGATAAATGGACCCGAAAAACCATAAGTTGACAGGGTAGCAAACATGAAGGACCAATTTAAACGGTCAAACGCTTTTTGAGCATCTAAGCCGGCTTACCAGTCTTGGTTAACAAATCAATGAGGTCTATAGTCCGCCTGGTGTTATCCCCAGCATGTCTGGAAGGAACAAATCCAACCTGATCTTTGTGTATTAAGGCAGGGAGGAGAAGGGATAACCTTTTTGCCAGTACCTTAGTGAATATTTTATAATCGGAATTTAAGAGGGCTATTGGGCGGTTGTTATCTGGTAAAGAGGGGTCCTTACCTGGCTTCGGGATAACCGTAATGTATGCATGTAAAAATTGGGGGTGAGGAACTGTTCCGGCCATCAGGGATTCAAAAAGGGTCAGCATATGGGGGAGTAAAATTGGAAGAAACTTCTTGTAGTAAGAGTAGGGGAGACCGTCAGGGCCTGGGGCTTTGTGTGCTGGGAGGTGTTTAACGATCTGGGAAATCTCTTCAGCTGTGATAGGTGAATTAAGTCCTTCACGATCTGCCTGGGACAATTTAGGTAAATTTAGAGATTCAACAAAGGAATTAAAATTCTCTTGGGCGAACTGAGAGTCTGGCTCTGAGGAGAGACAATTATAAAGTTTCTTATAATAGGACTCAAAGACCTTGGTCATGGTTTTAGGGCAATAAGTAGGTTTCACGTCTGGCTGAGTTATAAAATCCGGTATGCAATTGTTGGGTCGGGGTTTAAGGCGGTTAACCAGGATACTATGGGGCTTATTGGCAAACTCATAATATTTTTGCTTCGACCAAAGCATGGATTTAGTGATTGCACTCATGTCTAAAGATTTGATACGGTTTCTTAAAGAGACCACTTTACGGAGACGACCCACCGTGGGATGTACAAGAAGGTCTTTCTCAGCTCTCACCAGGTCGGCTAAGAGGGTCGAGCGCTGTAGAGCATGGTCCCTCTTAAGGCGGGATCCAGAGGCTATAAATTCACCCCTGAAGACCGCCTTGTGAGCCTCCCAAAGGGTGGAGGTCTTTGACACTGAACCTGCATTGAGTTGGAAGAATTTGGTCAGGTGACGTTCTAAATGTGAGTGGGTTTCAGGGATATTCAGGAGAGATTCATTAAGACGCCAGTGGCAAGTCCTAGGCGTAGGTGTGGACAGTATAAGATTTAGGGTAATAGGCGCATGGTCAGACCATGTGATCAAGTGAATGTTAGAGTCAACCAAATGCGTCAAAAGCGGTGGTGAGATGAAGAAATGGTCTAACCTTGTATACAGCCTGTGTGGAGGTGTCAGAGAATGTTAGCAAACCAGACTGTATGACAGCACAGAGGAGACCAAACAGGTGTAGGTAAAAGTATAATAATTTATTAAGTGAAGTAAACAGACCAATAAACACCTCAAACGGAACACAGTGCAAACAACCAAACCAAATCACAGTGACAAAAGGAGATATATACAGTAAAAGGGGGAATACCGGAATCGTAGTAAAAGCCAGGCCGAGGTCATACACAAGGGGATCCAGCAGATGGGTAAGGATGGGAGGAAGCAGGAGCAAAGAGGGGACGGATGGGTTTGGCTGCAGAGCAGGGATCTGGGTGACCAGGGAGACAAACACAGGATAAGCTCAAGGTAGGGATCAGGTTAAACAGGGTGCAGGTTCAAGGTAGGGATCGGGTCGGATCGGGTCAGGCAGGGTGCAGGTTGGGATAAGAAACAGGCTTAAGTCCGGGTCACAGGTCCTGGGTCAGGAAGAGAGATACCAGGGCCAGGAGTGTTGCACTTGCCGGGTATATAAAGAAGTCTTGTAATCAGGCTTCAGGTCACAGCTGACCACAGGAAGTGCTGTCTGTCCCACACTGCCAGAATACCCCCGCTGGTGGACGCCGGTACTACGGCCCATGGATCAGGCATTACCACCAGCAGGTGAGATCCTCTGTCAAAGGTACAGGCTGCGAGAGGACACCTGCTGGTGGACACTATTACTGCGATCCATAGGACAGACAGCGCCACCAGTGGGTAAAGCCTTTCCTGACAGGAGGGGAGAAAAAAGTAAATTGCTTAGCTATCGGATGCTTCACTCTCCAGGAGTCTAGCAACTTGTGGGTTCTAAGTAATCTACGGAATGCGGTGGAGGACTTTTGTACCTGTGTTGAGGGTGGATTTTGAAGCAGGGAGAACCTGTCTTTGGTTGGGGACATACACAAATTAAAATCTCCACCTATTATCATAAAGGGTTGGGAGAAAGCCTTGAGCCTCTCAAAAAAATCTTCGAGGAACCCAATCTGTTTTGAGTTGGGAGCATATACGTTTGCAAGTGTGAAGGATGTGATCATGTGGTCACAGTCCAGGAGAATAAAACGGCCATGTGGATCCAGAAATGAGGATTTGACCCGGATGGCAGAGGTCTTCTTAAAAAGGATGGCCACCCCTGCTTTACCAGAGGGGTCTGAGGCTACAAAAGTAGTGGGGAAGTGCTTAGATGCGAATTTAAATGAACCATCAGCCTTAAAATGGGTCTCCTGGACCATGACCACATCCGCACCAGAAGACCTGAACTCCTTCAGCGCCATCCAGCGTTTAGAAATGGAGCCCAGACCCTTAACATTGTAGGATAATACATTGATGGCCATTCATAAACATGAACAAGAAAGCATGTGTCACCGTTAAATACCATATTGAGAGCACTAACCATGATGCAATAGAACTAGTATCTGGGTTAGTACATTCGAACATTAGAAAATATTGAAAAGTAGTGGAAACACAGCCGTGTTTCTTGGAAAGGTCAAAAATGGACCTATAGGAAGTTAAGTAATACAAAAAACATAAACATGTAAATCTAAACAGTATAGGTAGGATCCAACAACATTGAAGGAGGTAGTCAGGGTCCAAAAAAAGATGGACAAAAAGTATTGATCGTTTGTGGGGTCCATGTAAAAATTGGACCAGGAGAAAGTAGAAGTATAAACAGAAATACAAATAAAACCCCCAAAAAAATGACCAAAAAGGTATAGTGCCCGAAGGGGGGGTCCCCCTGGGGGCCATGATCGCAATCAAGGATCATGAAAAATAGGGGGGCACGGCAGCCCGCAGGGACCAACTCACCAGCCCCAGTCCATTCCGAACAGCATTGTCAGCATTAAAGGGATCTAAGCAGGAGTTTGTCATCATATAGCAGTACAGGGACTTCCATCTCAGTGGAGGGAGAAGCAACTGAACTTTCAAGCCAGAGGCCGCAGGTAGCAAAAACTGATAACATTAAAGTGATGACAGGAAAAGACAATCCAGGCATGGGTCAGGGCCTCAATTCAAGAGGATATACAACTACATTTCAGTGTAGGCGAAATCAGATTGGGCCTTTTAATGAAGAAGCTCTCTGGGGAGTAAAAGCAGCATTGCGAGGCCTCCGACGTGCAGGGGTCCAAATCTTCCCGGGGGTGGAGAGAGGTCTGGGTAGTGTTGGTTGCGGTATCAAATCCTCTTCAGGAATGGGGGGAAGACCTAGGCTTCTGATGAAAGGGTCACATTCCTGCAAGTCTCTCAGAGAGTGTTGTGAGCCATCCATAGTTACAGAGAGACGGAAGGGGAAACCCCAGCGATAGGGAACTTGGTGATTTTGTAAATGAGCTGTGACAGGTTTCAAGGCACGGCGTTTAGCCAGAGTAATGGGGGATAAATCACTAAAAAGCTGAATTTTTGCTCCCTTGAAATCAATTCTTGATCTGTTGCGAGTGGCAATGGTCAGGGCCTCTTTGCTTTCATAGAAATGGAAGCGTACTATTATATCTCTGGGGTTCGCACCCTGGGGAGGTTTAGGAGCCAGGGACCTGAGTGCCCTGTCAAGCCGCCAGTCTATATCTGGTATGTCAGGGGCTAGGTGGATGAACAAGGCTAGCAAATATGAACGGATGTCTTTGTCAATAATTGATTCCGGGACCCCACGTATTCGCAGGTTCTGTCTCCGTTCCCTGTTCTCGAGATCTTCCTGTTGTATTTGTAGCTGCGTCACTGCGTTTTTCAGGGAAGCATTCTCGTCTTCTATGACATGAACATAGTTGATCATATCATCAAATTTAGTCTCTAGAGTGTCTGTACGTTCCCCTAGGTGGTCTATCTCCCCTCTGAGCTCGTGGGCTAATTTGCTTACCGCCTTAGTAATGTTGTACGTGAGGCCTTGAAGCAGGGCCTGAAGCCGGAGATCGAGTACTTCCACAGTCACTAGGGCTGTCATCGGAGGCTGTAATGAGGTCTGTGGGTGTTGTGGTTGCTGCTCGGGCAGGGTAGAGGAGAGATCTCCTAATGGAGTTGCGTCCGGGATCTCCTCCGCGGCCGTCAGATTACCTGAGGCCGGGGATTGAGGCCTATACGCGAAGCGATCCATGAGGAGGGAAAGATGGGATGCGGCCTGCGGCACGGTCGTCTTATAGAAGCGTCGCTAATCTCCAATCTTACCCATAAACGGGTTCAATCGATGGCTTAGTAGTTCCCGGAGCTATTAAGACTGCTCCCGGAGCAAAAGGCGCGGATGTAGCGGAGCGGGAGTCACGAAAGGATGGTTATGAGGCCGGAGCTCTGGTCCTAAGCATCCGCCATCTTCACGAGCCGCGCATGCGCCCTCTTTTCTGCCCCTGTTTAACAGGGGTGTGTAATTACAATTTTTGATGCAATACTTTGCAGCAGGGCTCATTGCTGCGCTCCAAGTATAGTATCTGTGAGGGGTTGCAGTGTTGTGGCACCAGTGCCTAAGGCCCATTTTTTTTGCCTCTGTTTAACAGGGGCATGTAATTACAATTCTTGATCTAATATTTCACAGCTGGGCCCATTTATGCGCTCACCAAGAGTAACTGTGAGGACTTACAGTGTTGTGGCACCAGCACCACCACCAAAGGCCTAATTTTTCCTACCACTGTTCAACAATGGCATGTAATTACAATTGTTGATATAATAGTTCACAGCAGGGCGTTTCAGTGCCCACCAAGAGTAACTGTGAGGGCTTACAGTGTTGTGGCAACACCAACACCTAAGGGCCAAATTTCTGCAGAGTATATACGGCAGGCCCCTACTTTCAAACATCCAACTTACAAACGACTCCTACTTGCAAACGGAGACAACAGGAAGTGAGAGGAAAGCCGCGTACACACGATCGGTTTTACAGATGAAAACAGTCCGATGGATTTTTTTCATCGGACAAACCGATCGTGTATGGGCCCCATCTGTCTTTTTTCCATCTGTGTCAAAAAATAGAACATGTTTTACATTTTTCCGATGGATAAAAAACCGATAGCAAATTCCGATCGTCTATGGGCAAGTCCATCGGTTAAAAAACCCACGCATGCTTAGAATCAAGTCGACGCATGCTCAGACCCATGCCATTTTTCTCAATGACTTTCATCCATATTGCCGAGACCAGACATTACATTAAAGCCACAAGCAGTTTTAAATGACTTTTTTTCCTTTAGAAATTTAATTTTGTGCAGGGACAGTTCTAAACACGGGAAACACGTGCCACTTCACAGGCATACTTTAGACACCCCCAGGTACGATATTTAAAGGAATATTTCACTTTTTTTTCACTTTAAGCATCATTAAAATCACTGCTTGCGAAAAAGCGGACGTTTTTAAAACTTTTTTTTGCATTAATACATGTCCCCTGGGGCAGGACCCGGGTCACCAAACCCTTTTTAGGACAATAACTTGCATATTAGCCTTGATAATTAGCACTTTTGATTTCCAAAGTTTGCGTCCATTGTATTTACTAGGGTTCTAAAGTTCGGTCCATTCGCAGGTTCTGGTGCGAACCGAACCGGGGGGTGTTCGGCTCATCCCTAGTTGTGGCTATTAGTGACCATCTGTAATTACTGTCTTTTCACATGAGTGTTTTTACCTGTGAGTTAAACAACTTCATACAGCCCTATTGGGTATAGTGCAAAGGCAGTTATCACAAAGGGAATGTTCCCATGTGGAAAATGTCAAGCGTGTCCAGATTTATTCACAAATTAAAAAAACTAATTAAATATATACAATCAGTAGTCTTGTAAACTGCTCAACTACACAAGTTTTATACATTATTACTTTCCCTTGTGGCAACTAAAAATTAGGATTGGGGAACACTTCAATGATAAAAAGAAATAAGAGCCAGCTAGTCCGTTGGCCCAACATGACAAAGAATTTAATGGAAATAGTCTAAATGGAAGCAAGTTAAAAAGATTGTATGCTCTTAGGAGAGGAAATTTTGATGTGGAATTACTGAGTGGATTTATAGGCTGGATACTTTAAGTCCAAAAGGACTAAACAGAATTAAGCCTGCAAGTATTTTTGGAATAACAAAAAGCAGAAAACAACTGCCAAATTTCCCCGCTCTTTCCTCACTCCATAAAAATATTCTGCCAATCGATTATCAATATAGGGAAAAATAACTGAGCCGCTGTAAATTACAGAAGTTTATTTTCTAAAAAAAAGAAGTTTGAATGAATAAGGTGATTTAATGAAGTTTGTGATTGCGATTGAGGCTCTTGCATTGCGATTTTGACAGTCTACCCTCGTCACTGGTATAACTTTGGGAAATAGGATAGACATGATAGGGTTAAATGCAACCTTATTCTGTATTTGCAGGATGCTTCCACATCTTTGCCAGCTGCGATGCAGATTATTGAAACATATGGAGCCTATTCCGGCCTTAAAATTCATTGGCAGAAATCGGCTTTGATGCCTCTGTATCCCCAGGAATACAACTGTACTGCAGCTGACAACCATTTAAAAGTGGTTTCTTCCTTTAACCTGTTCAATACAGGGCTTTTATACACCCTTCCTTCCCAGGCCAATTTTTAGCTTTCAGCGCTCTCACATTTTGAATGACAATTACTCAGTCATGCTACACTGTACCCAAACAAAAGTTTTATGATTTTTTTTCTCACAAACAGAGCTTTCTTTTGGTGGTATTTAATCACTGCTGGGTTTTTTATTTTATGCAATATAAGCATAAAAAGAGATTTTTTTTGAAAAAAAAACACTTTATTTTAGTTTCTATTGTAACATTTTGCAAATAAGTAATTTTTCTTCATAAATTTGGGCGAAAATTTATACTGCTACATATCTTTAGAAAAAATAACCCAAATTAGTGTATATAATTTGGTCTCTGTGAAAGTTATAGAGTCTACAAGATATGGTGCAGATCATTGAAAAATTATCACACCCGATCACACCTGATGTACTGAAGGCCTATCTCATTTCTTGAGACCCTAACAAGCCAGGAAAGTACAAATACCCACCAAATTACCCCTTTTTGGAAAGCAGACATTCCAAGGTATTTAGTAAGAGGCATGGTGAGTTTTTTGAAGTTGTAATTTTTTCCCACAATTCTTGGGATGTTTTTTTTTTTACACAAAATTGTCATAATAATCACATATTCACCCCTTTTGAAGGAGTGGGAATGCCAACTCCCAAACATTTTTTCTGCTTATTCCCATGTACGATGGACACTCAAGGAGCTGGAGCTGTGAGTCTTTGCCTTCGTACACGCGGAATGAGTGCACATATCTGATGGAGCTTTCACAGAGCTTGTTGAGCTTCAACTCATACCTCGCCCTCCTACTGGGGATATATTGCTTGATTCCCACTTGGCCCGTGAAATGCACCAGGGATTCGTCCACAGAGATGTTTTTGTCACGGGCATTAGGGGGCGAATTTTATATAGTTTATCAAAGTTTGGGTGATTTCGGGGGGGGGGGGCACTGTGAGTTATCACTGAAATGCAGGAAGAGCATTATAATTTCATATCGGGACCTGGACATGATCAATGAAAAAATTGGCATGTGGTGGATAGGGTTGGTCGACCAATATTTATGCACTTGTTAGGCCTAAAAACAATTTAAGCTCCTCCACTGTTAGGGGTCGCCATTTAAATGGGCGGGCATAGCTGGAGCTGGGGTTGGTTGAATTGTTGGGCAAAAAGATTGGTTTGCTCCACGATGCCTTGAACTAATTTGTCAGGGAAAGATACATTTTAAAAATCTATTTGGGAAAAACCTGCAGTGTTGACCTGCACACCTGGCTGTGCTGTGAAAAGGGGTATTGTGGCTGACCCTGTGCTAGAAGGCAGCCACAATGGGTTTGCCAAGGCATCTGGAAGCTGGGTTTGGGCCCTAATTCTTTGGCGTGCACTTGTACTGGGCCATTCCTCCTGGGGTCTAGCAGCGCTTGTACTGGGCCTCTCCTCCTGGGGTCTAGTGCCGTTGGCACTGCTGGTATCTACCTGGTGTTCAGACCGTCTTATTTTTGGATGGACTGCTTCCTCCTCTGATTCGGATCCTGATGTGCTGCCTTCGGAGGGTTCATATTCCAAACCAGAATCGGAATCATAACTGGGCGGTGAGAGCTCCCCGTTGCTCTCATCGGTCAGACTCAGAATTTGATATGCCTCCTCTGGGGTGTATAACTTTCTGGACATATTGGCTGTATGGCGGGTACTCTGGTGGCAGGTACTCTGGTAGCGGGTACTCTGATGAGGTGGTAGGTACTCTGGTGGCTGGTACTCTGGTGGCGGGTACTCTGGTCAGGTGGCTGGTGGTGAGCAGGGATGAGCCGAACACCCCCCTGTTCGGTTCGCACCAGAACCTGCGAACAGACAGAATGTTCGCGTGAACTTTAGAACCCTATTAAATACAATGGACTCGAACGTTCGAAATCTAAAATGCTAATTATAAAGGCTTATATGCAAGTTATTGTCCTAAAAAGTGTTTGGGGACCCGGGTTCTGCCCCAGGGGACATGTATCAATGCAAAAAAAAGTTTTAAAAATTGACATTTTTACGGGAGCAGTGATTTTAATAATGCTTAAAATGAAAAAATAAAAGTGAAATTTTCCTTTAAATTTCGTACCTGGGGGTGTGTATAATATGCATGTGAAGTCGCGCTTGTTTCCCGTGCTTAGAACTGTCTCTGCACAAAATGTCATTTTTGAAGGAAAAAAAGTCATTTAAAACTCACTCGCAGCTATTATTGAATTGTCGGCTCCCGGCAATAGAAAAGTCATTGATAAAAAATGAAAAAAAGTTCGGGGGTCCCCCCAAATTCAATTACCGTGCCCTTCAGCTCTGGTATAGATATTAAGGGGAACCCCGCCGCAAATTAAAAAAAAATGCGTGCGGTTCCCCCCAAATATCCATACCAGGCTCTTCAGATCTGGCATGGATTTTAAGGGGAACTCCACCCCAAATAAAAAAAAAATGGCGTGGAGTCCCCCCAAAAATCCATACCAGACCCTTATCCGAGCACGCAACCTGGCAGGCCGCAGGAAAAGAGGGGGGGACGAGAGAGCGTCCCCCCTCCTGAACCATACCAGGCCACATGCCCTCAACATGGGGAGGATGTCCCCATGTTGATGGGGACAAGGGCCTCATCCCCACAACCCTTGCCCGGTGGTTGTGGGGGTATGCGGGCAGGGGGCTTATCGGAATCTGGAAGACCCCTTTAACAAAGGGGACCCCCAGATCCTGGCCCTCCCTATGTGAATTGGTAAGGGGTACATTGTCCCCCTACCATTTCACGAAGAAAGTGTAAAAAAATGTAAAAACACACAAACACTTTGGAAAGTCCTTTATTAAAAAAAAAAAAAAAAAAAAAAACATTCCAGCGATGAAATCCAGTGTCCCGCGGCGATCCGATGTCCAGTGCTGTCCGTCATTGGCTGAGCCTGAGCGGACCTGATGGGGAACTTCCTCTGCAGTCTATTAAATGTATAGACCCGCCCCTTCTAAAGTTCCCCATCAGGTCCGCTCAGCCAATAAATAGGTGTAAGGCTAAGCGGACCAGATGCGGAACGTGAGAAGGGGCGGGTCTATTCATGAATTACACAGTGAAGGAAGTTCCCCATCAGGTCCGCCCCCTTGGTATGTCAGACCCCGCCTACGTCATTGGCCTGAGCGGACCTGATGGGGAACTTCCTTCACTGTGTAATACATGAATAGACCCGCCCATTCTCCGTTACGCATCTGGTCCACTTAGCCTTACACCTATTCATTGGCTGAGCGGACCTGATGGGGAACTTTAGAAGGGGCGGGTCTATTCATGTATTACACAGTGAAGGAAGTTCCCCATCAGGTCCGCTCAGGCTCAGCCAATGACGGACAGCGCTGGACATCGGATCGCCGCGGGACACTGGTTTTTTATCGCTGGAATGTTTTTTATTTTTTTTTTTATTTTTATTTTTTAATAAAGAACTTTTCCAAGGTGTTTGTGTGTGTTTTTTTTACATTTTTTTACACTTTCTTCGTGAAATGGTAGGGGTTCAAAAAATACCCCTTACCAATTCACATAGGGGGGCCGGGATCTGGGGGTCCCCTTTGTTAAAGGGGTCTTCCAGATTCCGATAAGCCCCCTGCCCACAAACCCCCACAACCACCGGGCAAGGGTTGTGGGGATGAGGCCCTTGTCCCCATCAACATGGGGACATCTTCCCCATGTTGAGGGCATGTGGCCTGGTACGGTTCAGAAGGGGGGATTTTTGCGGGGACTCCACGCCATTTTTTTTTAGTTTGCGACGGGGTTCCCCTTAATATCTATACCAGACCTGAAGGGGGTTTGGGGGGACCCCCACGCTTTTTTTTACTTTTTTATCAATGACTTTTCTATTGCCGGGAGCCGACAATTCATTAATAGCAGCGAGTGAGTTTTAAATGACTTTTTTTCCTTCAGAAATGACATTTTGTGCAGGGACAGTTCTAAGCATGGGAAACATGCGCGACTTTACATGCATATTATACACACCCCCCATGTACGAAATTTAAAGGAAAATTTCACTTTTATTGTTTCACTTTAAGCATTATTAAAATCGTTGCTCCCAAAAAAACGTCCGTTTTTAAAACTTTTTTTTGCATTGATACATGTCCCCTGGGGCAGGACCCGGGTCCCCAAACACTTTTTATGACAATAACTTGCATATAAGCCTTTATAATTAGCACTTTAGATTTCTCCCATAGACTTTTCGAATTTGCCGGGAACACCCCAATTTGATCGCTGTTCGGCGAACGGGCGAACAGGCAATGTTCGAGTCGAACATGAGTTCGACTCGAACTCGAGGCTCATCCCTAGTGGTGAGGTGGCAGGATCTGGTGGCAGGCACTAGGATGACAGGTACTCTGGTGTCAGGTACTCTGATGAGGTGGCGGGTTCTCTGGTGGCGGGTACTCTGGTGATGGGTACTCTGGTGGCGGGTACTCTGGTGGCAGGTACTCTGATAAGGTGGCGGGTACTCTGGTGGCGGGTACTCTGGTGGCAGGTACTCTGATGAGGTGGCGGGTACTCTGGTGGCCGGTACTCTGATGAGGTGGCGGGTACTATGGTGGCAGGTACTCTGGTGGCGGGTACTCTGATGAGGTGGCGGGAACTATGGTGGCGGGTACTCTGGTGGCAGGTACTCTGATAAGGTGGCGGGTACTCTGGTGTCGGGTACTCTAGTGGCAGGTACTCTTATGAGGTGGCGGGAACTCTGGTGGCAGATACTCTGATGAGGTGGCGGGTACTCTGATGAGGTGGCAGGTACTCTGATGAGGTGGCAGGTACTCTGGTGGCAGGTACTCTGATGAGGTGGCGGGTACTCTGGTGGAGGGTACTCTGGTGGGGGGTACTCTGATGATGGGTACTCTGATGGACAGGTACTAGGATGACAGGTGAGTGAGTGAGTGAGTGAGTAACTTGTATAGCACTACAAATGTGAACTAAATCGCCTCAAGGCGCTTTGTATCCATTGTCGTCCTGATTCTTCAGAAGAGGTGGGTCTTAAGTTTTTTCCTGAAGGCCCAGTGGTTTTCTTCCATGCAGATGTTCGTTGGTAGAGCGTTCCATAGCCATTGTCCTTGGACAGCGAATCTTCGTTCTCCTTTAGATTTGTAGCAGGACTTAGGGATGTGGAGGAGATTTTGGTTAGTTGATCGGAGAACGTGATTGGGGATGTAGTGTTTTATTTTCTCGCATAAGTATTGAGGAGCGTTTTCTTTTGTGCACTTGTGAGTGAGGCAGAGGCTCTTGAAAGTTACCCGATCCTTTACTGCTAGCCAATGGAGGGTCCTCAGGGACGGGGTGATTGATTCCCATGGTTTTTTTCCTGTTACCAGTCTGGCTGCTGTGTTCTGGACGACTTGTAGATGAGAAATTTGGTATTTGGGTAGTCCTAGGTAGAGGGAGTTTGCATAGTGGAGTCGGGAATTGATGATTGTTCCAACTACTACTGCTGAATCCTCTTCCGGGATGAAGGGGATAAGTCTTCGTAGCAGCCAGAGAAGATGGTGAGATCCGCTGACTACTGATCATATTTGGGCATCCATGGTCATGTCTGAGTCAAAGACGACTCAAAGACTTTTGACTTTGGTGTTTGGGGTGATGGTTTGTCCAAGAATGGTGGGTGGTGTCCATGTCGTCCTAGAGTTTGTCTTTCGGTTTGCGTGAAGAAAGAGAAGTTCTGTTTTGGATCCATTAAGTTTGAGGGAACTCTCCGTCATCCAATTGTCTATCAATGTAATGCATTGTTCTAGTCCGTGATATTGATCTTTTTTGTTGGTAATGCGAGTTGAGTGTCATCAGCATAGGAGTGGTAGAGCAGGTCCTGTTTGCTGATGATTTTGAGGAGTCGGCAGGGGTAGATGTTGAAGAGCACGGGCGACAGGGGTGATCCTTGAGAGACTCCGCATGTAATGGTGCGTGCTTCTGAAGTGAAGGCTCCTAGTTTCACTGTCGCGGATCGGTTCTCCGGGAACAATGCGAACCAGGGTAGATCAGAGTCTGTGACTCCGGCTACTTCTGTGAGACGAGTGAGCTAAATTTTGTGGTCTACTGTGTCGAAAGCTGCACTGAGGTCCAGCAGCACCAGGAGACACGATTCTCTGTCATCTGCTGCTTCAAGGGCATCATCCCATACTTTGAGAAGTGCCGTTTCTGTCCCTTGGCCTGGGCGGAAACCCGATGTAGTGGGTCCAGGAGTTTGTCGGTGTCCAAATGGAGTTGTAGCTGTTGTACTACTGCTTTCTCCATGATATTGGAGATGGTGTTAAGGCTTGTTACCGGTCTGCGGTGGTTTGGGTCTTTGGGGTCGAGGTTCGTTTTTTTTAGGAGGGCTTTGATTATACCTTGCTTGAGGGAAGTCGGAACAATACCTTCTTTGATCGATTGATTTATGAGATGTGTGATGGTGGGTGCCAATATGTCGGTACATTCTTTCAGGAGTTTTGTGGAAATAATGTCGTTTGGTGATGTACTGTCTCGGAGGCTTCCGATTATGCTTTTGGTGGCATCGATGGTGATTGGGACCAAAGTAAATTTTGTTGATTGTAGAATATTTATGTTGATTTTTTTCTTCTTGCTTTGTCTGAGTAGGGTTGGCTGTTTTTTTCTGCTGAATTATTTCACAAATGTTTTCGATTTTGTCAATAAAAAAATCCGATAGTTCATTGCAGAATTCTTGTGTTTCATTTGTTGGAGGCTCTAGGCAGGTGGGGTTCATAGTTTGAGCGACTATGTGACAGGAGGGACTTTGGGTCGGGGGTTTGTGGGAGTAACGTGTGCTGTGCCATGCTGTTGGACTATTTGCTGTGATGGTATGGGGTGTGGCTATTCTATTGTCTATTGTGGCTGTCTCAACTATTATGGGATGTGCAAGTGTGTTTTCTGTGAGGAAAAATGGAGGGGAGATTCCTCCAACCCCCCTGCTGATAAGACTGTGTACTGAGAAGTTAAACACTAAACAAGTAAAAAAGTTGCAAAGCACAGGTACCTCAAGTAGTAGTACCCATTAGTCCAAGGGCAGACGTAAGAAGGTGTGTGTATACACATATATATGCACACATAGAACTATATGGCAGGGGATCAGTCAGGGCAGTCACCAAGAAAACCAAAAGTCGGTTCCAGTATGCTAGGAAAAAACAAGAAAAGGGGCGCCTCTGAGTATATATCATAAGAATAATTTAATAAACAACAACATCCACTCACATGGAGAACAGGTAAGTTGCATTCAGGTCCGGTTGCTGGGCTGAAGAGATGGAGTGGGACTGCAAGTCACAGTAAGTCCTGTAGAGCTGGCACCACATCAGATCCGTGCAGGATGGAGTGGGATGGCTGAGCACAGCGTGGTTTTCTTCAGTGATCCAGGCTTGGGCATATCTTGGTCTATCAGAAAAAGTCAGTCTGAAGAAGATATGGGTTCCAGGTAAGGTGTATTGGAGAAGGACAAGCGTCAGTGGTTATGGCAAGCCGCGCTGTGGCTTCAGTGTGCACTCTGTCTCTGTAGAGTAGGAAGTAAACACGGCCGTGTTTTCAGAGTGAGGCTTGGAAAGCATCACAGCACGGCGCCCGGCAATGACGTCACACACAGGCGACATGTTTCAAACTAGCAAGCCATTGCTGGAAGAATGGCCGCGCCTCTTTTTCAAGCATAAAGTTGACTGTTCTCTATGTGAGTGGATGTTGTTGTTTATTAAATTATTCTTATGATATATACTCAGAGGTGCCCCTTTTCTTGTTTTTTTACTGAGAAGTTAAACACACCTGACCTGTATCACCATTGTCATTGGACAGTTTAACCCGCCCTGTTTTCCAAGGGTGGGAGGGAAGTGATTTGAAGAGAGATATCTGTTAACATGTGCTTGAATAAAGCAGTTTGTGGTAAGCCGAGGACGTCATATGACGCCCGCCCAGGATGGGAGATCCCATCTGCGGACATCATATGACTATGGCTGGGTAATGAAGTGGTTAAATATTTAGGGGTGATCACAACATTATCGCTTAAGGAAGTCCTAAAGGCTAATATGAATTCCTTGCTTAATGGAACTTAAGCTTAATGTCTGGACCAAACTCCCAATGTCTGTGGCTGGAAGGATCAATCTAATAAAGATGATCCTTCTTCCCAAATGTTTGTATGTGACATCAACATGCCCATCTTGTCGGAAATTCCGACCGTGTGTAGCCATTTCCGACACACAAAAGTGCTGCGCATGCTCGGAATCAATTTGACGCATGCTCGGGAATCATTGTACTTCATTTTTCTCGGTTCGTCATAGTGTTGTACGTCTCCGCGTTCTTGACCATCGGAATTTCCAAGCAACATTTGCATTTGTATATGCAAGACAAGTTTGAGCCAATATCCGTCGAAAAAAAACCCTGCGGTTTTGTTGTCGGAAATTCCAATTGTGTGTACGTGGCATTACAGTGACCCAAGGCTGAGGCTGGAATGGCACTCCCTAACTTGCACTACTACTATCTGGCGGGACATCTGCGCCACCTAGTTTATTGGCTGGTACCGTCACTCCAGCAGTAGTCGAGTCTAATTTGGCATATGTGCTTCAATTAAAACATTTATTAATAGCCTTGGAGGCGCCTCTGAATTTAATGCCAAAAGTTTGCCTACCAATTTTGATCTTCGCACGTTTGGTCTGGAAGGAGGCTAAGGTATGTGCGATTGACGTAAAAAAAGTCTGCAACTTTAAGAATCAATTCACGACAAGTGGGGAGGGGTAACTATGGACTTAAATAGTCAGGAATGCTAACAGCTCATTGGTCCCGATGAAGCTGAGAAACACGTGCCCATTGGCAAAATGTGTATATTTAACCAGGTGGATAATGTAACTATTGAGTGCAGCACTGTGTCTGCATACATTGAGTATAGCCTGGATGGATTGATGATTCAGATGTAAATTCAGATGTAAACAATGCTGCCATCTCCAAGTAGAAGCATGGGCCGTGTGTATATGGGTCTCCAAACAGTGGACAATAGTTACCCCCAAATTATATTTAGAGTCGAATATATTTTCATTAATATTTTGATAAAGCAAAATAACATGACATGAGTGAGAAAAAGGAGATCAGTACAGAAAGTATACAACGTATATCATATCGTTGTCAGTGAATTAGTTGACCAGACTGTGTGGACTGCACAGAGAGAACCAAAACGTATGTAAAGTGAAATATAATGAGGTTTATTGAGATAGGTGATATAAATAAATACAAACAGTGCAAACCAACCAAACAACCCACAAACAACAAATAATATATACAGCAAAGGACAGTACCAGAATCTTGAATGTAAGCCAGGCCAGGGTCATACACAGAAGATCAGGAGATTGACAAAAGAGTGTTCCAGAAGCATAAACGTAGCCAGGCCAAGGTCATACACAGGGAGTCAGCAGATGGGGACAGGGAACAAACAAGACAGGGAGAGGACGGATGGATAGGCTCAGGATGGGGCTCAGGATGGGAATCAGATCAGGTCAGGTCAGGAGAGGTGAGGTACAGGCTCAAGGTCCGGATACAAGCAGCGAGGTCAGGACTCAAGGAGAAAGATACCAAAGGGGGCATGTAAGGGCTCGCCGGGTATTTATAGGGCTGCTATGATTGTCCTCATGTGACAGTTGAGCAGAGGAAGTGCTGCTTGCCCCACACTGCTGGAATACACAGACTAGTGGACGCCGGTACTACGGCCCATGGATCAGGCATTACCACCAGCAGGTGAGATCCTCTATCAAAGATACTGGCTGCAAGAGGACACCTGCTGGTGGACACTAGTACTGCAATCCAAAGGGCCAACAGAGTCACCAGCGGATGAAGCCTTTCCTGACAATAGTCAACATGTGGCAGTAGACATCTCCGATGAGAAAGCAGATAGTCATCACTCAAGTCATACACTGAAATCGGAATGTATCACAAAACTAAACATTAGAACCAGGTGAAAATATATCTGGGTATTAAATAGAGAGAAACAGATGTAGGGTAGAGCAGAAAGAAAGAGAAATAGAGGGTAGGGGAGAAGGGGGAAAAGGGGAGTGGACAAGGGGGTATGCAGGCTAGCTGCAGGAGAGGGGAGGGGAGGGTGGAAGGGGGGTGCTGGGCAGACCTTGGTGCAACAAACACGCATGGTGCCAACCTCACTTTCAGGGAGTCAGAGGTAGAGTAGTCGATCCAAATAAGCCAAAGGGCCTTAAATTTGTCTAAGGTGTCATTGTCTAGGGCTATCATCTCCTCCATGTGCATGATGTCATTGACCATGGAGACCCAGACTGCCAGGGGTGGAGTGGTAGTGGTTTTCCAAAACAGGGGTATAAGTTGTCTAGCGGCTGATAGGAAAAAACGCAACAGGGAGCACTTTTGAGAGGCTATCGACCCTGGGAGCATGGACAGTATGGCTATTTCTGGGGTGGGCGATAATTTTCGGTCATATAGGCTGTTATATATACTGTATATAGCAAAAACCTGTGACCATAGGGGTTGTATTGCTGCACAGGCCCACCAGACGTGTAGGTAGCTTCCCTCCGTCACGCCACATCTCCAGCATAAGGGAGATACGGACGGGAATATTTTATGAAGAGTTTGAGGGTCCCTGTACCATCAGGAAAGGAGTTTATTTATTTTTTCCTGGGTATAGCAGTATATAGAGGATTTATGCGTAAAGTGGAATGATTTTTGCCAATCCACTAAAGAGAGATCCCTGCTCAGGTCAGTAGACCACTTCCTGGTGTAAGAGAGGGGTTGATCGTGTAGCAGTGCATGTTGTAGTGAGTACAAAGAGGAGAGCAGGTGTCTAGGTGTTTCTGAGAGAGAGCACAGCTGTTCGAATCCCGTTAGAGGTCTGTGAATTTGGAAAGAGGAAAACAAGTCAGAACAGAAGGAGGATATACAGAGCGCTGTGAGACAATTACCTTGAGCGCCTGGTAAAACGGGGGTACCTAAAGAGGGATCCACAAATGAGCTCGCTACAGGCCAGGTTGATCGGGAGTATGGGCCTATTGTATTAGACCCCATACCTTGAGGCAAAGAGGGGTGGTCAAACAACGAGGTAAGGGGAGAGGGGTCTGTGGATAGAAGAGATGATATGCCCTTTTTGTACCAGAGGTGTAAGGCAGCGACTGGTAAGGGGGAGGATGAGGAAAGTAAGTATAGTTTCTGTCCATAACCCCAAAGTAGAGCCCTTAAGTTAGAGGGGGACAGGTCTTGTTCCACCAAGGTGGATGCTTTGGGAAAAGGGCGAGGGAAACATTCCAGGACCCTGGACAGAAGTGCCTCCCTGTGGCGTTTTGAAGTCCGGGAGACCCAGCCTACCTCAAATTTTAGGATAAGTGAGATAGGCCCTGGTGCCAAACGAATCGTATGGACATGGAGCGGAGGGAGTTAAAAAAGTGCTTAGGGACAGAAATAGGTATTGTTTGAAATAAATACAGTAATTTAGGTAGAGTGTCCATTTTCAGGGAGTTGATGCGACCGAACCAGGGTAGCGAGGAGGAGCCCCAAGCGTCTAGTTCCTTCCTAAGTCGGGTGAGTAAAGGGAGATAGTTAAGGGAGTGTAGATCCGACACATTAGAGGGGATCATTATCAATAAGTAAGATATGCCTTTGGCGCCCCATTGGAAAGGGAAGTTAGCCTTGAAATGGAAAAGACACATATATGGAGGGTTAAGGGTGCTGTGCACCCCGATATATTATGTCATGGAAAGTTTCCCCAGTGGGGTTTTTAAGCAGCGAAAATTCCAACAATTGCAAGGATATATGTTAAAAGGATTTATTAAATCTATACATTGTGACACAGTCATGACAATAAAAATTAGAATCTCCAGTTACAAAAATAAAATGCACACACACAGTAGCAAACACAACATTGCAAACACAGTTGTACATATCAAGAACATCTGTATATGTTGAATTTCTGATGTGTTTCGATCCCTAATGTGGGATCTTCTTCAGAGGATTTATGGTTTGCTGTAAGAGATTATGTAGCGAATTTCAATTCTTAACCTAGGTGTGTATCCGCGTGGTTAGAAAACAAAGTATATAGTTACAAAAGGGAAGTTAGCCTTAACCCTGGTGAGGGTGGGGGGTGATAAGGAAATGTTAAGGGTCTCCATCTTAGACATGTTCAACTTGAAGTTACTAAACTCCCCGAATCTGTGGAATTCATGCATCGGAGAGGGTAGGGATGTGTGTGGCTGCTGGATGTAGACCAGAAGGTCATCCACGTAAAGGGAGAGTTTGTGATCAGCGGAGGGTGTCTTAATCCCCACAATGGAGGTATTCTGTCTGATGGCCCTAGCTAAGTGTTCTATCACCAGTACAAAAAGTAGGGGTGACAGAGGGCAGCCCTGCCGGGTACCGTTGGATATATGGAACGGTGTGGATGAGGAGCCATTAATCAGAACGGACGCTGAGGGTCGGGAGGATAGCGCCATAACCTTGGACACAAAGTCGGGGCCAAGGCCTATCTGTTCCAGGGAAAGGCATAAGAACTGCCAATTGACTCGGTCAAACGCCTTTTCTGTGTCAAAGGAGAGAAGGCATGCTTTAAGGTGATATAGTTGAATGTAAGAAACAAGATGGATGGTTTTAGTGGTGTTGTCCCTGGCTTCACGCCCAGGGACAAACCCCATTTGGTCTGTATGGATGATAGAAGGTAAAAGGGGTGAGAAGCGGTTAGCCAAAACTTTTGCAAAAAGTTTATCATCTATGTTGAGGAGCAAAATCGGCCGGTAACTACTGCATTGGGAGGGGTCCTTACCTGGTTTGGGTATGACTGAGATGTTGGCGGATAAAAGGGCACTGGAGGGAAGATGAGAATCGTCTATGAAGTAAAACACTAAAGAGTGCAGAGGGGCGAGGGACAGGGCAAATGATTTATAAAACCTAGGGGAAAACCCATCGGGGCCCGGACATTTACCGGACTTTAACCCTTTAATCGCGGTGAGAAATTCCGCCACTGTGAAGGGATCATCCAGGTCGGCAGATTCTTTTGCGTCTATCCATGGTAGGGCCATCTCAGTGATATAGTCCTGCACGTTGGGAGGGTGTGGGGTGTTTGTGGGGGACCATCTAGTCTGCGGGGGAAGGTTATAAACTGAGAATAATAGTGTTAGAAGGCGTCCGAGATACCCTGGGTGTTACTAATATTTTGTTGGTTGGAGATGCAGATGTGTTGAATGGGTCCGCGGGTGGGGTGAGGGTGAAGGACTCTCGCTAAGTGTTGCCCACATTTGTTGGCTAAAGTATAGTGCCGGTTGTGGCCCCTGTCTCTGGCTATGAGGGAGTGGGTGCCTAATATGCCGAGTAAATCTCGTCGGGCGTTGGAAAGATCAACATAGGTGGTAGGGTCTGGGGTTTGTTTATGTGCGAGTTCCAATGTAGTGATCGTGGAAAGCAAGCAGGCGATATCAGCATATATGGCCTTCTTTAGGCGGGCACCATGTTGTATGAAGGTTCCCAGAAGTACGCACTTCAGGGCTTCCCATTTAGTGAGGGGGTTGGTGCTGTTGGACCGGTGATCCCAAATAAAGTCTGCTCGACAGCAGCAACGCAAGGGGTATCTTTTAATAAATTGGCGTTCAGACGCCAAGAGAATGACCTACGGGATTTAGGGGGGTGGGCCAGACTTAAGTGTTCGGGGGCATGGTCAGATCACAGAATGTTACCTAAGGAAGCTTTGAGCGGGACATCTAACAGCAATTGGGAGATCAAAAAATAGTCAATACGACTGTATGAATTGTGGGCTACAGAGTAACAGCTGTAATCTCTCTCAAACGGGTGCTGTACTCACCAGACATCCACGAGTTGAGCGGAGTGTTTGAGTGATTTGATGTGTGTGAGAGTGGAGTGTGGTGTAGAGGACTTACCCAAGGAAGTGTCCACAGCCGGGGAAAGGGCTACAATAATGTCCCCACCCAGGATGAAGCAATGACGGCCAAAGGAGATCAGTTTGTTCAGCATTGCGGATAGGAAACTCCCCTGGTCTTGGTTTGGTCCATATACGTTAGCCACTGTAAAAATAGTTTGTTTTCAATTTAAGGAAAAGGAAACGGCCCTGGGGGTCAATGAGGGAATCCAGAACTTCTGGGTGGAACGATTTGTGGAAGGCTATGGACACTCCCCTTGATTTAGCCAGCGGGTTCATACTGTGGTGCCATTGATGGTAATAATGGTTATTGAGGAGCGGGATAGCCGTGCCCCTAAAGTGAGTCTCCTGTAGGAGCAAAATTTGAGTCATGGCCTTGTGAAAATGGTATAATATCTGCCTCCTTTTCTCCGGGGTGTTGAGGCCCTTACAGTTATAGGAAGACAAGGTTACGTGGTCAAGGGACATCATGATGGAACAGGGGGGAGAGGACAGCAAGTCTCCAAATGAATCCAACAGCAGATAGTATGGAAATCCAGGTCTGCCCAGTCGGGAAGAGGAGGGAGTAGAGGGAAGGGGAGGTGAGGTAGAGAGAGAAGACAGAGTGAGAAAAGAGGAAAAGGAGAGAGTTGAGGGAGTGGGTGGGATCCACCTCCATAACAGGGGAGGATAAGGGATTTGGTTTGCAACAAGCTGGAACCACCACTAAAGATAAAGAGTGAAGAAGAAGTAACAGGCCACAAGGTGGCGGTAATATACCATGAAGTAAATAGCTTAACATTACTAAAACAAAAACTGACTAAGAATATTACAGTGCATGTACAAGCACAGTCGGTCCTAAGGGGGGGTGTACGTGGGAAACACACTGGGTGTCTGCTGGTCCCGGGGTCCACGGGGGCGTAGTGACGACTGCAAAGCTAAGAATAACCATCAATATAATCACAGTTAACTTATCATAAACAGTAAGGCACAATAGCACCATGCGGAACAAATGTTCCTTCATACTGTAGGACGGCGCGCCCAGGGGAAAAATAGCAGAGCAATGGGAAGCAGGATGTAGCTGGAGCACGAGGGAAGGAGACAGTAAATACCATTAGGAGTGACCAGGGCTGTCCACAGTATGAAGGAAGATCTCTGTGTGTCCAAATATCCGGGGAAGAAAAATATTATTAAGAAGTACGGGAACAAATAAAAAATATATATAAGGAGAAAAAAGAAACCATTCCAGGAAAAATTGTCCCGAGCAGGATAAACGTGGTAAAACTGGGGCAGCATGGGGAGAAAAAAGGGGGGAGTTCCCTAACAAGGGCAACAAGAATGGTGGGGACACCAGACAGGTGATCACGGATGTTAGTCCCAAAAAATCAAGGAAGTAGGGCTATATACCCCATTCGCAGGGCAAAGAAAACAAAACAGTCTCGGGTATGGGAACAAAAGGTGAGCAGTAAGCCAAGGCTAGGGCAGAGTCAGCCGTCAGGCGGCATCAGAGTGGTAGATCAGGGGCGCTTATTCTTGCCGGCCTTCTGCCATTGCGAGACGAATGGAAGACCCGGGGTGGTAGGCGGGAGGGGCCAATCCGGCAGGGAGACCTGAAGTAACTCCAGGGTGCTCAGGAATCGCGGTAAGTCCCCCAGAGTGCGAAAGAGGGCCCTCTTGCCTTCATGATGGACCCGCAGCTGAAATGGGAACCGCCACTGGTACTTGATTTGCTTCTCCAGTAGAAGAGATGTAAGTGGCTTGAGAGCGCACCTCATGGCCAGTGTTTGGCGCGAGAGGTCTGGGAGTAGCATAACAGGGGTGTGGTTCAGCCGAAATGGAATCCTGTGTGCTGGCAGCCCGCATGATGTCTTCCTTTACTTTATAGAAATGCACTCTGCACAGCGTGTCACGGATAAAGGAGGAATCAGAATTCCGCGGGCCTGAGGTTCTGTGCACTCTGTCCAGCTCAATGTGCGTATCTTTGGGCTGCTGGAGTAGCTGGTTAAAGATGGCGGTGACTGCCGCTGCCAGGTCTTTGTGTTCCACAGTCTCTGGGATGCCACGGATCCTAATATTGTTCCGCCTATTACGATTCTCAATATCGTCCTGGCGGTACATGAGCTGCTGGAGCATAACGGTATGGGAATTGAGGATCTCCTCGTGGGATTGCAATGTATTGCAGATACCATCTGTGGTGTTCTCAACATCCTCCATGCGAACCCCCAAATCCTGTTTAAGTTCAGTTATTTCCTTTCTGTATGCCTTTTCAATGCGAGAGACATAGTGTTCAAAGTCTGATTTTGTGGGCAGGGATCGCATGTATGTGTGCATGGATCGCACCTGTGACTCCATGTCCCAGCCACCCCCGGAGCACAGGGAGGCCTGTGAGAGGCTATGTGGACTGTGCAGGGAGGGCTCAAGTTCAGTAAGGGAGGCAGAGCGGCCTCTAGATTGTACCTGCATGATGGCTGCTGGCTCAGAGCGGGCTGGAGACGGAGGCGCCGGCACCATCTTGGATTTCTCCTGCTGCATGTAGGCCGCAGAAGATCGGGTCACAAAGCGTCCTAAATCTCCCTGTGTCTGGCAGCCGACCGGGTGAGACTGTGCATTGGGCTTTCCCTTGCCCATCGGTGTAACTCGGTGCTATTGCAGGCTGTGATGGAGGAGGTAGAGCCCCGTGGAAGCCGACAGGACCAGGAGCTGCGGCGATGCACGTCCTCTCACTCCATGCGCCAAGCCACCCCCCGCAAATTATATTTAGGGTGGGGTACTGACACCTATACCTCCAAGTGCGGCTACTTACCTTCAAGATAGCAGCCAGATATATGTCCAGGATGGGTATTGTGGCTATATGATCAATGGTACAGCAACCTCCAGATGAGGACTGCCTTTGCGCTATACCCAACGGGGTTGTATGAAGTTGTTTTTACCCATGGGTAAACACACTCATGTGAAAAGACAGTAATTACGAATGGTCACTATTTGCACAACTATCAACTATACATCCCAACAAGATAACCCACCCATGATTTGTGTGATATAGGCCCCTATAGCACCTTATTTAAGGCACTAACCCCCACTCAATATTTCTGAGGGAATAAGGAGGACTTTCAGGAATAGCAAAGATTCACATCATAACCAGTCAGCCTCACAAGTGGCAACTTGTGACATTTTGTAAATATTTATGCCAATTGTGGACAACATTGTCTCTGGGTGGCTGTGATGGTTGTTATTTACAAGATATTTTTGATACGTATATGCTGTATTAGTCCTAATAAGTAACCACTTTGAAGGAGGAGTTTCCCTTTCTTTCATTCCCCCCTATTTTTTTATATACCTAATGTGTGACCTAATTTACTATTTTTAGTGGCGCTATACCGTCGGAATTGCGGCGGTATTCGGCCGCTAGCGGTGCAGTTTTAACCCCCGCAAGCGGCCGAAAAGGGTTAATACCTCCGGCAATTCGCCTCTGCAGAGGAGCATTGCCGGCGGTATTACAGAGGTTTCCCATTTCTTTCAATGGGAAGGAGCGGTGTAGGAGCGGTAAACACACCGCTTCTCTCACCGCTCCAAAGATGCGGCTAGCAGGACTTTTTTTCACGTCCTGCTAGCGCACCGCTCCAGTGTGAAAGCCCTCAGGCTTTCACACTGGAGAAACAGCAGCCGCTGTTTAGGGTCGGTTTGCAGGCGCTATTTTTAGTGCAAAAGGGTCTGGAAGGAAACCCAGAATTATCCTGCCCTGAAAACTTCTAGATTTAGACCTGTTAAATCCCTATGGTAGTGGTTGAGTAACATGAATATCAGTGACTCCCTGTTCCCTTTCTACATGGGCTGGAGGAAGACAAATCATCAGGTGTCTAACAGACCATTGATGTCTTCACTGTTAATACAGTGAGTACTGAGCAGCACTATGGGTGCTAAGGGCAACTGTAAAAACCTAGGGGCACTGTGTGAATACTGAGGGGCACTGTTAGTACTAAGGGGAAAAGTGAGAGTACTGAGGGGCAGTTTGAGAATTCTGAGCATCACTGAGAGTCCTAAGAGACACTTCACAATCCTACATACAGGAATGAGTTCTGTATGGCTGTGATGTGATTGTTTTAAAAAAACAATTTGGACATTATTTCGGAGATCCTTTGTATGCTGGTGACATATATTCTTATCTGTGCTGTTTTCCAGTCCCCGACTTGTGGGACTCACCTTTTACTCACTCATTTACCTTGCAGCCATTTCCAGGTGCGTGTGTATTCAGAATTTTTCACTGGACCTGATGTGAAATCTCTGGGGGCTCTGATGATGTGAAAAAGGGTATGACTCTAATCTGAAGGAAGGAGGACTCAGATGTGAAAGGAGGGACTCTGTGAAAGGGGAGATTCTGAAAGTAAGGCGGGATGCTGATATGAAGTGGGGACTCACCCATGGTGCCAAGGAGAGGGTGACATCATCATTCATTGCAGATGTCAATGTCCTTCAGCCGAATAAATACAGGTTTAGAGATTAAGGTGTCCGTTTATCAAACTGAGATCAGCGGCATTCCTGAGTATCACCGCTGATCACAGGTCATAAACAGTATATGAAACTGAGGTAATCAGCGGAGAACATGTTCTCCACTGATCATTGCAGCACAGTGAAAATCTGTAACTAACTGTCACAGAAACGGCCAGTTTATGAAGGTGCGATCTCGGCACCTCACTGGCGAACTGTGACAGAATTCTCCCTCTCTGATTCACCAGCTCAGAGGTGGAGAATCAAAGAGAGAAGCGCAAAGCTGCCAGAGTATTCTGGAGGAAGCAGGAAGTGTTTTGACTTCCATCTTTCACACACGAGCAGCCCGTACAGTCAGAGCACGTCTTCCCCACCATTACACACCATTACACACCCCAAAATGAGCAGGTTAGGAATTTATAGTGTATATATGTATATATATATATATATATATATATATATATATATATATATATATATATATATAGCATATAGCACATATATGTGTGTGTGTTTATTTCTATGTGTATGTGTATATATAGATATATATATATGTAGCGATACCCTCAACTAAGAGAGCCGCTGGTTTTGTTTCGGGCCCTGTACACAGCACAGCCAACCCCCGGCAATCTACTCGGCCCTCCTCTGGCACAGCTAGTCTAGGGGTGGTATATATGTGTAGCGGCCTCCACTCTCTCTCTCTGGCTGCATTCTCATTGTTGTCTAGGGGTTACCCTGAAGGAGAGAGTGCTGGGTCACCACGCCAAGCTTTCACCGCAGATGTTTGTGTGGTGTGAGCAAAGTTTCTTTACCTTCGGGTCGGTGTTCGGTGTTTGGCGCCTCCGCTTCTTCTGTGGAACAGTGTCTGCCAGTAAATGAGCCCCACACCAATAAAAGTCCAACACTCTTTATTTTCCAATGTCAGGATGAAACACAATCAGTTGGACTCCCTCAACGAACAGACAGGGGGTGTGGATACGAGTAGGCCCAGGCACAATGAACTCTCCTATTCCTCTATCAGCGAATAGGCTTGGCGCATGGTCTCCGCCACCTACCGTGAATATTTTGGTCGCTGCCACCGACTGGGTGAACTGTGAACCTTCCTTCTGACTGAACTTGGCCACTGTTCGGGAAGATACACCTCCGGGCGGTCTCCTGAGGCTCACCCAACACTGGCAATCTGCTGCACCAGGTTTTCGGGTGAGTACCTCCTCCGGTTCCTTATGCCTCTGGATTCGGGCACCCCACTCCCGGGGTCCCCTAGGAAATCCTTCCCTCGCGGGGCACAGCAAAGGAAACTGGGCCCCAGGCCTCCAACCGAGTACCTCACCCCAGGCTGAAGGTGCCTGGGATGGAACACGAGCTCTGGGCGTCCAGGCCTAGGCCGCCTGGACACCTGCCACGAACCACAGCCCTCGGGCTGAAGGTGCCTGGGACTCAAACCACCCCGTGACCAAGATGGCCAGCCCCTTTATACCCTCTCCCAGCAAGCACGGCGGGTTCCCCGCCCCGCCGTACAGGTGCCGCGAGAGGCCACAAAGGGTACAGCACTGCAGTGATGGTTCAACCCCGGCTCAAAGTGACAACGCCAACTACTGGGCCGCAGGGAACTATGCATCACTGGTGTCCCCACCAGTAGTGATGAGCCGAACACCCCCTGGTTCGGTTCGCACCAGAACCCGCGAACGGACCGAAAGTTCGCACGAACGTTAGAACCCTATTAAATACAATGGATGCGAACGTTCGAAATCTAAAGTGCTAATTATAACAACTATTATGCATGTTATTGTCCTAAAAAGGCTTTGGGAACCCGGGTTCTGCACCAGGGGACATGTATCAATGCAAAAAGAAGTTTTAAAAACGGCCATTTTTCGGGAGCAGTCATTTTAATGATGCATAAAGTGAAAAAAAAAGAGTCAAATATTCCTTTAAATATCGTACCTGGGGGGTGTCTAAAGTATGCCTGTGAAGTGCCACGTGTTTCCCGAGTTTAGAACTGTCCCTGCACAAAATTACATTTCTTTTTTTTTTTCTTTTTTTTTTTTTTGGATTAAAAATGTTTTCTTTATTAAATATAAACGTATAATGTAGTTATAACAGTTAAAATATGAGCTCTGTTAACTTTCTGATAAAAAATAAAATAAAATATGAGCTCTGGTAGAGAAAAATATGATATTCCATATATATAAAAAATGCAAACAAAATTGTTACACAGCATTACATATCGAAAAATACATCTGTATGTATACAATACTGACGCGTTTCGAACCTGCACAAAATTACATTTCTAAAGGAAAAAAAGCCATTTAAAACTGCTTGCGGCTTTAATGTAATGTCTGGTCCCGGTAATATGGATGAAAATCTTTAAGAAAAATGGCATAGCTACCCCATCACACCCCCCCCTACCCCAGCCCATTACCAGCCCCTTTGGGTCTTGTATGGATATTAAAGGGAACCCCGCACACAAAATAAAAAAGGCCCTATATACTCTGAACAGCCGTATACAGGCGGTGCATACAAGACAGGGACTGTAGGTTTGTTCTTATGTAGAATCTGTTTGTAATTTTGAACAGGTACATTGCTTAAGTGTAGCTCCAGCCAAAAAATCTATTTTTAAGCTTTTTGGAAAACATAGGGAAGGGTTATCACCCCTGTAACATTTGTTTTGCTGTCTGTGTAGTGTGCACCTGTTCAGAACAGTTCACCTCACTTTCCGTCCTAATGACAAATGTTTTTTGAAAATTTGGGGTTTTTATTGAAACAAGAATTGATGATAAAGCATCAGTGGAGAGGAGACACTTTTTTCCCCATATTAACTCTTACAGGAGAGAATTTGCCTTCCTAGGGGTAGATTTCCTCTCACTTCCTATTGTATCCTTCCGTTTGCAAGGAGGAGGCGTTTTTAAGTTGGATGTTTGAAAGTAGGGGCCTGCCGTATATACTCTGCTGAAATTTGCCCCTTACATGTTGGTGTTGCCACAACACTGTGAGCCCTCACAGTTACACTTGGTGGGCGCATGAATGGGCCCTGCTGTGAATTATTAGATCAAAAATTGTAATTGCATGCCCCTGTTAAACAGGGGCTGAAAAATTGGGCCTTTGGTGGTGGTGGTGGTGGTGTTGACACAACACTGTAAGGCCTCACAGTTACTCTTGGTGGGCGCAGGAATGGGCCCTGCTGTGAATTATTAGATCAAGAATTGCAATTACATGCCCCTGTTAAACAGGGGCAGAAAAATTGGGCCTTAGGCACTGGTGCCACAACACTGCAACCCCTCACATATACTGTACTTGGAGCACAGCAATGAGCCCTGTTGCAAAGTATTGCATCAAAAATTGTATTTACACGCCCCTGTTAAACAGGGGCTGAAAAATTGGGCCTTAGGCACTGGTGCTGGTGCCACGACACTGCAACCTCTCCCAGATACTCTAGTTGGAGTGCAAGAATGAGCCCTGCTGCAAAGCATTGCATAATTTTTTTTAATTACATGCCCCTGTTAAACAGGGGCTGAAAAATTGGGCCTTAGCCACTGGTGGCGGCACCCAGAAACAAAAATGTTCTTCCAAGCTATCATCATCAATCGGACCATTGAGGAGGAGGAGGATAGTCAGTCAACATTACAGGACAGTCTCTCAGCATCAGTCTTGAAGGGATGTGACATTTGAAAATAAAATAGTCTGTTATATCAGCTTCAGGTGTTTGGTAGCTGGTTGGTGAACCAAGACTTGTTCATCTTTATGAAGGTCAGTCGATCAACCGAGTCGGTGGACAGGCGCACCCTGTGATCCATGACAAATCCTCCAGCAGCACTCAATGTGCGTTCTGAAAGAACGCTGGATGCAAGACAGGCCAGTAGCTCAATTGCATACTGTGCAAGCTCTGGCCAGTGATCCATCCTCAAGACCCAGTAAGCCAGAGGATTTTCGGTGGGGAAGGTGTCCAAGTCTGACCTTGCCCCTAGGTATTCCTGCACCATGTATATCAGATGCTGGCGATGGTTGCTGGAACCGATCATACCTTGGGGCTGCGGACTAAAGAATTGTCTGAACGCATCGGTCAGACGTCCACCTTCCCCACCGCTCCTTCTTTGACTTACCGAAGCCTCAGCAACTCGTTGTCCAGGACCAGGAGTTTGTAACCTCCCAGTCTCTGGGAACGCGTTGCACAGACCTTTCTGCAAGGCCTCCCGGAGTTGTCTCATCCTTTGCTCCCTCTGCGACGGTAAGATAAGGTCCGCAACCTTACCCTTGTACCGTGGATCAAGGAGAGTGGCCAGCCAGTAATGGTCCCTCTCCTTGATCCGAAGAATATGAGGATCCTTCCGCAGACTTTGCAGGATCAGGGAGGCCATGCAGCGTAGGTTAGCTGAGGCATTCGGTCCGGAGTCCTCTGGGTCACTAAGGACGACATGATCCGCAGCCACCTCCTCCCAGCCACGTACAAGTCCACGGGTTTCTTGGGACTGTAAATCATCCCTAAAAGACTGCTGCTGATGATGCTGAGTGCCAGGCTCCACCTCCATCCTGACACAATCCTCCTCCTCCTCCTCCTCCTCTTCCTGTGCGATGGGTAGGACAGAAGGAACACTGTCTGGGTAAAGGGGGCCTTGAGAGGCAAGGAAGTCCTCCTCTTCCTGCCTCTGTTCTGCCTCAAGTGCCCTGTCCATTATTCCACGCAGCGTATGTTCCAACAGGTGGACAAGAGGTACAGTGTCACTGATGCATGCACTGTCACTGCTCACCATCCTCGTGGCCTCCTCAAATGGTGCCAGGACAGTGCATGCATCCCTGATCATGCCTCACTGGCGTGGTGAAAAAAACCTGAGCTCCCCTGACCCTGTCCTGGTGCCGTAGTTGCACAGGTACTCATTGATGGCCCTCTGCTGCGTGTGCAGCCGCTGCAGCATGGCCAACGTTGAGTTCCACCTGGTGGGCATGTCACATATAAGGCGGTTCTTGGGCAGGTTCAACTCCTTTTGCAGCTCAGCCAGGCGAGCACTGGCATTATAAGATCTGCGGAAATGCACACAGACTTTCCTGGCCTGCCTCAGTACATCCTGTAAGCCCGGGTACCTGCCCAAGAACCGCTGCACCACCAGGTTAAGGATGTGAGCCACACAGGGCACATGGGTCAGTTGTCCCTGTCGGAGGGCGGAGAGGAGGTTGGTATCATTGTCGCAAACCACCATTCCTGGCTTAAGGTGGCGTGGCGTCAACCACCTTTTGGCCTGCCCCAGACAGAACCTCTGCCCCAGTGTGGCTTCTGTCCCCCAAACACACCAGCGCAAGCACGGCATGGCATCTTTTTGCCTGCGTACTTGCGTAGCCCCTTGAACGCCTACGGAGCACCGCTGGTTCCGAGGACAAAGCACAGGAAGAGGCCATGGAGGAAGAAGAGGAGGGGGTGGAGGAGAGAGGTGTGTCACAACCAGTAGTAGCATTTTGGAGGCGTGGCGGCGGAACAACCTCCAACACTACTGCACCTTGTCCTGCATCCTTCCCAGCTGCCAAAAGAGTGACCCAATGGGCCGTAAAAGAAAGGTAACGTCCCTGTCCATGCCTGCTGGACCATGAGTCAGCGGTAATATGCACCTTACCGCTGACCGCCCTGTCCAGCGAGGCCAAGACATTGCCTTCCACATGCCGGTAGAGAGCCGGAATCGCCTTCCGTGAGAAAAAGTGGCGTTTGGGAACCTGCCACTGAGGAACCGCACATTGCACAAACTCACGGAAGGGGGCCGAGTCTACCAACTGAAAAGGCAGCAGTTGAAGCGCTAGCAATTTAGCCAAGCTAGCATTCAACCGCTGGGCATGTGGATGGCTGGGAGTGAACTTCTTTTGACGGTCCAGCAGCTGGGGCAGGGAAATTTGCCTGCTAGAATCGGACGTCGGTGTACTGCTAGCAGAGTGCCCGCAAGTACTTGGCTGTGACACACCTAATTCTACACCTTCATTCCTCTCAGTGCAGGTTTCAGAGAGGACTGAAGGTATAGTGGGGTTGGAGATCCCAGCTGATGCGGTGCAAGGAGAGGTCCGCTTTGTTCTTTGGTGTGGGTCTTTAAGGTAGGCTTGCCAACGAGCTGCATGGCAGGTCAACATATGTCTGGTCAAGCATGTGGTGCCCAAGCGGGTGATGTTTTGGCCACGCGATATACGCTTGAGACATATGTTGCAAACAGCAGCTGTGCGATCTGATGCACTCGACTCAAAAAAGGCCCACACCAAAGAACTTTTTGAATAACGGGCAGAGGCAGCGCCCTGCACAGGTGGAGCTCTGTGGTGTGATTCCGTCGGTGTGCTGCCCTTACGCTGGCCCCCCGATGGCATCCTGCCTCGTTGGAGATGTGCCTCCTCCTCATCCTCCTCCTCTCTCCTATTAGGCACCCACGTGGAGTCAGTGACCTCATCATCCCGTCCCTCCTCATCACTGGAGCCAATCTGGCAGTATGCTGCAGCTGCTGGAACATGACTGCCAGATTGGTGTCCTTCTTGAGCATCCCCTCTCTCTGCTCTCACGCTACTGCCTTCCTCTAGCTGGGTATCATCATCAGACCCTTCGAAATGCTGGGCATCCTCCTGGAGCATGTACCCAACACTGTGCTCAAACAGTTCGGGGGACTCCTCAGGAGGACATGGTTGGTCTAGGGAAGGAGTGACTGATGATGACATTGATACCAGGGAAGAGGACGCTTTGGCAGCTGCTTTGCCAGTACCCTGAGCCTGGGTGAGAGAGGATGAGGAGGATGAGGAGGGCTTGGTCATCCACTCTACCAAGTCTTCGGCATGATGCGGCTCAACGCGTCCAGCTGCCGAAAAGAAGGACAAGGTCCCATGGCCACGTGCTGATGGCGATGCACCGCGTCCACGACCAGCACTGTTGTCTCTAGACACAGAGCCTGCTTGCCCTATTTTATTGTCTCCTGACTGTCTGCCTCTCCTTGTTTGCCTTCCAGACATTCTAATGGCCTGCTGGGAGATGGGAAAACCAGCAATAAGGCCTAGCTTCAGGAGTATATTTTGCAGGAATCACACTACGCCTGCTGTAAGTGCTGCAAATGCCTGTTGGTGTAACACACTAGGAAAACACAGCAATAAGGCCTAGCTTCAGGAGTATATTTTGCAGGAATCACACTACGCCTGCTGTAAGTGCTGCAAATGCCTGTTGGTGTAACACACTAGGAAAACACAGCAATAAGGCCTAGCTCCAGGAGTATATTTTGCAGGAATCACACTACGCCTGCTGTAAGTGCTGCAAATGCCTGTTGGTGTAACACACCAGTAAAACACAGCAATACGGGCTAGCTTCAGGTGTATAATGTGCAGGAGGCACACTCCGCCCGCTGTAAGTGCTGCAAATGCCTGTTGGTGTAACACACCAGGAAAACACAGCAATACGGGCTAACTTCAGGTGTATAATGTGCAGGAGGCACACTCCGCCCGCTGTAAGTGCTGCAAATGCCAGTTGGTGTAACACACCAGGAAAACACAGCAATACGGGCTAACTTCAGGTGTATACTGTGCAGGAGGCATACTCCGCTCGCTGTAAGTGCTGCAAATGCCTGTTAGTGTAACACACCAGGAAAACACAGCAATAAGGGCTAGCTTCAGGTGTATACTGTGCAGGAGGCTTAGCAACAATGACACTGACACTGTCCCCTGCCTATCCTTCTCTCTCCCTGCACTCAAGGTTTATCAAAGAATATGACACTGACACTCTCCCTGCCTATCCTTCTCTCTCCCTGCACACAAGGTTTAGTAAAGAATATGACACTGACACTCTCCCTGCCTATCCTTCTCTCTCCCTGCACACAAGAATAGCACAAAGAATATCAACACTGTCCCTGCCTATCCTTCTCTTTCCCTGCGCCGGAACACACTACACAAGGCCGCTGCGCTGGCAGCCTTTTATAGTGTGGGGCGTGTGCTAAAGCCCCTGATCTATAATTGGCCACAGGCAACCTGCCTGTGGCCAATTATGGCTCTCCCAGCTGCCGGCGCTGTGATTGGCCAAGCATGCGGGGTCACAGTGCATGCTTGGCCAATCACAGCGCCGGGATTGCACTGCGATGGCGCAGTGTATTGTGGGCCATTCGCGTCACTCGAATTTGGCGCAAACGGCCCAAATCGTTCGATGTTCGCCGAACGGTCGAACAGCCGATGTTCGAGTCGAACGTATGTTCGACTCGAACACCGAGCTCATCCCTACCCACCAGTTTCAAACATGATAGAAAAGTATATACCCGCTACATATGTATGGCTCTATACCAGTTCCTGAACAATCCCACAATAATCCAAACAGTTGTGAGATATAATAAGGGACACCAAATACCAGAATGATTAACTGTAATAGGTTTACTTGTATATAAAGGGTAGCTGTCAATACCATATAACACATACTTGCAGAGCCCTGCAGCAATAATAACACTAGACAACTATAGTGCACATATAGTTCTATCACACACTGATATATAGCTATTTCCCCTGTGAGCAATATGGCGCTTAGCAATTCTATAAACTCCCAGTCAGGCCTGACTCAGTTAAAGCTCAGTCTTTAAGGGAGGAATCTTTGCATGCAAGATGATCGGTGGTGCACATACAGGAACAATGATTTGTAATCCAACAGTGGTCTATGACAATAGAAGCAACTCCCCGGAGACTATGTAACTCAGTTCCGCAACTAGTCTCCTGTCAGGAAAGCAAATATAACACGATAGGCCAAGGCAGTCAATAGGCCTAATAAAGTACTCGGTTATAGATGTGAGCAAGTGCTCTCTCACCCCTCCGGACTCGATCCCAGTCCGGAACTCCCACCGCTGTGTCTCCTCACACAGGCTCTGCCTCAGCCGGGTCTCTGGTCCAAATGACGTCCGCGAAGCAGGTAGATGTCAGATGCTGCACAGGCTCTGCAGCGAGGTGGAAGGCTCTCTGGAAGTGCGCAAGGCCCAGGCCTCGGGCCTTGCACTCGCAGCAGGTCCGCACAGGAAGTCCTCTTCCACCAAAGAGGCCGGGCTTAGCCTCGCCCTCCCCTTTTATACCCCACCCATGAGTCTCTGCGGCAGCCCAATGCACCCTGGGTGCCAAACGGGGTTCTGGGTAACGTAGTCCATGGGGCCTCAACGAAGACCCCGCTACACACTCCCCCCACTTAAACTCTTTGGTCCCCAAAGATATTTGTCAACATACACTACGCACAACATTAGACAAAGTTGCTTATGATGTCGGCAGAGGAAGTTCCCACCAAAAATGAGAGGGTGAACTTCCTCGCCCACAGGTCACCACACTATCATAAGTGGCCTGCCTAACTGTGCCAGGGGGTGGGTTGTGGTTGCCCTCCACCAAATGAACAGTAGAGAGATCAGGGCTTTCTGCACTCCTCCTGGCAGTTACTACAGTATCCTCCAAGCTCCTCCCCATTTGTGGGTAAGTCAACTTTCGGGGAGGCCTTATGGCCCTTTTCACCCTCCGCTCTCTTGGGATTTCTGGCTTGGACACTGTAGGTTCCTCTTCCAGAACAGACATAGCAGCTTCCACTGTTTCCGAAACATTTAACTCAGGAGCAGGAAGATTCACGGAACATCTTGGATCCTCCTCTGGGAGCGAGTCGAGAGCATCTTCCCATGAGTCTGATAGAGGGCTGGACGGGATGAATTCAGTAGCTTCTGCATTCAGTGCACTGTCTATGGTGTCTTCCAAAGGTGGGAGATCTATAGCAGAAGTCACTGGGCCCTGGGAAGGCCATAGCCATTCTAGCTCTTACCTTTCATCCTCACTAGGTTCAGAGACATCTGTTTCTTCAGACCGAGATGACTGGGACCGGGTATTTGGCCTAGGAGTATCCAGGATGGAAGTTGGCTCGGGGAAGTCCTTTGCAGGGGGTATCCGAACTGCTTCGGCAAGTGGGTGTATGTGGTTCCAGTGCCAAGTCTTTAATGGCCCCACCTTTCCCTCCGGCTTCAGTGGGTAGACTGGCAGGCCGGGCAGCTTCCTGCAAATAACATACGGCTCAGGTCTCCATCTGTCTGCAAGTTTGTGCTTCCCAGGGACTCCTAAGTTCCGTAGCAGCACTCTGTCCCCAGGCTGCAGATCCTGAATCCAGACCTTCAGGTCAAAGTTTCTCTTGTTGCGGGCTCCTCTCTGATCCGAAGCTGCTTTGGCCTGCTCATAGGCCAACTTTAAACTGTGCCTCAGCCTATACACATATCCTTTGTGGGAAGTGGCTGAGGAATGGTCTATGGTGGTGCCAAAGGCCAGGTCTATGGGTAGTCTTGCCTCTTTCCCAAACATGAGTCGGTAGGGAGAGTACCCGGTAGCATCACTCGTTGTACTGTTGTAAGCATGCACAATTGCTGCTATGTGCCTGCTCCAGTGCTGCTTCTTTTCACTATCTAAAGTTCCCAGCATGTTAAGTAGGGTTCGGTTGAACCTCTCCGGCTGTGCATCCCCTTGTGGGTGGTAGGGAGTGGTTCGGGTCTTCTTGATCCCTAAGGAGTCCAAGAGTTTCCTGATCAGCTGACTTTCAAAGTCCCTCCCTTGATCCGAGTGGAGACGCTGTGGTAGCCCATAGTGCACAAAGTATTTTTCCATGAGCACTTTGGCCACTGTGGAAGCCTTCTTGTCTTTGGTTGGGAAGGCCTGGGCATACCGGGTGAAATGGTCGGTTATCACCAGAACATTTCCTAGTCCACTCAAGTCGGGTTTGAGGCAGAGGAAATCAATGCATACCAAATCCAACGGGCCTTGACTTTGCAGGTGGCCCATTGGGGCAGCTTGATGGGGTAGAGTTTTCCGCTGGATGCAGTGTGCGCATGAATGGCAGTATTCCTCTACTTCAGCCCTCATGCAGGGCCAATAGAACCAACTTCTGACGAGTTGAAAGGTCCTTTCAGCTCCTAAATGACCATGGTGGTCGTATAAGGCGACCAAGACAGTCTCTCGGTGTTTCTCGGGTAGATACAGTTGCCATTTGTCTTCCAGGTCATAAGAGGGGCCCCTTCGGTAGACCACCCCTTGATGCACTTGCAACCTGTCCCACTCCTTCCGCAACAGGCAAGCTTCCTTCGAAGGGTGATGCAAGAGTCTATCTGGATCCTGATTTTCCAGGGCCTCTAGGACCAATTTCCCCAAAGGGTCTTCCAATTGGTCACATCTCAATTCCTTTTTGGACAGCTTTGGTAAGTCGTCTTCCTCTATCTGAGTTACTCCACAGTATTTCTTGGGGACCCCCACTACTGTGACCCCTATCTCTTCCGCTCTGGACCCCCCTCTGGCTTGGAGTTCAGCCCCTTGACAGAGGGCCCGCACCCCGTCCGGGGCCACTTGGGTCCAGTCTTCCATGCTGCTAGTGGGAGCATGAGACCTTCTGGACAGGACATCTGCATCCCGATTGCCAGCCCCAGGTCTGTATTTCAGGCTGAAGTTGAATCCAGACAGTGCAGCCAGCCATCGATGGCCTGTGGCATCCAGCTTTGCTGTGGTGAAAAGATAAGTAAGGGGGTTGTTGTCAGTTTTCACAGTGAATTCTGCCCCATACAGATACTCTTTAAGTTTATCAACTACAGCCCACTTGAGGGCCAGGAACTCCAACTTATTAGTGGGGTAGTTTCTTTCAGAGGGGGTCAAACTTCTGCTCACATATGCGACGGGTCGCAGTTGCCCTTCATGCTCCTGGTAGAGCACTCCTCCTAGACCGTCATGACTGGCATCTACATGGAGTTCATAGGGTTTCTTTGGGTCTGCATAGGCCAAGACAGGGGCAGTAGTTAAGCTCTTCTTCAGCATTTGAAAGGCCTCTTCGCACTTCCCATTCCACTGGTCTTCGACTGACTCTCCCGGCTTCCTGGGACCCGAGTCATCCTCTTCTCCCTCTGTCTTTAACAGTTCATTCAGGGGTCTGGCAATCCGTGCGAACCCCTCTACGGACCTCCTATAGTAGGAGCAGAACCCCAAAAAGGACCTGAGTTCTGTCACAGTGGTGGGCCGTGGCCAGGAGGTAACTGCCTCCAGCTTCCCGGGGGCTGTGGCTACCCCTTCTTCGGACACTATGTGCCCCAGATAGTTGACTGATGACTGGTAGAACTGGCATTTCTCTGGTGAAAGCTTGAGTCCCTCTTGGCTGAGCCTTCTCAAGACTTTTTCCAGCCTCTCCTCATGTTCCTCTAGAGTCTTCCCAAAGACGATGATGTCATCCAAGTACACCAGAACTTAGATGAGGTTCATGTCTCCTACGGTTTTCTCCATGAGGCGTTGAAAGGTGGCAGGGGCTCCAGACAGACCATGGGGCATCCGGACAAATTCAAAGAATCCCACAGGGGTTATGAAGGCTGTCTTCTCCTTATCTTCCAGATGCATAGGGATCTGGTAGTATCCACTCTTTAGGTCTATGACACTGAACCACCTGGCTCCAGACAAACTCTGTAGGGCATCTTCTATTGCGGAGTGGTATACTGGTCGGGTATCGTTCTCCCGTTGAGAGTCCTGTAGTCTATACACAACCTCAATGACCCATTCTTCTTCCTGACCACCACTATTGGGGAGGCATAGGGGCTTCTAGATTCCCGGATAACACCGGTTCGCTTGAGCTCGGCGAGCTGTTCTCTCAGGTCTTCAAGGTTGGCTAGAGGAACTCGCCTGACTCTTTCCCTGAAAGGCTTGTCTTCCTGGAGGCGGATTCGATGGGTGGCACTCTTCGCACACCCTACATCAAACTCATCTTTGGAAAAAATCTTCCTCCATCTGGTCAACTGGGCCTTTGCTCTCTCATTCCAGGCCCTTAGCAGATTTGGATTCTCCATACAGAGTTTCTCCCAGCTAGTCCTTTCTCCCTCTGTCTTCTCCACATCTGATAAGACAATTGGGGCAGGAGGGCTCACCTGGCCCAACAACATCCTGGTGGGGATCTCCATGGGGGTACCCGTGGTATTCCTGACGCTGCCTTCTTCAAAGCTCTTACTGGAACCATTTCTGGGATCACTTCTAGGCCTGAGTATTCTTCCCGGGGGTCTGGTTCCAACATGACAAAGGGGCCAGGTTGTTCCCAAGTAAGCTTCACAGTGGCCCTGAGACAGGTTACTTCACCGGGCTGCAATACTAATTATTTATTCGCCAGTCTCCAGACTTTTCCCACCCCCTCTTCTGGGGCCTGCTGTTCTAAGACTAGTCGCTGGTAGGCTGTCTTCAACATTGGTGGATTCTGGTGACAGCAGAATTCTTCCCTCGCACTAGAGGGGCCAAGAGCCTTCTCACCAGGTCTGTGTTGGTCCCTATTATTAGGGAGCTCTTGTTGGCTCCAGGCGGTCGGGGGCACACCACTGCCAGGGTATCGAACACTTCAGCCTTCCTGGCTACTGAGGGGTCAAAGGTCAGTTTTATGGGCAAGTAACCATCGTAAGGGAAACTCTGTGTTCCGATTCCCCATATCTCTAAATCTTCAATTCTCTGGATGGGTAAATGACTCAGATGCTTATCATAGAAGTCCCGGTATAACAAGGTCACCTGCGCCCCAGTATCCAATATGGCTCTTGTGTAGACTCCCTCCACCTGAATAGGCACTACGGGGGAGGGGCCAACCAATTTTTCTGGATATGACTTCAGGGGGGTCTCTCTCTGTTGGTCCCCACACTTTCCCTTGGAATTTTCCTTCTTGTGTTTGACTGTTGACTTTAGTCCCTCTTGGGCTCGGTATGCATTGATCTTCCCCCTCTTTTTAGGTTTATGCTCCCGCTGAGGGACATTATTTCTCTTTTTGGGTGTATATTCCCGCTGAGGAACACTGTTCTTCTTCTGAGGGGGTTTGCCCCCTTTCCTTCTGGGCTTCTCATTTAGTTTGGATTCAATGGAGCTCACTGGAGATGATGGGCACCCGGTTGACTCCTTCACCGGGGCCCTCTGAAGTTTTCCGCTGGCTTGCGATTATTTATCTTCTTTTTCTTGGGGCTGGAACATACTTTCGCAATATGGGCAATTCCTCCGCAGTTAAAACAAATCACATCCCCCCACTCTTGTAGGGGAGTGGGCGCTGGGGTACCCGGGAACAACTCCTTCTTCGGTCCCTCATTTTCTACGACCCTTGGATCCTTTGCCATCAAAGAGGTCAGCATCTCCAACACCTGAGACATCTGTGACTTCAAGGTATCTACTTCTGAGTCTCTTTCAAGGGTCATGGCTGATCTGACCATCACTGGTGTAGAAGAGGTATGCGTCTTGATCGCTTGCTGATCCTTCAGTAGAGCCTCTTCATCTCTGATGATCCTTACCAGATCAGGGTAATTCAGTGACATACCTACTCCAGAGGTTTTCAGGTGGAGCCAGACTGGATCCGAGCGTAGCGCCCCCTTTAAGATCTGCTTCATTCTTGCCGCATCTATGGCTTGGGGCACCATCCCTTTTTTTAGCATGATTTGGCAAAGCATCTTGTTCAGTCTTCTGACATACTCCGACAGCCTTTCTCCTGGTAACTGAAAGGTGTTTTTGAACTGATACACCAGTTCCGTTACTTTTTTTAACTGACCGAACTCTTCTTGTAGCATGGCTAGGCAGTCATAAGCCGTGCAGGCAGAATTTCCAAACCGGAGACTTTTTACAGCTTCCGCAGCCGCGCCTTTCAGACTTTCCATCACGCGCTGCTTCTTCTGCGCTTCAGGCACCTCCCATGCCTCTACCGCTGATAAAGCCTGTTCGATCCAGGTATCAAAGCCTTCCTCCCCCACAGGGACGGGCAGCCTCCCCGAAAATGTTCTCAGCTTCCGGTAGCTGGCCTGTTCGTTTTCTGACACTTCGTGAGCAGATCCCCTAAGGCATTTAACAGCTCTGGCCCTATGGCAGTAATGGATGTCACCGGAGGTGTCGTCCCTTTCTGCTTCTCTGTTGCATGGGGTATCCCTGGCGGTGATCCCGTTAGGGATGACGGAGGTGACTCCGTCTTCACGGTCATCGCGTGCGCCAAACCATACGTTTTGTTATCTGGCGTCTGCACACTTCGGCCTTTAAAGTTCCCCGGTACTCCATCCCACCACTCTACCAGTGCATACTGAAACAAGGTGTCTGGGTCTGATTTCATGTCCATCACCCATGGTGTATTATTTGGGGATAACGACACTAAGGGGCTGATTTACTAATAACAGTGCGCTGCTCTGCTTCTAACCTTAATTGGTGCGCCGGATAACTCCTTCACTGGGCGCAGGAAGCAGCGGCGCACTGTTATAGTAAATAGAAATGTCAGTGGTGCTCTATTGAAAATGAATGGTTCCCTATGGGAGCCCATTGATTTGAATAGAGGTCGCCCGGGAAGTCGGATCCGACTTGCGGGCGACTCGTGTGCCGGCTGACACAGGGACAGCGCGACTCTGCGAGGCGACCTGGACACGACCTGAGCGTGAAGCAGCCGCTCAAGTCGTGTCCTAGAGGCGACTAGCCGGCCGAGAATGTGTCCAGCGCGATGTCATCGTGCTGGTCCTCGGCAGCCTCGCTGTCCCATGTTTGGTATGAATCATGAAGGGGAACTCCAGGCCAAATTTTTATGAAAAAAACGGCATGGGTTCCCCTTCAGGAGCATACCAGGCCCTTAGGTCTGGTCTGGATTCTAGGGTGAACCTCCTAAGCCGAAAAACGGCGTGGGGGTCCCCCCAAAATCCAAACCAGACCCTTAGGTCTGGTCTGGATTTTAAGGTGAACCCCCTTAAGCCGAAAAACGGCGTGGGGGTCCCCCCAAAATCCAAACCAGACCCTTATCCGAGCACGCAACCTGGCATGCCACAGGGGAAAAGGGGGGGATGAGAGAGCGGCCCCCCTCCCTCCTGAACCATACCAGGCCGCATGCCCTCAACATGGGGGTTTGGTGCTTCGGGGCAGGGGGGCGACCTGCGGCCCCCCCACCCCAAAGCACCCTGCCCCCATGTTGATGGGGACAAGGGCCTCTTCCCGACAATCCTGGCCGTTGGTTGTCGGGGTATGCGGGCGGGGGGCTTTTTGGAATCCGGGCGCCCCCTTTAAAAAGGGGGCCCCCAGATGCCGGCCCCCCACCCCATGTGAATGAGTATGGGGTACATCGTACCCCTACCCATTCACCTGGTGGCAAAATAAGTCAATAAAAAAATACAACACAGGTTTGAAAAGTAATTTATTGGGCAGCTCCGAGGGTCTTCTTCCGACTTCGGGGGTCTTTCTTCCGGGCCCCCGCTATCTTCTGCTAGCTCTTTTGCTAGCGGGGGTCCCGGGCTTCCTCGCCACCTTCGGGGGTCTTTCTGCTGGGCCCCCGCTATCTTCTGCTAGCTCTTTTGCTAGCGGGGGTCCCGTGCTTCCTCGCCGTCTTCTTCCGACTTCGGGAAGAGTATTTCTTACTCTTTTTTTTTTTTTGGATCACTTTTATTCCTATTACAAGGAATGTAAACATCCCTTGTAATAGGAATGTGTGTGAGAGGTCCTCTTTATGGAGAGATGCGGGGTCAATAAGACCCCGCATCTCTCCTCCAGGCTGGAAAGCATGATATTGGTCCAAAAAAATCACCAATCTCATGCTGACAGCCGAGATCACGGCTTGGTTAACATACGGGAACACGGCGTGATGTCATAACGTCGTGCCCGCGCCTCCGACGGTCATAGAGATGACTGATGACCATCTGGTCACCAGTCATCTCCAAATCGTTCTCCGAGCCCAAGATGGCATGGGAGAGCCCGGAGAAGCACCGGATGGCGGCAAGAGGGGGGGGGAACGTCCCCTCCCCCTGCCTATAAGAACAATCAAGCGGCGGAACTGCCACTATGATCATTTTTATTGTACACAGAATCGCCGGCTGAAAAGAATGATATCTGAATGATGCCTGCAACTGCAGGCATCATTCAGATGTCACCGCCCCAAAGCCAAGGATGTCATTTGACAGTGGGCGGTAGGAAACTGGTTAATATTTTTAAAAAAGGTAATTTTTCTTCTTCATTGATGTACACTGATGAGACTGCACTGATGGGCACTAAGGTGGCAAGGGTGGGCACTGAGAGGTGGCATTGCTATTTGGCACTGGTGGGCAGTGAGAAGTGGCACTGCTAGGTGGCAATGATAGTTGGCAGTGATGGGCACTGATAGGCAGCACTGCTAGGTGCCACTGATTGGCACCAGTGGTGGGCATTGATAGGTGGCACTGGCAGGGGCTACTAATTGTCACAGATGATGCAGAATTGCCTCTTCCTCTTCGGACCCCATGTCCCTTGCACATAAGCCGGTGATTGCCTTTTTTTTATGCTCACGCTGTCAGCACAAGGAGAAAACAAAAACCATTACCCAGCTTTTGTTTACATCACGTGATCAGCTGTCATTTGCTGACAGCTGATCACATGGTAAAGGGCAGGGATCGGGCCCCTTACTCGGATCTGTCATCACCTGAGTCTCAGTGACTCTGTGACCACAGCGCACGCAAAGGGGAGGACGTTTATTGACGGACTCCCGGCAATTGAGGACCATGCTGTGGCCGTCGATCAGTTATAGCGCTGAACTCAAGTGATTAAAGAGGGTCTAAATGGGCCATTGACATGCATCACAATTCAACTTAGGAATGAGTCTTTGAAAATTTAAACTAAATAATTTGGCCACTTTATCCTTCCAAATAATTCACTTCCTGTCACATAGCCACACAGGAAGTGAGGGAAAATCCCTAACAATGTCTTTCCTTGGGGACACACAGGTCAGTCTAAATACTTTCCCCATTATGCACATTGCACTCCAGCATATTGCGGGGTACACCCCAAATTATTAGGTACTTTGGGGTTTATTTACTAAAGGCAAATCTACTTTGCACTACAAGTGCACTTGCTGTATATCTGAGGGGGACATGCAAGCCAAAAAAATACACCATCTTTGATTTTACATGATTGGAACAGCCAATCACCAGTACTTTCCCTCAGATTTTCAGCAGCTACACTTTTACTGCAGAGTGGATTTGTCTTTACTAAACCCCAAACTATACATTGATTTGGGGTGTACACAACAAAGTGCTAGAGTGCAATTTGCTCAATGGGGACACTAGTTAGATTGATCTGTGTATCCCCAAGAAAAGACATTGGTAGGGTTTTACCTTCACTTCCTGTTTAGCTGTGTGACAGGAAGTGAAGCCAATTTTAAGAAAAGGAGACACAAAGGCCAAACTACAAAAAAAAAAAAATATTATAAAAAAAAAAACACACACGCAGGGGTTCTAACACTTACTTTGTTTCCCTCAAAATGCCCACAATTAGAATTGTATGGCCTTGAGCTATTTTTAAGTGCAGTGCTCTAAATCAGTGCTTCTCAAGTACCCCCAACAGGCCATGTTTGCAGGTTTTCCTTCATCTTGCACATGTGCTTTAAATCAGTCAATGGTTTTGATTTTTGGACAGCAATTCTCGATAAGATAAATTCACAAAACATGTCCTGTTGTGGGTACTTGAGGACTGAGGCTGAGAACCACTGCAGTAAAAAAGGAAAATTGAATACTTACCGCTCTGTATTTTTCATTTCCTGGTGACTTTCCATGGCAGCATGCAATACATGCATATGCTACCATGAAGGCACCAGGTTAGACAAATCACACCAGTTTTGTTTTGACATGCCAATCAGCTGTCACATTTGTTGCAAAGAAAACACAAAACAAACACCAAAACTTTGCATCAAATTTTATTGGTCAACAAAATAAAAGGGAAGGCAAAATAAAAAACATGGTCAATTTGAAACAGTTACAGACTCAACATCTTGAGAAATTTTTGGCCAAAAAAAAAAGGCAGCAGACAATTAAATCAAAGTGAACAAATGACACACATTAACAACATCAGAATTATTTCAGGGGAACATTTCCCCCACACAAAAAATATACAATCCACAAAAGTTAACCAATCACCTGTTTTGCAAAGACATAACAGATAAAATACATGTGTTACAAACTCGATAAGGACACCAACTTGTACATTTTGCCCCACACACACACACACACTTGCCTCTTCTCAGGGCGAACGAATGCTCCTTGTGAGCTTTATATAACATAGGTTTGTGTGCTAATGAGGCAATTGAAAACACATGCACAGTCCATGAAACACCCAAAATGCAAGTTCACTCAATGTAGAGACTGAAATTCAAAGAAGGTACACCTGTTAAGGATGTCCTTCAATTACTAACCCATAAAAACACTCTCTGAGTGAGCATGCCCAGAAATATCCAGGCGCTGTTCACACACAAAAAGCACGCAAAAAAAAACCTAACTGGCTAGGCATGTGCAGAACAACACCAATGCAGCTAGCAAAAAATAACCCCCCCCCTCCCCCCGTCCAAAATTAAGCACATCATCCAGCATGCTACAAAATTAGAGATGGGACAAACACCCCCCCCCCTACCAACAAGTACCATTGCAGTCTATGGGAACTGACTTGTTAATTTTGCTAGTCCCCACTTGGCTGGCTTATCTTCTAGTTATTGGCCTTAAAATGGGGGCCCAGGTCCCACCCTAAGGGACATATATCAATGTCACCAATTTGGAAAACACCAAAAACAAAACAAGGAGAAGTGCCTTTAAATGTGCCAAATTACTTAAGGGCCATTTCACACCACATGCAGTGCATTGCGTTTTTTATGCATCCAAAATGCATGGAAAGTTGGTTATATGGTTCTAAATGGCAGTGTTTGTTCCAGTGCGTTCCAGTTCCACCAAAAAAGTAGAACATGCTGCATTTTACCTGCACTGGACTGTACTGGAACGCATCAAAACGCATCATAAACGCACTGGAACGCACAGGAACACACCTAAATGCAACAAAAACGCACTGGAACACACTTGTCCTTATCTATGGTTAATAAAAAAGAGGGGGGAAAAAAAAGCACTGGACTGCATCAAAAACGTACCAAAAATGCACTGGAACGCATGAAAAACGTGCATGCAGAAAAGCACCTGGAACGCATCCGGATTGTGTTTCTATGGTGTGAACTGGCCCTAGTTCACACTATAGAAACGCAGTCTGGGTGCGTTCCAGGTGCTTTTCTGCATGCGCGTTTTTGACACATTCCAGTGCATTTTTGATGCGTATTTGATGCAGTCCAGTGTTTTTTTCCCCTCTTTTTACTTAGGACAAGTGTGTTGCAGTGCGTCTTTGGTGCATTTAGGTGCGTTGCGGTGCATTCTAGTGCATTTTTGGTGCGTTCCGTTGCGTTTTTGATGTGTTTTACTGGGGTCCAGTACAGTTTTGTACCTAAAAAATGCAGCATGACCAATTTTTTTTGGCTTTCTGAAACGCACTGGAACGGACTGCAGTGGTGTGAACTATGCCCATGGCATTAATGTGATCAATTTTCTTTGCGTTTTTCATGCATCAAAAAAATGCACTGCACTGCATCCGGTGTGAACTGGCCCTAAATATCATACCCGGGGGGTGTCTATAGTATGCCTGTAAAGTAGCACATGTTTTCCATGTTTATAACAGTTGGAGAGCAAAATGACATTTCTAAAGTAAAATAATAGTAATTTAAAAGTCCTTGCGGCTGTAATGAATTGCTGGTTCCCGTCAATACAGATAAAAGTCATTGAAAGTCTTTGCTAACCCAAAAAAAAAATGCGTGGGGGTCCCCCAAATTCCATAACCAGGCCCTTCAGGTCTGGAATGGATATTAAGGGGAACCCCGCTGCAAATTTTTAATAAAAATGATGTGAGGTTCCCCCCAAATATCCATACCAGGCCCTTCAGATTTGGCATGGATTTTAAGGGGAACTCCACCCCAAATTAAAAAAAAAATGGCGTGGAGTCCCCCTAAAAATCCACACCAGGCCCTTTATCCGAGCACATAACCTGGCCGGCCGCAGGAAAAGAGGGGGGGACGAGAGCGGCCCCCCCTCCCTCCTGAACCGTACCAGGCCACATGCCCTCAACATGGGGAGGATGTCCCCATGTTGATGGGGACAAGGGCCTCATCCCCACAACCCTTGCCCGGTGGTTGTGGGGGTCTGCAGGCAGGGGGCTTATCGGAATCTGGAAGACCCCTTTAACAAAGGGGACCCCCAGATCCCGGCCCCCCCTATGTGAAATGGCAATGGGGTACAAATGTACCCCTACCATTTCACAAAGAAACTGTAAAAAATGTAAAAAATGACAAGAGCCGGTTTTTGACAATTCCTTTTATTAATGTATTTTCCTTTCTTCCATCTTCTTCTTCCATCTTCTTCTTCCATCTTCTTCCATCTTCTTCCATCTTCCTCCATCTTCTTCTTCCATCTTCTTCCATCCTTTTCTTTTCTCCATTCGGGTTTCTTCCTCCATCTTCAACTTCATCTTCCTTCTTCCTTTGGTGTTCTCGTCCGCATCTTGCTCCGGCGTCTTCCCTTCTTCTTTCTTCTCCGGCCGCTCCGTTTGAATTGGAGGTTCCCGCTGTGCGACGCTTCAGTTCTTCAGTTCCCCTCTGGGTCCGCTTACACCCGGTGACCCCGCCCCCCTCTGACGCACATGGATTTCACGGGGACTTTCCCCGTGGTGTCAGAGGGGGGCGGAGCCACCGGGTGGCAGCGGACCAAGTGGCGAACTGAAGCGTCGCACAGCGGGAACCTCCAATTCAAACGGAGCGGCCGAAGAAGAAAGGAGGGAAGACGCCGGAGCAAGATGCGGATGAGAAGACCGAAGGAAGAAGGAAGATGGAAGATGAAGATAAAGATGAAGAGGAAGATGGAGGAAGAAACCCGAATGGAGAAAAGAAGAAGATGAAAGAAGAAGAAGATGGAAGAAAGGAGAGGACATTAATAAAGGAATTTTCAAAAACCGGCTATTGTCATTTTTTACATTTTTGACACTTTCTTTGTGAAATGGTAGGGGTACAATGTACCCCATTACCATTTCACATGGGGGGCGGGATCTGGGGGTCCCCTTTGTTAAAGGGGTCTTCCAGATTCCGATAAGCCCCCCGCCCGCAGACCCCCACAACCACCGGGCAAGGGTTGTGGGGATGAGGCCCTTGTCCCCATCAACATGGGGACATCCTCCCCATGTTGAGGGCATGTGGCCTGGTACGGTTCAGGAGGGAGGGGGGGCCACTCTCGTCCCCCCCTCTGCCCCTGCGGCCGGCCAGGTTACGTGCTCGGATAAGGGTCTGGTGTGGATTTTTGGGGGGAGTTCCCCTTAAAATCCATGCCAGATCTCAAGGGTCTGGTATGGATATTTAGGGGGAACCCCATGTCATTTTTTTAAGAAATTTGCAGTGGGGTTCCCCTTAATATCCATTCCAGACCTGAAGGGCCTGGTTATGGAATTTGGGGGGACCCCCACGCTTTTTTTTTTTTTGGTTAGCAATGACTTTCTATGACTTTTCTCTATATTGCCGGGAGCCGACAATTCATTATAGCCACGGCTGCTTTTAAATGTTTTTTTTTTTCCTTTAGAAATTTCATTTTGCAGGCGCACTGGAAAGTTCAGAGCTGCACCTGTTCAACTTATGCAAATTGAGTTAGGTGACTTGACATTTACTAAGATTTTGCCGGCGCAGTGTCCCGGCGCATTTGAACCATTGAAATTCCCGCGCTGAGCTCAAAAAAACCTCCCGCAGCTCGATTCGTACTTGCCGGCGCAGCGGGCTTGTTTTGAAAAAGTTACTTTATCACTCAATTTTGGCCATGTTTGTTATTTGGGCAGGTGTCCCTACACTTCCTCACATCCCCCCACGTCACCCCCATTATATTCTCACTTCCAGCTTCTTTATATTTAGTGTTTAACATGCCGTGCGCCAGGTCCATAGTGGCGCACTGAGCGCCTCCTCCCGTCCGCCGACAACACTATAGTAAATGGGAAATAGGGCTGCGCTACCGGCGCTAATGTTTTGTAAATACCAAAACAGCCATTGCGCACGCAGATGCGCCAATACTCATGGCGCAAACGTTTCATAAATCAGCCCCCAAGAGTCGCTCCGCCGCACCTTTTGACCATTCTTCTCCTGGGAGACTGATGACCACTGACATGTCTGGATTTGTTTTGGCTGCTTCGCACCACGCTTTCACTTCTAGCGGGTCCATGCCGGTACCTTTGGCGTGCTTGCTTGCCGTATACAGGATCCCGGACGACGCCCCCACGTGTAGCGATACCCTCAACTAAGAGAGCCGCTGGTTTTGTTTCGGGCCCTGTACACAGCACATCCAACCCCCAGCAATCTACTCGGCCCTCCTCTGGCACAGCTAGTCTAGGGGTGGTATATATGTATGGCTCTATAACAGTTCCTGAACAATCCCACAATAATCCAAACAGTTGTGAGATATAATAAGGGACACCAAATACCGGAATGATTAACTGTAATAGGTTTACTTGTATATAAAGGGTAACTGTCAATACCATATAACACATACATGCAGAGCCCTGCAGAAATAATAACACTAGACAACTATAGTGCACATATAGTTCTATCACACACTGATATATAGCTATTTCCCCTGTGAGCAATATGGCGCTTAGCAATTCTATAAACTCCCAGTCAGGCCTGACTCAGTTAAAGCTCAGTCTTTAAGGGATGGAATCTTCGCATGCAAGATGATCGGTGGTGCACATACAGGAACAATGATTTGTAATCCAACAGTGGTCTATGACAATAGAAGCAACTCCCCGGAGACTATGTAACTCAGTTCCGCAACTAGTCTCCTGTCAGGAAAGCAAATATAACACGATAGGCCAAGGCAGTCAATAGGCCTAATAAAGTACTCGGTTATAGATGTGAGCAAGTGCTCTCTCCCCCCTCCAAACTCAATCCCAGTCCGGAACTCCCACCACTGTGTCTCCTCACACAGGCTCTGCCTCAGCCGGGTCTCTGGTCCAAATGACGTCCGCGAAGCAGGTAGATGTCAGATGCTGCACAGGCTCCGCAGCGAGGTGGAAGTCTCTCTGGAAGTGCGCAAGGCCCAGGCCTCGGGCCTTGCACTCGCAGCAGGTCCGCACAGGAAGTCCTCTTGCCAGCCGTGCGGTGTCCAAGGAGGCCGGGCTTAGCCTCGCCCTCCCCTTTTATACCCCACCCATGAGTCTCTGCGGCAGCCCAATGCACCCTGGGTGCCAAAAGGGGTTCTGGGTAACGTAGTCCATGGGGCCTCAACGGAGACCCCGCTACACATATATATATATATATATATATATATATATATATATATATATATATTTTTTTTTAGATGTTCACGTCTCTGGCTGGCTTCACGCTTGTGCGATGTGGGAACCAGCATGAGACCAAAGAAAGGGTCCTGTACTATCTTGGTGCAAATGCAATATGATTTCAATTTACATCGCACAAACATTGCATGTGATATGCACAGCAATGCGTCACATGCAATATCTGTGATGCCAGCCTCTTTCTCTCTCTCTCTCTCTCTCTCTCTCTATCTATATACAGTATCACACAAAAGTGAGTACACCCCTCACATTTTTGAAAATGTTTTATTATTTATTTTCATGTGACAACACTGAAGAAATTACACTTTACTACAATGTAAAGTAGTGTACAGCTTGTATAACAGTGTAAATTTTCTGTCCTCTCAAAATAACTCAACGCACAGCCATTAATGTCTAAACCGCTGGCAACAAAAGTGAGTACACCCCTACGTGAAAATGTCCAAATTGGGCCCAATTAGCCATTTTCCCTCCCCAATGTCATGTGACTCGTTAGTGTTACAAGGTCTCAGGTGTGAATGGGGAGAAGGTGTGTTAAATTTGGTGTTATCGCTCTCACTCTCTCATACTGGTCACCGGAAGTTCAACATGGCACCTCATGGCAACGAACTCTCTGAGGATGTGAAAAAAAGGAATTGTTGCTCCACATAAAGATGGCCTAGGCTATAATAATATTTCCAAGACCCTGAAACTCAGATGCAGCATGGTGGCCAAGACCATACAGCAGTTTAACAGGACAGGTTTCAATCAGAGCAGGCCTCGTTATGGTCGACCAAAGAAGATGAGTAGGGATGAGCTTCGAGTTCGAGTCGAACCCATGTTCGACTCGAACATTGTCTGTTCGGCCGTTCGCCGAATTTTGAACATTATGGGCCGCTCGCGCCAAATTTGCATTGCATTGCTGGCTGATAATTGGCCAAGCATGCACTATGACTCGCATGCTTGGCCAATCACAGCGCCGTAAGTACAGAGAGCTGTAATTGGCCAAAGCCAAGGTGGCTTTGGCCAATCATGGCTCAGAGGAGTAGGTACACGCCCCAAACTATATAAGGCCGCCGGCTTGGTGGCCTTGTGTAATGTGTTGCAGCGTTGGTTAAAAGAAAAAGAGAGAGAGAGAGAGACAGTGTAATTTGATTTGAGTTAGATAGAGCAGGCAGGTGAGTCAGTTACAGTGTGTAGAGGACATATATGTATCCTAGGTGGTGTATATATATTTACACACTGTATTCAGTTTAGCTAGATCCGTTCCTGTTATTCTCTATACTGACAGGCAGGCAGGTGATTGTACTAGCTGCAGTATTTTCACTTAGTGTACTGTATCCTTTGCACAGTGTGCACCTAAAGCTTATCTCAATACAATTGCTGGTGTTCTGTAGGGATGAGCTTTGAGTTCGAGTCGAACCCATGTTCGACTCGAACATCGCCTGTTCGGCTTTTCGCCGAATTTCGAACATTATGGGCCGTTCGCTCCAAATTCGAGTGGCGCGTCACGGCCCATAATTCACTGCAGCATCGCAGAGCATTACTGGCTGATGATTGGCCAAGCATGCACTATGACCCGCATGCTTGGCCAATCACAGCGTCGTAAGTATAGAGAGCCATAATTGGCCAAAGCCAGGGTGGCTTTGGCCAATCATGGCTCAGAGGAGTAGGTACACGCCCCACACTATATAAGGCCGCCGGCTTGGCGGTCTTGTGTAGTGTGCTGCGGCGTTGGTTAAAGAAATGAGAGACAGTGTAATTTGATTTGAGTTAGATAGAGCAGGCAGGCGAGTCAGTTACCTGCAGTTACAGTGTGTAGAAGATATATATGCATCCTAGGTGTTGTATATATATTTACACACTGTATTCAGTTTAGCTAGATCAGTTCCTGTTATTCTCTATACTGACAGGCAGGCAGGTGATTGTGCTAGCTGCAGGGTTTCACTTAGTGTACTGTGTCCCTTGCACAGTGTGCACCAAAAGCTTACCTGAATACAATTGCTGGTGTTCTGATACAAATACAGGCAGGGAGCTTCAGTATTTTGCTTTAGTGTCCTTTGCACAGTGTGCACCTAAAGCTTACCTCAATACAATTGCTGGTGTTCTGATACAAATACAGGCAGGGAGCTGCAGTATTTTGCTTTAGTGTTCTTTGCGCAGTTTGCACCTAAAGCTTACCTCAATACAATTGCTGGTGTTCTGATATAAATACAGGCAGGGAGCTGAAGTATTTTGCTTTAGTGTCCTTTGCACAGTGTGCACCTAAAGCTTACCTCAATACAATTGCTGGTGTTCTGATACAAATACAGGCAGGGAGCTGCAGTATTTTGCTTTAGTGTCCTTTGCACAGTGTGCACCTAAATCCATACAAGACCCAAAGGGTCTGGTAATGGGCTGGGGGGGGGGGGAGTACCAATGCCATTTTTCTCAATGATTTTCATCCATATTGCCGGGACCAGACAATACATTAAAGCCGCAAGCAGTTTTAAATTACTTTTTTTCCTTTAGAAATGTCATTTTGTGCAGGGACAGTTCTAAACACGAGAAACACGTGCCACTTCACAGGCATACTATAGACACCCTCCAGGTACGATATTTAAATGAATATTTCACTTATTTTTTTCTCTTTATGCATCATTAAAATCACTACTCCCAAAAAAAGGGCCGGTTTTAAAACTTATTTTTGCATTGATACATGTCCCCTGGGGAGGACCCGGGTCCCCAAACCTGTTTAGGACAATATCTTGCATATTAGCCTTTAAAATTAGCACTTTTGATTTCGAACGTTCGAGTCTCATAGACTTTAATAGGGTTCTAAATGCGCAAACTTTCGGTCCGTTCACAGGTTCTAGTGCGAACCGAACCGGGGGGGTGTTAGGCTCATCCCCAGTGTTCTGATACAAATACAGGCAGGGAGATGCAGTATTTTGCTTTAATGTCCTTTGCACAGTGTGCACCTAAAGCTTACCTCAATACAATTGCTGGTGTTCTCATACAAATACAGGCAGGGAGCTGCAGTATTTTGCTTTAGTGTCCTTTGCACAATGTGCACCTAAAGCTTACCTCAATACAATTGCTGGTGTTCTGATACAAATACAGGCAGGGAGCTGCAGTATTTTGCTTTAGTGTCCTTTGCACAGTGTGCACCTAAAGCTTACCTCAATACAATTGCTAATGTTCTGATACAAATACAGGCAGGGAGCTGCAGTAATTTGCTTTAGTGTCCTTTGCACAGTGTGCACCTAAAGCTTACCTCAATACAATTGCTGGTGTTCTGATACAAATACAGGCAGGGAGCTGCAGTATTTTGCTTTAGTGTCCTTTGCACAGTGTGCACCTAAAGCTAACCTCAATACAATTGCTGGTGTTCTGATACAAATACGGGCAGGGAGCTGCAGTATTTTGCTTTAGTGTCCTTTGCACAGTGTGCACCAAAAGCTTACCTGAATACAATTGCTGGTGTTCTGATACAAATACAGGCAGGGAGCTGCAGTATTTTGCTTTAGTGTCCTTTGCACAGTGTGCACCTAAATCTTACCTCAATACAATTGCTTATGTTCTGTTACAAATACAGGCATGGAGCTGCAGTATTTTGCTTTAGTGTCCTTTGCACAGTGTGCACCTAAAGCTAACCTCAATACAATTGCTGGTGTTCTCATACAAATACCACAGGCAGGGAGCTGCAGTATTTTCAGTTAGTGTACTGTGTCCTCTGCACAGTGTGCAACTAAAGCTAACTGAAGACAATTGCTGGTGTTCTCATACTAATAATACTACAGGCAGGCAGTTGATTCTGCTAGCTGCAGAATAATCAGTATATATATACATCCCAGCTTTGTGCAGCTACATCTCCCTGCAGGCCATTAGTATGTCTGGAAGGACAACAAGGAGAGGCAGACAGTCACGAGCCAATAAAAGAGGGCAAGCAGGCTCTGTGTCTAGAGGCCACAGTGCTGGTCGTGGACATGGTGCATCCTCATCAGCACGTGGCCGTGGGACACGCTTGTCCTTTTTTTTGGCAGCTGGCCGTTTTGAGCCGCAACATGCCGAAGACTTGGTAGAGTGGATGACCAAGCCGTCCTCATTGTCTGGCAAAGCAGCTGCCAAAGCGGCCTCTTCCCTCGGCTCAATGGCATCAGTCACTCCTTCCATAGCCCCACCATGTCCTCCTGAGGAGTCCCCCAAACTGTTTGACCACAGTGTTGGGTACATGCTCCAAGCGGAAATTTCTAGCACTTCAACTGCTGCCTTTTCAGTTGGTAGACTCTGCCTCCTTCCGTGAGTTTGTGGAATGTGCGGTTCCTCAGTGGCAGGTTCCCAAACGCCAATTTTTCTCACGGAGGGCGATTCCGGCTCTATACCGGCATGTGGAAGGCAATGTCTTGGCCTCGCTGGACAGGGCGGTCAGCGGTAAGGTGCATATTACCGCTGACTCATGGTCCAGCAGGCATGGACAGGGACATTACCTATCTTTCACGGCGCATTGAGTGACTCTGCTGGCAGCTGGGAAGGATGCAGGACAAGGTGCAGTAGTGTTGTAGGTTGTTCCGCCACCACGCCTCCAAAATGCTACTACTGGTGATTCTGACACACCTCTCTCCTCCACCCCCTCCTCTTCTTCTTCCTCCATGGCCTCCATGGCCTCTTCCTGTGCTTTGTCCTCGGAACCAGTGGTGCTCCATAGGCGTTCAAGGGGCTATGCAAGTACACAAGCAAAGAGATGCCATGCGGTGCTTGAGCTGGTGTGCTTGGGGGACAGGAGCCACACTGGGGCAGAGATTCTGTCAGCTCTGCAGGGGCAGGCTCAGAGCTGGTTGACACCACGCCAGCTTAAGCCAGGAATGCTGGTTTGCGACACTGGCATCAACCTCCTCTCTGCCCTCCGACAGGGACACCTGACCCATGTGCCCTGTTTGGCTCACGTTCTTAACTTGGTGGTGCAGCGGTTCCTGGGCAGGTACCCGGGCTTACAGGATGTCCTGAGGAAGGCCAGGAAAGTCTGTGTGCATTTCCGCTGGTCATATAATGCCAGTGCTCGGCTGGCTGACCTGCAAAAGGAATTTAACCTGCCCAAAAACCGCCTAATCTGTGACATGCCCACCAGGTGGAACTCAATGTTGGCCATGCTGCAGCGGCTGCACACGCAGCAGAGGGCCATAAATGAGTATCTGTGACAGAGACTGGGAGGTTACAAATTCCTGGTCCTGGACAACATGTTGATGAGGCTTCAGTCAGTCAAAGAAGGAGCGGTGGAGAAGGTGGCCGTCTGACCGATGCGTTTAGACAATTTTTTAGTCTGCAGCCCCAAGGTATGATCGGTTCCAGCAACCATCGCCAGTGTCTGGTTTACATGGTGCAGGAATACCTAGGGGCAAGATCAGACTGGGACACCTTTCTCACCGAAAATCCTCTGGGTTACTGGGTCTTGAGTAGGGATGAGCCGAACACCCCCGGGTTCGGTTCGCACCAGAACCTGCGAACGGACCGAAAGTTTGCGTGAACTTTAGAACCCTATTAAATACAATGGACGCGAACGTTCGAAATCTAAAGTGCTAATTATAACGGCTAATATGCATGTTATTGTCCTAAAAAGGGTTTTGGGACCCGGGTTCTGCCCCAGGGAACATGTATCAATGAAAAAAAAAGTTTTAAAAACGGCAGTTTTTCGGAAGCAGTCATTTTAATGATGCATAAAGTGAAAAAAATAAAAAAGTGAAATATTCCTTTAAATATCATACCTGGGGGGTGTCTAAAGTATGCCTGTGAAGTGGCATGTGTTTCCCGTGTTTAGAACTGTGCCTGCACAAAATGACATTTCTAACGGAAAAAAAGCCATTTAAAACTGCTTGCGGCTTTAATGTCATGTCTGGTCCCGGTAATATGGATGAAAATCTTTGAGAAAAATGGCATGGCTACCCCATCAGCCCCCCCCCACCCCAGCCCATTACCAGCCCCTTTGGGTCTTGTATGGATATTAAGGGGAACCCCGCACACAAAATAAAAAAGGCCCTATATACTCTGGACAGCAGTATACAGGCTGTGCAAACAAGACAGGGACTGTAGGTTTGTTCATAAGTAGAATCTGTTTGTAATTTTGAACACGTACATTGTTTAAGTGTAGCTCCAGCCAAAAAATCTATTTTTAAGCTTTTTGGAAAACATAGGGAAGGGTTATCACCCCTGTAACACTTGTTTTGCTGTCTGTGCCCCTGTTCAGAACATATCACCTCACTTTCCGTCCCAATGACAACTGTTTTTGAAAAGTGGGGTTTTTATTGAAACAAGGATTGGTGATAAAGCATCAGTAGAGAGGAGACACCTTTTTCCCATATTAGCACTTACAGGAGAGAATTTCCCTTCCTAGGGGTAGATTTCCTCTCACTTCCTGTTGTCTCCTTCCGTTTGCAAGTAGGAGTCGTTTGTAAGTTGGATGTTTGAAAGTATGGGCCTGCCGTATATACTCTGTAGAAATTGACCCCTTAGGTGTTGGCACAACACTGTAAGCACTCACAGTTACTCTTGGTGGGCGCTGGAACGCCCTGCTGTGAACTATTATATCAGGAATTGTAATTACATGCCATTGTTGAACAGTGGTAGGAAAAATTGGGCCTTTGGTGGTGGTGCTGGTGCCACAAAACTGTAAGCCCTCACAGTTACTCTTGGTGGGTGCATGAATGGGCCCTGCTGTGAATTATTAGATCAAGAATTGTAATTGCATGCCCCTGTTGAACAGGGGCTGAAAAATTGGGCCTTTGGTGGTGGTGTTGGTGGTGTTGGTGGTGGTGGTGGTGTTGTCACAACACTGTAAGCCCTCACATTTACTCTTGGTGGGCGCATGCATGGGCCCTGCTGTGAATTATTAGAACAATAATTGTAATTGCATGCCCCTGTTGAACAGGGGCTGAAAAATTGGGCCTTTGGTGGTGGTGGTGGTGGTGGTGTTGTCACAACACTGTAAGCCCTCACAGTTACTCTTGGTGGGCGCAGGAATGGGTCCTGCTGTGAATTATTAGATCAAGAATTTTAATTACATGCCCCTGTAGAACAGGGGCTGAAAAATTGGGAATTAGCCACTGGTGCCACAACACTGCAACCCCTCACAGATACTGTACTTGGAGCACAGTAATGAGCCCTGTTGCAAAGTATTGCATCAAAAATTGTAATTACACGCCCCTGTTAAACAGGGGCAGAAAAATTGGGCCTTAGCCACTGGTGCCAAAACACTGCAACCCCTCACAGATACTGTACTTGGAGCACAGTAATGAGCCCTGTTGCAAAGTATTGCATCAAAAATTGTAATTACACACCCCTGTTAAACAGGGGCAGAAAAATAGGGCCTTAGGCACTGGTGCTGGTGCCACGACACTGCAACCTCTCTCAGATACTCTAGTTGGAGTGCAGGAATGAGCCCTGCTGCAAAGCATTGCATCAAAAATTGTAATTACATGCCCCTGTTAAACAGGGGCTGAAAAATTGGGCCTTAGCCACTGGTGGCGGCACCCAGAAACAAAAATGTTTTTCTAAGATATCATCATGAATCGGATCATTGAGGAGGAGGAGGATAGTCAGTCAACATAACAGGACAGTCACTCAGTCAGCATCAGCATCAGTCTTGAAGGGATGAGACATTTGAAAATAAATTATTCTGTTATATCAGCTTCAGGTGCTTGGTAGCTGGTGGTGATCCAAGACTGGTTCATCTTTATGAAGGTCAGACGCACCCTGTGATCCATGACAAATCCTCCAGCAGCACTGAATGTGCGTTCCGAAAGAACGCTGGATGCAGAACAGGCCAGTAGCTCAATTGCATACTGTGCAAGCTCTGGCCAGTGATCCATCCTTCAAGTGGTTGTATACCCTCGGGACCAAATCTAACTATTACTATGGTTCTAAAGATTACCTAATTCCACATCTATTGAGCGCTACTGTTATTCCTAAATCAGTGTACTCACAGTTTTACAGCTGCTCTTTTTCAATAGATGATCGATATCGTATGCGCGCCATGTTCACTGTGGTCTTCCGCGTTTGCTATGCTATGTATTTCCGCCCACAGTTTGTAGCAATAAAGTGTAATCCCGCGCCTGCGCCCGCGCATAATATTCAAGCCTCTTCTTCATTTCCTGTTACTACGGTAACCAAGAGAACACCATCACGTCTCAAAACAGGAAGTGAGAACTATATCTTCCGGAGCAGCTAGATTACTCGGTAATTACAGTGAGTATCTGTAATCTGTAATTTTTTATGTTTAATATTTTTTGAAGCAAAAATAAATATCAAAACACATGGCCCTACACACCAAAGCACTCTATTGATCAATTTAGATGTATATATAAGGATATTTATATATACATCCATATTCCTCCTATAAAGATCGATAATTATGTGCATATAATAAATGTTATTATATTATATTACATTATAATGTATTATTATGTATGCTATGCTAATATACTATTATAATATAATATACTATTATAAATGTTATGAAATATTATTATTTTCTAATTATTTAAATTTTCTGTTATTTAATTTTTTTATTTAAAATCCAATATTCAGATTAATACAATTAGCAATGTTATATATATATATATATATATATATATATATATATATATATATTTTATATATTTATATATATATATATTTTATATATACATATATATATATATATATATATATATACATATATATATATATATATATATATATATATATATATATATTTTATAAATATATATAAACATATATTTATAAAATAAATATATATGTATTTATATATATATATATATATATATATATATATATATATATATATATATATATATATATATAAAAAATATATATATAAATATATAAAATATGTATGTATATGTATATGTATATATATATATATATATATATATATATATATATATATAAACAAGTTTTTATTATGTTAATAATGAATTTTTTAATGAAAAAACACAGTATATCAATGTATTATTTTTTTTTTATTTTTTTATTTATCTACTATACAGATAAGAAGACAATAGAATAATAACGAATATTATAATGTTAAGTATAAATGATTATCCTAATAATCAAAATAGAGGTGTATTGTCTACCGGGGGGGGGGGGGTGATTTTGAGTTAGGCAGTATGACAAGTGGAACTAATAGAGGTAGGCTGACTGACAGGGGGTTCTAATAGAGGTATGCTGACTGACAGGGGGTTCTAATAGAGGTAAGCTGACTGACGAGTGGCTAATAGAGTTTGGATGACTGACGGGGGGGGGGCTAATAGAGTTAGGCTGAATGACAGGGGTTGGTAATATAGGTTGGCTGACTGCAAGGGGGGGGGGCTAATAGCGGTTGTCTGACTAACAGGGGGGTGTAATAGAGGTAGGATGACAGACAGGGGTGGCTTTTGTAATATTGTATATGAATCTCTAAGACAAATTATATACTATTCTGAAGAACCACAATATTATTTGTTTAAAATAATTACCAACAAAATTGAATATTAAAAAATGTATTGTAATATTTTTTTTTATTTATTCATAGAGCAACGAACAATTAAAAATGAATTTGGACACACCAGATGAGAATCCGTCAACAAGCGTGAGATCAGGAGAAGAACGGGTACCGTATTTATCGGCGTATAACACGCACCGGCGTATAACACGCACCCCAAGTTTAGGAGGGAATTTTAAGGAAAAAAACTTTTAGGAGGGAAATTCAAGGAAAAAAAACTTACGTTTAAATGCAGCATGCAGCCTTGCCCAGTGTCCATCTGTCCATCTGCAGCCGTGCCCAGTGTCCATCTGTCCATCTGCAGCCTTGCCCAGTGTCCATCTGTCCATCTGCAGCCGTGCCCAGTGTCCATCTGTCCATCTGCAGCCTTGCCCAGTGTCCATCTGTCCATCTGCAGCCGTGCTCAGTGTCCATCTGTCCATCTGCAGCCGTGCCCAGTGTTCATCTGTCCATCTGCAGCCTTGCCCAGTGCCTTTGCGATCGTGTCAGTCCCGGCGGTTTTTAAAATTTGGCGCCGATTTCTGTGGAGAGGAGCGAGCGGGGCCGAGTGTACTTCGGCTAGACTCGGCTCCTCTCGCAGTTCCGCCCATCTCCACTGACTGCGCCGCTGACGGAGAAAGCCGAGTGTACTTCGGCTAGACTCGGCTCTGCTCACAGTCACAGGCAGGACTGCGAGAGGAGCCGAGACTAGCCGAAGTACACTCTTTTAAATCAGCGGCGCAGTCAGAGATGGGCGGGACTGCGAGAGGAGCCGAGTAAAGCCGATTGTACTTCGGCTTCGGCTCCGCTCGCTCCTCTCGCTCGTTTTCAGCAGGGGAATTCGACGGAGTATCGGCGTATAACACGCACCCACGATTTTCCCCTGATTTTAAGGGGAAAAAAGTGCGTGTTATACGCCGATAAATACGGTAATTATAATAAACTAATGTACTATAAACTGACATCAATTTTTTCACCCTCTCTTGTGCTACGTGTCCCCCTCTCTTCTGCTCTGTGTCCCCCTCTCTTTTGCTACAAGTCCCCCTCTCTTCTGCTCCTTGTCCACCTCTCTTCTCCTCTGTGTCCCCCTCCCTCCTGCTTTCCCCCTCTCTTCTGCTCCGTTTCCCCCTCTCTTTTACTACGAGTCCCCCTCTCTTCTGTTCCGTCTCCCCCTCTCTTTTACTATGAGTCACCCTCTCTTCTGCTCTGTGTTCCCCTCCCTGCTGCTTTCACCCTCTCTTGTGCTACATGTCCCCCTCTCTTCTGAGAACAACAAAATAATTAAATCTAAATAATTAAACGTTTAATAAGTTTAATAAAAAACAAATTAGACTTATATTATTTTTTTTCTTTATGTTATATTTTAGAGGAGAGAACTTTTACAAAGACTATGGTCTAAATATCCAACAGTGGATGAAGACCCAAGTTTTCCATATAATCCACCATCTCAGCCTTCATTGTCGTCTAATCCTGTAAATGAAGAAGAAATTAGAATTCAAAGAAGAATCGGAAAAACAGATTGGTGTCAATGTGGCAATTGTATTGCGATGCCAACTGGAAAAGAGTCCTTGTGCTGCCAAGAAATCACAAATATCAAAGAGAATATAGAAGATGGATCAGTTTGTATAACTAAATCTAAATTTTTTAATAATTTAATTGTGGATAGATTTAATACGACTCTAATATTGACCATTCACCAATCTACGTCTCAGGCACCAAATGCAGATGACAATAGGTATAAAATCATTTATTCTAAATTTAGGGATTATTTTATACCATAATAAATTAAAAATTAAAAATCAATATATTTGTATTGCTAATGATAAATTAGATTTTTAAAAATAATTGTGTCAGGATTATTTTTAATTTTTATTTTACAGAAACCTACGTAAAACTGCTTATAAATCATTCACTGCCTGGATACATGGCTATCTGGGCAAGGGAAATCGAAGGCCCATACCTTCATGTGCAGTTCAGGCTGTGAGATCTGTTTTTCCAGACCCCGATGGTGAATACGTTGGATTTAAGTATTCTAATGACTATGACGCAGGAGACATGGCATGTGAATTCTAGTTAAAAAAAAATTTTGGTGAAGTAAGTAAATAAAAAAAAAATCAACGTTATTATATAATAAAATATTTTTTTGTAATGTTTTTTGATATATGCTTTAATAAAAAATTATAATCATAATTTATGTGGTTTTATTATTCATGATTCTATTTGACAACTTAATAACAGTAATTAATAATAAATAATTGTTATTATTAATTTAAAAAAATAATAATAATTATTTTATTATTTTGTAATTATTTTAATGGTAAACATTTGAAATGAGTCTTGGAATCCGAAAAATAAAGTTTTTTTATTAACTCACCTTTTTTTATTACGATCATTTTAATTTTTTTTTTTAAATAATTCATTTGATATATAAAAAAATATTTAAAGATTACATTTTTGATAAAGTTGAACCTATAATGGTAAGGAGAATATTAGTATAGGTATATTTAGACTTCAGATAATATAAATTAAAAATAATATTGAGACTAACCTGAAACCAATACTGTACCGTAATAATGTATGAATATCTAGAAAAAAAAATATTAATATTAAAAATAAATTAATTCAATGTTATTGATAACTTAAATTAAAAAAAAAATACTTTTTTATTTTATGCAGGTAATTTCATTCCAGCGAATCATCCACCCTATTTATGGAAAAGCGTGTCATGTGCATGGACACAGCAAATTTTTTTTTCTGGTCTTTCCGAAGCTGCTATATTTATAGGCATAATTTCCTCCTTTTTCCAGCAGAAACACTCACAATAGTCTTCATAATGTCTGTAAAATGATCATGGCATACAGGCTCATATATTTTACGCACTATCCATTTCTTCCTAGAGGGGGGTGTTCCAAAGAATTTCTTTTCGTGCCAATCTCTTCACTTTTTTGAGTTTGTCGACGAACTATGGCTTGTGAACGACCAACATTCTTGTTGTGAGACAGAACGGCCAGCTTTGTTCGAGCCTCCATGGAGTTCATCCTGTAATGTAGTCTCTTGCTACGGTATTTAAGAACACTGGAATGAAAAGTTTCAATAGCACCTGTGTGACAGTACAGCACCAAATGAGGGACATCATTTCTTAATTTTGTTGACAGCACTAAATCCTCCAGTGCCTTGAATGAAGCACTGGGTTGTACGAGCCATTGAACATGGGTATCAGAGACACATATCGGAGAATGCTGACAGTTCCTTTTTACACCAGCCTCCTCCCACTCATGTATGTTGCGTACATGGTACAGCAGGGATGTCCATGTGCTCCAAAAAATGTCAGTATCACCTTTACAGTGCCTACTGCACCAGTAGAAGTGGTTAATGACAGCAGCTATCCAAAATTGTAACTCTTTGCAAATGGATTTTTTGCTGGCCTCTACTAATTTCTTTTTTAATGATTTGACATAGTGCCACAGGTCATACTGATGTGAAATGTGGCTATATGTCTCTCGCATCATTTTTTTTATTCCAAGATGTCTGTCAGTTCCTAGAACCTGAACATCATATTTTTCATCTATAATGCGGTCCAGGCAATTTTTAAATGCCATTTTTTCCATGGCAACTGAAGAGGTAGTCTGAGATACCTGCACTGTTTCAAAATCCATTATAAGTTCAGACTCCAGTTCCATCATGGTATATGTGCAGTATTTGGCAGAAAAACCTGGGCTATCACATTGTCCATCGCCAACTAAAAAAAGTGATTCTCTTTACATTTTAGATTTTATTCTATTTTGTTCTTCAAGCCAGGTATGATCAATTCCACCATAGATAAATTTGTTTAAATATTTGTGATAGGTTGCGTTCGAAAAAATGGGAATTTTACATAGATCCATCATTTCCTTGACAGTTGTAAATGAGGATCCACTGCAAGTAATGGCCGACGCAAGAATTACATTACCAGCTGCAAAATTTGCTATTTTTGGTTGACTTTCCCAAATTAGAATCTGATGCTTTTCCTGGCATGTTCCATACACTTTGAGTAAGCTGGCAACCATCACTTTATCTAATTTAATTATTTTTTCGTAACATTGTTCTTTGGGGCAACGTATATGCTCAAATAATTTATCAAGGCAAGATTCAAAGACGATGAATTTCCTTTCATCGACACATACAGATTCATTGTCTGAAGAAATAATGTTATTGACGGTGTTACAGATACTTTCAGCCCTTGAAATATCACTTTCAGACAGTTGTGAAAAATCTGGTACATAAGTTGAATCTAGTGTTGTTGTCAGGGTCACCTGTGGCCAGGTGACAGATGCACACCGTAGGGGGACAGGAGTGCACCGCGAGGTAGTGAACCCTATGGCTGGCTTCTGCGGATAGGAAACTGGGTGGTTGTGGAAAGCGGGACCAGAGGAGCACAACCGGGATCCAAACGGAAGCTAGAGCCAAGATTCCCCAGGGCGCGGAGTCTAAGACCCAGCTGGTCTTCTCCAGGGCCTCTAGTGGTGAGGATGTTAGCTGCAGGCTGGGACCAGGTCGCGGCCCCTGGAGTTTCCTAGCTCTTGCCCCGTAGGATAAGGGGAAAAGAGGGGAAGCAGCAGCACACGACAAGAGAGAACCGAATAACAAGCTGAAGGTCAGGGGCCACAAGCAGACAAGGATAACGAAGAACGAGCCGAAGGTCAAGGGTCACGAGCAGACAGGGATAGTCGGGGACAAGCCAATAACGTAACAGAGAGACAGACGTAGCACACGGCAGGCAGGAACCCAAACACACAATGCCTAACAAACACGTTGATCAGCAAAGCAGGCTTGCAGTGCACAGGTTAATATAGTGTTCTGTGATAGGGCCTGGGGTGGAGTCAGGCTGGGAGGAGATTATAAAGGAAGCCAGGTGAAGGAGGTCTGGTCTCTAGATGAACACATGAGGAGGAAGGTAAGATGGCAGACAGACATTAATGCATATCCATGACAGTACCCTCCCTCTTACGAGGCCTCCCCCTTCCCCGCCTGGGCCCAGGTTTAGAGGGAAACTTCAGATGAAACTCCTTTAACAGACGAGGTGCAAAGACCTCAGATGCAGTGATCCAAGACCTCTCCTCAGGACCAAACCCTTTCCAATGAACGAGGTACTGAAGAACGCCTTTACAGAGTCGGGAGTCCAGAATTTGACTGATCTCGTACTCCTGATTATCCTCAGAGACAGGCGCCACGGTAGGGAGAGGACGAGAGAATTTATTGAGGACTAAAGGCTTTAGAAGAGCAACATGAAAGGAGTTAGTGATTTTAAGGCTCTTAGGAATCTGGAGTTTGAAACAAACTGGATTCAGTTTAGCAGTTACCGTGTATGGACCGATGAATCGTGGAGAAAACTTCAGAGAAGGAACTCGGAGCTTGATGTTCCTGGTAGAGAGCCAGACTTTGTCCCCTGGCTGAAGAGAAGGCGGTTTACGCCTGCGGCGGTCAGCAAAGCCTTTGAATTTTTCAGCAGCTGCCCGGAGGGAATCATGAACGTGACCCCAAACGGAATTGAGAGACTCCTGAACCGAAGCCAAAGCTGGAATGTCTGGAGAACAGATCATGGGAAGAGGAAGTTGAGGGTGTTTTCCATAAACTGTGAAAAGGGGTGTCTTCTGCGAACTGGTATTCACATGATTGTTATGGGAGAATTCTGCCCACGGGAGTAGAGAGGACCAATCGTCATGGTGAGAAGACACAAAGGTGCGAAGAAAGACCTCTAACTCCTGATTAACCCTCTCAGTCTGTCCATTGGATTGGGGATGGTAAGAAGAAGAAAAATCCAAGACAATATTGAGGGATTTGCAAAAGGCTCTCCAAAAACGAGACGTGAATTGGACTCCCCTGTCGGAAACAATATGAGAAGGGACCCCATGTAGGCGGAGAATTTCCCGAATGAAAATGGGAACCAAGGCAGGGGCAGAAGGAAGACCAGGAAGAGGAACAAAATGAGCCATCTTGGAGAATCGATCGATTACCACCCAAATGACAGTATTATTCTCAGACAGTGGGAGATCGGTGATAAAATCCATGGCAATATGGGCCCAGGGTTCCTTAGGAATGGGCAAGGGCATGAGGAGACCAGCAGGAGCTTGTGTGGAGGATTTGGACTGAGCACAGACATGACAAGCTTTAACGTAGTCTTTGATGTCTGAGCGGAGATTAGGCCACCAGTAGTGACGACTGATGAGTAGGAAGGATCGGAGGAATCCAGAATGCCCTGCCACCTTGGAATCATGTCCCCAACGAAGGATCTTAGCTCTTAGCTCAGTGGGGACAAAGGTCTTACCAGGCGGAATTTTTGACTTCAGGGTGGTAGAGTGGGCAACAATGCATGAGGTGGGAATGATCGGCTCAGGTTCAGGGGCGGACTCCTCGTCCAAAGTGTCAAATGACCTAGAGAGCGCATCAGCCCGACCGTTGCAGGAACCAGGTTTGTAGGTAATCGTGAAATTAAAACGGGCAAAGAAGAGACTCCACCTGGCCTGTCTAGGATTCAGACGTTTAGCATTCTGTAGATACTGTAGATTCTTGTGATCGGTAAAGATCGTTATGGAGTGAGGGGAACCCTCCAAGAGATGACGCCACTCCTCTAACGCCAATTTAATTGCGAGAAGTTCCCGATCACAGATGGCATAATTCCTCTCTGCCTGAGAATTTTTTTTGGAGAAGAACGCACATGGTTGGCGTCTCTTCTCAAAGATTTGAAGAAGCACAGCTCCCACCCCCATTGAGGAAGCGTCCACTTCAATAAAAAATGCATTCCCAGGATTTGGTCTCCTCAAGAGGGGGCCAGAAACAAAGGCCTGTTTCAGGTTGTGAAATGCAGAGACAGCTTCGGGAGGCCAGTCTCTGGCATTCACACCCTTCTTGGTCAAAGCGATAATAGGCGCGGCAATGGAAGAGTAATTCCTTATGAACTGCCTATAATAATTAGTGAAGCCAAGAAAGCGCTGTGTGGCCTTGAGGCTAGCAGGAAGAGGCCAGTTGGTGATAGCCAAGACCTTCCCAGGGTCCATACGAAGACCCGAACATGAGACGAAGCACCCCAAAAACAGGACCTCAGAACATTCAAAGGAACATTTCTCCAGCTTGGCATAGAGATTGTTCTCTCTAAGACGTTGAAGTACAGTGCGGACATGGTTTCTGTGGACGAGCAGATTTTCAGAAAAGATCAGAATGTCATCCAGATAGATGACAACAAACTGGTACAGCAGATCTCTGAAGATTTCATTGACAAAGTTTTGAAACACGGCTGGAGCATTACACAGACCAAAAGGCATCACCAGATATTCGTAATGCCCGTCTCTAGTGTTGAATGCAGTCTTCCATTCGTCACCCTCCCGTATTCGAATGAGATTGTACGCGCCTCTGAGATCCAACTTGGTGAAAATGGAGGCACCCTTCAACCTATCGAATAGCTCAGATATTAAGGGTAAGGGGTATCGATTTTTAATAGTAACCACATTTAAACCCCGATAATCGATGCAGGGTCTTAAGGTACCATCCTTTTTGGCAACAAAAAAGAACCCTGCCCCTGCAGGCGATGAGGATTTCCGGATGAAACCTCTCTCCAGATTCTCTGCGACATACTCCGACATGGCCTGGGTCTCTGGGATGGACAGAGGGTAGGTACGACCCCTGGGTAGAGTTGCTCCGGGGACAAGATCAATAGCACAGTCAAAAGACCTGTGGGGAGGAAGCACCTCAGCTGATTTCTTACAGAACACATCCCGGTAATCGCTGTATGCAGCAGAAAGATCAGAAGAAACAGAAGTGGCAGCAACCGGAAGACTCTCCTTGGGGGTCACCTTGAGAAGACACGACGAGAAACATGAGGAACCCCAGGCCAGGATCTGCCCAGAGACCCAGTCCACATGTGGAGAGTGGAGCTGTAGCCAAGGGAGGCCCAATACAACTGGGGTAGAGGCCTTGGGTAGAATAAGAAAGGATATCCACTCCTGGTGGAGAATCCCTACCGACATCCTAATGGGTAGCGTCTGGAAGCGAATAGGGCCCCCTGGGAGAACAGTGCCATCAATTGCCGAGACTACCAATGGGGTAGTGAGAGGTGAAAGGGTAAGCTTCATAGAAGAAGCAGTTCTCCAATCCATAAAATTGCCGGCAGCCCCGGAATCCAGGTATGCAAGGGTTGACTGAGGAGAAGTGCCTACATGAAGGAACACCGGCAAGAGCAGGCGAGAAGGTGATGTTTCTGGGTCCAATACTCCACCTTCCAAATGTATTAGACCCGGGCGTTTCCCGGACGAAGCGAGCAGGAGTCACGAAAATGACCCTTGCCCCCACAATAGAGGCACAAGCCCAGAGTTCTGCGCCTAGCACGTTCTTCGGGGGTTAGTCTGGTCCGGCCCAGCTGCATAGGTTCTTCAGCAGGTAGAGGATGCTCCACGGAATGAAGGGAGGGGAGCTCAGACCGGCTAGGACCCAGAGAGTGCTGGCGTCTTTTTTCTAAGAACCTCTCTTGAAAACGAATGTCGATCTGGTTGCATAATGAAATTACATCGTCCAGACCGACGGGAATGGCTCTTCCCGCTAATTCGTCTTTCACTCGGTCAGAGAGGCCATGTAAAAAGGTAGCGACCAGGGCCTCATTATTCCAGCTCAATTCAGCTGTGTGGATACGGAACTGAAGAGCATATTGCCCCACTGAACTAGATTCTTGGCGAAGACGTAAGACAGCACTAGCCGCTGAAGAAGCCCGAGCCGGCTCTTCGAAGATATTACGAAAGAGCTTCAAGAAATCGGACAGACTGGAAACCACCGGATCGTTCCTCTCCCACAGGGGGGCAGCCCAGGCCAAAGCTTCACCGGAGAGGAGGGAAATGATATAGGCTACCTTAGCCCGGTCAGACAGGAAGCTTTGAGGCTGAAGCTCAAAATGAATTGTGCATTGGCTGAGAAACCCCCTGCAGGCCTTGGAGTCCCCAGAGAAACGGGACGGAGCTGGCAATCTTAGTGAGTGTGAGGCTGCGACTGGTGCGATAGGTACAGCCGCTGGTTGTACTTGGGGTTGCGGATTCGGGGTTCCCAAGGAGACCTGAAGCTGCTCGAATCGAGAAGCCAGATCCTGGAGGAATCGCATCACCTGGGTCTCAAGTCTGCGAACTATGCCCTGCAATGGATCATCCGCGGGGAGCGGGATGTCAGCCGGGTTCATGGCTGATCAAACTGTCAGGGTCACCTGTGGCCAGGTGACAGATGCACACCGTAGGGGGACAGGAGTGCACCGCGAGGTAGTGAACCCTATGGCTGGCTTCTGCGGATAGGAAACTGGGTGGTTGTGGAAAGCGGGACCAGAGGAGCACAACCGGGATCCAAACGGAAGCTAGAGCCAAGATTCCCCAGGGCGCGGAGTCTAAGACCCAGCTGGTCTTCTCCAGGGCCTCTAGTGGTGAGGATGTTAGCTGCAGGCTGGGACCAGGTCGCGGCCCCTGGAGTTTCCTAGCTCTCGCCCCGTAGGATAAGGGGAAAAGAGGGGAAGCAGCAGCACACGACAAGAGAGAACCGAATAACAAGCTGAAGGTCAGGGGCCACAAGCAGACAAGGATAACGAAGAACGAGCCGAAGGTCAAGGGTCACGAGCAGACAGGGATAGTCGGGGACAAGCCAATAACGTAACAGAGAGACAGACGTAGCACACGGCAGGCAGGAACCCAAACACACAATGCCTAACAAACACATTGATCAGCAAAGCAGGCTTGCAGTGCACAGGTTAATATAGTGTTCTGTGATAGGGCCTGGGGTGGAGTCAGGCTGGGAGGAGATTATAAAGGAAGCCAGGTGAAGGAGGTCTGGTCTCTAGATGAACACATGAGGAGGAAGGTAAGATGGCAGACAGACATTAATGCATATCCATGACAGTTGTATTTGGATCTAATGATGTATTCATAGGTTCATTTGTATCCATACTCTGAATGTGATAATCTTCTACACTTTTTTCAGCTGTGAAAAAATTTGGGGCTGCATTAGTCGCAGCTTCTGTAAAGTCATCGTCAGACAGTGGAACATGATTCTTAATTGGGGTGATTTGTAAATCTGAATCCAGATTTATTTTTCTTTTTTTTGCGGGAGTAGATTTTGAATAAATAGTGTGAACTATAGGACAGGACACTGAGTAATCATGATCCTGACATGTGTCATGGTAACTGGCAACAAATCCATATGATTTTTCAGAAACAGAAGAATTAAAATCATCTCTGATGGTTTGGGTTCCCAATTCACAAGTTGTAATCTTCTTTTCCAAGACCGATTGATGACATTGGCAGGAACAGGGTTTTTTTTTTTGGACAGTTATAGAAAAAATAGAATTTTTATAACAGCTTACCTGTAAAATCCTTTTCTTGGAGTACATCACGGGACACAGAGCGACATAGTCATTACTAATGGGTTATATAGATACCGTCAGGTGCTGGCACTGGCAACTTCCAAAACCGGAAGTACCCTCCCCTATATAAGCCCCTCCCATCCGGGAGCACCTCAGTTTTGTAGCAAAGCAATAAGTGTCCCCAAAGAGGGGCGGGAGCTCTGTGTCCCGTGATGTACTCCAAGAAAAGGATTTTACAGGTAAGCTGTTATAAAAATCCTATTTTCTTTCTCGTACATCACGGGACACAGAGCGACATAGTCATTACTAATGGGATGTCCTAAAGCAATGCCAAATGAGGGGGGGGATACACCATATATAAGCTGAGCGCTATCAGACATGAGGATCTTTTGCGTCCTGCAACACACTGCGCCCAAAGGCGACATCCTCCTGACTTCTAACGTCCACCTGGTAGAACCTAGTAAACGTGTGAACTGAAGACCATGTTGCGGCCTTACAGATTTGAGCCAGGGAGGCCTGGTGATGCACTGCCCATGAAGTTCCAACTGCTCTCGTGGAGTGCGCTCTAACTTTGAACGGAGGCGGTCTCCTTCTCAAGCCATAAGCTTGCATAATGACCTGTCGAATCCACTTGGCTAAAGTAGATTTTGACGCTGCCTGACCCTTTCTGGGGCCTTCCGGCAGAATAAACAAAGTATCCGTTCTGCGAATCTGAGCAGTGGCTTTTAGATAAGCTTTAACTGCTCTTACTACATCCAAAGAATGCAATAACTTTTCCTCTACCAAAGTAGGTTTGGGGAAAAAAGAAGGAAGAACCACATCTTGGTTCAAATGAAACCTCGATACCACCTTAGGAAGAAAGGCTGGATGAGGACGTAACACTACTCTGTCCTTATGGATAACCAGATATGGCTCCTTACAGGACATAGCTGCTAATTCAGATACTCTTTTAGCCGAACAAATGGCTACTAGAAAAATCAATTTCCTGGTGAGAAGCACCAAGGAAATATGCTGTAATGGTTCAAATGGTTGTTTCTGTAGAACCGACAGAACCAAGTTTAGATCCCATGGACATATGGGAATATTAACCGGAGGACTAATACGCATCACTCCTTGTATAAAGGCTTTGACTAGTGAATGCGAAGCCAAGGGCCTTTGAAAAAATATTGACAAGGCCGAAATCTGACCCTTGATAGTACTCAAGGCAAGCTTCCTATCTACAGCCCACTGTAGGAAGTCCAGAATCCTACCTATTACGTACTTATGTGGATGCCATTTCTTGGCCTCACACCACGCGATGTACGCCTTCCAGATTCTATAGTAGATCTGCCTGGATACCGGCTTCCTGGCATTGATCATGGTAGATACCACAGCATTAGAGAGCCCTCTCTTTTTTAGAATGTGGGCTTCAATAGCCAGGCCGTCAAACCTAGGGCTGGTAAGGAAGGGTGGTATATCGGTCCTTGCGAAAGCAGGTCCGGACGACGTGGGAGAGTCCAAGGACTCCCCACTGAAATTTTACAATCTCCGCGTACCACGCTCTTCGGGGCCACGCTGGAGCCACCGGAATCACTGGTTTCTTTTCTACCCTGATTCTGCGGAGTAATCGAGGTAACCATTGTGGCGGTGTGAATGCATATATCAGCTTGAACTGATCCCAAGGGAACACTAGGGCATCCGAACCGCAAGCTAGGGGATCCCTTGTCCGAGAGACAAACCTGTCCCCCTTTGCGTTGAATCTGGATGCTAGAAGATCTACATCCTATGTTCCCCACCGCTGACATATTGTCCAGAAAACCTCGGGGTGAAGGGACCCTTCCTCTGGGCCTAATTGCTGGCGACTTAGAAAGTCCGCCTTCCAATTCTCCACTCCTGGAATGAATACCGCAGATATGGCTGGGACATATTTTTCTGCCCATTTCAGGATGTAGTTTACTTCCCTCTGGGCTGCATGACTCCTGGTGCCCCCCTGATGATTGATATATGCCACTGCTGTGGCATTGTCTGATTGAATTCTGACAGGGGACCCTTGGAGTTTGGATGTCCATGCTACTAGGGCATACCGGGCTGCTCGTATCTCTAAGAGATTGATGGGCAGGGCCTTTTCTGCATCCGACCATCTGCCCTGGAGAGACTATTGCTCCAGTACTGCTCCCCAGCCTATAAGGTTGGCATCTGTAGTGACCACCTTCCAAGAAATCGGACTGAAGGATTTCCTTTTTTCCAGATTCTGGGGAACCAACCACCAACGGAGGCTCTTGCGAACGGAAGGGGACAAGGACATTGTAAGTCTAGGGCCTGAACTTTTTTGTTCCAGGCTGACAGTATGGCCCCTTGCAAATTCCTTGAATGGAATTGACCGTAGGGTACTGCTTCGAATGATGCCACCATTTTTCCCAGCAGCCTCATATACAGGCGTATGGACGGCTGTCTTTTTTGTACCCACTAAGTGGATCAAATCTTTCAAAGACAACACCTTTCCTCGAGGCAAGAATATTTTTCTCTGGCCTGAATCCAACCTTAGCCCCAAGTATTCCAGACTTTTGACTGGTTTTTCGGGCTGACTTGTCTCGGTTGATAATCCAACCGTGAGATTCCAGATACTTGATTGTCTTGTGAACGACCACGTCTAGTTTTTTCACTGAGTGGTCTATCAGCAACAAGTCATCCAGATATGCCATTATCATTACACCTTGTGTTCTTAGATTGGCCAATAAAGGGCCAGAATTTTTGTAAACACTCGTGGTGCTGTGGCCAAACCGAAGGGTAAGGCTCTGAACTGAAAATGGCGCCCTTCTACTGCAAAGCGTAGAGATTTTTGGTGGACTGGAAAGATGGGAATGTGCAAATAAGCATCTTTGATGTCGATCGCGGCTAACCAATCCTCCCCTTGTAGGGCAGTGGCCACCGATCGGATCGACTCCATCGGAAAGTCCTGATATACAGGAATTTGTATAGCCCTTTTAGAATTAATATGGGCCTCCCGTCCGCGTTTGCTTCGGGACTGTAAAGAGGTTTGAGTAAAACCCGAACCCTCATTCTTCCAGGGGAACCTCCATAATTACTCCTTGGAGCAATAGTTGTTCTAGTGCCAACAGGAGGGACTCTCTCTTCCGGGGATCCCTTGGCACGTTTGACCTCAAAAATGGGAAGGAGGAGAGTCTTTTAACTCCAAACTGTATCCCAAACCTACTGCGGAGAGCACCTATCTGTCTTGATCGTGTCCCGCCAGGTCTCTTGCGAACAACTGGAGTCCTCCCCCCACCCGACTGAGTGGGGGCTTCAATGAATTTAACTTTGGGGGAGGTTTTGTACCTCCCCTGACCCAGGGTTTCTCATTACCCTGCTATTGTCCCTGTTTTTTACCCCCGGGATTTGACCGAGGAGGCCGTCGGAACTGTTACACAGCCGATGCCCCAGGGACTGGAGAAGCAGGCCTCTTAAAGAGGGACCTCTAACTCTGTTTTTAACCGGCAAGAGCGTATTTTTACCGCTGGAAATTTTCTGGATATATTTGTCCAGGTTTTCCCTGAATAAGCGTTCACCATGAAATGGGACGCTAACCAGCCATTCTTTACAGGGAGCTTCAGCAGACCAGTTTTTGAGCCATAGGAGCCTACGCATATGTACTATAGACAGCGTAAGGCGGGAGGCCTGATGGACTGAATCCTCTATGGCGTCAACCGCAAAGCCTAAGGCTCTAGGTAGATCAGCTAGGGCAAAGCCTGCTGATCTGTCAAGTCCCTCAAGACCTGTTTCAACTGATCCTTCACTGCTTAGCAGACCCCAATAGCTGCTACTGCTGGTTGTATCACCAAGCAGATTTTCATAAGGACTCCAATCTTTTATCTATTGGGTTCTTGAACATTTGGACATTATCCACTGGACATGTCAGTGATTTATACATACAAGAGATGGCTGCGTCCACTGTAGGGACCTTCCATTTTTTTTTTTTTTGATGAACTTATCCTCCATGGGATAGACCACCGGAAATCTCTTGGGGGAATAAATATTTTCTCAGGACGTTCCCAATCCTGGTAAATGAGCCCTTTCAGTAAAGGGTGAAGTGGAAAAGAACAAACAGTCTGGGGGCTTCTAGCGACCCCAACGAGGATACAGTAGTGGTTGATGGTTCCGCAAGGTGCATTTTTAAATGCTGATCGGACCATGTTAGTCAGAGACTGAACCCATAATCTTTCAGCTTGAGATGCTGAGAAAAGGTTCCCCCACTGTTGATTCCTCTATAACAGAATCAACCTCATCCTGATCCCCTTCAGGCAGGTCGATCCCTGTATGGGACTGTTGCTCTGCTAACAGGCACTCTGAAGGAGGAGACGGAGATCGGGCGTGCTTTCCCTGACAGGGAGGCAGCGATAAATGTTGACAATCTCTAATCCTCCCAGAGCTGAGGAAAAAACCTCCTCTGTTACATACACAGGAGCAGGTGAACTGAGGACAGCCACAGTACCAAGTACCCCTGCGGGGTCTCTACGGTCACTTACCTCTGAACTTCAGGGGAGACTGGTGCAGCAGAAGTATGCCCAAGATCCTCTGAGCCCGATGAGACCCCCTTCGCTTCCTGGAAGATTCAGTTCCGGAGCTTCTGGACGGCATATTCCTAAGCCTAAAGCTGAGGTATTCCAGCCGTAATACACCACTTTTACTGAGAATAGTCTAGCACAATTGCTGCTATATCACAGTTGGTGTCTACTAATGTGCCTTTCTAAGGGATGCCTGTATCAACCGCTTGCTGTATGCCCTTTTTTTTAAAATGTTGCCAGCTCTGTCTCTGTACTTCATAGCCAGCTCACCACACAAAACTGTGGTTTTTATATGCTGGGACGCCCGCACATGCGCAGAAGCGCTGCGGCGCACACAGAGCGTCATCCCCCAGGCTCCGCCCCCTTTCCTGGCTCACCTCTATATATAGAGGCGCGGCCACGTGCGCCTTCGGCGCTAATTTTGAAAAATGGAGACTAGGGACAAGAGCCAGGGCCCCTCCCGCAGGCCGGGGGATGGACGAGCATTGCAACATGGCAGAGGAAGCAGTTTCCCATAAGAGAACTCACCATCTGCCTGGACTTGCTCTGCTGAGAAGAAACTAGTCCACATGACAAGAAAACATTCCACAGCGGCCTCTAGTGGACAAACACAGGTACCGCAGTCTAATATCTTAAATATATATAAAAAAATATATATTTTTTTTTTTTCTTGACCACCATTAAAAATTATTACATTTTTTTAGTAGTTACAGGCATGCACAGAATTTTGCGGGAATACCATTAGGTAACAGACAGAAAGACAAATTAGGCTTGGGGGTCCCCCAATAGAACCAAGTTCCTGGGGGCCCCCACTTACCTGTTCCCCGCCGCAGGACTTTGTTTGGTCCACAAAAGCCCAAACTTCACCTATCACGGCAGGCATTGTAATCAAACCTTCAGGGACCGGGTTCCCAAGGATTCCACTCCCCTGGACCTGTATAGCACCCTGCACAGAAAACATCTTGGTCGTGGGTATGACCAGAGCTCTGGATCCCAGGGTCCAGCTCTCCTAAGAGAAGCATTACAGGCAAAACCTTGCTCTTCTCTGCAAAGCCCGGGTACCGACCGTTTAGCTATGAAGCTTTTTTGGTCGGATCCGGAATAGCTTACTGAGGCCCAAAAGAACCTGTACGCAAGCTCAGTGAAAAACACATGTTTCTTCTTGGCCAACACCTTAGACACTGGCAAAAAACTGAGGTGCTCCCGGATGGGAGGGGCTTATATAGGGGAGGGTACTTCCGGTTTTGGAAGTTGCCAGTGCCAGCACCTGACGGTATCTATATAACCCATTAGTAATGACTATGTCGCTCTGTGTCCCGTGATGTACGAGAAAGAAATAGACGGAGCAGCATCGGCTTTCAAAAATATATATATATTTTTTTTTAAATAGGAATCTGAAGAAAAATGGGCAGAGCACATTCTATAACGATCTCCATTAGTGTCTTTAATAATTTCATCAGCAACACCAATAATATCGTTATCTGTAAAAATAGCTGTTGAAATCCACATTTTGATCCTTTCTAAATTTTTGGGAAAAATTTGCAATTTTATATCAGGATATGTAACTTTAAACCCCGTCATATGTGGACACAAATTAAAAATGCACTTTGGCATTTTGATGTAATCTGAAAATAAAATAAAGAAGATAAAAATTTTAAAATAATTATATAAATTCTTTTAATATATTTTAATAAATTATTATTCTAATATTGTTATCTATTATCTTACAAAAAAATAAAATTATGTAAAAACTATAAAAATAATGCTATATAAAAATTTAGATACTTAAAAATATAGTTAATAGACTGGAAAATATATTTCAACCAAAATGTAAGCTATTTATATAAAAAAATTTTTTTATAATAAAATTAATGATATCTTTGAAAATATAGGTTTTAGAAGATGATAAACTTAGCATGCTATATGGTGATATTTTACTATTTTAATTTATTAATAAATATCTAGTAATGTAGGTAATAAAAGCTCATTATGCCGTTGCTTCGAATTTTTTTTTATTTATTAGAAGATATGCGTGTTTACAAGGCTTATAGGGGAGCAACGCTTACGGGGGAGCACTAATGGTTAGTTATAGGATAAACTAATGGGCAGTGATAGGATGCACAGATAAATTACAATTGATGGGCTATAGAGTGTATAGTGATGGACTCTTGCTGTTGTCAATTAGAATTAAAAAATAAGGAACCCATGTGGGTAGGTAGGTGTGGGGGGGGGGGTGTGCACCAGAGTTCTGCTCTGTGTGTCAATGGACGAAGAAGCAGGACATGTAAGTTTACCCGCACAAGTTCAACCATGCAAATCGGTTCAACAAGGCAGCAAAAGAGATGAATCTTATGCAGGAGCAATGTGCAATAAACTATGAAGAGAAGGAATCGGGGCAACTCTGTGCAAAAACAAAGGAAGATAACAGGTTTGTATGGAAAATATTAAATAATTTATAAAAAATTATACTTACCTTTTATATATCATGAAATTTGGGGCTGTAGGTTGGTTCTCTGTTCAATACTCTCCTGAAACGGCCAATGAGTGTAGGTGGACGGTCATGTCTTCGTAGATTTACAGTTGTGCCATACTCTTTAAATTTTACAATGATAGATTGAACTATGCACCTTGAGATTTTACTATCCAGCACTGTATGGGAAGAAAAGAAGCCCTGGACTGCCGCAGTCTGTATAGACGGTTATTTATTCAAGATTCGGCTAAAAAAGTCCAAAATTCAAAATTAATCCATAAATCCAAAACAACAAATACAAGCAGTGTACATGCAGGGAGGGATGGCTAACGCGTTTCACGTCACAAATTGACGCTTACTCATAGCTCTGAGTAAGTGTCAATTTGTGACGTGAAACGTGTTAGCCATCCATCCCTGCATGTACACTGCTTGTATTTGTTGTTTTTGATTTATGTATTAATTTTAAATTTTGAATTTTTTTAACAGAATCTTGATTAAATAACTGTGTATAAAGAGTGCGGCAGTCCAGGCCTTCTTTTCTTCCCATGCATTAGTGCAGAGCCAGCACCTGTGTGAGTGACCGGGCGGGAGCAGCCATTCGGAAAATTCACAAGCTTTGAGCGGACCTGATGGGAACTTTAGAAGGGACGGGTCTAAACATTTAAAATACTGAGAGGGAGTTCCCCATCAGGTCCGCTCAGGCACAACCAATGAAGGACAGCGCTGGACATCGGGATCGCCGCGGGACACTGGATTTCACCGCTGGAATGTTTTTTTTTTTTTTTTTTAAATAAAGGACTTTTTCAAGGTGTTTGTGTGTTTTTTTAAACATTTTTTTACGCTTTCTTCGTGAAATGGTAGGGGTACAATGTACCCCTTACCAATTCACATGGGGGGGGGCGGGATCTGGGGGTCCCCTTTGTTAAAGGGGTCTTCCAGATTCCGATAAGCCCCCCGCCCGCAGACCCCCACAACCACCGGGCAAGGGTTGTGGGGATGAGGCCCTTGTCCCCATCAAAATGGGGACATCCTCCCCATGTTGAGGGCATGTGGCTTAGTACGGTTCAGGAGGGAGGGGGGGCCGCTCTCTCGTCCCCCCCTTTTCCCCTGCGGTCGGCCAGGTTGCGTGCTCGGATAAGGGGTCTGGTATGGATTTTTAGGGGGACTCCACGCCATTTTTTTTTTAAATTTGCGGCGGGGTTCCCCTTAATATCCATTCCAGACCTGAAGGGCCTGGTAATTGAATTCTGGGGAACCCCCACGCTTTTTTTTTTTTTTTTTATCAATGACTTTTGTATGTATTGCCGGGAGCCGACAATTCATTAATAGCCGCGAGTTAGTTTTAAATGCATTTTTTTCTTTCAAAAATGACATTTTTTGCAGGGACAGTTCTAAGCACGGGAAACATGCGCCACTTCACATGCATATCATACACACCCCCCAGGTACGAAATTTAAAGGAATATTTCACTTTTATTTTTTCATTTTAAGCATTATTAAAATCACTGCTCCCGAAAAAACGGCCGTTTTTAAAACTTATTTTTGCATTGATACATGTCCCCTGGGGCAGGACTCAGGTCCCCAAACACTTTTTAGGACAATAACTTGCATATAAGCCTTTATAATTAGCACTTTAGATTTCTCCCATAGATTTTTCAAATTTGCCGCGAACACCCCAATTTGTTCGCTGTTCGGCGAACGGGCGAACAGGCAATGTTCGAGTCGAACATGAGTTCGACTCGAACTCGAAGCTCATAGTCAAAACATTACTAACGCAAATAAAGCATAAAGTGTTATTAAAAAAAATAAAAAATAAATTAATTATTGATTTTTATCTATAATTTATTAATTTCTATTAAGAATATTAATTTAATAGCAGGTGAACTTCACATTCTTCAAATGTCTCCTATAAAATATTAAATAATTACATAAACCAATAGCAAAATTAAGTAGACATGTAAAAATATAAAGAGCGAGAGAGAGGTGAATACACTAAATATACTTATATAATAACTATTTATATATATTAAAATATATATATATTATTATATAATATTACTCTATGTGTATATATATATATATATATATATATAAATATAAATATTATTAAATAAAATAAAATATTAATCTAAATTTTATGAGTATTATTACTTGAAAAATATTTCAATCTCCAAAGGTTTTGACACCCTTATTTCAACTTCTGCAGCAGTCACCTTTAATAAAAAATTTAAGATAAATAAATAAATTAAAAAGAACATAGTTAGGAACTATATAAAATAAATATAAATATATATATATATATACAGGTCCTTCTCAAAAAATTAGCATATTGTGATAAAGTTCATTATTTTCTGTAATGTACTGATAAACATTAGACTTTCATATATTTTAGATTCATTACACACAACTGAAGTAGTTCAAGCCTTTTCTTGTTTTAATATTGATGATTTTGGCATACAGCTCATGAAAACCCAAAAATCCTATCTCAAAAAATTAGCATATCATGAAAAGGTTCTCTAAACGAGCTATTAACCTAATCATCTGAATCAACTAATTAACTCTAAACACCTGCAAAAGATTCCTGAGGCTTTTAAAAACTCCCAGCCTGGTTCATTACTCAAAACCGCAATCATGGGTAAGACTGCCGACCTGACTTCTGTCTAGAAGGCCATCATTGACACCCTCAAGCAAGAGGGTAAGACACAGAAAGAAATTTCTGAACGAATAGGCTGTTCCCAGAGTGCTGTATCAAGGCACCTCAGTGGGAAGTCCGTGGGAAGGAAAAAGTGTGGCAGAAAACGCTGCACAACGAGAAGAGGTGACCGGACCCTGAAGAAGATTGTGGAGAAGGACCGATTCCAGACCTTGGAGGACCTGCGGAAGCAGTGGACTGAGTCTGGAGTAGAAACATCCAGAGCCACCGTGAACAGGCGTGTGCAGGAAATGGGCTACAGGTGCCGCATTCCCCAGGTCAAGCCACTTTTGAACCAGAAACAGCGGCAGAAGCGCCTGACCTGGGCTACAGAGAAGCAGCACTGGACTGTTGCTCAGTGGTCCAAAGTACATTCGGAAATCAAGGTGCCAGAGTCTGGAGGAAGACTGGGGAGAGGGAAATGCCAAAATGCCTGAAGTCCAGTGTCAAGTACCCACAGTCAGTGATGGTCTGGGGTGCCATGTCAGCTGCTGGTGTTGGTCCACTGTGTTTTATCAAGGGCAGGGTCAATGCAGCTAGCTATCAGGAGATTTTGGAGAACTTCATGCTTCCATCTGCTGAAAAGCTTTATGGAGATGAAGATTTCATTTTTCAGCACGACCTGGCACCTGCTCACAGTGCCAAAACCACTGGTAAATGGTTTACTGACCATGGTATTACTGTGCTCAATTGGCCTGCCAACTCTCCTGACCTGAACCCCATAGAGAATCTGTGGGATATTGGGAAGAGAAAGTTGAGAGACGCAAGACCCAACACTCTGGATGAGCTTAAGGCCGCTATCGAAGCATCCTGGGCCTCCATAACACCTCAGCAGTGCCACAGGCTGGTTGCCTCCATGCCACGCCGCATTGAAGCAGTCATTTCTGCAAAAGGATTCCCGACCAAGTATTGAGTGCATAACTGAACATAATTATTTGAAGGTTGACTTTTTTTGTATTAAAAACACTTTTCTTTTATTGGTCGGATGAAATATGCTAATTTTTTGAGATAGGATTTTGGGGTTTGCATGAGCTGTATGCCAAAATCATCAATATTAAAACAAGAAAAGGCTTGAACTACTTCAGTTGTGTGTAATGAATCTAAAATATATGAAAGTCTAATGTTTATCAGTACATTACAGAAAACAATGAACTTTATCACAATATGCTAATTTTTTGAGAAGGACCTGTATATATATATATATATATATATATATATATATTTATATATTGTAAAATATATATACTTTGTTTAATGACGTAAACTCAAATTTTTTTTATCATAAAAATAGAGGTTAAACTGTGCCTGTGTGTTATACACAGGGGGTTGTGGACAGTTTTTTTAATGAAAATTACCTCTTAAAATTTGCATGGGTGTTATACCACTGTGCATGTTATACGACGATAAATAAGGTTTATTTATATATATATATATTTATATATATATATATATATATATATATATATATATATATATAAAAATCTATATATCTATCTATCTATCTATTAATCTATCTATCTATCTATCTATCTATCTATCTATCTATCTATCTATCTCTCTCTATATATATATATAGAGAGAGAGAGAGAGAGAGAGAGAGAGAGAGAGAGAGAGAGATCTAATAAATATACGTTTGATATAGATATGCAAATTTGAATTTAAATAATAGTCAAAAAATTTATATTTTTATATAGATATAAAAATACATATATGTTTATCTATAGATATCTCTATAGATATTTATATGTATATATATATATATATATATATATATATATATATATATATAGATAAATATAAAAATATAAGTATATCATAGAGAAAAATTTTAATCTTAACAAATTTAAAATTATCATTAAAATATTATTAGTATTATTATCATATTACTTGAAAATGATTATAATCTCCAAAGTTTCCCCTTCTGCAGCAGTCACCTTTAATATAAAATTGTAAAATAAATATATATATTTTTTTAAAAATATCAATCTAAAAAAATAAGTTAAGAACTCTCTCTCTCTCTCTCAAAATGTAAGATATATATATATATATTTTAATATCTCTATAAAGATATATCACTATAAAGATATATTTGCATACATATATATATATATATATATATATATATATATATATATATATAAAAAATATATATATATATATAAAAATATATATTTAGATATAAAAAAAATTATCTATTTATCTATATATATATATATATATATATATATATATATATATATATACACACACACATTTAAATAAATGTATATTGTAGATATAAAGATCTATCTATATATATATATATATGGAGATAAATATTTAGATAGATAGATCACACAATATAAAACACATATTGATATATGTATAATTCTAAATATCTATTAATATCTATCTATCTATATTTATAATTTAGCTATCTATCGAAATAAATATAAATAAATATATATAATACATAGATACAACAGATATATAGATTCAGTGATAATTTTTGTTTTAATATATTAAGTTTATTATGTTAAAATAATCGACACAAGGAGGAAAATAGTATTTAAAAACAATACATTTATTAAAAAATAAATTATAAAAAAAATATACATTAATACATTACCTTTTCTTTATACTTTACATACATACATTAAATAACATTATATTACATTACATTATTGGATCACTAAACTATGCATTACTGTAGATTATGCACTGTATACATCGGCTGCATACATCATTTAGATGGCTCTTCTCTGTCTGTTGTTATCCTTCAGTGCTTTGAAAATCGCGCCGGATCTCTCCTTAACCCCTGTGACGTAGGAGTCACAGGGTAACCATGATCCTCTTGTGCAGGAATTTGATATGTAAATATCGCGGGATGTCGGGGCAGCAACAGGAAATGACTCAGCCCCGAAATAAATAAATAATGTTACCGGCGGGGTCTCTGACTTGCCGGTGTAGACTGTGAAACGGCGCATGCGCATAACATCGCAAACACTCAAAAACCTAGCGAGCAGAGGTAAAGGAAGCAGGTAAGAAAAAAAAAATCAATACAATGCATTTAGGATATGAGGAGACATCGTTAAAAGGAACGTTTATTTTTAGGGTATACAACCACTTTAAGACCCAGTAAGCCAGAGGATTTTCGGTGGGAAAGGTGTCCAAATCTGACCTTGCCCCTAGGTATACCTGCACCATGTATATCAGACGCTGGCGATGGTTGCTGGAACCGATCATACCTTGGGGCTGCGGACTAAAGAATTGTCTGAACGCATCAGTCAGACGGCCACCTTGTGAAATCTGTTCACCAAGTTTGTAGGAAACAGGGTCATTGCAACTGAACCCTCATGGAGTAAAGAACTGCGTGGTCACTGCAACTGGGGATACTGTCACACAGCCAGTAACATGCTCGCAGAAACCAAAAGATCTTAGAATTTCCTGGACGGAAATTATATGTCTTAACTCCTATACACAAGGCATATAACTGAATGGTCCACAGCTGTGGTGGGGTTTTGGTCAACAGCAGGGGCTGCCCATTTGTTTTTTTAGTGCATCTAGTGTACATCTTCTGCAGTTAGTGATGATCTAAAAGCAGAGTTGTGTCCTCCAATTAACAAATTGGAAAGAAAGATGGAGATACATGGAGGGTCACTCCCACATAAGGACCTGATTGCCAGTAGTGATAGGACAGGTACGGTACCCAGATACGAGACAATTAATTGGAAAAAATTAACAATTTATTACAAAAATAATTAACACAGAATTACAAGATAGAACAATTGACAGTCACACAGGTGACTAGACACTAAGTTTAAAATCATTACGGCTCCACGGAGCACAATTGGATGTGGCTATTGACAGTTCCTCAACATGTTTCGTGACTGATTCACTTCTTCGGGAGGTGTGTCTAGCTCTAACATCTGGCATGATATATCATACAATCAAAAACATGTTACATGGTAGCAAAGCCACAGCTAATACAATTTAATTGAGGAGTGTGATTAAGATTGGAAAACATGACTCACCCAGGTAGGTCCAAAGGGCTTTATGTGGCAATTATGGGACACCCAAATGGGTGTTCCCCCCGGGGGCGGACACGGGAGGTCGTGTGACAGAGCTAAAACAATATATGTAATATATAGTAAATGGTAGGCAGCAGTATATGGGTTTGTGAGTAGGATGGAGGGGAAAGTGAAAGGGATTAAGGAGTGAGACCAATTGCTCAATTGGCCAACAAAAAGGAGAAGAGGAGGAAGGAGGAAAGAGTGGAAGGGGGGGGCGAGAAAAGGGGGGGAACGAGATGGGGAGGAAAAAAAGGGGGAGAGGGAGGTGAGAACCAGGGGAAAGAGGTAAAAGGGCAATGAAAACCGTGAGGGGAACAGGGGGCAGAAGGAGGGGGGGGAAAGGGGGGAAGAAAGGGGAAGGGAAAGGAAAGGGGCAAGGAGAGTGCCTGTGAAGAAAAGAGTGGTGGAAAGTAATAGAGGGGGAAAAAATAGGGGGGGGGGGAGAAAAAAAAGGGGGAACGGGGAGATGGAGAATGGGGAAAAATTAACAATTAACAAAAGAGAAATACAGTTATGTTAAGCAATTATCAAACTGATTTATTTTACAGACCAAACATGAAAATCAAAACTGCTATGGTCATAAGGAGCTCCCATAACCCAAGGTTTGAAGTTTTTAACATATCTCTACGCAACATATATTTTGAAGTTATTTATGTCATGAAAGGTATCAAAGTTATTAGTTTTATCTGCGTAAACGCATATCAATATGCAAAAAAAAAAACATATTGGTGACAAGGTGTCACCTCTTCCCTTGTAGACACTAGCTATGGAAGTAATAATGCTAGCACACAATTCTTAGAGCTTCACTTTCACTCGTATCCAGACTTCAAGCATTTGTGGTTTCTCTTGTACAGGTTGATTGTTTAATTGAGAGTTGATAAATTCCTCTAAACTCTCTTGTGGTACGACATACTGTACTTATCCAAATCTTGAATGCACTATTCTGTAAATGAACAAATTATAAAAAAGTAAAACTTCATGTAACAAAAATAAACACAAATAAATACATTCTAGCAAATAAAAACAAGTAGATTTATGATTTGCTAAAAAAAAAAGTTCAAAATGTTCTGATATTTCTTAATTTTAATATTATTATTTAATAAGTTAAAGGTATAAAGTAATGTTGTTTTCTTGACTGGATAGAATAGAAAAGGATTAGTAGAATGACTGTCAGGACTGTCAGGATCAAGCCTCGTACACACGACCGAGTTTCTCGTCGTAAAAAACACGTCGTTCTTGTTAAGCTTGTCGATTTTCTCGTCAAGCTTTCCATGCGTACACACTGACATTTCCCAATTTCCTCGTTGTTCTCCGCGGTCACGTCCAGCACGTACTACGGCACTATAAAGGGGAAGATCTTTTTTCTTGGCGCCACCCCTTGAGCTGCTTTTGCTGATCTCGTGTTACCGCGTGTGAAGTAAAAGTTTGGGAAGAGACGATTTGCGCTTTTCAGTCTTCGTACTTTTCAGATCGTTTTCTGCGGTTCAGTTTGTGCTTGTGGGTTTGTATCTTGACTTTCAGGGCATCTAGGCAGGTCGTATCTGTTTTACAGTGCGTTCTTGCCTGTTCGTTTCTGTTTTTCAGTTCGTTATTCATAGGCCTTGCTGTTCTAAAGTGCGTTCTGTTCTGTACGTTCTGATAAGACGACCGTTTCCTAGCAATGTCGCCTGGACGTTCTCGTCGTCGAGTTCGTGCTGTGCGTGCGCTTGGTGTTGGTCTGCTTGTTTTGGACCAAGACCAGTCCATGAATGGTGTGAGGAGGAGTTCATGGACCAAGAATTGGTTGCTCCAGCGGGACCAATTCTGCCACATGCCTCTGCTGCGGGAGATCGTCGAGAATAATCCTGAGGACTACAGGAATTTTCTGCGGATGTCTGACCCCGTTTTTCAGGAACTGTTGGCTTTGGTGTCCCCCTATATTACCAGGAAGGACACTGTTATGCGGGAAGCCATCAGTGCTGAGCAGAGGCTCATCGCCACCTTACGGTACCTGGCGACAGGGAGAAGTCTTCAGGACTTGAAGTTCACGACAGGCATCTCCCCCCAGGCTCTGGGCCTCATAATCCCAGACACCTGTTCTGCCATTATACAAGTCCTGCAGGAGGACTATATTAGGGTAAGTTTTCTCCATTAACTTCACATTTTATGTATTACATGTATGCTAATGTATTGTATTTCTTTCATCCTTCCCTAATTACCATGATTGTAATATGCTGAGAATGTCCCCTTTGTCCTCATGCATGCTTGAAGCTTTAGATTGCCCCTTTTTTCTCCTCCATGCATATTTCCCTTCACTAACCTTTCCAGCAGGGGCGCCTGTTGCTTCAAATGTTTGGGGGTTCAAACCCCAATTTAGGAAATAAACTTCCTCCTTTTTTGTCTGGTGCCTATTAAACACCCCCATTTGTTCCCTCCAATGCAGCCATTTTGTCCCCTCCAATGCAGCCAGTTCCCCCCCAGCCCTGCACTTACCTTCTTGTGGTCAGCGCCATCCTTCTTCTGTCCTTGATGTCTTCTCCTTCCCTTGATGTTGCATCAGCCAATCATGTTACCATTAAACAGACTTGGTGAACATGATTGGCAGAGCAGCCTGTCAGTGTTTACCCAAGGAATGCCCCCCCCCTGCGTCCCCTATTTAACTTTTCTGCAGCCAATTACATCCCTCAGGCTGTAATGTGCAAGACAATTTTCCTTACTGTTTCTGATATGCAATTTTAAGCCCATAAATGCCGCAGTTCTTCATATGTCGGTCGCTTAACAGGGGGCCATCCACCTGAATAGTGGGCGGCATAGACAATACATAGGTTAATGCAAGGCATAAACCTATGTATTGTTCTGAGTGACGGGCACAGGAGAGAGGGGGCAGTGCTCCAGCGCCCACTCTGGACGCACCGCCACTGCAATGCTATCCTGTGGCCAAACACATCTACCCCCCCTCCCCATTATAATTTATTAATGGACCATCATAGGGGGTGATGAATATGATACATGAGCCTTCCATTATACTTATTTAAAACACCTTAATAAACGTAGACTTTGCTTGATGTTGGCCTCTAATGTATTTTCTTAGAATATACTTGTAATGTTTGATTTGTGTATTCTAATATTTTTTCATCTTGTTTGACTCCACAGCTTCCTTCCACGCCACAGGAATGGCAGACTGTGGCATCGGAGTTTGCCACGCGGTGGGACTTCCCCAACTGCGGTGGTGCTATAGACGGGAAGCACGTCCGCATCGTGCCGCCACCCCGTTCTGGGTCCTACTACTTCAATTACAAGGGGTTTCATAGCATTGTGCTGATGGCTGTGGTGTCAGCACGGTATGAATTCCTCTATGTTGATGTAGGGAAGAATGGCCGGATGTCCGATGGGGGATCCTTCATCCAGACGGAGTTTGCCCTCCGTCTCCAGAGTGACGACCTTGCATTGCCACCGGATGCAGGGAATATTGAAGGACTCCCCTTTGTTTTTTTGGCTGATGACGCCTTCGGGCTCGGACCACATCTTATGAGGCCATTTCCTCAGAGGACCCTGACCCCAGAGAAGAGGGTGTTCAATTACCGGCTGGCCAGGGGCCGAAGAGTCGTTGAAAATGCCTTTGGCATAATGGCCAGCCGGTTCTGCCTTTTTAGGACTCCCATCCACTTGGCGGACTACAAAATAACCTATGTAGTGTTATGCTGCTGTGTGCTACACAATTTTCTTTGCCGCAAATCGAATTCATATATGGCCTCAGTTTTGCCTGAGGCTGGACTTTCCCCTGATAATCCCCTGCCGGGCCTGGAATCTGCCCGTGCTGGCTTGCCCCCCCAAAATGCCCGTGATGTTCGGGACAAATACATGGACTATTTCACGGGTAGGGGGGCAATTCCTATGCCAGGCTATGTCTAAAGATTCCTGTCTAACGATCCAAATAAAAATCTTGTTTAAACTTCTAACTTTTCTTGGTTTCCTGTCTCCTAGTTTGTCTTAGTGCATTTGTAGTGCCAAGTGTATTTTCCTTTAGTAAATACCAACCATTTCACTATGTAACCTTAAAAAATGTACCAAATAAGGTTAGAGCATATTAGAAAAAGAAGCTACACGTTGTTTGTGTTCAAATCTTTTACTATGTGCAAATTCACACACCTTTTTTATTTTATTTTTACATTTTTGGTTTGCCTGGCCACAAACCGGCAATTGTTTTCTTAGGAAAATACAAAAACAACAGTTGCATTCCAAAAATTACAAAATTGGATACCTCGGAGCAATCTGAGACATTCACTTTCACAAACTATATGTCTCTATGTGCCCGTCCTAATATGGGGTCCTGCGACCCCTTGCCCAGCCAAAAATTGAATATGCACACAATTGGGATTATTTTCCTATAGGGATTTTAGACTCCTGATCCCTATTGTCAACATGTGCTATCTGCCATCAGGGGTGATCAATGGACGTGTTTTGGGGGTGAAACCCCTTCCTCAGTTCACCTACTTTAGACACGAGGAAGGGGTTGTACCCCCAAAAGACGTACATGGATATCCCCTGATGGCAGATAGCACATGTTGACACACTGTGTGCAGATTCAATTTTTGGCTGGTTTGATTGTCAAAAAGTTTTTTTAAAGTTGAAGAACAAACATGAGAAAAAAGGGGGTTGGGATGCCTTATTGAATTCTCCCCAAAACATCGAGAATGTCTTTAAATGTTTGATCCATCACATGTATTCTTTCTTTAATTTTGTCCAGTTCCGTGCTACATTCCATCACTTGCTGGATGAGGCGGAGGGCCCTGTCATCAGAGAAACCTGTACTATCCTTCACCCCAACATTCACATCCCCTAAAAACAAAATAAAAAGGTATTATAACTCTGCAGGCCTACCTCTCTTACCTGAAGCTGTGGTGACAGATACTGACCTGTTGTGGTGACCAGTTCCACAACGTCATCCAGCTCTCCTTCCTGCACTTCTCCTTCCTCCACCTCAACTTCCTCTACATCCTTCGTTTGTGGGTCTTTGGGAGTTTGTGGTTGTTGTGAAGCTGTGGGGTTCTTGTGCTCCCTGGAGTGTCCTCCTCCCAGTCTTCTCTCCCCTATGAGAATCAAACAAAAGGTAGAGTTATCACACAGAAATTCTCTATGTTAAACAAAAAAACAGGCTAAATTGCTTGGAAGTGGGGTACAAGTGTGTGTTTGGGTGGAAGTTACAGATGAATGCATTATTTCTGACCAAGAATATGCTTAGTATTCACCTTTGTCTGTCATTTTTATATTTTAAATAATTTTTATTTGAAGTTTTAAATGATAACAGAAGATTATCAAACAATCAGGTAATACAGTGCATTAACTAAGTGTGTGACCTTATCAGCATAAGTTCCTATAGAAGAAACATAGGTGAGTCATGTGAGGTACTTCAAGCTAGATTATCCTAGCATTACTATCTTATCGAAACAGCATGCTCTACCATAACCAGTCGGAGAGATACTCAAAACTAAGTAAGTACTGTGACTCCAGCCCCTGGGACGCCCCTTAGGGATCACACTGCATCCCAGAAGGTGGAGAATCCAGCACCCAGAAAGTGTCTACCAGCCTGGTATGTTAGTCTAGATGAGTAGATGATGCACCTCCACCATGTGACTAAGCATAAGGTTTTCATGTTACAATATGAGGTCAATATGCTCAGCTAGTAAATGGAGAGTCAACAAGAACGAATACAAACCACAGATCAGTAAAATAATCCTAAGAAGAACAGCGTGAACATATTGAGTGTAGTAACCCAGAGATGCCAAGGGAGGCCGAAGAAAGGAGAAGAGGTATAAACGTGTGAAAGAAAAGGGGGGGCTGGGGGAATACTCACATGCTAGGAATGTGAGACGCGACTGCTCAGAAATCCAGGTTGGACTCCTGTTATAAGAGAAACATTGCATGAGGTGGCCCAAGGTTCCCAGGTGGCCATAAATTTTTCAGTCTTGTCATTAAGTTTAGCGACAATTTGCTCTTGTACCATGATCCAGGATACCTTCCTCCTGAATTCTGTAAATGAGACGGTGGGTTTCTTCCAGGCCTTGGCTATGGTTAATTTGGCTCCTAGTAATATAAAAAATGAAAGTGTCTGGGAGTGTTTGGGCATATTGGGAAAAGTATGGTTTAGAAGTGCTATATTGGGCTGTGGAGTTGTCTGTACTCCCGTCAGAGCTCTAATGGTGCGAAATACTTTGCGCCAGAAAGATCTGATGCGCGGGCATGACCACCAAGTATGGAACATAGTGCCCTCTAGTTCGCAGCCTCTAAAGCATACTGGGGAAGTGCCTGCATACATTATAGCCAACCTGGAAGGAACGTAGTACCACCGGACCAGTACTTTCAGACTAGCTTCGATCAGAGAGACATTGAGTATACCTTTAAACGAACGCTTTGATGCGCGGAACCATACCTCAGTGTCCCATGAGCTATCCATATCCTCCTCCCAAATCTGAGCGTAGGTGGGCTTGGTCAACCTAGTCGACAGAGTCGTGTAAATTAACGAGATACCTCCCCTCTGATCCATTGTGTTCGAGCACCAGTGTTCATAGGGTGTAATCGTAGGAGCGACTGTCTTGTTATTCCAAATGGAGTGCAGGAAGTGAGAGATTTGGGAGAATCTAAAATACTCAGAGTTGGGCATATCTAGTCTCTTTTTGCAGCGGGATAAAGAAATGGGCCCCGCAGGAGAGAGAAAGTGGCCAATTCGGTATAAACCCTTATCTGTCCACCATTTAAATGCCCCAATGTTCATTCCCGGCAAGAAGTCCGTGTTATGGAACAGGTGAGCTAGGGGTTTCAGCGGGGACGTCACTGATGTGTGATTATATAATCGGGAACATAGAGCAACAGAGTGGGAGAGTGTGGGGGATAAAATCGCAGGTCTGGCCTTCGGGTCACAACATAACAGATAGTCAATGGTGTTCGATGGGACCGCTTGCCTTTCCATAGAGAGCCAGTCCGGCTTCTGGCCCCTCGAGAAGACCATTGAGATTTGTGCGAGTTGAGCCGCCTGGTAGTAATTCCATAGATTCGGGAGACCCAAGCCTCCCTGTGATTTTAGGCGGAAGAGGATACTCGAGGGACATCTGTATCCTTTGTTGCCCCAGATAAAGCGAACAACCTCAGACTGAAATTTACCCAGAACCTGTTTCTTGATCGAGATTGGGAGGGATCGGAATAAATACAGCATACGTGGGAGAAGAGTCATCTTAATCGCATTGATCCTGCCGAGCCAGGTTAGGCCGCTTCTCGACCAATTATTCATGTCATCTCTACATTTCTGCATCATAGGGGGATAATTCACCTTAAAGAGGTTGCTGATGTCGGAGGTCAGCTTGATGCCCAAGTATAGGATCGCCCCGGATGCCCAGACAAAATTAAAGTTTTTAGAAAGTAGTAACCGAACGTCCTGCGGAACATTAATGTTTAGGGCCGTCGATTTACTCATATTTACTTTCAAGCCCGATACCTCACTGAAGACCTTCAATATTTTAAGAACTACCGGGGTAGATGTTAGAGGGGAGGTCACGAATAGGAGGAGGTCATCAGCGTACAGTGCGCACTTATGTTCTCGGGGCCCGCACATGACCCCCCTAAAGTCAGGGTTCGATCTGAGAGCTATGGCTAAAGTCTCGATGGCTATTGCAAAAAGGAGGGGAGAGAGTGGACAGCCCTGTCTGGTACCCCTGCTTATGATGAAAGATTCCGAGTGCCTCCCCATCAGGCGCACCTGGGCAGTGGGTTGAGAGTAAAGTGCGTGTATTAGATTTAGGAAGTACGGTCCAAAACCCCATCTCTCCAGGACACCAGACAGATATGCCCAATCTATGGAATCAAATGCTTTGTGTAGATCTATGGAGAGCAAGTAACCTTTTTGTTGGGTTCCCCCATCCCACTGAGACTGTAAAAGTGAAACAATGTCAATGGTCCGTCTAATTTGGTCCGGGCCCTGTCTCCCAGGGATGAAGCCCACCTGATCTTTGTGAATGTATGAGGCGATGAAGCCAGACATTCTATTAGCTATAATCTTGGTCATAATCTTAATATCGTTATTAATAAGCGAGATCGGTCGATAATTGCACACCTCACTAGGGTCCTTATCAGGTTTGGGTATGACCGAGATATAAGCCGCGTTTAGGTCTGTTCCCAATTGAGCCCCATCCCTGAGAGAGTTGAAGAACCGGGCTAAATGCGGAGCCAGAGTCAGGCGAATTTTTTTATAATACCCGGTCGAAAAGCCATCTGGGCCGGGGGAGGACCCCACTTTAAGCAATTTAATCGTAGCCATGACTTCCTCTTGGGTGAACGGGCTCTCGAGGATGTCTCTATGTTCATCCGTCAGGGAGGGGAATTGTAGGTCTTGAAAAAAGTCGTCGTCGTGCTTACTGTGGGTCTGTTGGTTCTGTTTGTAAAGGTCAGAGTAGAACCGTAGAAACGTGTCCATAATTTTAGCCGGGTTGTGTGTCAAATCCCCCGCTACTGTCCGGATTTTAGGGAAAGCTAAAGAGCGGTGTTTAGGGGTAAGTTTTACTGCTAATTTAGAACCTATCCTGTCCTTCTGGGAATAGAACCTTGCCCCGGACCATCTAAGGTGTCGTTCTGCAGCTGTCGTCAGGTTTAGGTTAAGGAGAACCCTAGCTCTGTCTAGATTTTCTAAGGAACAGGTCGTAGGGTTACGTTTATGCGCTTTAGCCAGGGAGTGGAATTCTTCTGTGAGCCTGAGTGTATCTGCCCTGTGTTCCTTTTTGAGTTTTGAGGACAATTGAATGAGTTTCCCCCTGATGACCGATTTGTGTGCCGCCCATACGGTAGAAGGGGAGACTTCCTCCGTTGCATTTATCAGGAAATATTCCTTAATAGCTGTCTCCACTAATGAATATTGAATTGGGTAATTCAATAGGGATTCTTGTAACCGCCAGCGCGGTGTGTCTCTTTTTCCCGACGACCGCAGAGTGATTACAGTGACCATCGAGTGATCTGACAGCGGGGATTCTATTATTTTGGAACGTATAAGTAGAGGAATTGTATATGAGTGTGTGAAAATGTGATCTATCCTGGCAAAGGATTTGTGTGGGGCTGAGTAGTGCGTGTAGTCTTTTGTGCGAGGGTTAGCCTCCCGCCACGCATCCACGAGTCCTGCCTCATGGATCAGTTTTGCTATGTTTGTACTCTGATTGGAAGGACGTTTGGGCTTGGTTGTCCCATCTGCCAGTTTATCTAGGGCAAGATCAAAGGCGATATTAGAATCACCTCCAATGAAGACTGACCCTTTGAGATGTGGTTTCAGCGTCCGTATAAGGGAATCAAAAAAGGGCTTTTGGCCCTTGTTAGGGGCATAGTAGGACACAAATTTGTACTGCTCTCCATCTATGTGACCGGATACCAAAACATATCGCCCCAGGGGGTCTACTACAGTTTCTGGCTGAGAGAGGTTGATGTGTTTGGCGAAGCATACCGCCACCCCTTTTGTCTTATTATCCGCTGATGCCAGGAAAAATTGTGGGAAGCGTTGATGTAGGAAAGAGGGTTTGAATGTGGACGGGAAGTGGGTTTCCTGTAACAGGAGTATATCTGCTTGCATGGAGTGGTATTGCTGGAAGACCTTCCTGCGTTTTACGGGGGAATTGAGGCCCTGTGTGTTATGTGAGACTATTTTAAGTGTGGGCATGGGATGGTGTGCATTAGTCATGGATCAGAGGGGATGAGTCTATGATAAGGCTCAGTTGCTTACCTTGTCCCTGGGAGAGGAAGACCCCGGCAGGCCGTGTGAGCAGGCAGAGCGAAATTCCGTCGTCAGAGATGGGAGGAAGGATGTGTTCATGGATCCTGAGAGCATTCCGTTGAGCATGAGTGAGAAGAGGCGAAAGGATGAAAAGAGAGAGAAAAAAGAAAAATGGGGTTATACAATTGTAAGCCAAACTGTACCGTCTGTCCTTCAAAGTCAACGTAAACAAATTCCGAATTGGGAGGTCCCCCGACCCCCACCCCTTCGGAGTTGGATGGGCTGGCCATACCACACTCCTTCAACCTGAGAGGTCCAGAAAACCTCAGTCACGGGGATTCCTGATCGGAACCCAGGAGCACCAATAGTGCTCTAGATTCCTAGGGTAGGTGCACTGAGTCCACCACAGCCCAGTCACCTGGTAACATATTAATCTTAAGGCTGGAGGTAGCACATAATATCAACTAAACAGAGCGCCCTAACTAAGTGAGCCAATAATGCAAGAAACAGCCCCAACCATTCCTCCCGACTCCCGCCCCCTCCCCCCGACCTCCCCCTATAGTGGGAGGCCAAGGGGGCCAGGTAGGACCCGAAAGGAATGCCATCTGGAAATACATGACCTAAAATAAGGGGTATCCCCGTATCCGCAATCAAGAATCTATAACAAAAATGGAACAGTGAGAAAAAACAAACCATGGGGAGCAAAAACGTGAGCAAAAGGAAAGGCCTTCTAAGGCTGGCCGCAGACCAGAAAGCTACCTGCGGTTTGCAAGAGAAAATATCCCCCCACCCGCCCCAAGTCCAGGATTCCCGGCCCCCACAGTCACACTGTAGCCTTCAGCAAAAGTCGGTAAAGACAAATGTCTATCCACGGGAAGCAGTGGGACGTGGAACACTCGGACTTCCAGTAATGAGGTGGGGATATAAGTCCCAAGCACTTAGGAAAGGTGGCAAAGTCCCAGATCAGGGCCCTGATCTAGTAAAGGGTAGTCGACCTTCAAGGTGGGAGATTTTCTTTAGACCTCTTGGAGCTTTGTGTCAGCCAGTTGTGTTGCAGTGGACTTGCTGGCGGTGGTCTTTTTGACGAAGATGGGGTGTTTCCAGAGATCTGCATGGGGGCAGGTTCCTGTGACAGAATCCCCAGGTGCAACAGGAGACGCTCCCCTTCCACCAATGAGGACAATCCATAGCTTTTGTTCTTGTAGGAGAAGTTCAGGCGAAGGGGGAACGACCACCTGTATGTGATTTCTTTTTCCATTAGGATCTGAAGTAAAGGCTTTAACGAACGCCTTTTTTGAATAGTATAGGGTGACAGGTCAGCAAAGATCTGAATTCTCTGTCCCTGGAAAATGAGATTATCAGAGCTCCTAGATTTCTTCATCACCTCTTCTTTGACTGAGTAGTAGTGAGGTTTTACCACGATGTCTCTGGGGAGACCATCAGAGCGGGGGGGGGGGGTTGAAGGGCTCTGTGAGCTCTATCCAGCTCCAGGCGAATATCTGTAATATCAGGAATCAGGCTGCGTATGATAGCTTTTACAGTTCCCTGCACCTCCTTTTCAGATTCGGGTACACCCCTTATCCTAAAATTGTATCGTCTCGATCTGTTTTCGAGGTCGTCGATCTTCGCGAACGCTGTTTCCAATTGGTCTTGTACATCTTGCAGCCTAGCAGTATTTTGGTTAATACGTGACACAGCATGGTCAGCTTTTTGTTCTATAATGTCCATTCTCACCCCTATTTGCTGCAAATCAGCATGAATGGATGCAGTGATCTGCGCAGCGTTCTGTGCCAGCCCTGTTGTGAGCATTTGAGCAAAGGCAGCCATCATGGATGAAAAGTCAGAGGGATTAGGAAAAGGATCTGTGGCATCCTGTGCATCTAATATGAGGCCTGTATGAGGATCCAGCCTAGGGGTTGTGGGGGTGCCCGGGTTCATTCTGCCCAGCAGCGATTCCGTGGAAGCTGGGGATGCGGACAGGGTCAGGGGAGGGTAGTCTGTACCTGAGGGGGACTGCGGAAGCACGTCCTGGTCAGCTATATCGTCCCCTGTGAGCTCCGTACTGTGAGGGCCTCGTGCAGCCGCCGTCATCTTGGCATAACTGAGGGGGCCAGGACTCGCGGCCATCTGGCCTGTCAGATTCCTCCTCGCTGGCGCCGCTGACATTCGGGGGATCAGGGGGGCTTCCCCTGCACAGATGACCCGGTAAGAATGCTGGGGGGGCGCTCTGTGAGCTCCGGTGGCTATTATTGGACCGTGGTGGAGCGGAGCTCTAGATGCCGGCGGCCATCTTGGGAGCTGCCGCGCATGCGCCTCTGTCTGTCATTTTTTAGACATGTAGGCAACACAAAAATTCTCTGAAGCACCTGTGTGGAGCACCCAAAAAAGGCGGGTCTGGTGGCCCACACTATAGTGCTCAAAAGTACAGATGTGGAAGCAGCTGCTGAGTGTCCTCTCCTTTACACTGACAAAAGTTTGCATTTCATTCTCTTTACAAACACATCATCTAGCCTAAAACTTTGTGCCCCAAATTTGCGAAAAAATGGCAGATGTCTAATTACTTTTGTGGCTGTAAAATAATCTAAAACAGCGGTTAGTGGCCGAACGAAGTGTCTGTAACGTAACGAACGATTACTGTGCCCAACCAAGTTCAAAATCTAACATTTTGGAAGGGAGTCCAATAAGAAAAACAAAAAAAAACAGCAACATGTCAGTTTAAAAAAGGATTAATAGCATAAAAGTGTACATTTTACTTACTTTTTGCGAGCATTCTCTTAATGCTCCTTAACTGCTCTGGCTCCCTCAGTTTGAGGTCTGACCACCTCTTTCTGAGCTGCTCATTTGAGCGTTTCACCCCGAAATTCGTCTTCAGACTCTTCACGACTTTAGTGAGGATTTTGGCCTTCCTTCTATTTGGTTTGCTATACGGCCCATGCTTTGCGTCATAATCAGACTTGAGCAAGATGTCCACCATCTCCGCCATCTCCGCAAAAGACATATTCGATGCCTTGAATCTCCTCCTTGATCGTGACGTTTCCTCGGTCTCCGGGCTTGTCTCCTCCTCGTTAGTTGCGGAATTATCAGACACCTGCTGTAACTCCGCCATATCTGTCTGCGCACCGAAAGAGAAGGGGCGGGGAAAAGATGTTAGTTAGAACGTCATGGGCGGCGACGTGTGCGGAGCGATGTGTTCGAATTTTGACGCATGCGTGGTGTGTATATTATACTATAGTACGTTCGGTGTGCGGAGAGAGGAGTTCAAGTGACGGACGTGCGAACGAAGGTATGTGATTTTGTGACTTGTACAAATTGTTGGCCTATACTGTTTTGAGAATGTTGTAGGATATATATGGTGACTACGATGTTAAGGAGGTTAGACTGTTTGCCTCACATTAGTTATATATTATTTCTTAAACTTGCAGATACAATATGAATGTCTTTATTAGCGACAAAGAGTTCCTGGCGGAATTTATTGACCGGGTAAGGGAGCTGCCCGCTCTGTGGGAGACGAAAAACCCCATCCATAAAAAAAGAGGGGTGAGAAAAGCAGCTCTGGAGAAGCTGCTCCCATTTGTGCAGACCAAGGTGCCCACAGCCACAGCAAAACAAGTGGACACTAAAATTGGGAGCTTGAGAGGCACCTACAGGACTGAACGTTTTAAGGTCCTGGCTTCTCAGAGGTCAGGAGCAGCAGCAGATGATGTGTATGTCCCGATTTTGTGGTACTACAGCAGGATGTCCTTCCTGGATGACCACATTGAGGCAAGGCCATCACTCTCCACTCTTCCCCCCAGACTTCCCTGCAGCCAACCTGAGCCTTCTCTGGAGCAAGAGGAGGCAGCCATCCTGGATGATCCTGATTTGGCCATCTGGAGCCAGGTATAGTATTAAATGAAAATGTATTGGGCTAAAATTAATGTTTGACAAATATGTCAAGATGAGAAACATACAATATTTTGGGTTCCACAAGTGAAATCAAGATCTCGAGACATTAGTCTGCACTTAATTGGGTGCTAAATAGTCAATCTGATGTAGGTGTAAATTAGAAAAAAATATTTCTGGATTTACATTCTAATTTCTTCAATCATGTTTATAAAGTTTGATGCAAAGATTAAAACAACATATTAAACTATGTCCCTTTTTCATACACAGGATGAAATCAGCCAGGAGGAGGATCTGGAAAGTGTCAGGCAGGAGGAGGAAGGGCCCAGTGGCAGCCAGGAGGTGGCAGGGCCCAGTGGCAGCCAGGAGGCGGCAGGACCCAGTGGCAGCCAGGAGGTGGCAGGGCAAAGGAGAAGCACCAGATCCCAGGTGCCTCCCATCCGGCTTCCCAAATGAGGCAGGAGGGACAGGACCACCAGTGAGGCAGCAATGGCCCTTATTAAAGAAGCCCATGCCACCCTCAAAGAGCCCACATCCCCTGAAGAGGCCATTGCCGGCCTAGTGGAGGCAAAGTTCAAGGTGATGAGCATGGAGCAATGCCTCCTATGCGAGCCCCTGCTCATCACCTTGCTCAACAAGGGGGTGATGGAAAAAATTACCCCCAATACCGCCATTTGTGAGGTGGCACAACTGTCCCAACCTCAACCTCCTCCTCCACCTCCACATTCTTCTTCCGCCCCACCCCCTTCTCCTCCACCTCCACCTTGTTCTTCCGCCCCACCCCCTTCTCCTCCACCTCCACCTTGTTCTTCTGCGCCACCCCCTTCTCCTCCACCTCCTCCTCCTCCTGACAGGAGTACCCCTCCAGTGGCCCAGCCTCCAGCCAAACTAAGAAGGAAGGCTGCAGGGAAGGCTTCAGGAAAGGTTGCAGGGAAGGTTGCCAGGAAGACGAGGAAGTGATGGCCTTGCTTCATTGTGGTCGGACAGAAGGCAGCCTGTTGTAGTACCACACACTTGGGACATATATATCACCTGCTGCTGTTCCTGACCTCTGGGAGGCCAGCATCAGATTGTGTTCAGAAATGTTGGCCTTCTCAAGCTCCCAATTTTAGTGTCCACACAGGGTTGATGTGTGCTCTGGGGTCCCTGGGATGCACAAATGGCAGCAGCTTCTCCAGCGCTGCCTTCTCTTTATTTTAGTTCAAACATGAATAAATGGTATTTTTCTTTAAGTTCATACTTGACTATGTGTATTTGTAAAAATGTAAAATCTAGCTTTGGAGTAAGCAGATACATTTGACTGACAAAAAAAGGGACAGATAACAACCCCCCAAAAAAATAACTAAATCATGTGTCCCAAAAAAGTGTGTAAAATTTAAATAATATATATTAAAAGATTCAATGGGAGATCACTACCAAAACATTGCGAAATTACAATTACCATCAGTTAGAAAAATAACTAATTTTTAAATATTCCTAAAAACTTGCACAATATAATACACATAAATCTTCTTAAGAGCAACAAGAAAAATGTTAAAAAAAGATAGTCATAACTCTGTGTGAATATCAGCAGCAAAAGAAGTTCATTCGTTTGGATTAATGTCACATTCTAACGAAGATTTCAATGCACAACATTTAAACGATGCAAAAATTTGGAGCGTGACGAATGTGCTATCTCCATTACGAAGGCTTGTTTTACCAGAAGATGCGCTCCCGTCTCATAGTTGCTTGTGAGCATGCGCGCTTTTGGAAGAGTCGTAAAAGCATACACACGAACCATTTTCTCGTCACAAAACAGGCCGACGAGAAACACGACGAGGAAATCTGGAATCCTGACGAGAAAATAGAGAGAAGGTTCTCTATTTTCTCGTCGAGATTCACGGCAATTTTCTCGTCGTAAAACCATACACACGAACGGTTTTCTCGACAAAAAAGCTCACGCGGCACTTTTCTTGCCGGTTTTGGACGAGAAACTCGGTCGTGTGTACGAGGCTTGAGAGTCAAAACAGGATGTGAGACAAATGGGTTGATTTACTAAAGGTCTTGTACATATAAGAACAAGAAAGCAAAGGCTTGCCTGGTGAATTTCATCCAGAAGGAGGACATACTGCGTTTAGCTCGTAATCAGGCAAATCTGGAGTATGAGGGGGCACGCATACAGTTGTTCCAGGATCTCTCAGCTGTTACTCTACAACATAGAAGAGACCTACGCCCTCTGCTACAAGTCCTGCGGGACAGGCGTATCCCATATCGCTGGAAGTTCCCCTTCTGCTTTCAGGCGACAGCTGGGAACCGTACCGCCTTTCTAAGGATACCGGCTGACTTGCAGCAGTTTTGTGACACCATAGGTATCCCTGAGGTCAGTGTTCCTGACTGGTATGGTTCTTTTCTGCAGCAAGAGCCCTGGATTTCCACCCGACCCATCGAAACCCCACGGTCGCAAAGGCATCGGCAAAGGAGGCGCAGATCTTCGGACGCCCCCTCGCCACGGGAGCGAGGGGACATGGAGACGGATGAAAGCCCACGAGCGTCTCCGTCATCTGCCCGGCGAAAGACGGATCATTGAAGATACTGAGAATGGTCCGCTGAGCTGGTTCCTGACTACCCTTCCCCCCTTCTTTTTTGAACTCATTCTCCCCTGATGTTGTTTAAACAGATCTCATCACTATTGCTTACACGGTTCCCCTTACATTCCCTTCCAGGGAGCTATAATCCCCATTTTGCTCTGAAGAGAGTATAGCAAGTGTCCGCTACGCAGCCTGCATTATCTGTCATGTAATATGTTTGTTTGCTTGGACGAGTGGTTTAGCCCCAGGCTTTGGGGCCCCTGATTAAGTGAGATATCATCACTGCTACTCTGAAGTTCCCCCTCCCCAGGCTTTGGAGCACTATGGAGAGGAGGTTGGCTTTTACCTCTTAGACTCGCTATTCCTCCTGGCCCCAACGTATGTCTGTTCATCTGCTGGGGGCATTTGTTCCAGGGGGGGGTCATAACCTGATTCTCAAGTCATATGCCTTTACACTGTCTACCCTCCTTGACGAAGATTTGCTAGATTGTGACACTCTGCTGGACGGACAATGCCTAGAGGTTGCGGGTTTGCTGTCAAATGTTCAGATGATGTTTACTATATTCGCATTTGGAATGACAATTTACCTTGATCCATGTTAGAGGAGTCTCATGTCCCCCTTCCCTTTCCCCCCTCCCTCTACCCCCCCTCCCTACTCTCCTTTCTCTTCCCCCTCCACTCCTTTCTCCCTTCCCCCTCCCCCTCCATCCAAATCTCTCCCCTCCCTCTCCCCCTATCTCCTTCCACCCTTCCCGTCCTTCCCCCTCTACCCCCTCCTTCTTCGTGTGTTATGTTATCTCTTTGTTGCGATATCATCTTGCCTTCTTATACTCAGGGAGATTGCTTCATGCAGCAGTTGTGTTTATGTTTGTTTGAAACGTGTAGTAGTAATATTACCGGGGGTTTGCCTTGCTTTACATTTACATTTGCTTTACAGCATGCTTGGGGGGTCTGGAGATTGGCTTATGACCACCCTCTGTCTACATGGATGTCATACGCTCGGGACTTCCAGTCATGTTCTTAGTTCTTGGCCGCAGGGTCTTGTCCCAGACGTGGGGGGTACAGAAATGCGACCCCTTCATGGGACATGGGCCTGTCAGTTTGTGTGTGGGGGGTGGTGCCCCCGGGGCTGTCACCCTCGTGTTCCTGTTGAGGGTGGCCCCGGGTGTATCCTCCCTCTCTTCTTTGTTAGATTTCATCGTGGATTTGTTTATTGTTTATTACCATTTTATCTTTCAGTTGGGTTTTAACAGCCCTGGGGATTTGATTTATTTTTTGTCCTCCTTGGGGGTGTTGAACAGGGCTCCGCGGCTTCCTCGCACTCCGGGGGCCCCATTATAGTGGATGAACCGGACTGCGAGCGACAGCGTAGAGTATTGCACTTTAGGCGTGAGATATTGAGTATCATGTCTGCGGAACAATCTTAAGATCTCAGTAGCTGTCAGAGTTTGTACTGGGACTTGAGCCCAGCGGTGGGTGGGGGGAGGGGGGGTGCCACGGGGTGCCTGGTATCTTTGTTATGGATGGGCCTTCGTGGCATGCCTCTGATCCCTGTCCTTTGACTGAGGTGTTTTACCCTGAGCTATCTTTAAGCCGGTGTGGGGGACCTGGGCGGCGGAGTAGGTTGGCTCGTTTGGGTTCTAGACTTCTTCCCCACCCCAAGGGAGGCCGGTTTCCCCTCTTGAACACTCCGGCATATTGTACTGTATTCCTATCAATATTTTTCACATCACTCCCTTATTAGGTAGCATAGCGGGACTACTGCTACCTCCGGTAGTACACGAACACACCCCTAGTTGGGGGTAACTTCCCTGTTGTGGTAGAGAGCCCGGGGTTTCTAAGGTCCGGACATCATCAGAACAGGGTCAAGATAGGTGCTTTTCCTACTTTCCCTATTATCTTTTCCTTGTTTTTCTTTTTCATCCTTTTCCCTTCTGTATTTCCCCCCCATCTCCCCTCTCCGCTTAAGGTTACTAGGAGTAGGTGTCACCACACCCGGAATACCCCTATGGCCTCCATCATGCAGTCTTCGGCTCCTCTATCTCTCAAGGTGTTCTCTTTGAATGCCAAAGGCCTCAATATTCCTGAGAAGCGTAGTAGCCTTATGGCAGAAGCCCACAGACATAGGGCCCAAGTTATCTTTTTCCAGGAAACCCACTTTAAATCTAGCTCTATTCAGCGTCTTACCAATAAGAGATACCCTGACGTTTACCACGCGACCTCTGCTGAGACCAAGACAAAAGGAGTAGCGATACTGATCGCAAAGTCGCTCGCATTTCACCTCACTGACCAGGTGGCTGACCCTGAAGGCCGGTTCATTTTCCTGAAAGGAACGTGGAAGGACAGGCCGGTGACGCTTGCGAACATATACTGCCCCAATTCTAAACAAGTCTCCTTTTTGAAGGGCACGCTTCTACGACTCACATCATTTAAGGATGGCCTTTTGATTTTAGGAGGGGACTTTAACATGGCCCTGGACCCAACCCTCGACACTTCCACCGGAACTTCGTCCCTTCCCTTTGCGGCCTTGAGGCAAGCGAAGTTAGGGCTGGCCTCTCTCACCCTCCATGACACATGGCGTACCCTTAACCCCCGGGGGAAGGACTACACGTTCTTCTCTCCCCCACATAATCGTTACTCGCGACTTGATTACCTTTTTATTTCCCAGAAAGACCTGTCGTACCTATCTGAGGCGACGATAGAAAACATGGTCCTTTCCGACCACCATCCGGTTACCGTGACCTTACGATTCCCTCAAAAAGAATTGTCCACTAGGATTTGGAGACTAGATGCTTCACTTCTTACTGATCTTGCAGATGTAGCCACCCTCCAACAAGCCATTAGCGACTATTTTCGACATAACGTCACCCCAGATGTCCCTCTCATGACTCAATGGGAGGCGCATAAGTGTGTAGTGAGGGGACATTTGATTTCAATTGCTGCCCGGAGGAAGAGAGAGCACCAAGCTTTGATTCAGTCCTTGACGGACACGATCCGGAGACTAGAAGTACAGCATAAACGTTCTATGACACTGCAGGTGGCGACCGAACTGGGAGACGCGAGGACACTTTTACGCGATGAGCTATACAAGCGAGCGCGAAAAAGACAGATGTTGATGCAAAAGTTGTATTATGAGCAAGGCAATAAGCCGGGTAGGTTGCTTGCTAGGCTCACGCAGAAGCACACTCTTGCTTCTACAATCCACCATATTCGAGATGGTCACGGTGCACTCCATTCCAGGAATGAGGATATTGCTCAACAATTTAGAGCCTTCTATGATAAGCTATACAACATTTCGGTGAGTGAGGGGGGTTCTTTTGATACGGCCGCACGGACAACCCTGATTCAGGATTTTCTACACAAATTTAGCCCGAAGGCACTATCTGCGGAAGACCGGATATCCCTAGAATCCCCGCTGACTTCTGAAGAATGGGTAGAAGCCTTAAAAACCACTAAGCCGGGCAAATGTCCGGGACCTGACGGCTTCTCGACGCAATATTACAAGTCCTTTTCAGACCTTTTGGCGCCGGGATTTCTCAGAGCCTTCAACTCTCTCTCAAGCTCCCCCTGCCAATCCGCTACCCTGCTGGAAGCTTACATAGCGGTAATACCCAAGGCGAATAAAGACCCCGCAGATGTAGCGAACTATAGACCTATCTCGCTCTTGAATACAGATGTGAAACTATTCTCCAAAATCTTGGCGAACAGATTAGTTCACTTTGTGCCGGCCTGGGTGGGTCTTGATCAAGTGGGCTTTGTCCCGGGCAGAGAAGCCAGGGACAACACCATCAAGGCCCTTAATTTGCATCATTGGCTCTCCTCATCCAAAAAAGAAGGCTTTTTCCTGTCCATGGATGCGGAGAAGGCCTTTGATCGAGTGGCCTGGGACTACATGGACTTGACATTGGGAGCCCTAGGATTGGGCTCTACAATGCGGGCTTATATCGGAGCTCTGTACACGAACCCGACTGCTAGAGTTCGAGTCAATGGCCACTTGTCGGAGGCCTTCTCCATCCACAACGGCACCAGGCAAGGCTGTCCTCTGTCCCCCATTCTGTATATCCTCACCCTGGAACCTCTTCTCCGTTGCATCCGGGAGAACCCCAATATCAGGGGCATTGACATTCAGCAAAGAGAATACAAGCTTGCAGCTTTTGCGGATGACATTCTGCTCTTTCTCTCGTCCCCCTTAACATCCTTGCCTAACTTGATGCAAGCCCTTGACCTCTTCAGAATTATTTCGAATCTAAAGATTAATTATTCCAAATCATTCGCACTCAATGTCTCGTTACCTTCGTCTCTTGCTGATCTGTGTCAAGAGAACTTTCCCTTTCAGTGGAAGACGGATGAAATTACCTACCTAGGCATCCGGATTACTAGCCGACTGACAGACCTTTATGGGGAAAACTTTTTGACAGAGCTGAAAACTATTGAACGAGACCTCCTTCGGTGGGATGCCCCCACGCTCTCCTGGTTCGGGCGAGCCGCCACATTGAAAATGACGGTGCTTCCCCGCATACTGTACAAGTTTCAAACAATTCCGATACACCTGCCACCCTCTTTTTTCGTGACCTATAAGAGAATTTGTAGGAAGTTCCTTTGGAAAGCCAGAGCACCGAGAATCGGATGGGCCAAGTTGGTGCTGCCAAAGCTGGGGGGAGGTATTGGTCTCCCGGACCTACAGCGGTATTACTGGGCTGCATATCTAGCGCGTATTGTGGACTGGCGGGTGCATGCTCGCTGTAAGGGATGGGTTCTCTTAGAGAACCTGATTACGGGAGCGGAATTGGGTAAGGTCCCATGGTTTACTAGGCCGCACTGGACGTCTAACACCCAATCCCACCCCCTTGTGGGTGCTACTCTTTCGGCATATGAACAGGCCTGTAGGACTCATGCGGTTTCCGCTACGGATTGTGGGTTGACTCATATTAGGGGTAATCCAGACTTTATGCCTGGAATGGATAGATCTTATCTGGCAAGGGAATGGTCACGTTCGGATTTGCAAGCCAGACATTGTTTTTCTGGGGACAGATTTCTTGACTATAAAGAACTAGCTTCTTTGTCCCCGACCAAGTCCTTCCCCTTTTTGGCTTACCTTCAGATAAAACACTTTCTTGATCGTCCTTCTAAGAGAGGATGCTTTACAAAACCGCCTACGGTTTTCGAGTCCTTATGCTCTAGCCCGCCTCACCAGAGGCATGTGATCTCGCTGCTTTATGCCTCAATGTTTAGAGAACCCTTTGTTTCCATGCAAACGGAGCACGCCTTTTGGGAGGCGAGGTTAGACAGAACGATTGAGAAGAAAAGCTGGGAACGAGTTCATTGGTTTATCCATAAGGGCTCCCTGAACGTGAATACTCAGGAAAATGGGTACAAGATCAGATCGCGGTGGTATAAGACACCTGACCTTCTCCATAAATTTATTCCAAATGTAACTGACCGGTGCTGGAGATGTGGCAAGGACTTGGGCACTCTTCTCCATATTTGGTGGGAGTGCACACTGATTCAGCCATATTGGCGTGAGGTGCATAATACGACGACAGCGATCTCCTCGCTCCCGCTGGAGTTCTCTCCGGCACAGTATCTTCTCCACCTCTCCAAAATATCCAGGAAGAGTTATCGCAACTCAGTAGCGATTCACATGATAAATGCGGCCAGACTGTGTGTACCCGTCCATTGGAGGTCCACAGTGCCACCATCTATGAAGGAATGGGTAACACATATTAATCACATTGCAGCGATAGAGGAGCTGATATACACTGCACAAGATAGGATCCAAAAATTTTCGTTTACCTGGGATGATTGGTTCAAATTTAGAAAATCCCCTGAATATCAGGCGCTGCTATCAAGGAGTGTTTGACTGGATCCTGTATCAGAGACTCTCTTGGCTGGCACATAGATACTGCAAGATACGACCGTATTACTCCAGTGTCAGACTGGACGGAGAGGGTAGATGGTGGTTCCCCTACCCCCTCTCCTGGTAGTTTCCCTGGGAATTCTACCTCCTACTCCCCCCACCCCTCCCCTCTTTCACACCTTCTTTCTCTCGTTTTCTGGTAGGTTATATATATATATATTTTTTTTTTGTTTGTTTGTCTATGCCCAATCTGATGATGTGCGGATTTGGGGGTTTCGGGGTTACTTACGGGTGGCCCCTATAATCATCAACCTAAAGACGGGCACCCCCTTAGGGACTGTTCTTGAAGCTATCAGATAGGCTCTGAACTACAGCTACTTAGGCCTCTACTTCCCAATACGCTGGATAGACCTGGAAACACTGGGTCCTATCTCGAATAACATAGTTTCATCACCGGTTAACTCTTGAAAATCTTTCTGCTCCTAGGAGCGACTATGTCAATAATATATGTGGGAAGTATATCATGAGGTTTGTTTAACATATACGGGAGGTCTCTGTCTTCCTTGTAGAGCCTAGGAGGTCCTGTGTATGTACCGTATTTATCGGCGTATAACACGCACAGGTGTATAACACGCACCCTAACTTTAAGAGGGAAGTTGCAGGAAAAAAACTTTCCACAGCCCCCTGCGTATAACACGCAGGCACAGTTTACCCTCTATTTTCAGGGTAAAAAAGTGAGTGTTATACGCCAATAAATACAGTATTTTTTATTTTTATTTTCTGGTTTTGAGTTCATTGATATGCTTGTTATTGGCTGTAATGTTATTTTATTTTCTCAAATAAAATCTTTATGGAAAAAAAAAAAAAGAAAGCAAAGGCTCCCTGCAAGATTTGTATTAGCACACATACGCTAACTTATTAGTAGTGATGAGCCGAACACCCCCGGGTTCGGTTCGCACCAGAACCCGCGAACGGACCGAAAGTTCGCACGAACTTTAGAACCCTATTAAATACAATGGATGTGAACGTTCGAAATCTAAAGTGCTAATTATAACGACTATTATGCATTTATTGTCCTAAAAAGGCTTTGGAACCCGGGTTCTGCACCAGGGGACATGTATCAATGCAAAAAGAAGTTTTAAAAACTGCAGTTTTTCTGGAGCAGTCATTTTAATGATGCATAAAGTGAAAAAAGTCAAATATTCCTTTAAATATCGTACCTGGGGGGTGTCTAAAGTATGCCTGTGAAGTGCCACGTGTTTCCCATGTTTAGAACTTTCCCTGCACAAAATTACATTTCTAAAGGAAAAAAAGCCATTTAAAACTGCTTGTGGCTTTAATGTAATGTCTGGTCCCGGTAATATGGATGAAAATCTTTAAGAAAAATGGCATAGCTACCCCATCACACCCCCCCCCTACCCCAGCCCATTACCAGCCCCTTTGGGTCTTGTATGGATATTAAGGGGAACCCCGCACACAAAATAAAAAAGGCCCTATATACTCTGAACAGCAGTATACAGGCGGTGCATACAAGACAGGGACTGTAGGTTTGTTCTTATGTAGAATCTGTTTGTAATTTTGAACAGGTACATTGTTTAAGTGTAGCTCCAGCCAAAAAATCTATTTTTAAGCTTTTTGGAAAACATAGGGAAGGGTTATCACCCCTGTAACATTTGTTTTGCTGTCTGTGCAGTGTGCACCTGTTCAGAACAGTTCACCTCACTTTCCGTCCTAATGACAAATGTTTTTTGAAAATTTGGAGTTTTTATTGAAACAAGAATTGGTGATAAAGAATCAGTGGAGAGCACACATTTTTTTCCCAAAATAACTCTTACAGGAGAGAATTTGCCTTCCTAGGGGTAGATTTCCTCTCACTGCCTGTTGTATCCTTCCGTTTGCAAGGAGGAGTCGTTTGTAAGTTGGATGTTTGAAAGTAGGGGCCTGCCGTATATACTCAGCTGAAATTTGCCCCTTACATGTTGGTGTTGCCACAACACTGTGAGCCCTCACAGTTACTCTTGGTGGGCGCATGAATGGGCCCTGCTGTGAATTATTAGATCAAGAATTGTAATTGCATGCCCCTGTTGAACAGGGGCTGAAAAATTGGGCCTTTGGTGGTGGTGGTGGTGGTGGTGTTGAAACAACACTGTAAGGCCTCACAGTTAGTCTTGGTGGGCGCAGGAATGGGCCCTGCTGTGAATTATTAGATCAAGAATTGTAATTACATGCCCCTGTTAGACAGGGGCATAAAAATTGTGCCTTAGGCACTGGTGCCACAACACTGCAACCCCTCACAGATACTGTACTTGGAGCACAGCAATGAGCCCTGTTGCAAAGTATTGCATCAAAAATTGTAATTACATGCCCCTGTTAAACAGGGGCTGAAAAATTGGGCCTTAGCCACTGGTGCTGGTGCCACGACACTGCAACCACTCCCAGATACTCTAGTTGGAGTGCAGGAATGAGCCCTGCTGCAAAGCATTGCATAAAAATTTGTAATAACACACCCCTGTTAAACAGGGGCTGAAAAATTGGGCCTTAGCCACTGGTGGCGGCACCCAGAAACAAAAATGTTCTTCCAAGATATCATCGTCAATCGGATCATTGAGGAGGAGGAGGATAGTCAGTCAACATAACAGGACAGTCTCTCAGCATCAGCATCAGTCTTGAAGGGATGTGACATTTGAAAATAAATTAGTCTGTTATATCAGCTTCAGGTGTTTGGTAGCTGGTGGCGATCCAAGACTGGTTCATCTTTATGAAGGTCAGTCGATCAACAGAGTCGGTGGACAGGCGCACCCTGTGATCCGTGACAAATCCTCCAGCAGCACTGAATGTGCGTTCTGAAAGAACGCTGGATGCAGGACAGGCCAGTAGCTCAATTGCATACTGTGCAAGCTCTGGCCAGTGATCCATCCTCAAGACCCAGTAAGCCAGAGGATTTTCGGTGGGGAAGGTGTCCAAGTCTGACCTTGCCCCTAGGTATTCCTGCACCATGTATATCAGACGCTGGCGATGGTTGCTGGAACCGATCATACTTTGGGGCTGCGGACTAAAGAATTGTCTGAACGCATCGGTCAGACGGCCACCTTCCCCACCGCTCCTTCTTTGACTGCCCGAAGCCTCAGCAACTCGTTGTCCAGGACCAGAAGTTTGTAACCTCCCAGTCTCTGGGAACGCGTTGCACAGACCTTTCTGCAAGGCCTCCCGGAGTTGTCTCATCCTCTGCTCCCTCTGCGACGGTAAGATAAGGTCCGCAACCTTACCCTTGTACCGTGGATCAAGGAGAGTGGCCAGCCAGTAATGGTCCCTCTCCTTGATCCGAAGAATACGAGGATCCTTCTGCAGACTTTGCAGGATCAGGGAGGCCATGCAGCGTAGGTTAGCTGAGGCATTCAGTCCGGAGTCCTCTGGGTCACTAAGGACGACATGATCCGCAGCCACCTCCTACCAAACTACCATTCCTGGCTTAAGCTGGTGTGGCGTCAACCACCTCTCGGCCTGCCCCTGCAGAGCAGACAGAACCTCTGCCCCAGTGTGGCTCCTGTCCCCCAAACACACCAGCGCAAACACGGCATGGCATCTTTTTGCCTGCGTACTTGCGTAGCCCCTTGAACGCCTACGGAGCACCGCTGGTTCCGAGGACAAAGCACAGGAAGAGGCCACGGAGGAAGAAGAAGAGGAGGGGGTGGAGGACAGAGGTGTGTCACAACCAGTAGTAGCATTTTGGAGGCGTGGTGGTGGAACAACCTCCAACACTACTGCACCTTGTCCTGCATCCTTCCCAGCTGCCAAAAGAGTGACCCAATGGGCCGTGAAAGAAAGGTAACATCCCTGTCCATGCCTGCTGGACCATGAGTCAGCGGTAATATGCACCTTACCGCTGACCGCCCTGTCCAGCGAGGCCAAGACATTGCCCTCCACATGCCGGTAGAGAGCCGGAATCGCCTTCCGTGAGAAAAAGTGGCGTTTGGGAACCTGCCACTGAGGAACCGCACATTGCACAAACTCACGAAAGGGGGCCGAGTCTATCAACTAAAAAGGCAGCAGTTGAAGCGCTAGCAATTTAGCCAAGCTAGCATTCAACCGCTGGGCATGTGGATGGCTGGGAGTGAACTTCTTTCGACGGTCCAGCAGCTGGGGCAGGGAAATTTGCCTGCTAGAATCGGACGTCGGTGTACTGCTAGCAGAGTGCTCGCAAGTACTTGGCTGTGACACACCTAATTCTACACCTTCATTCCTCTCAGAGCAGGTTTCAGAGAGGACTGAAGGTATAGTGGGGTTGGAGATCCCAGCTGATGCGGTGCAAGAAGAGGTCAGCTTTGTTCTTTGGTGTGGGTCTTTAAGGTAGGCTTGCCAACGAGCTGCATGGCAGGTCAACATATGTCTGGTCAAGCATGTGGTGCCCAAGCGGGTGATGTTTTGGCCACGCGATATACACTTGAGACATATGTTGCAAACAGCAGCTGTGCGATCTGATGCACTCGACTCAAAAAAGGCCCACACCAAAGAACTTTTTGAATAACGGGCAGAGGCAGCGCCCTGCACAGGCGGAGCTCTGCGGTGTGATTCCGTCGGTGTGCTGCCCTTACGCTGGCCCCCCGAGGGCATCCTGCCTCGTTGGAGATGTGCCTCCTCCTCATCCTCCTCCTCCTCCTCCTCTCTCCTATTAGGCACCCACGTGGAGTCAGTGACCTCATCATCCCCTCCCTCCTCATCACTGGAGCCAATCTGGCAGTATGCTGCAGCTGCTGGAACATGACTGCCAGATTGGTGTCCTTCTTGAGCATCCCCTCTCTCTGCTCTCACGCTACTGCCTTCCTCTAGCTGGGTATCATCATCAGACCCTTCGAAACGCTGGGCATCCTCCTGGAGCATGTACCCAACACTGTGCTCAAACAGTTCGGGGGACTCCTCAGGAGGACATGGTTGGTCTAGGGAAGGAGTGACTGATGATGACATTGATACCAGGGAAGAGGACGCTTTGGCAGCTGCTTTGCCAGTACCCTGAGCCTGGGTGAGAGAGGATGAGGAGAATGAGGAGGGCTTGGTCATCCACTCTACCAAGTCTTCGGCATGATGCGGCTCAACACGTCCAGCTGCTGAAAAGAAGGACAAGCGTGTCCCATGGCCACGTGCTGATGGCGATGCACCGCGTCCACGACCAGCACTGTTGTCTCTAGACACAGAGCCTGCTTGCCCTCTTTTTTTGGCTCCTGACTGTCTGCCTCTCCTTGTTTGCCTTCCAGACATTCTAATGGCCTGCAGGGAAATGGAAAAAGCAGCAATACAGGCTAAGTTAAGGTGTAATATGGTCAGGAGGCACACTCCGCCCGCTGTAAGTGCCGCAAAATCCTGTTGGTGTAACACACCAGGAAAAAGCAGCAATACAGGCTAAGTTAAGGTGTAATATGGTCAGGAGGCACACTCCGCCCGCTGTAAGTGCCGCAAAATCCTGTTTGTGTAACACACCAGGAAAAAGCAGCAATACAGGCTAAGTTAAGGTGTAATATGGTCAGGAGGTACACTCCGCCCGCTGTAAGTGCCGCAAAATCCTGTTGGTGTAACACACCAGGAAAAAGCAGCAATACAGGCTAAGTTAAGGCGTAATATGGTCAGGAGGCACACTCCGCCCGCTGTAAGTGCCGCAAAATCCTGTTTGTGTAACACACCAGGAAAAAGCAGCAATACAGGCTAAGTTAAGGTGTAATATGGTCAGGAGGTACACTCCGCCCGCTGTAAGTGCCGCAAAATCCTGTTGGTGTAACACACCAGGAAAAAGCAGCAATACAGGCTAAGTTAAGGTGTAATATGGTCAGGAGGCACACTCCGCCCGCTGTAAGTGCCGCAAAATCCTGTTGGTGTAACACACCAGGAAAAAGCAGCAATACAGGCTAAGTTAAGGTGTAATATGGTCAGGAGGCACACTCCGCCCGCTGTAAGTGCCGCAAAATCCTGTTTGTGTAACACACCAGGAAAAAGCAGCAATACAGGCTAAGTTAAGGTGTAATATGGTCAGGAGGTACACTCCGCCCGCTGTAAGTGCCACAAAATCCTGTTGGTGTAACACACCAGGAAAAAGCAGCAATACAGGCTAAGTTAAGGTGTAATATGGTCAGGAGGTACACTCCGCCCGCTGTAAGTGCCGCAAAATCCTGTTGGTGTAACACACCAGGAAAAAGCAGCAATACGGGCTAACTTCAGGTGTATAATGTGCAGGAGGCTTAGCAACAATGACACTGACACTGTCCCCTGCCTATCCTTCTCTCTCCCTGCACACAAGGTTTATCAAAGTATATGACACTGACACTCTCCCTGCCTATCCTTCTCTCTCCCTACACACAAGGTTTAGCAAAGAATATGACACTGACACTCTCCCTGCCTATCCTTCTCTGTCCCTACACACAAGGTTTAGCAAATAATAGATTTGACAAGATTTGACACTGTCCCTGCCTATCCTTCACTTTCCCTGCTCCGGAACACACTACACAAGGCCGCCGCGCTGGTGGCCTTTTATAGTGTGGGGCGTGTACTAAACCCCCTCAGCTATAATTGGCCACAGGTATCCTGCCTGTGGCCAATCATTGCTCTCCTCGCTGCCGGCGCTGTGATTGGCCAAGCATGCAGGGTCACAGTGCATGCTTGGCCAATCACAGCGCCGGGATTACACTGCGATGGCGCAGTGTATTGTGGGCCGTTCGCGTCACTCGAATTTGGCGCGAACGGCCCAAATCGTTCGTTGTTCGCCGAACGCGCGAACAGCCGATGTTCGAGTCGAACCTATGTTCGACTCGAACACCGAGCTCATCCCTACTTATTAGCTTGCACACTAAGCAGCGTGTGCACCCTCAGCATTGGCATTGGCACCAAACAGCCTATTTAAGCTGGATAGTGACATGAATAAATTGCTGAGTGGTCATAAGCTAGTTCCTGCTTTGCCTGTGCCCGGCCTGCTATATTTGCATTATTGTGTAAGTTGTGACCTTTGCTTGTACCTTGACTATGCTTCTGCCTTACGTTCCCTTACCTTGCTCCCAGCTGTAAATTGACTCCAGCTTGTATCCTGAACTTTGCTGTTTGCCATTGATGACCTTTTGGCTCGTGCCCTGGCTTTGCTCCTGTTTTCTGATCAAGTGTCACCATGTTCCAGTCTCTGGTCTTTGTCTTGACTTTAGATATACAACTACAGCATATGGAAACCACATCTCAGCTGTTTACCAAATTAAGATTTTAAATGCCAAAAGTGATTAGGATATAGATCTAAAAAAATCATTAAATCCAAGATTTTTGTCAACAGCACTGACAAATAATAATTTCCATGTTTTTTACTGAATTTTCTTATATGTATGATAAATATATACAGTAAAACCTTGGATTGCGAATTAACTGCAAGTGTTTTGCAAGACTAACAATTTTTTATTAATTTTAACTTAATAAACGAGCGATGTCTTGCAATACAAGTAGCAACTGAGTAGAGAGGTGCCTCTAAGTGTATCAATATGGTTATATATATATATATATATATATATATATATTTTTTTTTTTTTGATCAAATAATTTTTTTGTTATTGCTTGTTACAAACAAAGATTATTAATGAATATAGAAATAGTAAACATTTCATTTAGTTTCTTAAGTGGACATGGAAAAAAGGAGAATTAATTCAAACAATAATTCTAATAAAAATATATTTTACAAAACACATCTAACAAGACAATACAACAACAACAAAAAAAAAACATAAACCTCTAAGTAGGATTCCATTTTCATTCTGTTTTCTGCTTCTTAATTTATTATAAATCAACCTCCTCGCCCCCATCTAACCCTCTTCCCCCTCCCTCCCTTCCCCATCCCCCTCACATAGACCATCATAAAACAAATTGCTAGAATTAAGCCAATAGGACCATATTTTATTAAATTTGTGGGGAGCTCCTCTATGTTTGTAGGCTTTTCAATATATAATTTACCTTATTACACCATTGTTTATGGGTTGGTGGCATTGTAGCGATCCATTTTTGTAAGATAAGCTTACGGGCTAGGTAAAGGGATCTAGTCCACATCACATACATCTCTACTGGTAGTGCTCTATTTGGAATAAGTCCCAGTATTGCTATTTTAGGTGAGCTTGTTATTTCTGTCCGACATAATGTATTCAGGGTCTGGAACACTTTCTCCCAATATTTATGAAGCTTAGAGCAGCGCCAGAGCATATGTATTAGAGATCCGTTAGATACGGAACATTGCAGACATAGGGGTGATGTATATTTTCCCAAGCATATCATTTTTGTGGAGTGTAATGAGTTCTATGTATTATAAAAATCTGAGTCAGTTGCTGCGATGGTGAGATGGATACCCAGGGGAGGGCTGGGCCAGGAAGCAGGGTGGCAATTGCCTCCCAGGCCGCGCTAACTTATGTTCAAAATGGCCGGCAGACGCTGCCTGCTACCATTTTCTTTTTTATTCTGGTCTAGGAAGTCAGGCTGGGGGCATGGCCATGGCGGCCGACCACTACCTGTTGCCTTCCAGGAGTTGTAGTCCGCACTCAAGCTTCTGGTGGGTGGAAAACACAGCAGCGCAGCGGAAACTACAACTCCATGGGACCGGATTCTTGGAAGCAGACAGAGGCAGGGCATGCCAGGGAGTCAGGACGCAGGGCTGCAGGGCTGGGTGCTGGCTGCAACTTGACCCCAGGATCAGGAGTGTTACCCCCCAAGAGACCGTGGCGTGCAAGGACCTGCTGAGCTGAGATCGCTGAGGTGAGAGACCCTGACACCCCTAGCTGACCCCCCATACTCCCCATGTAACCTGCCCCAGTGATCAGGCTGCATTGATGGGCACTGGAGTTGGCTGCACTGATGGGCACTGGTGGGGCTGCATTGAAAAACCAGGTGGGCCATGGATGGTGAGCTGATTCGGCGGTTCAGTGAGCCACTTGACTGGACTTGCCCCCCAGGCCTAAGGCCGCCAGCCCTCCCCTGTGGATACCTCAGGTAGGATCTCCATAGCTCCCTTCCACTCCTCCTCACTAAGATCTATCAAATCTTTTTGCCAATGGGTAAAACTATTCGCCTGTCCATCCGCTTTCTCTGCATTTAGCAATATCGGGTAAAAGTCCCCTATTAGTCCTCGTTTCATAGGTCGTACTGAGGTTGCCTTTGTCAGAATCTCTGATGGATTATATTGTAGTTGGAATGTAAGGGTCTGGCTTTGCAAAGCGTGTCGTATTTGGAGATATTGATAGAAATTGCTATTTAGTAATTGAAAACGGGCTTTCAGTATATCTAAGGGTAAAAGCACATCTCCTTTGAACAATTGATATAAAAAGTTAATCCTGATTTTTTCAATTTTTCCATTTTAATAATTCTGGTAGTTTATTCAACTCTGATAAGCAGTAGTTATCCCATATTGGCATGTGTCCAGTGTATCCCCTATGATGCGTAACAACACGTATTGTTTCCCATAGCCTGTGAATTAAATTAACCTGCTGGAGCCCAGGCCATATACAAATGACGGCCACAAGGTGGCTCTAGAAATCCAGGAGGCCACCAATAGATGGCCTCGGCTCCTCCGGCCACTGGGGGGGCGTGCGAGCGCCGCCGGCGGCGTGCGCGTTTGCCCGGCACGTCACTGCGATGCCGATGCGCGTGCCTGGCGGCCGCGATGTCCGCCACGTACCCGCGATCGGCCGGTACACAGACAAGGATGTGGATCTCTGTGTGTACACACTGTTGTGGAGATTTTTATGGAGATGTATTTAATATGTATTGTCATAGTGTCACCCAGTGTTAGTACTTCCGCAACCCGCTCTAAAAGAACTGATTGGGGTAGTCTGAGGCTGGTTGAATCCCGTCTGATAGGGGAAAACGTCTTGAGGTTGGAGTGTGATGTTTGCAGGGTGGGGATATGTCCACCGACGGGGGGCCCTCTGTGCATTAGCACGGACGATCGTTGAGGAGGGGATGTCCTCGCTCTGCAACAACATCATTGGTTATGAGCAAATGCGTGCTCTTGTCTCTGCTGTGTCTGATCAACATTGATTGGGATTCATAGTGCGCATCTGCAGATAGCCTCCCTCCCCCATTCAATAATAGTATAATCTTAATATGCGTTATTCTATGGAATAGCGCAGAATAAGAATTCCTATCAACGGTAACTTTGGCCATCATACGTTATTGTATTCATTGTATGTATTATTGTATTGAATCCTTTAATCTATATTTCTTGAGTGGGATTCATGTAAGGCAACCTGTTAGAAGGGATGTCCTTGTATTGTCATTTTCCTGTGTGGAAGGGACATCCTGTGATGTCCCCGCCCATGGGGGAGGGGACTGGTTGCTGCAGCCAATCATCTCCTGTGTGAGATCTTTTGAGTTTAATAAAAGCCTATGATTAGGCGTCGGCTTGGCAGTCATGCTGGTCTGCTGAGATGAGAGAACATAAGCTGTGTGGTGCTGCCTTTTTGAGGGATGAACGATGGGACGAATGGACGGTGAGTGGATCTTAGCAAACTTAGCTAAAGATAGCATTATTGCAAAAAGATGAATCTAAAGTGTGTGCTTATAGAGCACCGGAAATATGGGCTGTGTGCTCTGCATAGAACCGCTAATTCCACGACAGAATGGCGACTCACGGTTGGACCAATTGCGGCCTCTTTGAGCATCACATCAGCAGAGGGGGGATAGTGGACCTGCAGTGTGATGTGTGAAGAGGCTGTACTTTGTAAAAGAACAAATGTTTTTGTCTTTTTGAAATAATGCTGTTTGCAGTACGAGAGATGTGTGTGTGATTTTGTCATGGATCGTATGCCTGTGAATTTGATTGTGTGTGCCTGTGTGGGTATGCCTGGGTGTGCCTGGATGTTTGTGTGAGAGAAGCTGAAAATGGCTGCCCCCATGAGGTTTAGCGGGGGGGGGGGGCAGGCAGCATGGCTATCACTGCCAACATGTTTGAAAGTTGTGTATATCTGACTTTCCAATTTTCAGAACAAAGTTGTGTGTAGTGTTTGAGCCTGTGTGAATGCTGATGGAAACTGTATATTGTGTATGAAATGAGAAATATAGACTGTATGTGATTAGATTGTTTGGCTGCATTGTTATTGATGGCCGCTGCATTGAGCCATAAGCCATGTGCTTTAGTGGGGGAGGGGCAGCCAGCATCTATCAGTTACAATGGTGAAAGTTGGTGACTCTCTGTCCCTGAGAGATGATCTGATGTTGTACTGTATGTGTGTGGTGAATATCTCAGAGTATATTAACTTAGAGAAATGAATATGTTTTTAATATTGTCATGTAACTAACATTTATTGAATGTGCTGTTTAGTTGGCCAAAGGGTTTAAGTTTGTAAGTGTACATGTGGTCCTTGTAGAGTGTAGCTGACACCTTTTTCAGTGGATTTTGATGATAATTTAGAAAAATCTCAATGGTGTAGTCTGTCTTTGTGGAGAAAAACATTTTTGATTTTCTTTTGATATCCCATGCTGGTTTTGGCGGGAAAAAGTAATGGCGCCATTCTTGGCTTTTGTTAGCCTTGCAGGTTTGTCTGCCATTTTGAGGCACAGTTTTTCCTTAGCCTGTGGGCATCATATAAGGGAAGGTGCAGCCACCTTTCCTTTGGGTATGATATCATGTGACCATGCTGTGGCATTCGTCAGCTATGTTGCTGGTGGAATTTCTCAGCTTTTGGGGCAGATTTTGATGTTTGGTGCGAATTGGGTAGTGCGGTCTTTTCTGCGTTGGAACCTGGTGGAGGCCATTTGTGTTTTTCTTTGTGTGGGGGAACCCATGTGGTCATTGTGACGTCCCATGCTGGTTTTGGCGGGAAAAATTGCATGGCGCCATTGTTGTTGTCCATGAGGCTTGCGATGGTTCATCCACCATTCATGGGCTTGCCTCTGGTAGGCTGTTGCCTTAACTTTGTTTGCTGATGTCACTGTGTGTTGTACGGTCATCTGCTGATCTCAGCTTGTGATTTTGCAGGATTTATGCCTTTGCAGTGGGACTATTAATCCATAATTTTTAGCTCTATGATTCAGTATTGTGGTTTAATTTTTGGGGTTTTTATTGCATCATCTGGGCATTCATCTGGACTTTTGTCATGTGTTTTATAATCATTGGCCATTGTTTTTTTGGTATCTAGTGGTTGGTGCACATCAGCCCCTGGATACTGTGTTGGCATTTGTTGATTGGCGCAGTTTTGTCCTGTTTTATGCGTTTGCTAGATTAAATAGTTTTTCTAAGCATCGCTTTTTGAGTTGAGTAGAGTGGTATCTTGAGATAGCGCGGTCTTACCCCGAGGGGCCACAACGTGCTTGCAGACACACGCACATGCTGGGGCCTATTTATGGATGGGATCTGGCCGGCCTACCAGCATTTGGAGTGTGGGGGGAGGCCAACGCAGACACAGGGAGGACATGCAAACTCCATGCACATGATGTTAGGAGGGGGATTTCTCTGTTTTCATTTAAGTGAATGTAAGCTATTGCAGGGTCAGCTGACTTTGCAGTATATGAGCGGCGGTTTTTGTATTGGATTTAGTTTTTAAGTAAAAACTCCACTTTGCACTGAATTTTGCACAATGGTGTGTTTTTATGCTTAAATAGGAGTCTTGATAGACACAGCAATGTGGCTGGGCTCCCCCCTCCCCCTCCCTCTTCCTGAACAATTGATATGTAAATAAACCAGTTTTTTTTTTAAAGTAGCTGAGCATGTAACCGGAAGTTTTTTTTCAGCATTTATTTATCAGAGGAAAGTTGGTGGGAGGAGCTTGGGGTTGTCTGAAAGATTGGCAAATGAGATTTGTGTTTGGAAGGAAAATGGAAAGCATTTTTGCGTTTAAAAGTATTTTATATTTTGTTCCAGTTTTGTAAAGTTTTATACTGAAATACAGTTTTGGGTAGAGAGCAAACGGGGGCATCACCATTATTGTAACATCTAGATACAGAGAGAAGCCACATTGTTCTGCAGGTGGTAAACTGGCGTAAGTGTTCTGTGTGGTTTAGTCTGACAACGCAGTGTATGGGTGTATAGCGGAAAACGCTTGTGTATGCATGCACTGTGAGGGGTAGAGGCCTAATTCGGGGGTTGATCTGTGGTTGTTCTGTAGTTCCAAAAGTGTTGGGACAACAAGCCATAGGCCTCGTACACACGACCGAGTTTCTCGTCGTAAAAAACACGTCGTTTTTTTCGACGAGATTTTTGTTAAGCTTGTCGATTTTCTCGTCAAGCTTTCTATGCGTACACACTGACATTTCCCAATTTCCTCGTTGTTCTCCGCGCTCACGTCCAGCACGTACGACGGCACTATAAAGGGGAAGATCTTTTTTCTTGGCGCCACCCCTTGGGCTGCTTTTGCTGATCTCGTGTTACCGCGTGTGTAGTAAAAGTTTGGGAAGAGACGATTTGCGCTTTTCAGTCTTCGTACTTTTCAGATCGTTTTCTGCGGTTCAGTTTGTGCTTGTGGGTTCGTATCTTGACTTTCAGGGCGTCTAGGCAGGTCGTATCTGTTTTACAGTGCGTTCTTGCCTGTTTGTTTCTGATTTTCAGTTCGTTATTCATAGGCCTTGCTGTTCTAAAGTGCGTTCTGTACGTTCTGATAAGACGACCGTTTCTTATTAGCCATGTCGCCTGGACGTTCTCGTCGTCGAGTTCGTGCTGTGCGTGCGCTTGGTGTTGGTCTGCTTGTTTTGGACCAAGACCAGTCCATGAATGGTGTGAGGAGGAGTTCATGGACCAAGAATTGGTTGCTCCAGCGGGACCAATTCTGCCATATGCCTCTGCTGCGGGAGATCGTCGAGAATAATCCTGAGGACTACAGGAATTTTCTACGGATGTCTGACCCCGTTTTTCAGGAACTGTTGGCTTTGGTGTCCCCGTATATATTACCAGGAAGGACACCGTTATGCGGGAAGCCATCAGTGCTGAGCAGAGGCTCATCGCCACGTTACGTTACCTGGCGACAGGGAGAAGTCTTCAGGACTTGAAGTTCACCACAGGTATCTCCCCCAGGCTCTGGGCCTCATAATCCCAGACACCTGTTCTGCCATTATACAAGTCCTGCAGGAGGACTATATTAGGGTAAGTTTTCTCCATTAACATCACATTTTATGTATTACATGTATGCTAATGTATTGTATTTCTTTCATCCTTCCCTAATTACCATGATTGTAATATGCTGAGAATGTCCCCTTTGTCCCCATGCATGCTGGAAGCTTTAGATTGCCCCTTTTTTCTCCTCCATAAATATTTCCCTTCACTAACTTTTCCAGCAGGGGCGCCTGTTGCTCCAAATGTTTGGGGTCCCACCCCAATTTATGAACTAAACTTCCTCCTTTTTTGCTCAGGTGCCTATTAAACGCCCCCAGTTGTCCCCTCTAATGCAGCCATTTTGTTCCCTCCAATGCAGCCATTTTGTTCCCTCCAATGCAGCCATTTTGTTCCCTCCAATGCAGCCATTTTCCCCCCAGCCCTGCACTTACCTTCTTGTGGTCAGCGCCATCCTTCTTCTGTCCTTGATGTCTTCTCCTTCCCTTGATGTTGCATCAGACAATCATGTTACCATTAAACAGACTTGGTGAACATGATTGGCAGAGCAGCCTGCCAGTGTTTCCCCAAGGAATGCCCCCCCCCTGCGTCCCCTATTTTACTTTTCGGAAGCCAATTACATCCCTCAGGTTGTAATATGCAAGACTATTTTACTACCTGTTTCTGCTATGCAATTTGAACCCCCTAAATGCCGCAATTATTCATATGTCGGTGGCTAAACAAGAGGCCATCCACCTGAATAGTGGGCGGCATAGACAATACATAGGCTAATGCAACGCATGAACCTATGTATTGTTCTGAGTGATGGGCACAGGAGAGAGGGGTCAGTGCTCCAGCGCCCACTCTGGACGCACCGCCACTGCAATGCTATCCTGTGGCCAAACACATCCCCCCCCCCAAAAATAATTTAGTAATGGCCCATCAGAGGGGCTGATGAATCTGCTAAATGAGCCTTCCCTTATACTTATTTTAAACACCGTAGTAAACGTAGAATTTGATTGATGTTGGCCTTGTTTTTTTTTTAATCAAATTTCCTTGTAATGTCTGACTTTGGTATTCTAATATTATTTCATCTTGTTTCACTCCACAGCTTCCTTCCACGCCACAGGAATGGCAGACTGTGGCATCGGAGTTTGCCACGCGGTGGGACTTCCCCAACTGCGGTGGTGCCATAGATGGGAAGCACGTCCGCATCGTGCCGCCACCCCGTTCTGGATCCTACTACTACAATTACAAGGGGTTTCATAGCATTGTGCTGATGGCGGTGGTGTCAGCACGGTATGAATTCCTCTATGTTGATGTAGGGAAGAATGGCCGGATGTCCGATGGGGGATCCTTCATCCAGACGGAGTTTGCCCTCCGTCTCCAGAGTGACGACCTTGCATTGTCACCAGATGCAGGGAATATTGAAGGACTCCCCTTTGTTTTCTTGGCTGATGAAGCCTTCGGACTCGGACGGCATCTTATGAGGCCATTTCCACAGAGGACCCTGACCCCAGAGAAGAGGGTGTTCAATTACCGGCTGGCCAGGGGCCGAAGAGTTGTCGAAAATGCCTTTGGCATAATGGCCAGCCGGTTCCGCCTTTTTATGACTTCAATACACTTGGCGGACTACAAAATAAACTATGTCGTATTATGCTGCTGTGTGCTACACAACTTTCTGAGCCAGAAATCAAATTCCTATATGGCCTCAGTTTTGCCAGAGGCTGGACTTTCCCCTGCAAATCCTCTGCCGGGCCTGGAATCTGCCCGTCCTGGCTTGCCCTCCCAAAATGCCCGTGAGGTTCGCGACAAATACATGGACTATTTCACGGGTAGGGGGGCAATTCCTATGCCAGGCTATGTCTAAGGATCCCAATAAAAAGCTTGTTTAAACCTTTAATTATTTGTTCTTTCCTGTCTCCTAGTTTGTCTTTGTGCATTTGTAGTGCCAAGTGTATTTTACTTTAGTAAATAACAACCATTTCACTATGTAACCTTACAAAATAACCAAATAAGCTTAGAGGGTATTATAAAAAGAAGCTACACGTTGTTTGTGGTCAAATATTTTACTCTGTGCACATTCTCACCATTTTTAGTTTTTTCAGGTTTTTTGGGTTGGCCTGGCCCCAACCCAGCAATTTTTTGCTTATGAAAATACAAAAATAACAGTTGCATTTCAAAAATTACAACATTGGATACCTCTGAACAATCTGAGATATTCACTTACACAAACTATGTCTCTATGTGCCCGTCCTAATATGGGGTCCTGCCACCCCTTGCCCAGCCAAAAATTGAATATGCACACATTTGGGATTTTTGACATCTAGGAAGTTTACAATCCTGATCCCTATTGTCAACATGTGCTATCTGCCATCAGGGGTGATCAATGGACGTGTTTTGGGGGTGCAACCCCTTCCTCAGTTCACCGACTTTAGATACGAGGAAGGGGTTGCACCCACAAAAGACGTACATGGATATCCCCTGATGGCAGATAGCACATGTTGACACACTGTGTGCAGATTCAATTTTTGGCTGGTTTGATTGTCAAAAAAATACGAATAGTTGCAAATACAAACATGTAAAAACAAATGTGTTTGGATGGCTTATTGAATTCTCCCCAAAACATCGAGAATGTCTTTAAATGTTTGTTCCATCACATGGATTCTTTGTTTAATAAGCTCCAGTTCCGTGCTACATTCCATCACTTGCTGGATGAGGCGGAGGGCACTGTCAGCAGAGAACCGTGTACTATCCTTCACAACATTTATATCCCCTAAAAAAAAAAAAAAAAAAAAAGGTATTATAACTCTGCAGGCCTACATCTCTTACCTGAAGCTGTGGTGACAGATACTGACCTGTTGTGGTGACCAGATCCACAACGTCATCCACCTCTCCTTCCTGCACTTCTCCTTCCTCCACCTCAACTTCCTGCACATCTTTCGGTTGTGGGTCTTTGGGAGTTTGGGGTTGCTTGGAAGTTGTGGGGTGCATGTGCTCCCTGGAGTGTCCTCCTCCCAGTCTTCTCTCCCCTATGAGAAGCAAACAAAAGGTCAATTTATCACACTGTAAATCTCAATGTTAAAATAAAAACAGGCTAAATTGCTTGGAAGTGTGGTACAAGTGTGTGTTTGGGCGGAATTTAAAGAAGAATGCATTATTTATGACCAAGAATATGCTTAGTATTCACCTTTGGATGTAATTTATTTGACATGGAGGCACCACAAAAATTCTAGGATGCACCTGTGTGGGACACCCAAAAAAGGCGGGTCTGGTGGCCCACACTTTAGTGCTCCAAAGTACAGATGTGGAAGCAGCTGCTGAGTGTCCTCTCCTTTACACTGATAAAAGTTTGCATTTCATTCTCTTTACAAACACATCATCTAGACGAAAAAATACGCCACAATTTTGGAGCAAAAATGGCAGATGTATAATTACTTTTGTGGCTCTAAAATAAGCCAAAACCACGGATAGTGGCCGAACGAAGTGTCGGTAACGTAACGAAAGATTACTGTGCCCAACCAAGTTCAAAATATTACATTTTGGAAGCGAGTCCAATATGAGAAACCAAAATAAAGAGCAACATGTCAGTTTAGAAAAAGATTAATATCAGAAAAGTCTACATTTTACTTACTTTTAGCGAGCATTCTCTTTATGCTCCTCAACTGCTCTTTCTGAGCTGCTCATTTGAGCGTTTCACCCCCAAATTCGCCTTCAGACTCTTCACGACTTTAGTGAGGATTTTGGCCTTCCTTCTATTTGGTTTACTATACGGCCCATGCTTGGCATCATAATCAGCCTTGAGCAAGATGTCCACCATCTCCGCCATCTCCGCCAAAGACATATTCGATGCCTTGAATCTCCTCCTTGATCGTGACGTTTCCTCGGTCTCCGGGCTTGTCTCCTCCTCGTTAGTTGCGGAATTATCAGACACCTGCTGTAACTCCGCCATATCTGTCTGCGCGCCGAAAGAGAAGGGGCGGGGAAAAGATGTTATTTAGAACGTCAGGGGCGGGCGACGTGTGCGGAGCGACGTGTTCGTATTTTTACGCATGCGTGGTGTGTATATAGCAAACACACATGTGACTATAGTACGTTCGGTGTGCGGAGAGAGGAGTTCAAGTGACGGACGTACGAACGAAGGTATGTGATTTTGTGACTTGTACAAATTGTTGGCCTATACTGTCTTGAGAATGTTGGAGGATATATATGGTGACTAGCATGTTAAGGAGGTTAGACAGTTTGCCTCACATTAGTTATATATAATTTATTTAACTTGCAGATACAATATGAATGTCTTTATTAGCGACAAAGAGTTCCTGGCGGAATTTATTGACCGGGTAAGGGAGCTGCCCGCTCTGTGGGAGACGAAAAACCCCATCCACAAAAAAAGAGGGGTGAGAAAAGCATCGCTGGAGAAGCTGCTCCCATTTGTGCATACCAAGGTGCCCACAGCCACAGCAAAACAAGTGGACACTAAAATTGGGAGCTTGATAGGTACCTACAGGACTGAACGCTCTAAGGTGCTGGCTTCTCAGAGGTCAGGAGCAGCAGCAGATGATGTGTATGTCCCGATTTTGTGGTACTACAACAGGATGTCCTTCCTGGATGACCACATTGAGACAAGGCCATCACTCTCCACTCTTCCCCCCAGACTTCCCTGCAGCCAACCTGAGCCTTCTCTGGAGCAAGAGGAGGCAGCCATCCTGGATGATCCTGATTTGGCCATCTGGAGCCAGGTATAGTATTTTTCGAAAATGTATTGGGATAAACTTAATGTTTGACAAATATGTCAAGATGACAAACATAAACTATTTTGGATTGCACAAGTGAAATCAAGATCTGTAGACATTATTCAGCACTTAATTGGGGGCTAAATAGTCAATCTGATGTAGTGGTAAATTTAAAGCAAGGATTTATGGATTTACATTCTAATTGCTTCAATCGAATTACAAAGTTTGATGCAAAGATTAAACCAACATATTAAACTATGTCCCTTTTTCATACACAGGATGAAATCAGCCAGGAGGAGGGTCTGGAAACTGTCAGGCAGGAGGAGGAAGGGCCCAGTGGCAGCCAGGAGGTGGCAGGGCCCAGTGGCAGACAGGAGGTGGCAGGGCCCAGTGGCAGACAGGAGGTGGCAGGGCAAAGGAGAAGCACCAGATCCCAGGTGTCTCCCATCCGGCTTCACAAAAGAGGCAGGAGGGACAGGAGCACGAGTGAGGCAGCAATGGCCCTTATTCGTGAGGCCCATGCCACCCTCCAGGAGCCCACATCCCCTGAAGAGGCCATTGCCGGCCTAGTGGAGGCTAAGTTCAAGGTGATGAGCATGGAGCAACGCCTCCTATGCGAGCCCCTGCTCATCACCTTGCTCAACAAGGGGGTGATGGAGAAAATTACCCCCAATACCGCCATATGTGAGGTGGCACAACTGACCCAACCTCAACCTCCACCTCCACCTTCTTCTTCTGCCCCACCCCCTTCTGCTACACCTCCCCCTTCTTCTTCTGCCCCACCCCCTTCTGCTCCACCCCCATCTTCTTCTTCTGCCCCACCCCCTTCTGCTACACCTCCCCCTTCTTCTTCTGCCCCACCCCCTTCTGATACACCTCCCCCTTCTTCTTCTGCCCCACCCCCTTCTGCTACACCTCCCCCTTCTTCTTCTGCCCCACCCCCTTCTGCTACACCTCCCCCTTCTTCTTCTGCCCCACCCCCTTCTGCTACACCTCCCCCTTCTTCTTCTGCCCCACCCCCTTCTGCTACATCTCCTCCTCCTCCTCCTGCCAAGAGTACCCATCCAGTGGGCCAGCCTCTAGCCAAACGAAGAAGGAAGGCTGCAGGGAAGGCTTCAGGGAAGATTGCAGGGAAGGTTGCCAGGAAGAAGAGGAAGTGATGGCCTTGCTTCATTGTGGTCGGACAGAAGGCAGCCTGTTGTAGTACCACAGACTTGGGACATATATCTCACCTGCTGCTGTTCCTGACCTCTGGGAGGCCAGCATCACATTGTGTTCAGAAATGTTGGCCTTCTCAAGCTCCCAATTTTAGTGTCCACACAGGGTTGCTGTGTGCTCTGGGGTCCCTGGGATGCACAAATGGCAGCAGGTTCTCCAGCGCTGCCTTCTGTTTATTTTATTTTTAAACATGAATAAATGTGATTTTTGTTTACGTTCATACTTGACTATGTGTATTTGTAAAAATTAAAAATCTAGCTTTGGAGTAAGCAGATACATTTGACTGACAAACAAAGGGACAGATAACAACCCCCCAAAAGAATAACTAAATCTGATTATCAAAAAAACATGGTTGGAAATTTAACTAATATAGAGTCCAAAATTAAATAGGAGATCACTACCAAAACATTGCGAAATTATAATTAACATCATTTTCAAAAATATTACCATTTAAATTATTCCTAAAAACTTGCACGATATAATACACATAAATCTTCCTAAGAGCAGCATGAAAAAGGTTAAAAAAAAGTCATAATTCTGTGTGAATATCAGCAGCAAAAGAAGGTCACTCGTTTTGATTAATGTAACATTCTAACGAAGATTTCAATGCAGAATATTTAAACGATGCAATATTTTTGAGCGTGACGAATGTGCTCTCTCCATTACGAAGGCTTGTTTTACCAGAAGATGCGCTCCCGTCTCATAGTTGCTTGTGAGCATGCGCGCTTTTGGAAGAGTCGTAAAAGCATACACACGAACCATTTTCTCGTCACAAAACAGCCCGACGAGAAACACGACGAGGAAATCTGGAATCCTGACGAGAAAATAGAGAGCAGGTTCTCTATTTTCTCGTCGAGATTCTCACCAATTTTCTCGTCGTAAAACCATACACACAAACGTTTTTCTAGGCAAAAAAGCTCTCGCGGCACATTTCTTGCCGGTTTTGGACGAGAAACTCGGTCGTGTGTACGAGGCTTCAGAGTTGACGCCTCGGTTAGGGTTTCTAGTTGGAGGACTTGACCATATAGTGGTTGTAGTTCTTCAATCCACCATATAAGAAGACACCGGGCGGTGCTCTCCGAAAATGGGTGCAACGGTTTAACCTGGACGCAGGTTTAAGACGATAAGCCGATTCGAATCGCCATGGACACAAGGAGGTCTGTGCAAAGGGAAGGAATGGAGGCTTCCCACAGTCAGACGGTCACACAGTGCACGAAGCCTAGTTTTGGGGCAAAGGCCTTTGAACCCCAAAAAGATTAACATAGGTGGTCCAAGGATACTATTTTGGGTATCCCTCTGGAATGGATGTAGTTCAGCTGCGGCTTCAGAAATCTGTAATGATGAGTGTTGATGGAGGTGTAGTACACGCTTTTGTGATTCTCAGAGGAGGAATGGTGGTTAAATTCTTATGCCCGTTTGTTTGAACTTTGTATGGCTGGTCCATGAAGGTTCTCGAGCTGCTCTCATGTTCCCATTGTATTTTTTTCTATTGCTGAAAGAGTAAAGGGAGAATTCTGGCTGTTTTTGGTTTTTCATTTGTGGTTTTGGAAACTATGAAGTATCTCCCTGTAAAGATGGTTTTCCCTCTGTGATCAGTCAAACTTCAAGTGTGTTTCAGAAGCAAGGTAATTTATTTCAAATGTACCAGTACAAATGGATGAGTCTTACATGCTAAGAGAAAAAGCAGAAGTCACAACTGACACGAGGTGTGTGACCTTTTTTATAGAGTCAACAGGACGCATATTATTGGCTTAAAGTTCACTGGTGGCTTATGACGTGAAACAGCTTTATTGCCAATCACAGTGTCTTTTTACAATTCGTAGCAAAGCTTATGAATTTAGGAAGTAAGTTTAAACAATTGAACAATACAGGTTAGAAGCAACGTGTCTTTAGAAGCCATTTTAGAAATCGCAATCTATTTTAAATTCCTGCAAATAGTCACACAATAGACATAAAAAAAACTTTCCCAACATTTCCACCTCTTGTGTGGCTATTTTATCTCAACACACTTTGATGATAGTCCCTGTGTTGTGCACTTTCGGACTGTATGTCATTAAGTTGAGCTTCAATGTCCACACAGGTCTCCTCAGAGGTAGGAAGTGCTTGATACATTGTTCTTGAGATTGCAGTTTCGATCAGTTTTTGTGAAAGTCCTCGAATACAGGGAATGCAGCAGCATCCGCAAGTGACCAGAACGGCCAAAGCCACAGCAATTGAGATCAAACATGATGTGATAAGTCCAGTCCATTTACCAAACCATCCTTCAAGCCAGTTTGTGAATGGATCATTAATACCTGAATTCTCCGCTAATTCATTCGATAGAGCAGTTAGTCCTTCCAGGGCTCTGGTCACAGTCCCTCCAGGAGCTGTATTGTTAGGGATAAAGGTACAACACATGCTACCAAACATTTTGCATACCCCTCCTCTTTCAGCCAGGACCATATCTAAGGCCATTCGGTTCTGCCATGCCATTAGAGAGGTAGGGCCCAGCTGTTCTGCTAGACCTTTTACAGCATCCCTGATATAGTTTACAAATCGTTGTTGGTTGTAGTATATATAGTTAATCCAGTCAACATTTTTATCTATAGTCACCCACCAGAGCAGAGACTCAAACCCAGCTGTCACCTGATTCCTGGCCTTAAACTCATTCGGCACCCCTCAAGGGACTCCAATCTCATCTATATAGATCTGGGAGTCAAATGACCCTTTGGGAAAGGTGTCCCTTTGATACCGTTGGTGACTCTTAGTCCACGGGTGTTCTGACAGGATTCTCAGGGGCATAACCAGCTGGACCATCGCACAATCCCCTTGGGCATTGGCGGGAATCCTAGCTCGCAGTTTCTTATCCCCACACATCCACCAGACATCAGCTCTCTGAATGTCATGTTCAACCCAATCACCATTTTCCTTGCTAATCCTCTCCGCACAGCAGTCATCTGGTAGTGACCCAAGATCCACCGCGCTACTGTTCCCTGGGAGTGCAAAACAAGTAAAATTGCCCGGATACGTAGCAACCGCTGGAGGTATCTGAGCTCTCTGCACTGGGGGAAACAACAAACTCAATGTGTGACAGGTAGAATTTGCTTCTGGTTTATAGCTCTTATTATACAACCACAGCATACATTTTAAACCTTCTGGATCTGTATTGTAATCTAGAGGAAAAGGGACCGTTGCTAAATGTGGTCTAGCTCCGGCACAAACTAAACAGTTTTCCTTTTTTAGAGTTTTAACTGTGTACCTCAACCATTCTAACCACTCATTTTTTTCTTGGTAACCAGTCTCCAAAGCTATGACATCTTCTACTGTTAGGTTAGTAAATCTTATAGTGTTACTCAGAACTTCTATTTTAGTATGGCCTTCTTCTTTCCCTTCTGTGTCTACCTTTTCCTGTTTGGTTTTATCGAGTGGTAATACCTAGAGGAAAAATTTACCTAAAGTATCTGTTCCCGATACCCATGCTCCCATAGAATATAACCGTTGATCCTCTTTTTGAGGTTCTTTTAATGTTATCAGCAATTGGTTGCAATCTCTGCTATGTGTACAGGGGGAATTGGCTGCCTTTGTTATGGTGAGTCTTTCTTTTAAACCATTTATGCCTAGAATGTTGTACCCCCAATCTTGGTGTGCTGTGGTCCACAGGGCCTGGTTCCATACTGAACAGTCAGTTCCACTTGGAAGATAACAAACATATTTATCTGCCCATTGGAGCCTTCTTGCTTCAGTTATCTCCCTACAGTCCTCCATTTGGCAAAAATCAACTAAAATGGTACTAGTTACCCCTTCTATGAAGGTTAAGTTCAAAGCCTTTCCCGTACTTGCCCATTCTAGAGGTTCCTTTTCTTTCCAGTTTCTGCCTCCCCGTATAGACGTCTCACCTAGAGTCACCAGTAGACCCAAGATAATCACTGTCCCTTTCATCCTGACCAGCTACAGAGCCCCAGGGGGTAAGGGAAGGGAGTCTTCGCCGGTTTGAGATAAGCCCCACCTTGTGCGGGACCTCCCTTTGTAGCCAGACTTACTAGAGCTCTGTTGCCAACTGACCCTGCTCTGCCTGTAAAACCTTTTTGCAATGGGACTGGTGAGTCCAGGTAGACCTCTCCACAATCCTTATTGCTGTGGGAGTGGTGAGAAGAACCTGAGATGGCCCCTCCCACTTAGGCAAGTGCCAATGTTTCCTTTTTATTACTTTTATCAGGACCCAGTCTCCAATATGAATTTTCTCTTCTCCTTGGATTGGACCTTCTGGAATAGAACAGACCTCATTAATTTGTTTCTGTTTCAACAAGTTAGTCATATATTCTGCTAAGGTACGTTCAGATTCTTCAACTGGTGTTTCATTTAGTAGTAAGGGTATTCTATATGGCCTTCCATGTATCATTTCAAATGGACTCAAACCTTCCTGTGTGGGTGTAATATGCATGCTAGTCACAGCTAATGGTAGGCAGTACATCCAATTTTTACCTGTTTCTTCCATAGTTTTTCTCAGTTTATTTTTTAGAATCCCATTGTGTCTTTCCACCAATCCAGCTGATTGGGGGTGGTAGGCACAATGGTTTTTTACTTGGATACCCATCACTTCTGTCAAATGTTGTATAGTTTTATTTACAAAATGGGATCCATTATCACTGTAGATCCTTTCAGGGATTCCAAACCTAGGAATTATATCTCTTAGTAATGCTTTGGCCACAGTCTGTGCATCCGCACTTCCTGTCGGGAATACCTCCACCCATTTGGTCAAAGCATCTATTATTACCAGACAATACTTTTTTCATTTCACATTTGTCCAATTCAATAAAATCTATGCAAATGTGTTGGAATGGATATTGTGGTGTGGGGAACTTCCCTTTTTGTGGCCTTATGCCACCCTGAGCATTGTGTCTTGCACATATAATGCATTGCGAACAAAAATTATTTGAGTAGTTTGTGAAGCCATAGGCTGTACATACCTTATTTAACATCTCAGTCATCCCCCTGTTTGACACATGAGTTACTCCATGTGTCAACACTGCTGCATACCTGGTATGTAAGAGTATCAGAAAAAACCTAAGTATATCTGATCCTAGCGCTCAAAGATATATATGTGAATGACCTGCAATTAAGCTGCTATTATAACGTGCACGTAAACTGTAAAAAAAATTGTTTTAATGAATTAAAACTAACAGTGCTAAGATGAGACCACCATCCCACCTATGATATGTAGATATATCCTGCAGTAAAAGACAGTTTAAAAGTCTCTAAACTCCACCATCAGGTGAAACTAGAGAACATTATAAACAAAAATTAAACAATCAAAATGCTAATGCACACAAATTGCACCAAAGATCATATATTACTAGAAACAAGCTAAATATATAAAAGTCTTCAAGGATGATTATTGGCAAGGAGGTATTAAACAGTAATCCTTCAGCGCTAGTAATGTCTCTTTAAACGGTGACACAGGGCTGACTCCTCCAACCTTAAACGACTTCCAACCGATCCCAGTGCAATTTGAAATCAGACCTCCACCAATGTCATGGCAAACACTGTCCCCTTAAGAAATGTACTCACCAGACTTTGAATGGAAAAACGCCTGTAAGCTCCTCTCCAAGGATTCCGTCAGGTACCTTCAGAGTCTCCCAATGACTTCAATCAGCCTGAGAGTGCATGCAGCAGTGCGGGCATGAAAAAAACAAGGGAAGCTTCATATAGTGTAAAACCCTTTTATTAATAATATAAATGCCCCCACATACATGTATATGCTTACTAGAAAAGAATAAAAATATGGCATATCACCCAGCCGATTCGTCAGCTCACTGTTGTATATGCTGCTCCCAGCATTCAAAACCTCCGTGAGTCCCGGGAAGACGATCGGGTCAGTGATGTGATAGGTTGCGTGGTCACGCCCTGACGCGTTTCGTGATTGGCTCACGTCTTCAGAGGGCGTGGCCACGCATCGCAACTGCTCATTTAAATAGAGCTACGGCCTCTGACGTGTCTGCATAATCACGCAGGTACGTCATTCACTGGAGAAAAACGCCGCACGGCTGGGAGTGTCCTCACGCCAGCTCATCCATACAGCCATCTCCATTGGGCCGGTACAGCTGTCAATCTCAGGAATCCAGCTCTCCTCTCAGGGATGAGCTGGATGTGCTACTGTATTGACATAACATCATTATGAATGAATGTGAGCCGCATCACCATCCTGCTCAGTGGGATCTATTTAATTAGAAGGCACTTAGATCTCTCACCTGCAACATAGATGCATCAGCTCTTGTATGTCATTTAGTATATTTAAGGGGCAAACATACCAAAAAATAAAACTATATAAAAAATAAATAAATATATACGTAAACAATAATAATGATAATACCGTCAATAAATATAATGACCATATGTTTCAATGTACTAACATGGTCAAACAATACATTCTATTGATCCAAAAATATATATGTCATATGATACATCATAGACATATATGTATGAAATGCATACATCATGTAAAATGTCTCATGACTAAAATAACTGAATAACATTAAAAACACATCAAATTATATGTCAAGTTAAACCCATATATATACATATCATTGATTACAGTGCATGAATCATAATAAACTACATCTGAACATATGCATTTATACTATTGTGAAAGGAGTGCGTATTAAAGTTTTGTTACATACCTCATGAGCCTCAAAATAAACATAATCATGTTCTCTCACTAGGATGAAGCTACAGAGGTGCATGTCACTACTCCAACTAATAATTGCTAATATAACAGTTAAGGTCTAAGTCAATATTTAGTCCATTGGGGCTAAGAGTATTTGTGAGAAACAACCACTGCGTTTCAAGCTTAGAAATTTCCCTCACCATGTTGGCCCCCCTCCATCTGTGGTGGGCTTTATCAATTCCCCAAAATTTTAGGCCAGTGGGATCCCTATGATGTTTTTCCCTAAAATGTAGAGATACACTATGTTCCTTATATCCAATGGTGATATTATAAATATGCTCTGACACCCGTTTAGATAATGTTCGTTTAGTGCGGCCTATATACATTAGACCGCACGGACATTCTAGAGCATATACCACGTGTGTCGATGCACACGTGATACATTCTTTAATTTGGAACTCTTTTCCATTGGCCGTAGATACAAAACTCGTTAGGCCTCGTATGTGTGTAGATACCTGTTGACAGGTCTTACACCGTCTACAGGCATAGAAGCCTGTCCTGTCCCAAAACATTTTAATCTGTTTGGGTGGGTCTAGAACTTTTTTGACCAGTTGATCCCCAAATGATGATGTCTTCCTATAAATGAAAGGTGGGACTGGAGGTAGGACACTCTTCAATGCCTTATCCATTGCTAAAATATTCCAATGCTTTTTGAAGATGTCCTCTATCTCACGATATTGTTCATGGAATTCTGATATGAAGCCCCATTCGTGTTTCTGGTCCAATGGTTTAATTCTAGGAAGTAGCATTGATTCTTGAGAATGAGCACCCACTTGTTCTAACATACTAGTGAGATGTGGTTCCTTATAACCTTTCTCCACAAATCTTTGCTTAATCATAGTCGCTTGAATTAGATAATCAGTGTCTTGGGTACAATTGCGTCGTATACGTGTAAATTGGCCTTTAGATATGTTTCAAAGCCATTGTGGATGATGTCCACTCTGCACCGGGATATAACTATTCCGATCTGTGTCTTTAAAGAAAGCTTTCGTATAGAATTGTTTCTCTCCCTTCATTACCATGACATCTAAGTAATGTATTTGATGTCTACTCCAATTGAAGTCCAACTTAATGTTGTTGTTGTTACTATTCAAATGATCCGCAAAGTCCTGAAGAGATTCTTCTGTGCCTTGCCAGATAAAGAACAGATCATCTATATACCTCTGGTAAAATATTAGTTCCTTCTTCCTATTGTTAAAGACCCATTTGTC